>JAHRHZ010000267.1:19604519-19652584 GCA_024137785.1 Ginglymostoma cirratum
ACACACACACACATGAATCTATGAGGTGAATATGTATTTGCAGATACAATCTATTTTGTGCAAAAAGCACACGAGTTATAGACAGTCAGTCAATGTGATGTTTTATAATTTCCTACTTTAGAAATGAAACCAGTCTGACTCCAAACCGAAACACAGATTCTAAACAAGGCTTCATACCTAACATGCATTGTCTGACCTAAAATGTCACCTCTTCGTTACACTATTAAAACCTTTAGTTCTCTCAGGGCAGTGAGCTGAAAGAAATTCAGGGATTTACATATACATATCAATCAATTAAAACATTCTACCCGATTTAACAGCATCTTAGGCCATTTAATACATCCTCATCAGTGGTGTGACCCTTTATTCTTCTACATATAAATTCTGTTTCTGATGCCACCTCACTAACACTTGAAAAGGAGTGAGGCTTTGAAAGCTTGTGATTTCAAATAAACTTTTTGGACTATAACCTGATGTAGTGTGATTTCTGACCTTGTCCACCCCAACACCAGCACCTCCACATTGTACAGAATCTTCGGTACAAATTAGAAAAATAAAGAAATGAAGTTTAAAAAAAATGAAAGAACTGTAGATGCTGTGAATCCGAGACAAAACGAGAAATTGATGGAAAAGCTCAGCAGGTCTGGCAGCATCTGTGGGGAGAAATCAGAGTTAACGTTTCAGGTTGCATGACCATTCCTCAGAGCTGGGTTCTGAGTTCTGAGGAGGTGTCTCTCGACCATGATGCCAGATGATGCCAGAACCCAGAACCCAGAACCCAGAACTCAGAACCCAGCTCTGAGGAATGGTCATGCAACCTGAAACGTTAACTCTGATTTCTCCCCACAGATGCTGCCAGACTTGCTGAGCTTTTCCAGCAATTTCTATTTTCGTCCCAAATAAAGCTAGCAGTTCATTCCTTCTAAAGCAGAGAAAGAGAGAAAATAAAAGCAGATGGACCAGGCAGGTCCACGCTGGGGTGACAAAGAGACTTGGAGCCTGTGCTGAGCTTCACCTTGAGGCTGGGAGTCTGCCCTGGGGTTCACCTCAAGGCTGGAAGTCTGCCGTGGGGTTCACCGCAAGGCTGGGAGTCTGCGCTGGGCTTCACCTTGAGGCTGAGAGTCTGCCCTTGGGTTCACCTCGAGGCTGGGAGTCTGCCCTGACCTTCCCCTCGGGGCTGGGAGTCTGCCCTGGGGTTCACCTCGAGGCTGGGAGTCTGCACTGTGCTTCACCTTGAGGCTGGGAGTCTGCCCTGAGCTTCACCTTGGGGCTGGGAGTCTGCCCTGGGGTTCATCTCAAGGCTGGGAGTCTGCACTGTGCTTCACCTTGAGGCTGGGAGTCTGCCCTGAGCTTCACCTTGAGACTGGGAGCCTGCCCTGGAGTTCACCTCGAGGCTGGGAGTCTGCACTTCATTCTTACCAAGCGTTTTCTAGACATGGTAAAAGTTACTTCATGTTTCCAAAAATAAGGGAAAGCTTCCTTTATGTCTACCATTGCTAAACGTTTAACCAAGTGTTAATATTTTGTTGTGTCAAGACTAAGACTGCCACCCCTGAGTCAAGGCCATGAGTTCAATTATGGACCTAAGCACGGAATATAAACACATACTTCAGCGCACCTTGGGGCGGCACGGTGGCTCAGTGGTTAGCACTGCTGCCTCACAGCACCAGAGACTCAGGTTTGATTCCACCTTCGAGCGACTGTCTGTGTGGAGTTTGCACATTCTCCCCGTGTCTGCGTGGGTTTTCTCTGGGTACTCCAGCTTCCTCTCACAATCCAAAGGCGTGCAGGTTAGGTGGATTGGCCATGCTAAATTGCCCGTAGTGTTCAGGGATGTGTAGATTAGGTGGGTTTTAGGGGGATGGGTCTGGGCGAGATGCTCCGAGGGTTGGTGTGGACTTGTTGGGCCAAAGGGCCTGTTTCCACACTGTAGGGATTCTATGAGCAGTACTGATGGACTGTATTTTCTTTTTATTCATTTAGGGATTGTTGGCATTGCTGGATGGCCAACATTTATTGCCTGTCTCTAGCTGCCCTTGAGAAGGTAGTCGTGAGCTACCTTTTTGAACTGCTGCAGTCCACGCCTGCTATCGGCTGACCAATGACGCCATTAGGGAGGTAATCCCAGGATGCTGAACTAGTGACAGTGAGGGTATGGTGGTATAATTCCAAGCCAGCTTGGTGAGTGGCTTGCAGGGGAACTTGAAGGTAATGCTGTTCCAATGTACCTGATGCCCTTGTCCTTCTAGATGCAAATGATTTGCGGATTTGTAAGGTGCTGCTTAATAGTCCTTGGTGAATCTCTGCAGAGTATCTTGTAGATAGTGCACACTGCTGCTACTGAGTATTGGTGCTGGAGGAAGTAGATGCTTGTGCCAATGTGCCAATGAAGCTGGCTGCTTTGTCCTGGATGGTGTCAAGCTTCTTGAGTGTTGTTGGAGCTGCACCCATCCATGAAAGTGTGGAGTATTCCATTACACTCCCTACTTGTGCCTTGTGGTTGGTGGACAAGCTGTGGAAGTATTCCTAGCCTCCAACCTGCTCTTGTAACCACTGCGTTTATGTGGTGAGTCCACTTGAGTTTCTGGTCAGTAGTAACCCCTAGGACATTGATAGTAGAGGATTCAGAGATGGTGACACCATAGAATGTTAAGGAATGGTGGTTAGATTATCTTTTGTTGGTGATGGTCATTGCTTGGTATTTGTGTGGCATGAATGTTTCTTGCCACTTGTCAGCTCAAGCTTGGATACTGTCCAGACTTGTTGCACTTGAATATGGACAGCTTCAGTATCTGAGGAATCACAAATGGTGCTGAACCTCATGCAATCTTCAACGAACCTTCCCACTTTTGACCTTATAATGGAGGGAAGGTCTTTGATGAAGCAGTTAAAAATGCTTGAGCCCATGACATTACACTGAGGAACCCTGCAGAGATGTCCTGGAGCTGAGACGATTGATCTCCAAAAACCACAACCAACTTCCTTTGTGTCAGGTGTGACTCCAACCACTGAAGCATTTGCCCCCTGATACCCATTGATTCCAGTTTTGCTAGGGCACCTTGACGCCACACTTGTTTGAATGCAGCCTTGATGTCAAGGACTGTCACTCTCACCTCACCTCTAGAATTCAGCTCTTTTGGCCATGTTTGAACCAAGGCTGTAATGAGTTCAGGAAGTGAGTGGCCCTGATGGAACCTAAACTGTGCGAAACTGAGCAGGTTATTTCTGAGCAGATGCTGCTTGATAGCACTACTGATGACCCCTTCCATCATTTTACTGATGATCAAGTGTAGATTGATGGGGCGGCGGTTGGCTGGGTCGGATTTGTCCTGCTATTTATGTACGAACGTACCTGGGCAATTTTTCACACTGTTGGGTAGATGCCAATGTTGTAACTGTTCTGGAAGAGCTTGGTTAGGGGAGCAGAAAGTTCTGGAGCACAAGTCATCAGTACTATTGCTGAATGTTGTCAGGGCTCATAAACTTTGCAGTATGCAGAGTCTCCAACCATTTCTTGATATCACGTGGAATGAATCAAATTTACTCAAAACTAGTGGAGGTTACCGAGATGGATTATTTACTTGGCATTTCTGGCTGAAGATTGCTGCAAACTCTTCATCCTTACCTTTTGCACTGTTGTGTCCTCCTGCACTCTCCATTGAATCAGTGTTGTTCCCCTAGCTTGATGGTAACGGTTGAGGGGGGATACGCCAGGCCATGAGGTTACAGATTGTGCTGGAGTATAATTCTGCTGCTGTTGATGGCCCACAATGTCTCATGGATGCCCAGTCTTCAGTTTCTAGATCTGTTTGAAGTCTGTCCCATTTAGCACGGTGATAATGCCACACAACACGATGGAGGTTATTCTCAATGTGAAGGTGGGACTTCGTCTCCACAAGGACTGTGCGGTGATCATTCTTATAAATACTGTCATGGACAGATGCATCTGCAGCTGGCAGATTGGTAAGGATGAGGTCAAGTATGTTTCTCCCTCTTGTTGGTTCTCTTACCAGCTGCTGCAGACCCAGTCGAGTTGCTATACCAAAGAAAAACTAAAGAATTGCGGATGTTATAAATCAGAAATAAAAACTGAAATTGCTGGCAAAGCTCAGCGGGTCTGGCAGCATCCATGAAGAGAAATCAGTTAATGTTTTGGCTCGGGTTCTGAGGAAGCATGACCGGACTGGAAATGTTAACTGATTTCTCTTCACAAATGCTGCCAGACCTGCTGATCTTTTCCAGCAAGGCCTATTTTTGTTTTTAGTTACTATGCCCTTTAGAATAGACCAACTCTATCAGCAGTGCTGCTGCCGAGCCACTATTGGTGGTAGACATTGAAATCCGCCACCCAGAGCACATTTTGTGCCCTTGCCACCCTCAGTGCTTCCTCCAAGTGTTGCTCAACGTGGAGGAGTGCCGATTCATCAGCTGATGGAGGAAAGTATGTGATAATCAGCAGGAAGTTTCCTTGCCCATATTTCATCTGAAGCCAAGAGACTTCATGAGATCTAGATTCAACGTTAAGGGCACTCAGAGCAACACCCTCCAGACTGTATACCACTGTGCCACCACCTTTGCTGGGTCTGCCCTTCCAGTGGGATGGGACATATCCAGGCATGGTAACGGTGATGTCTGGGACATTCTCTGTAAGTTGTGTTTCCACCAGTATGACTATGTCAGGCTGTTGCTTGACTAGTCTAAGAGGTAGCTCTCCCAGAGTACTAGCCCCCAGATGTTTGTAAGGAGGATTTTGCAGGGACTGTTTCTGCCATTGTCTTTTCCAGTGCCTAGGTTAATGCTAGGTGATTCGTCTGGTTTCATTTTTTTGAGGCTTGCAGTGATTGGTACAACCTAATGGCTTTCTAGGCCATTTCAGAGGGCAATTGAGAGTCAATCACTTTGCTGTGGGTCTGGAGTCACATGTAGGCCAGACTAGGCGAGGATGGCAGATTTTCTTCCCTGAAGGACATTAATGAACCAGATGGGCTTTTCCAACAATCAGCAATGGTTTCACAGTCATCGGTAGATTCTTAATTCCAAATTTGTTTTTTTTTTTAAATTGAGTTTAAATTCCACCATCTGCCATGACAGAATTTGAACCCAGGTCCCCAGAATATTAGCTGAGTTTCTCCAATACCATTAGGCCATTACTGTCCCCTATTACCTTGTCAAAGATGCAGTTTTTCAGCTGAGATGTGGACCCAAGGCCCTAAGTGCCTGCTCAAACAGAGAGCAGAGGCTCCTCAAGCTTCCCTATCAGCACCAATTTAAAAAAAAGAGTAATTGTGGTGTGCTATTTTTGGAGCAAATTGGTTGCTGCAATAGTCTAAGTAACAACAGGTATTACATTTCAAAGTAATTAATTGCCTCTTAAATACTTTATAATATCCCAAGTGCATTGAGGGTGCCATATTTTAAAAAAAAGGTTCTTTCTTCCACTTGTCGTCTACGACTCAGAGGTAAACTTGTTAATTGTGAGCTTTATATAAAATTACCTTCTGTGATTGACCGGTGTATTATTTCAAACTGAAGATATCCTAAATTATGGAATTCTATCAGAGGTAATTACACCGGCATCTGATAATCACCTGTGCTCAGCTGTTGGTCACAATTCTGTCCGATTAGGAAAAGTTTCCAGATTCATTTGTTCTCCAAAACTTAATTTTAGTTAAATGAATCTGTAATTCACTGGATAACAGAATTGTCACGGTGCCGAAGGAGGTTATTCAGTCGGCTATCTGACCATTTTGATTAAGTACCAATCTCCAGACATTTACCCATAACGTTGTACATTGTTATATTTAAACAATAGTTGAATACCCTATTGAATGCCTCAATTGAACACGTGTCTACCACACTCCAAGGCAGTGCATTTCAGATCCTCTCTGTGTGAGAAAGGTTTTTTCTCCTCTCACATAGAACCTGCTTCGTTTGCAAAATACTTTAAAATTGTGCCCCTGATTCTTGATCCTTTTATGAGTCGGATTAATTCCTCCTGATCTATTCTGTCCATATCCCTCATGATTTTATAAATTTGTATCAGATATGGGGTGGCACAGCGGCTCAGTGGTTAGCACTGCTGCCTCACAGAGCCTGGAACGCTTCTATTCTACAGTCAGTAAACTGTTTGGCTGGAGTTTGCATCTTCTCCCTGAGTCTGAATGGGTTTCCTCCCATTGTCCAAAGAGGTGCAGGTTAGGTGGATTGGCCATATGAAATTGCCCATGGTATCAAGGGACATGTAGATTATATGGATTAGTCATGGGAAATTGCAGGGTTACAGGAACTGGGTGGGATGCTCTTCAAAGGGTCGCTGTGGACTCAATGGGCCAAATGGCCTAATTTCACACTGTAGGGAGCCTACCCCTCAACCAAGGAGAACAGTCAGAACAGACCCAAATCTATTCTTGTACTTTATTAATTTGAATAACAACAGCACTAATGTTGAGCATTCAGAAGTTCAAGATACGATGACATCATTCAAAGAAATACAAGCAATTCCTTCTAATGTTTAGTTCGACAAATGTTCCTCTCATAGTACTGTATGTGCAATTAAAAATAGGTAAAATTATTATTTTTTGTTACAATTGGCAATATTTGTGTACAATACAGTACTTTACAAATTAATTTATGTGAAAGATTTTTGATGTTTCTAAAAGAGGTCAAAAAGCTGAATGTAAATGCAAGCTTTTTTTTCATTTTTGTTGAGGATATAGATTGGCTGCAGAATTTACTGATTAGGCAGCAGGCACTCAAATAAAAACAGAATATCTTGGAAATGTTAGCAAGATCGCACAGAATCTATGGGAAAAGAAATAGCTAATATTTTAAGTTGATGGCTATTTCATCACATGACATAGAGATGTGAACACAGTCCAGTTCATCATGAAAAACCAGCCTTCCAGCTATTGACTCAGTCTACACATCCCGCTGCCTCAGGAAAGCAGCCAACATAATCAAGGACCCCTCCCACCCTGGTTATAATCTCTTCCAATCTCTTCCATGGGGCAGAAGATACAACAGTTTTAAAAGACATACCAACAGATACAAGAACAGCTTTTTCCCCACTTATGAACGAATCTCTCATATATTAGAGTTGATCTTTCTCTGCACTTTCTCTGTAGCTGTAACACTATATTCTACATTCTGTTCTATTACCTTGATGTACTTTTGTAAGGTATACAAAAGTGTGCCTGGTTGGCACACAAAACAATACTTTTCATTGTATCTCTGTACAAGCTACAATAATAAATTAAATAAAGTCAAATCACAGCTGGAAAAGTTAGAGAAGTAACGCTAATGCAAAACATACTCCCTGCCTCCTTCTCCCAGAGTACCTAGGGTCGGGAAGGTGATATGGATTAGCCATGGGAGATGCAGGGTTACAGGAACTGGGTGGGATCCTCTTCAGATGAAATTAAGCAAATTCAAAGACATGCAAAGGGGAAAAGGAGAACACACCACGAAAGAAGGAGTACTACAGGGTTGGAAATGGGATGATTGTGGAAAATGAAAATGGAAGGGAATGTTTTATGACCGGGTGAGGAAATGGCATCGTCTCTTCTTCTTTTAAGCCCTCTTGGTCAGACACAATAAATATTTGTGTTTTCTTTTCAGCATTTCACATTTCTGATAGATATTTGTTAACTTGATCAAAATAAAAGAGACAATCCTAAGGTTCTCGATAAATGGATATTTTCCCAAGTTGCTTTCTCACAGAATGGTCCTTTTGGAAGAGATTGAGGCATTGGAAGGGACAGGGCAAGAGAGAAAGCCTTCCAGTTCCTATTGTTATGAGTCATTTTGCCTCTTTATTCTCTGCCAGGAAAATTACTGAAATATTTTTAGTTTGAATATTCTTGGGTCTAGCTCCATTATTTTTCTGTAGGCAATCTTTCATCTCCCAACATGTGAGCTTATCAGGCACGCGTGAATTAGGCAGGAAATGTGAATTTCTGAAGCTGACTTAGTTCTTGGTTTCATTGTCTTTGGATGAAATGACGATTTCAATGCAGTTGGTTCAGCGTATTAAATAAGGCTTTCCTGGATGAAGCTTAAATTTGTGGTGGGGTGATCATAACTAATATTTAAAGTTAGCTGTGGAAGCATGTTACTACATATTAAAAAAAGTTCTGTCTGGAAGGTGTTACAGGTATGATTTTAATATTTTCTGTGCATTATTATCTCTGTGAATTCCCATTGTCTGAAGAAAGACCTTGCTTCCACCAATAGTTTCTTTCCTGTTTCACTGAAGTGTGAGGCTGAGCCTACAAAAAGTGTAACTCCATCTGCATGGCATTCTGGTTTTGAAGGTCCCGTCTTACAGTTTTGTGTCAAAGAGAAATGCTCTTTCACAATATCATTACATTTGATAATGAAGTTTTACCCTGCTAACACTTAAGAGCCATTGCTCTATGCTATCCTCTGGATGTTCTGTGAAAGTTGAATGCAATAGCTCAAGAAAATTTAAACGATGAACTGGCTGGGGGTAATTTTAATCTTTAATTGAAAATTGTAAAAGAAAAAGCATTTTCATTAATTATAGAAAAATCTTTTGTGTGGCCTGAAGAGGGCATTTTCAGAAAGATATTACTCAGCTGCCAATGTCTTTCTTCATGCCTAAAACACTTCTTGTTCATACTTTGTTCAGATTTCGCAGAGAAAACAGAATTATTAAAGCCAGTCACAAACAAAAGTTTGCAATAGAAATCAGATGGTGGACCATATTGAACCTAATCCCATAATCTGAAGCGATATTTTTAAAAATGAATACATCTCTAAAACAAGGTATTTTCTCTTGAATGTTCACTCCTTAAAGTTCACTGTGTTCTCATATGCTTGTCAGCCACTCTATCTGTAGAGTAATCAGGACAAAGCCTTCAATGTGTACTTGTTGAACACAATCCCATTTGGTTTAGAGCCAAAGGGATTGTGAAGTAATTTCAACTCTAGAGTATAGATATGAAGCTGGCTAAAACAAATAGCAGTAAAGTTGGAAGCCGAAAGAACTGTGGATGCTGTAAATCAGGAACAAAACCAGAAGTGGCTGGAAAAGCTCAGCAGGGATAGCAGCATCTGTGAAGAAAAAAATCAGAGTTAACGTTTCGGTGATCCTTCCTCAGATGCTGCCAGACCTGCTGAGCTGTTCGAGCAACTTCTGTTTTTTGTTCGTGAGCAGTAAAGTTGATATTCACCACTAATAGAAAAGAAAATGAAATGTAAACACAGAAACTTGGAATTAATTTCCAAACATGCACATGTAAGCCATAAGAATAACAGTTCTGTCAACTTCTGGAAACACCGGAATACAAGTAGGCCATTCAGACCCTCAAACATGCTGGCCATTCTGGATCAAAGCTAATCATATACCTTTACACTATTTTTCTGCCTTATTCCATATACCTTCATGTCATTACTATCAAGCAGTGGTATGTTAATATCAGTACATTAATATTAATATATTTCTCCATCCATCTAACTCAGAAGCATTTCACCCTCATTATTTCAATTTTAATTAAAAATCTCTTCCTGCTCTTTCTGAGATGGTTTTGGAATTTTTCTGTGTTGCTTTTTGGACATCAGACATTGTTTCTCATCTTCATTGCATCTTTCAGCTGCAATCAATATTTGATCAAAGTGTCTCTTTTTGGCCTTAAAGATCCTAGCATACGTGGTTTCCCCTGGGTCTGCAACAATTCAACTCTTTTCTGACAATGTGGTTTCTGCAAATGATTGAATTTTGGTGTCTCTGCTCTAATCTATGAGTTCCTAAAGTTTATCCAGCTCAGCTCTATGATGGAAGTGGTTTTTAAGATTCCTATCTAAGTCCTATATATTTAAACATTCACATACAACTGAAATGACAAAATGTTCATTGGCACATTTATCAGAGGGCAGTTGGGCCAATTGTCTCATTATTCTTACTCCATAATGCTAACCAATGTAAATCTCATAGTGTCCTTTCAAACTCTCCCATTGAATAATTCTATGAGGCAGTCAAGAGAACAACATTGTAAAGATATTTTCCTTCTACAACTATATTGTTCTCTTGTCGATCATTTAGAACAAGACCTTAAATTCTCTTCCTAATTCATCACCTCATTAAAAAAAGAATTCCAACGTACTGAAGTATTATGGAGGCAGGTTTGATAAGGGCTGCTGTCTATGTGGCATGTTTCATGTTTGCTATTAATAGTAACAGTGAATAATGTACAGGTAGGGACCCATAGAGTTGCCTATCCTCAAAAAGTCAAGACTGGTCTGAGTAGCACCAGCAGAAGTGGTAGCATGTGAACAAAGCGTTTGTTGTATAAATACCCTCCTTATTTATCCACTGCAGACTTGCAAACTCAGAATGAATATGTTTTTGTTCTGAGCCATTTATTAAGATTGGGAGGAAAGCAAGAAAAATAAATATTGAGCAAGAACCAGCTAACATGAGCTAACCATGCATGAAATACATCAGGAGCTTGCCATTTGCTGTGAAAATATAACATACAAAATTTTCAGAAAAAGATCCAACATTATCTATGATGAGCTTAAATAAGAACTAAAATATTCTTTAACATTCCTTGACCCTTTTCTATTATTCAATTTGGATTGATGTGGGAATGTATTTGCCAATATACTGGTTTAGGCCGCATATCCTTTAACATCTATGGCAATCAAAAATCTAAGACTTTCAGATTTAAAATTAACCATTGACCTGGCATCAGCTGACATTTCCAGAAGAGAGTTTCAATATCAGGCACCCTTTCTTTATTAAGCTATTTCACTCCTAAAAGATTGGGTCTAATTTTCCGAGTCCGACATTTCCTATCCAGTAGAACTAGTTGTTGTTTCTCCATCCAATCAGTTTGCTTAATATCTTCAAAACATTGATCAAATTACGTATTAACCTTCTAAACCTCGCATTTATCCACATTATATGTCATCTGCTATGCATGAGGGTTGAATGAGTGAGCAAATGCATAGTAAATGATATATAATGTGGATAAATGTGAGGTTATTCACTTTGGTAACAAAATCATGAAGGCAGATCATTATCTGAATGATGATTGATTGGGAGAGGGAAATGTGCAATGAGACGTGGGTGTCCTTGTAAACTAATCACTGAAGGTACGCATTTAGGTACAGCAGGTGGTGAAGAAGGCAAATGGTATGTTGGCCTCCATGGCTAGAGGATTCAAGTACAGTCACAAATTGTCTTGCTGAAATTGTACAGATCTTGGTGAAACCACAGCTGGAGTATTTTGTGCAGCTTCAGTTTCCTTATCTTAGGAAGGTTGTTCTGCCTTGGAAGGAGTAACTCAAAGGTATAGTAAACTGATTCTTGGGATGGCAGTTCTCACGTATGAAAAGAGGCTGGATCAGTTAAGTCTATATTCTCTAGAGTTTAGAAGAATGAGGGGGGATGTCATTGAAACCTACAAAATTCTAACATGTCCAGATGGGTTCAATGCAGGAAGGATGTTCCTACTGACTGGGAGTCCTGAACCAGGCGTCACAGTCTAAGGATAGGCTATTCAAGTACTGAAATGAAGAGAAATCGCTTCACTCAAAGTGTTGAGCTTATGGAATTCTCTGTCACAGCAATTGATTGAGGCCAGATATTGAATGTTTTCAAGAAGGAATTAGATATGGTTCTTCAGGATAATGGGATCAAAGAATATGATGAAAAAGTAGGAACGGAGCATTGAGTTGGCTGATCAGTCATGACCATATTGAATAGTGGAGCAGGTTCAAAGGGCTAAGTGGCTTATATCTGCTCTTATTTCCTAAGGTTCCATGAGCCTGCGAGAGTTGTAGCTGTGGCTCTTGTAGATGACATCTATTGCCGCCATAAATGGTTAACACTGACTGTTATGGCTATAGGCCTAGTGGTAGATCCCTTCTAGTTAGGCAGTGCATGGCTAACAGAGAAATCCACCAGTCGCAAGTGCCACCCACGGGTGAAAGTCCAGCTTGCCTTTAATGCTAATTCCCCTTTCCCATCACTAGGTTTCTTCAACAAGGCTGTCTTATTTTACTTCACTGCAGGCTTCAGTGATTGGGAGCTGTCGACCTCTGATTGATAGGCAGCTCTTGGAGACAACTTATCTGTCCTGAAAATGTTGAAGGGCCTCAGGCCATACTGTTAAGTGCTTGATAAATAGCATATTGAGATAAGAACTTGGAATGATTACAGCAGGGTTTCCACTAGCTCCACTTCTTGAAGGAGCCAGGCTTGTAATTTTTAAACTTCATCCTAAGGCTGTCACTCCAGTGAGGGAGCATGACACTGTCAGATGAGGCATAGAAATGAGGCCCTTTCTGCTGCTTGGAAAACGTAAAGGATTCTATACCGCTACTTTTGAAAAGAGCAGAACACTCATTCCAATTGTCTTCATTAATATTTGTTCCTCAATCAACATCAAGCAAGACAGATTATTTAGCAGTTGTCACATGACTATTTATATGAACAAAAACAAAGTTGCTGGAAGAGCTCATCAGGTCTGGCAGCATCTGTGGAGGAGAAAACAGAGCTAACGTTTCGGGTCCAGTGACCCTTCCTCAGAACTGATGGTAGCTAGGAAAATGTCAGTTTATATGCAGAAAATAGGGAGGTGGGTGGGGTAAGGAATAAACGATAGGATAAAGCCCAAAGAGACAGAAGAACAGTTGGACAGACAAAGGTAATAGGAACTGCAGATGCTGGAGAATCCGAGATAACAAGGCGTGGAGCTGGATGAACACAGCAGGCCAAGCAGCATCATAGGAGCAGGAAAGCTTGACGTTTCGGGCCTAGACCCTTCATCAGAAAATGACAGACAATGGAGTTGCTAACGATCAGGCTGGGAGGGTGAATAGTTGTTAATGGGGACTGTTAGTGACTAACAACAGGGGGTGTGTAGTGGCAGGCTATGTGGTAACAAGGCCTGGTGTGTGGGGTGGGGGGCTGAGACATGGGAGAGTTCAGGCCCTAAAATTATTGAACTCAATATTGAGTCCGGAGGACTGTAGGGTCCCCAAGTGGAAAATGAGGTGTTGTTCCTCCAGCTTGCGTTGGGCTTCACTGGAACACTGTAGCAAGCCGGAGACGGAGATGTTGGCCAGAGAGCAGGGTGGTGCATTGAAGTGGCAGGCAACAGGTAGTTCAGGGTCTTTTTTGCGAGCAGAACTTAGATGTTCTGTGAAGCGGTCGCCAAGTCCACGCTTCGTTTCCCCGATATAGAAGAGACCACATTGTGAGCAGCGAATGCAGTAGACTAGATTCTTGGAAGTGCAGGTGAAGTGTTGCTTCACGTGGAAGGTATGTTTGGGCCCTTGGATAGTGGGGAAGGAGGAGGTAAATGGGCAGGTGTTGCACTTTCGCCAGTTACAGGGGAAGGTGCCGTAGGTTTGTGGGGAGTGAAGGATGTGTGGATCAGGGTGTCCCGGAGGGAACGGTTCCTGCGGAAGGCGGACAAGGGAGGGGAGGGGAATATATGTCTGGTTGTGGCATCTTGCTGGAAGTGGCGGAAATGGTGTCTGATGATCTTCTGGATGTGGATGCTGGTGGGATGGTAGTTGCAGATAAGGGGAACTCAATCGCTGCTGCGGGAGGGAAGAGAAGGGATGAGGGCAGAAGTGCAGTCAATGGATCGGACCCAATTGAGGGCCCTGTCTACAACGGAGCTGGGGAATCCTCGATTGAGGAAGAATGTGGACATTTCGGAGGCTCCCTTGTTGAAGTTGGCCTCATCTGAACATATGTGACGGAGACGGAGGAACTGAGAGAATGAGATGGAGTCTTTACAGGAAGTGGGGTGTAGGACGTATAGTCCAGGTAGCTGTGGGAGCCGATGGGTTTGTAATGGATATTAGTGGCCAGCCTATCCCCAGAAATGGAAACAGAAATGTCGATGAAGGGAAGGGAGGAGTCAGAGATAGACCAGGTGAAAGTGAGGGCAGGGTGGAAATTGGAGGCAAAATTGATTAAGTTTTCCAATTCTAGGTGAGAGAGGGAAGCAGCACCAATGATATCATCGATGTATCAGAGAAAGAGTTGTGGGTGGGGGCCGGAAAAGGACTGGATAAGGACTGGAAAAGGTCTGGACTATTTGTATGAGTTTTCTAAGTTCAAATTCAGTGCTATGTTGCCTGGATGACACCAGTCACTATATTTCAAAATGTACTTAATTCACAGTAACGTACTTTGAGATGTGTGGTCATTGTCTGAAATATTATATAATTAATATAACAACTATTTGTTTTCCAAGTGTGTGACTGTAGTTATAATGTATGAATTGGAAATCAATGATCACAGAGGTATCAACCTTGTTTTTGATTTGTTTCAGTGTACAACATGAGCAAGCTCATTGGTCTAGGGGTACAATCCTTGCTTACTGTATTGATCCCTGTTGACATACAAGAGGTCCTGGGTTCAAATCCTGCACGAGCCCAGATTCCTTGCTTCACTTAGAGGGGGTCGGTTAGCTCAGATGGTTACATTGTGGTGTTAGTAACGCTAAGGCCATGAGTTTGATCCCCATACTGACTGACTCTGTAGGATTGTGGCTGCAAATTTAACTGAGGATGGCACTGTGGCTCAGTGGTTAGCACTGCTGCCTCACAGTGCCAGGGGTCCAGGTTCAATTCCACACTCGGGAGTTTGCATATTCTCCCCTTGTCTGCATGGGTTTCCTCCAGGTGCTCCAGTTTCCTCCCTCAGTCCAAAGATATGCAGGCTAGGTGGGCTGGCCATGCTAAATTGCCCCTAGTGTTCAGGGATGTGTTGACTAGGTGGGTTATAGGGGGATGGGTCTGGGTAGGATGCTCTGAGGGTCATTGTGGACTTGTTGGGCTGAAGGGCCTGTTTCCACACTGTAGGGATTCTAAAAGCTTCCTAAAAAATACCTGTAGCTCATGGTAACTTTGACAAATTAGCCTCACAAAGTATGTGCACTTAAAAAGATGTAATTTTAAAAATGTTGAATTACAATTGGCTTCATTGTCACACGTACTAAGATGTATACAATGAAAGGTTTACAAGTCGCCACTTACGGTGCCTTCTTAGGTACCAACGTACAGACTATTAGATACAAATTCTCGGGAAAAAAAAGAAAAATAGAGAAATAAAAAGTTCAGCAATAAATTAGAAAAATAGAGAAGTAAGAATTCAGAATAACAGTTCTCCTAATCCAGACCCAGATCAGGCTATTCTTCCTGTTTGCAGGCATTCGAGAGAAATCCATTTAGTTTTGTTGGGCAAAAGCTCTGTTCGGAACCTTGAGAAATTTTTACCTATTAGAAACTCTTCATTCCACTATAAAGAAGATTACTTGTGTACACCCAATAAATTGGTAGGTGGCTCTGTATAGTATCTTTTTTTCAAAATTATTGCAGTCGTTTAAAATCATGTTACTCTGATGGTGAACTGAATGATTTTGTTAAAATGCATATTTTATTGTCATTAAACACGACTTCTGTCTTATTACATTTGTTCCCTCTCATAAATACATCAAGGAATATTCTTTAATGTTATGAAAAGTAAACAATTAAATTCTAAATTACTGCCTGAGCAAATTAGCTCATGGAAGATTTTATGTTTGCAGCAGAAGAAATGTTGTCTTCTGACATTCTCTTTATTTTGATCACAAAACGTGATGAAATCTGTTGAACCAAAATTTTAGTACAGGTAATTTTGTTCCCCCGAGCATTGTAAATGGTTTTAGAGGGATTCATCCACTATTAAATATTTTAATTCTTCCTCATCCAGAGACTTAATTGCAAATGTCAGAGTGCCAAGCAGATTACTGTTCCCCCGAGACCATTTCCATCCACCAGCTTTGTTTAGTTCTGAAGGTGTGAAATCCTGTCAAATTGTGCATTGCTTGTCCCAGGCGACCTGTGGTAGCTGATACAAACTTCGTACTCTGAGTACCTCACAAGACTGATTAAGCTGAACATCTATCAGCTCTACAGCCCAGTCATCACCCAAGACAAAGCCCATTTAGAGACAGGTTGCGACCAGCTACAGACCTGAACCCAGCTGAAAAAGTGATTGAATGTGACACATATCCTTTATGTTGAGTGTCCTGTGTTTTTTTATCACACTTCCCTGTTGATAAAGTCTGCTGACTTCTTTGATAAAATGGTAATGATGCGAAGAGATGAGAAGGCTTTGAGATAGATGTCAGGTGATGCCCCATCATTTCAAGGTGAACTTGCTAGAGAAGCAATAACATGAAGAAAAGAAATTTGTAACATTTAAAACAAAACCAGGCAATTCTAAGCATAATAAATTCATTGCAGTGCATTTCCAATTTCAAATAAATCTGTTCAAAGTCTAATTGAATCTTAAACACAGCTGTCAAAATAAGGAAAGGTCTCATCATCAAATAATAACTGTCACATCAGACTGCTGCTATTTTCAGCAAGACTATTCCTACTCACATGGATAATAATAGAGAAAACTGATCCAGATCCCCTTTAATTCTGTCCAATACCAGAATAGAAGTGAATCATAAATCACACTGAAAACTACAGTGACCAGGGTGTCTCCAATAAGCCTGAAAGGTCATGATGTGCTGTACAGGAAAAATAAATCTTTCAAAAGCGGAGAATGATTACACCATTACTTTTCCTGTTCTTTTTGCAATTTTATTCTGTCCTTCTCTGAAGACATTATCTTAATCAAGTACAAGTCCACAGGCACTGGATTCCTTCCAATACCAAGTGCAAATGGCCAGTTTCAGGCATGAACTTTGGCAGAAAGTGCTGAACTGCTATTTGACCACAGGGCCATCACATTCAAACCCTGGTCTTCACCTCCCCTGGTACCCCTGGAATTCATTTAAATTCATTTTAAATTCCAGAATAGTGCATCAAATTCAATGGGAGTTATGATGCCCATAAATTACCAACAGTTACTTCACCATTTAATAAAGATCAAGAAAAATCCTTTTTAGCGATTATTGTGCTAATTTAAGCAAGTTTTTTTTTTAAACAGTGTTAACATAATGACCATTAAAGCCCCTCAGCGCATGGGTTTATGCTGTACCAGTAATTGACGCCACTTTATCATCCATACAAAAAAAAACAACTGTCTGCCAAATGTCTAAGTGTTAGGGGAAGTGAAGATATTGCTGACTTGACAAAGTGCAACCATGCAAATTTCTTTATGTGCCATATCACAGTTCAATCAGACACAACTGCAATATAATTGCATTGTGAAGTAACATTATCTGCATTCAATTTTTCCCAATACTTAAAATCCAACATAGACCTGAAAATAATGAGAGCATTATGAATTCCTTTCCCTTAATCCACCTCCACCTGTACCATTAGCTCTGCCACTGTGACCACGCCTGATAGTTCAGAAAAGCTCAAATGAGCAGTTGATGGGCTGAATAGGACATTGGCTTCGCTTGCTAACGATGATCTTCCAAGGAAATAGTTTAACCCTTTCATTCATACTTTTTAACATTTCCCCAGAAAATAAACAATTTACCCCCAACCTCTCCCTCCACCAACACTGAAATGACTGCTACCAACTGATAGGCACGTCACTCCTAATAGCAGAGCATTTTGAGCAATGTGCCAAGACAGTGAGAATCAGGCATCACTGCAGAGGATAGAAGCACACTCAGTAATGATAAAATTTCTTCCCTGACGACACCATTAAGTCCTTTGTGACTTCACCTCAATGATTTTTAAATTCTACAGCTTTGTGTATGGAATTTAAGTTAACAACAACAACAACACACTTTTTAAAATAGCGCTCAAACCTACTGAACTACTGCATGGGGTCCACTCAACGTTAAATGGGGACTACTGTATTATTTGGAACCAGCAGGTGCAAGGCGGCCTTTTCTACAGCAATATTAAAATACTGCGGATGTTGGAAATCTGAAATAAAAAGAGAGAATGCTGAGAAACTCAGCAGGTCTGGCAGCGTGCATGGACAGAGAAATAAATGTTAATGTTTTGCGTCTGATATGATTCAACTTCAGACTTTTTGGCATTACTCACGACTAGCACAGGCATCAGACTGAATGCTCCTTCTGGATATCTGGGCTCCTCAGTATGCCACTGTGGTACCAACTGGGCGCATAATGATGTATCTGAATACGCAAGGACTTCATTCTGTGAATGTCAAGCTCATCTGTGATTCAAAGCAGACCTTGTTCTCACCTACTGCGGCAATGAGCATCAGAGCAGAGTTTCTGCTAGGTCTCAGCATTACCTTGTCAAGAATCTTAGCATAAGCGAAGAAACCCAAACCTAGTGAATTGCTGATTCCCTGACTTACAGTAATTTTCATGAATAATATATCATGAGATAAGTGGATGGAATATTTAAAGCAAACACATTTTCTATGCACAAGCTAAGGAAGTGAAAGTTTTCTCTGTGTGAGGATAAGGCTGCTAATGGATGTTAACTGTGACAGCAAGAAATGTGGAAAGTACACGCATGTTCGAGTGGACAGAGGTGCAGTTTGTGAGGGTTAAGACTATGAGCAGGTTGGCGAGGGTAAGGATTGTGAAAATGGGTGCAGTGTCAGAGACACTATTCCTAGCACCTACTTACTTGACTCATCACTGTTGCATTTCTAACCTTTTCGGGTTCTGATGAAATATCGTCGATGTGAAACATTGGCTCAGATTTTTCGTAGGCCTGGAATAGATGGGAGTTGTGCACTGGGACCCCAAAGGAATTGGCTGGGAAATTGAAGATTCTACACCTGGAGCCATCCAAAAGCATTCATTTAAATCAGAGACTTCGGAGGGTTCTGATGAAATTAAATAAATAGTTACTCAGGAACCGTTAAACTATTAAATGTGTAGTCTAATTCCTGTTACTATTAAACTGATCGCGCACTTACTTCACATAATCTGAATTACACATCTCTCCACCACCTTCGTTCCCACCAGACCCGATAGGCCTTCCCAGAATCAAACCTAACCACCCCCACCCCTGAATGGACCTGGAATACTTTCAGGCTGGACCCAACCAGATGCCATTGCCTCCAGAAGGGACACAACATTTACCCAATGTCTGGATGCTCCCCTTAACCCGCAGAACCAGTGAGAGAACACTCCCCTTCAATGTATCCACTTCACTGTATCCATAGTTCTATGCTACAAAAGAACAGTCAGAATTGAAGTACAGCTCCACGTTTCCGAGGGAGTCCTGGGTCATTATCCTGTTAAGTGCAAGATGAAAAGCTTTGACAAAATATGACTTATTTTTCACCAATACTACAGATGAACAAGTAAGGATGAAACTAAGCCAGGCCAATCACATCCAATTATAAGACGATGGCATTGTGATCACTTTATGTCCTCATTAGTCCATTTCAATGAGGATGCCTGCAAGGTTTTATGATTTGAGTGCCCTCTAGTGGCTCATCAGGCCAACCTTGAGGTCACAGAATGGCCAGGCACAAGTGTTGCCCTGAAGATAGCAGGGAACCTTTTGAAAAGATTGCTTCACAATATAAGAGGGGTTCAAATGATTTCTAAAGTCTCTTCATCAATATCAATAGCTGGAGGTGTAGGTGCAGTTTCAGCACCACTGGAGGATTTTGAACTTGCTGATGATGAGTGAGAGATCAACCCTTTTGAATCCAGAGCTGAAGAAGATGAGGGTGGTCTGAATTTCACTTGCAGTGTGGATCACAACTGTACAGTTGTTGGTATTGTATGAATTATGGATGTGCTGGAGGGACATCTTAGTCCTGGCTGTCAGCCTGTTGATGTTAAAGGGAATTGGTGCAATCACACAGCTTTGTTTGATTCCAGTTCAGACATAAAAGAATTCAATCTCTAATCCACTGTAAAGAACAGTTTTTGTTATACTGTTATGCAAGAATCACAGGATAGTCACCGATTTTGCTGAATATCAAGTCGCTGGATGACTTTTTAAAGGGCTTTGAGATGAAGAAGCCAAAGACATTTCACAGATTAGAAATGGACACAACAAGTTACTTGTGTTATTCTGAGCACTTTTCTTGGATTTGTTGGACCTGTTAGAGGCAAAAAGAATCAGTTCTGTTTCTTTAAATCCACCCCGTTTCACCTCTGGAGCATGTACGACTTGAAACCAGGCGGCCCAGAAGTTCACCTGCACATTTGCTAATGTGGTATACTGCATCCGCTGCACCCATTGTGGCCTCCTCTACATCGGGGAAACCAAGCAGGGGCTTGGGGACCGCTTTGCAGAACACCTACGCTCAGTTCGCAATAAACAACTGCACCTCCCAGTCGCGAACCATTTCAACTCCCCTCCCATTCCTCAGACGACATGTCCATCCTGGGCCTCCTGCAGTGCCACAACGATGCCACCCGAAGGCTGCAGGAACAGCAACTCATATTCCTCTTGGGAACACTGCAGCCCAATGGTATCAATGTGGATTTCACAAGCTTCAAAATCTCCCCTCCCCCTACCGCATCCCAAAACCAGCCCAGCTCGTCCCTGCCTCCCTAACCTGTTCTTCCTCTCACCTATCCCCTCCTCCCACCTCAAGCCGCACCCCCATTTCCTACCTACTAACCTCATCCCGCCCCCTTGACCAGTCCGTCCTCCCTGGACTGACCTATCTCCTCCCTACCTTCCCACCTACACTCACCTTTACAGGCTCCATCCCCGCCTCTTTGACTTGTCTGTCTCCTCTCCACCTGTCTTCTCCTCTATCCATCTTCTATCCGCCTCCCCCATCTCCCTATTTATTTCAGAACCCCCTTCCCCTCCCCCATTTCTGATGAAGGGTCTAGGCCCGAAACATCAGCCTTCCTGCTCCTATGATGCTGCTTGGCCTGCTGTGTTCACCCAGCTCTACACCTTGTTATCCCAGAAGTAGGGACGCTATCACTGTGCCATTACAGCCCACTGTTTTTTTATGTCAATCTGTTCAAATGTGTTACGGCAGAGCTCTGGAACAGGTATAACTTGAAAGTGGGCCCTCTGTCTTAACAGCAGGGACACTGCCATTGGTGCAGGAGCTCCTCAGGTCAGTTCTGTTTCTTCTGCTTGCTGGAAATAGGCATGGACATAAGGGTGGCAATCTCAACTGTGGGTGAGAGATGTGATAAATTGATTAAGAAAAATCTGTTTTCAACACCCATAAAAACACGAAGAACTTTACCACTGAAAACAAACCTAGTAACAATGAAATCACATCAAAATACAAGCTGAGAGGCAGGAATATGTAGAACTTTTTGACTGACATTTATATGTTATACTGAGACATCTGGTAACCAACGGTAACTATCAGTTGCTTAATGATCTGCAGAACAATCCCACTAAACCTTAACAAATAACACAGATGAAGTAACCTCACCGACGTCTAAATCAATCATGAACAAAAGAGGATATAAGCACAAATGAAAGAAACAATCACTGAAATGTGCATGTGCGATTCACAATGAAACTGTGGATAAAAGTATGAGTTAAGACAATATTGAACATCTTCACTGAAGTTAGTTAGGAGAAAATTGTCCTGGTCCACCAGAGAGAATATGTCTAAACTTCCAACAGGTTTCTGGCGATGATTGATTCAGCTATATGCTCTTAACAATTCCAGGACAGGTTAAGTTATGACTCTTATTTAATTCTTGTGTTACTAATTAAATAAGCAATCTCTCCAGCAGATAGTGCTGAACAATGTGGGCTATGGTGGGATGTGTGGCAGAATCAAGTGAGAACTCTGGCAAGGTGCATCTCAATCATATTGCCACATTTATTTCCGCTTCTTGCAAGTGGGTGTGGCAAGATTCTTGATGGGCAGCAGCAGTTTGTGAATTAATGGCGATTAATGCTTGTTAAGGTCTTTGTTGATTAAATCAGAGCAGGTGTTTGATGGGCTGAGCTCACCACTTGCATCAAATAACCTCCATGCTGGTTTTCTGGCGCCGACATTTCAAGGCAAGGTCCATGGCTACTGGCTGTATGCGTTCCATGTCCATGGGCATTTGCATCCAACATGCACTGGTCTCTAAGAACCCTCGTGATATATTTCCAGTCAACCTATAGTCCGCTTCTGCACACCAGATGGCTATATGGGCAACTACATTTTCCACGCTGCTGTAAGGACTGTGAAGCCCATGGACTGAACCAGGCTGCATCTCCAGGATCTTTGGTCACTGTGATACTGCTCACCCACTCTTAGCCTAGCTGGATGCTTACAGCATACCTAACTAGCATTGCCTTGCCTTTCTGCACTTTGCCCCCTCAGCTAGAGATACCAGGGTCATATTATTTCTGTTTTTCCTTGCCATTTCGCACAGAAAAAAGGAAGGAAGATTGTCATAATTGTCAGCAGGTTTCAATCAAGTCAAAGGATATAGCCTTCATTCAAGGGATACTGGCACAGTAAGGCTCGGCAAGCTTCTGATGCCATCCAAGGTCTGCTCAGGCTGATCAAAGTCAGGATCCGCTCCTCATAAGACCACTCATCTTTACTTTATGCCCTACTGTAGGCTTTTTTTCCTTCTAGTATAAGAAGATCAAAAGGGGTAGCACAGCTATTGCTTTTAGTGCAGGTGAGTAGGGTTCTGGTTTGCAATCAGTAATTTGCTGATTTTTAGGTGTTTCAAATCACCCCCAGATCCCTGGCTCTAGACATTGGACTTATTGCGGAATGTGAAATGAAGAAGGCAGTGGACAGGTGTTCCAGGGCAAAAGAATCTCTGTGTTTATTTGCAATACAAAAGGTAAGTATAATACAAGAAATAAAGGTAAATGAAATTAACAGTGAAATTAACACAATCAATTGTGCAGAGTACAGTAATACCATTAATTATACTATTAACGAAGTTAAACACTATTTAGAACAACAGTTTTAATTGCAGAAACTTTAATTGGGCTTCCGACCCTTGGGTTCCCTGCACTGTCACCACCCGTCTTTCCCTGCCTGCTAGCTAGGTCGGAAACTTTGGTGTCTTGCTAGTTTAAGCTCACCTTAGAGGAAAACAGTTTTAAAGTGCATCTGATTGCTAAGGCTCTTGCTATGAGCTCCCTTGTTTTGGAATAGGACTGTGTCTAGAAGCTTTTGTTCGGATATGCTTGGTTGGCGTCCTCCCTCTTGGATCCCCTTTGTTCTGATGGTGCTCTTGACTTGGCTTCCTGGTTTAGCTTCTCTGTTAGGCCTCTGTGATTCCTGGTTCCGAAGCTGTTTGTAGGGGCTGGAAGCCTTTGGGAAAGCTGTTTGTGGAAGAGCTTGTTATTGAAAAGGCTCTCCCAGGTGAGATCGAGACTGGTACTTACACAGACTGTATGCCCCATTATCTTCTCTCAAATCTGTGTTGCCTATTATGTTTCTAGTGTTTCCTCCTGAAGTCAATTAGTTTCCCAATGGTTACAGTACGTGTGAATGGATTTTGCCACAATGAACATTTTGGCACTCCACATCAGCATTCCCCATGATGATGGCAACACTTCAACAGCCTCAGTACTCAACACCAACAACTGCCAATTTCCAGGTGCCATCCCACAACTCATCCACATTATCCTCAACCACAACATCTACACCTTCAAGAACCAGTTCTTCATGCAGATACAAGGAACAGTCATTGGGACCAAATGTGTACTCAAATATGCCAATATTTTCATGCAAAAGTTCGAGCAAAACTTTTTTGCTGCGCTCTGACCAACGCTATACACCAGATACATCGATGACATTTTCTTCCTTTGGATTCATAGCGAGGAATCATTTAAACATAGCAATGTCAACAAGCTTCATCCCATCATCAGACTTACCATGGACTACTCTTCAGAATCAGTCTTACTCTTGGACACATTCATCTCCATCAAGATTGGACACCTCAGTACCTCACTGTACGCAAGCCTATGGATAACCTCATGATGCTGCACTTCTCTAGCCTCCACCCTAAAAGTGTTAAAGAATCCATCCCCTATGGATAATCCCTGCGCATACACAGGATCTGCTCAGACGAGGAGGAACGTGATGAACACTTAGAGATTTTGAAGGATGCCCTCATAAGAACAGGATACAATGCTCAACTCATCGATCACCAGTTCTGAAGTGCCACAGCGAAAAACCACAATGACCTTCTAAGAAGACAGACACAGGATACGACAGATAGAGTACCCTTTGTCGTCCAGTACTTCCCCGGAGCGGAGAGACTACGCTATGATCTTCGCAGCCTTCAACATGTTATAGATGACAACAAGCATCTCACCAAGGTCATCCCTATGCCTCCAATTTTTGCCTTCAAACAACTGCCAAACCTTAAACTGAACATCGTTCGCGGCAAACCACCCAGCCTTCAAGACAACATCGACCACAACACCACACAATCCTGCCATGGCAACCTCTATAAGACATGTCAGATCTTCGACATGGACACGACCATCACATGAGGGAACACCACCCATCACGTGCACAGCAGATACTCATGTGACTCAGTCAATGTTGTCTACCTTATACACCACAGGCAAGGATGCCCCGAGGCAAGGTACATTGGCGAAACCATGCAGACACTATGACAATGGATGAATGGACAGCACGCAACAATCGCCAGACAGGGACGTTCCCTCCCAGCTGGAGAACACTTCAGCAATCAAGGACACTCAGCCTCCGATCTTCAGGTAAACATCCTCCAAGGCGGCATTTGAGATACACAATAATGCAGCATCACTGAGCAGAAACTGATACCCAAGTTCCGTACCCATGAAGATGACCTCATCCAAGATCTTGGGTTCATGTCATGCTACATGTGACCCCACCACACTGTCCTGTATTCGTAGAATCTTCCTTACTATCCTGTTTAGACACCATCACCTTGATAAATTGTTACTATCTCTGTACTTTAATTAGTTTGTATAATTTTGGATTACATGTTACTCTGGTTAAATCCTTGGCATACAACTCATACCTATCACATTATTCCAGTCATTTGGTTTGTTTCCAGTTCCATCTTATTTTTAATGTTTTATACTTATCTGTCTGCCTCATTTAATCGGACTATAGGTCGCACCAGACTGACAGTGTTTGGCCAGGCGCACAAGTGGGTTTTTACAGATGGCGCCTGCACTAGGGATGCTAGACTATTTTAGAATATCCGGTGAGTGATGAGTTGTTCTGGGAATAACACATGTTAAGATGGCACAGAAATCGGACATGATACACGCTAAAAAGGAAGGAGCTGGCAATTAACGTAGAGAGTCTAGTAAGATACAAAGTGAAAACTCACTTGGTCCGACAATGAGAATCCCTCCAATAAGCTGGATATAATTTGCAGGTAATGCAAAAAAAAAACCTTATGATTCAGCTCATGATGTTTACTCACGTTGCTATTGGGGATGGTTCAGGTCAACAAACCCCACCCCAACACTCAACGTAGGAGATGGAAATACTTAGAAAACCCATTCGTTAGCTGTTTCCCAATTGCTGTCAACTGTGTTCTGCTGTAGGCAGGAATCTGCAGAATGGTTTTAACGTTAACTTTTACACAGCAGTTTGAGCGGAGATTTGGGAATGGGGGTGGTCAGCAATTTGCATTTTCTATGTACAAGGCACACAAAGACACACCAAGCATAGTTAAATAAATTCTTCAGGAAAGCTATGTAAAAATTCCTCTGCTTGTGAACATCGTGCCTTTCTGACAAGGTGGCAACATAATTATTGGTGAAGAGATTCAGGATTGGTACATGTAAATATACATGTTGCAAACGTAATTAGTGTTTCACTTAGATTAGAATTTCTAAGAGTGGCAACTTGAACATCTTTGCTTCTCAATTTCCATCAGATTTTACAATTTAGTGTGAGCAGAAAAGCATTTTGAATCAAGTTGACAAAACCTGCGAGAAGCAATTAAGGATACATTGCTGGGTGTAAACTGGAACATTAAAAAAAGGCCATTTTCGTATTTGCAATGAGAATTCACATGTTAATTCTGTTACTTGGGTGAAAAATTTTGCAAGTACAGTACAATGAGAGAAGTCATTTGTTCCTCTGAGAAACCGTGCCGATCATTATCGTGTTATACCGGACCTGGTGCTTTGTCGTTCGTTTCCCTGTGAACCACCAAACAGCGATGTTTTGAATGGGGTTTTACGTGGTTTGCTTAAAGATCGAGACAGCTTAATGGTTTTATTCTGTGAGTAGTTACAATGCAAGAGGATGTTGTGTTTTTTTTTAGAAAACACTATAAGCATCAGTTGTTGATTTCAATATAAAAAGACCAGCTGATCTGCAAACCATGGAGACACACCAGTGGTTGCAATTAATATTGTTTTATTCATTCTAAAAGTAATCTTCAGGAAACGGGTATAGCAGCAAACATTAAATTGTTTAACTGATAGGAACATTGACATTCTGAACTGTTTGAAGTGGTGCTGTTCATAGCATGTGTTCTGGCAGTCAAAAACCAATTCCAGTTACAAGAATAATCCACAGCAAGCAAATCTTAAGTATTCTGCCAACAAGAGCCACATAGATTAGAACTGAATCTAAATATAAATCAGAGTTCATGTACAATAAGGTATGTGTTTATCAGTAATTCACAGCAATAAATCTAGTTTTATTTTTAAGTTGGTATCAGTTCTGTTACTGCACATGATATAGAATTCCATTTACATCAATGATGCGGTCTATTGTTTATTTCTGGCAGCTTTCTGGGACTAGACTAAATCTAACCTTTTTAGACCAAATTACATCTTAAATAATGGACACTGAAAACTAACCTTAGGAAGGATTTTACCATGTTGGATCTAAAATAACATTTTCATATGGGATTGATTTTGTAGCAACATTCTTTTCAGCAAATAAATGAAGCATCATCAAAACAGTTTAATCAAGGTTGAAATTACTCTAGGGAAATTTGGGAATGCAGTATGTCTTAGTGGAGTAGCCGACATCATCAAGGTCTCGCACATCCATGGGGCATGGTAAGCAACATTCACCAAGAATTGAAGTATCCATTCTGGTAATCCTAGGATATTCTGGGACCTGAAGCAAGCAGCATTAGCTGGAAATCTGAGTTAAGCAATCTATTAGTTTGAGTACAGACCCAAACTGATAATTTTATTTCTCTCTTAAGAAAAAAATTTGAGGAAACAGCCATTAGAAAAAAAATCATCTGGGAAGTCAAGAATAGAAATAGGGCACAGGTACTCACCATAGGGAGAGTTAATATTATGTTCAACCCTTATTAAAGGTTACCCTTGTGGCTATTTGGTTGGGCCTATTGGTAGATGGATTTATTTTCTGAAGCTTTTCAAACTGGTACAGCTTAAAAAATGCAAATTCACTTTGTGTGTTGACCATTTTAATTCATTTGAATCAAACCAAAAATCTCTGATTTTAAAATCAAAGATTCAATTATCTTTCATGTACTTGGCACATTTTTCATATCAAAAAATCTACAAATGCCGTCTCATATTTTATCAGATATTGGGAAACTGTGATAATTAACCAAAACACATATAGACATGCTACTTGATCAGCAATGTCAAAAAGCAGCGTTTCAAACAGAACTCCAGAAGTTCAACATGCAGACTACAAACATCCACTGATATATTTAGGGACAGAGAAGGAACAAGAACCCAATAATCTCCTTTATCGCCAGCCTCAACATAAATTGTGAGGTTGGCTTATTGGTATGTTCTACGGCTTTCATTAACAGTTATAGAATATAGGAATAAAGTACCAATATACATGCAAGTAAGGGGCAGAACTTCAAAAAACAAGAGTGGCATTTGATACCAATTCATTGAAAGTATTAGGCCAACAAGAGAGGGGATTAATTAACATGTTGTATTGACAGTCAGATATTACCATACCAAATCAATGGCAAGCAAAGTGGACTCACTTGTCCATCAAGCCTACATTATTCTCCATTATCTTTGAGCCACCTTCTTGAACTGTTGCAGTGCAGAAGAGATAGGCAGACCCATTTGTTAGGGATGAAGGTCCAGAATTCGGATCCAATGGTAATTAAGTACAGATTATATTGTTCCAAGTCAAGTTTATGAATGAGCTGGAGAGAAACCTGTAGGTGGTCATGTCCTCTGCCCTTGATCTTCCAAGTGGTAGAGATCATGGGTTTGGAAGATGGTATTGAAGGAACCTTTAGGAGTTGCCACAGTATATTTTGTAGCTGGTATAGCTGCTATAATTTGTGGAAAGAGTAACTTTATGGCTGGGATGCCAATCAATTGGGCTCCAGACATGTAGAGAGTAGTCTGTCAGATGACTGACTTGTGCCTTGTTTATGATGGGCAGGTTTTTCATGAAATGAATTACTTACAATAGAATTCCCAACCTCTGACTTGTTCTTGCAGGTATAATATTAATATTGTCTTGTTACACTTTGTTCATGAGTATCCCCAGAATATCGACAGTGGGTGATAATAATGCTGTTAAAGATGCTAATGCTGTTAAAGATCAAGAGAAGATAGTTTAATTCTCTCTTTTTGGAAATAGTTATTGCCAAAAATCTATGTAATACCACCCTTGCTTGTCACCGATCAGCTCAACCCTGAATGTTGATCATGTTTTGTTCCATACAGACATGGAACACTTCAGTATCTGTGGAGCTGCAAATTCCATTCCTACTTCTGATCTGATGATAGAGAACAGGTTATTTTTATTTTCTAATCAACCTGTTCAGATGTTATTACACACCTCTGAAGCAGTTGAGACTTGACCCCAGGCCTCTCAGTTCAGGGGTGGGGACACTACCACTGCACTACAAGTGAGCCCAGAGGGAAGGTTATTAATGAAGTGACTGATGATGGATCAGCTGAGGAATGTCCAGGAGCACAACAACCAACCCTTTTGTGTTGGATAAGTGTCCAAAAGGCAGAGAGTTTTCCCATTGATTCTCAAGGCCAATTGCTTCTTCTCTGCATCACCTTATATTTTAGAGATGAGAAATAGGCTCTGCTGTAGTTTTAGTCATTTTGTGATCGGTACAGTGTTGACAGCGTTCTTTCGTTTATACTGAATTTCTGTTGATGTAACTCAATATCTTTGTAGTTTTAGCCACAGTTTTACCAAATGAATATTTTTTATTCCGTGTACAATAACATCAGGATCTGTTTCTTACTCAACCTCTTTCCACATTCTCGATTACAAATGACATGGACTGACCAGCATGCAGGATGCCATGGAGTTTAAATTTAATGGACATTGAAAAATGGTCAGCTGATTGCAATGTTGTTATTTTAATGAAAACATTTTGATATACATCTGGAGCAGGTGAAATTTGAACCCATATTTTCTAGGCCAGATGGTAGAGACCCTACTTCTGAATGACAAGAGTCCCAGATAATAGAATGCAGGATAATCCTGCTTCCAATGATTCAACTGTAACCAATATGACGGTGACATGCTATCTGCTCATTTGAATGATTTCTGCACAATGATTAGCCAACGCAAGGCACAATATTCATTGACTTGATATACCCGTAGAGGACCGATCTGATGAGAGGATAGTAGTGCTTGATGCCAGCCTACCCTATTTAATCCTAGTCTGTCCTACTTAATGCATGCTTGAGTTGCTTAAAAGCCAGTCTGGTCAAACTAATGCTACCTTGCACTACTTAAAGTTAACTTGGCCTGCTTATTTCTAACCTGTGCTACTTAAAGCTGGCCTGCCTGGTTAAATGTTAGCCTGGTCTTAATATGTGGCTGAATTGTGAGTCAAGGGTAAATTGACCTGGGAAAGAGTTAAGAAATGCACAACAGTGGAAAAACTAGGCTCCAAGCCACAAAGATTGCATTTAATATGTCTGTGGATGAGGCAGAAAGAAGAAATGTATTTTGCAGGACCACCTCCAGACACGTTGTTCAATTGTGGTGAGGAAAAGAATATTGTCGTGGAGATCAATGCTAGGAGGCAAGTTCCAAGACCTGGACACAGTGTTGCAACATAATAGTGGTCTGAAATGTGGTGTTGTGGTCAGTTCACTCTTCCTCCCTGCAGGATCCCCACTCGTCTACATCGAGAGTAAGAACCTCATACCAATGGTCAAGGGCACTGAGGCTCCTCCAAAGCTAAAATCAGGATCCCCGGACCTGCCTCACTCTCAGTCACACCCAGTTCTCTCTATCCACAGACAAAATTTGATATAAATCATCTAAAGGGTGTGACTGTCTCCTGAAACAAAGTGTTCAGGTATCGCTCCCCTTCAGGGGTGCCACAGTGGCCGTAGCTGAGGAGAATTTCCTTGAGCAGTTGACACGTGCTGTAAAATTGTTTTCAGATTTAAAACAATTGGCCAATCAAGAGACGTGAAAGAAATACCCACTGATTACGACCTATTTTCCTATTGTCTGCCACCTGGCTCTGACAGGCAGGTTGAAGGGCCTCTCTGCTGCTAGTTTTTAGTCTCCTGCCACCCACTGTCCTACTCATGCAAGTCCACTCTTCTCTTTATGAAGATGTTGTCGATATTTTCCACTGTAAGGTTTCAGAAGCACTAGAGTCCTCCTCTTTCTCACTCTTTCAAGTAGTCCTACATTTTAACCTCACCAGGTTGGCACCTCACTTTAAGGTATGCCTGCTGCTGTTCCTGGCAGACCTTCCTTTGTTGAATTAGAGTTGGTACGCTGGCTTGATGGGATTTGTAGATTAGGGGATATGCCAGGCCATGCATTTACATTGTGTTTAAATACAATTCTGCTTCTATTGATAGTTTTCAGTGCCTTATGGATGTTCTGAGGAAGAGTCACTCGACCCAAAACATTAACTCTGATTTCTCTTCACAGATGCTACCAGGCTTGCTGAGCCTTTCCAGAAATTACTGTTTTTGTTCCTCATGGATGTCCTGTTTTGAGTTGCTAGATCTGGTTGAACTCTAATGCATTTTGCATGGTAGTAATGCCTTATAACATGATGCAGAGCATCCTCAATATGAAAGTGGGGCTTCATCTCCACAAGAGATGAAAGTGGTCACTCCTACTGATACTGTTGTTTACGGATGCATCTGTAACAGGTAGATTGATGAAGATCAGGTCAAGGAAACTTTTTTCCTTCTCACTAGTTCTCTCAAAGCCTGCTGCAGACCCAGACTAACAGCAACGTCCTTTAGTGATGACATCGAGCCCATCTTGGTGATGAAGCTGAAAAGTCTCACTCAGAGAAATTTCTGTGTCCTTACCATCCTCAGTGCTACATCTAATCAGTGTTCCACACAGAGTACTGATCCATCAGCCAAGGGAAGCCACGGGTGATAACCAGCAGATGGTATCCTTACTAATGTTTGATGCCATACAATTTCATGAGGTCCAGAATCAATGTTGCAGAATCCATGGGAATCTAGTTTCCAACTGTATAGCATCTCATGTAGGTCTCTCTTGCTGCTGGGAAAGACATACTGAGGGACAATGATGGTGGTGTCCAAGACATTGTTTGTGAAATAAGATGAAGTATGATTTTGTAAGACTGATGCTTAAGTAGTCTGTAAGACAGCTCCCCTAATTTTGGCACAAACCCTGAATATTGGTAAGGAGGACTTTATGGGGGTGACAGGCTTATGTCTGCCACTGTACTTTCTAGTTCCTTGGTTGATGCAAGGTGGAAAGTCTGGTTCCAATCCTTTATTTAAACTTCATAATGATATGACACAACTAAGTGGCTGGCTGGACCATTTGAGACTGCAGTGAAGAATCACTCGCCTTGCTGTCATATGTGAGCCAGACCATATAAGGTCACCAGATTTCCTTCAATAAAGGACATTAGTGAACCAGATGTCGTTTGATGACTAAGGTTATATGGTCATTATTAGGCTAGCTTTTCACTTCACATCTTGTTGAATTCATAATTTGACCAGCTGCCATTCTGGGATCAAACAAATGTTTCTGTGACATGCCTAGGATTCAATATTACATGTCCAGTGTTATTAGCGCTATGCCACAGCTTCTGCTACTCAGCCTTTACTCATAGGGCAACTCTGTCATCACAGAAACCAATCTAGTAATCCTTTACTGTCTAATTCAAGCATATACTTTCTGAAATAACGGGACGAATGTGTGCACAATTCTTCAGCTGTGATGTCACCATAGCCCTACACAATTGTAACAACACTTCCTGATTCTTGTACGTCAGTGTTCAAAAGACAAAAAGAGCAAAGAGTGAATTCACCTTCCTAAAGCCCCTAAAACATATGGGAAAGTTTAATTGGAGATAATCAATGGGAGAAAGGTAGCCCTGGTAAATGGGACAGACAGAATCAGTAGGTAGCAATGGTAGAAAATCAATTAAGTACAATAGCAAGAAATGATCTTGAATCAGAAAATATGGAATCCATATAGGTATGGTAAGAGATATAAAGGGAAACAAGGAGTGATCTGTAAATCCCCTAACACAAGCTATATGATGGGACAGAAAATAAATCAGGAGATTATGAGGGCGTATAATAAATGCAGTACATTAATCATGGGTGACTTCAATCTTCATGTAGGTTGGGATAGTAAAATTAGAAGAGAAAGCCATGAAGAGGAATTTATAGAGTGCATTCAGGACTATTTCTAGAATAACAAAATAGGGATCAGGCTATTTTGGATCGTGTTATGTAATATCATAAGTTTAATAATTGTAGAGAGTGCTGGAGAAGTGTAGAATATCTGGCAGTAGCTGTAGAGAGAAAAATCGAGTTAACATTTCAAGTTCAGCAACCCTTCAACAGATTCCCTCTGAAACAGTGACCATAATTTCATTAGAATTTAACATTCAGTTTGAAAGGAAAGAACTTATGTCAGAAACAACTGTGCTAAGCTTGAAAAAGAGTAATTAAAAATCATTCTCTGCCACTTCTGACACCTACAATTCAACCCTACAACCAAAGATATATTTCCCTCCCCACCCCTATCTGCTTTCCGTAGGGACCGCTCTCTCTAAGACTCCTTTGTCCGCTCCACACTTCCCACTAAACCCACCACCCCTGGCACCTTTCCCTACAACAGCAGGAAGTGTAACACCTGCCCCTACACCTCCCCCCTTCACCTCCATTCAAGGCACAAAACAATTCCACATTAGACAGGGGTTCACCTGCACATCCATCAACGTCGTCGACTATATCCGCTGCTCCCGATGTGGCCTCCTCTACATCAGTGAGACCAAGTGGAGGCTCGGAGACTGTTTCGTAGAGCATCTGCACTCTGTTCGCAACAAATGACAACACCTTCCGCTCACGAACCATTTTAATTCCCCCTCCCACTCCCTGTGTGACATGTCCATCCTGGGTTTCCTCCAGTGTCACAATGATGCCGCCTGCAAACTGGAGGAACAACACCTCATATTCTGCCTTGGGAGCCGACAGCCCAATGGCCTAAATGTCAAAATCCTGGAACCCTCTCCTTAACAGTGCTGTTACCTATTGTATCTATCCCACAGACAGAGCAGTGACTGAAGAAAATGCTTCCCACCAGTTTCCCAAGGACGCTTAGAGATAGACAATGAATACTGAACTTTTTATGGGTGCTCCAATGCTATGAATTCATAAGACACATGCTGTCATACCTATTTGATATAATTTACTCCAGACCCATTCTCATTTTAGATCATCATAAGTCCTGCAAGATCCATAAAAATTTTGGTGGGTGCATCCTCAAATGTTGCCTCACCTTCTCACTCACCCTTTCAATCTGTTCCATCTTATTTAAAATTGCCAGTTATGATATTGCTACTTGGCAAATCCTATTCACCACTTTTAGTCTGTTGCTAGGGATGGGGAACAAAATTCTCCCAGTAGAGCAGGAGAAGGCTATTGGACCACTTGAGCCTGCTCCATTGCTTGATAAGATCACAACTGACCTGATTATATCCTCAACTTTTTTTTTCTGCCAACATCAATACCCTCTAATTCTAATGTTAGTCAGGAATCTATCTTCCTGTACCTTGACAATGTTCAATGCCCCCCTGGGGAAAGATTACCACAGACTCATAATCCTCAGGGAAGAACACTCTCCCCATCTCCATCCTATGGGTTGATATTTATGTGTGAAATGTTCGCCCACTCCACACACACACACACCCCTCCCCCACCAGTTTTAGTCTCTCCCACAAGGGGAAATCATGTTTTCAGTATCCACCTTGCCATGTCCCATTTGAATTTTAATATATTTTGGTAAGATTACCTTGCATTCTTCTAAACTCCAATGGATACAGGCCTAGCCTGCCCGACCTTTTCTCATAAGAACACAAATTTATCTCAAGAATCACTGTAGTGAACCTTCTTGGAATTGCTTCTAATGTAGTCATGCATTTGCTTAAATAAAAGATCTGAAACTATACAGTACATTTTAGATATGGTCACACATCTGCACAACCATAGCAAAACATCTCACATTCACCTTGTAAAGAACAACACTCCATTTATCTTCCGAATTAATTGCTGAACCTACATGCTAACCTTTTGTGACTCTAAGTTCAACTCAATCCAGATAAAAGACAAAAATGAAATCATTTTAGAAGATCGTGTTCATCTTTAGAAAGTTTCTTCAGCCTGCAAGCGCTAAAGTAAAGCACTTACAGCATCATTAGCCAATATTGGCAACAAATACACCTCTTTTATTAAGTTGTAAATTACCCTTGGTGCAAAGGGACTTCAAGTATGGGGATTCGTGCCTCCAACCCTATTCCTCCTCATTAAAATTTATGCAGTGAGCTCCCAATTGTACTAGTACACTCAGATATGGAAGGGACCAACTTGCATTGTAAATTACAGTGCAGTCACTAGGGGTGTAAATGCCCCAGACTTCTCTTACAAAAATGGTAGTGTGCTAATTTAAGGCAGAAAGAGCGAATAAATTTGATGCTATTGACTTTCATTTTTAACAGCCAGATTTCAACTTCGGTAATTACTGGGTGCTATGCTGCTGCCATTTTATCATTGCTAACAACAATCAAACATCAATCCATTATCCTCAGTGTTTAAGGTCCTTATGGGGATGTCATTGCTAATTTCATATCTTAAACCCTCTAACTTTAAAGGAAAGTCATGACAAATTTGTGCATCATAGTTAACATAACTGATCATCCATAAGTGCAAGTTAGACATTTGAACTGAAGGAAAATCTTGTATCTATGAAGATTTGGATAATTAACACAAAAGGTTTCAAGGTGTAACGGCTGCAGGAATATTGGATTGCCACAACCTTTGCATTTATTTTGTCTACAAATGAACGTAACAGTTAGCTGACTGATATAATTTATGTAAAAGCATGAAAAGCCATGTGCATTTGGTCAGAGTCAGCATGGATACCTAACTAAGTACAACTCATTGATTTGAAAGGTTTTTTTTGATGCCGCATAGCTTCAATAACTCATGCAGTGAAATGTCACTGAAATTAAACATGCCCAAACTTATATGGTGAACATGATGTGTTGGGTGTTGGACTGGGGTGGACAAAGACAGAAGTCACACAACACCAGGCTATTGTACAACAGGTTTGTTTGAAATCACAAGCTTTTGAAGCACTGCTACACTGAAGGAGCAGCACTCCAAAAGCTTGTGATTTCAAATAAACCTGTTGGAATATAATCCTTGTGTCATGTAAATTCTGACTTTATATGGTGAAGGCGTATTTATTGATTTATTGATAAAACTATGACATTACTAATTGGACTTTGCCAAGGACGCAAAATTCTTGTGGGTTCATTCCAAATTAGAAGGGTAATGGTCATAATGATACTTAAGCCAAGCTATAAGTCATTTGCAAATTGCTATTTTCTTTCATTTTCCTATCAACCACTATTAGAAAACTAATTTTTTTTTCTCATCCACTTCCACCAGTATAATACACTAGTTTGCAAATATCACATAGCTTTATTTCCTTTTAGAAGCCCTCGAGGTGGAATTACTAAGATTTTGAACATGCAAGGTAATTCTACTAGTTATACCTTCAAATAACTGGATAGAGGAGGATGTAGGCATTAGCATTGCTTGGCCGACACACAGAAACACAGACCCCTTCCCAGACCCAAGGATGTTGAACCTAAATATCTTGAAAGATAAGCCTAATGTAAATTACTGCAAAATATCTAGGTGTACTTGAACCCATTTTGAAAGTGATTCTTGCCAGACTCTGCTTACAGGATTGGACAAGTTATTAACAATGATTTATGATTCTTTATGGCTTCTTTTCCCAAAACAGTTTGTTTCCCAAATACATCATTACAAGGCTGTTGCTGAAATAAGAAGAGTCCATAGCAAGGTGAACTAACTTTTTCTGTTACTGATTGGAAGAAAGACATTTAACTCTGGATAAATGTTTACCTTTCTTTCTCTCTAATTTTTAAAGCAAGCATGATATGCTTTTGATAAGTGCAGTGTGAAATTATGTTTATTAATCAGTGGATTCAGCTTGCAAGGTAAAGGACTGAATGTCACTTAAAGATCTACTCAATTTACTGAAAGCTTCTTGCATTTTCACTGTTATAATCTCTTCTACCTAACCTATATGGAACTGTATAGCTTACATATATATGTGCAAATTAGGAGCAACAGCAGGCCATTCAGTCCAAATAGCCTGCTCTACTATTTGATAACGTTATGATTAAGCTGATCATGAACTCAATTCCATATTCCTGTCTACCCCGAATAACCTTTAATTCCCTTTTTAGTCAAAAATCATGGGTTGCTTGGAAGGGAACTTGCAGTTGGTGGTGTTCTTATGTATCTCCTGATCCTCCCCTTCAAAATGGTAGTGTTCGTGGATTTGGAATGTGTAGTCTGATCATCTTTGGTGAATTTATGTAATACAGCATGTGAACCATGTAACTATTGAGAATCAGTGGAGGAGGGAGTTGATGCTTGTGGATGTGGTGCTAAACTAGTGAGCTGTTTTGTCCTGGACGGTGTCAAACTTCCTGAGTGTTGTTGAAGCTGCATTAATCCGGAGAAGTGGGGTGTATCCCACTGCCCTCCTGACTTGTCTCTTGTGGATGGTGGACATGCTTTGGACAGTCAGGAGGTGAGTCAGTTGCTGCAGTATTCCTAGACCCTGAACTGCTCTTGTAGCATTTATATGACTAGTCCAGTTGAGTTTCTGGTCAATGGTATTCCCAAGATGTTGATTGTGGGGGAAATCAGCAACGGCAACATCACCGTTTGTCTTTTATTGGGAATGGTCATTGCCTGGCATTTGTGTGTTGTGAACATTACTTATTACTTTTTCAGTCGAAGCTAGGATATTATATAGGTCTTTCTGCATTTGAATATGAACGGCTTTGGTACCTGAGGAATCGCAAATAATGTTGAACATTGTGCAATCATTGGCAAACATCCCCACTTCTGATCTTTTGAAGGAAGGAAGGTCACTGAGGAAGCAGCTGAAAATGGTTGGGCCCCATACACTACCTTAAACAATTTCAACAGAAATGTTCTGAGCTAAGATGACTAACCTCCAACAACACAACCATCTTCCTATTTGCCAGGGTATGACTTCAACCAACAGAGTTTGCTCTTCAATACCCATGGATTCCAGTTTTGCTAGGACTCCTTGATAACATACACCCTTGCTCTCTGTGACTAAGCTTCACAGTAATTTACCTCCAGAGCAGAAAATCTGTGCTACCGTAGAGTTTCTTGTTATCTGATCCGATGCTTACAACTTCAAATATTGCCAACTGTCTGACAGTTCCAGTAGAACCACAATGTTGAGGCGTATTGCTGACCAATTTTGGCCCATGGTTTCTGCCTACATAGCAAATTTGATTATCTGTTCCAACGTTAAGTCCTCTTTGGATTGAACAAATCTGATACCTTCTCATCTCTCACATTGACTACGATATGTTCTCTAACAACGCACCCTTCACAACTTTGCACGAGCCATTTCCTGTTAGATGACATAAACCCATGGCAAAGACTTCTACTGATTCTCCCTGAAGGGGAACAATAGGAAAGGTAATGCTAATTTATGTGTCTTTGCAACATGTGGAACAGAATGTATGAGAACATTAAACAAGTCTATCACACATTGCCTGGTGAATCATGAATTTGTGAAAGTATGCTGGGGGGACATGAACTTGAGTACTATTAATGTGTGCTGCAAACTTTGTATGGCTGAATGAGACTCGAGAACTGCTCCATTACATGGAATCAAATAAAATACTTGCTTGCTTGGTCCCTAAAGACTCAAGAGTGGTCTTTTCACCGCAATTGGTGTAATCAGCAGGATATTGGTAAACAGTATAACATTTTTATAAACAGACTGGTAAGTATGTTTTATGGTAGCATTTCTCAGAGAAGGAGCCGAAGGGCTAATTCAGGGATCCAAGTCAATTATAGGCTGCGGGTGAAATATGCAAAGACCGCGCAATGTGCAGGTTGTGGTTCTTAGGTAAATAAGACAATAGTATTGTTTGTGGGGCAGACTAGGTAAATTTTAAAAAATGACTGTTGGGTAAAATGAAAGGGCCTACTTCCCACTGGAATTAAAGAACAATTGCATGGTAAAGTGGGAGGATCTGCTTCCTTCTGGAATTGAAGAACAATCATAAATCAGAATAAAGCTGGAGAGTTTTTTTTGCCCAGGAAATAAGAATGATTGTACAGTAAAAAGAATTAGGAGGCCTTTTTCCCAGGGAAGTGTGACGGGGCGGGGGGAATGTTGATCAGTACCTGGAATCGTTCAGTCATTTCTGACCCAAAATGAGAGTGAGGATGCTACGATTCACTGTCCTAATTTGTAGTAGATAAGAGCAAGATAGTTTGGAGTAAAATAATTAAGGAAGCTGGGACCCTTCATGGATAATGGATAGACATACGGAATGGTAGAAGAATCAGATGACAGGAAGAAAAGAAAGGAATAATAGTATTTTGTCAGTGCGTCAGTCAGAAAAAGCTTAGCTAGGCAAAACAAACACAGGGAGGAGGCAATCTTTGAAAAGAACTAGAAAGAAAAAAAATTGAAGAAATTCAGCAGGTCTCGCAGCATCTATGGAGAAACGAACCAAGTTAACATTTTGAGCCAAGTATAAATATTCTTTGGAAATGAAGGAAGCTGGAAAAGTGATATGTTTCATGCTGCACAAAAGTGAGGGAGGAGCAAGTGTAACAGATGGTAAAGAGGCCCAGAGCAAAAGGCAAAGGAGTGCTAATAGTATTTCAGAAGTGATATAAATGAAAACTCAGTATTTATGCTTGATGTCATAATGGAAAATAGGTTGGTTCTACTGTTACCAAACCCATGCAATAAGACACTGGGGGTGATGGTGAGTATATGGGGGAAGAGGGTAATCAAATGGAGAGCAGTATTTATGGTATGACGTTGATAAACTCAATGTTGTGTCCTGAAGATAAGGTGCCTGAACAGAAAATGAGGTGCTTTTTCTCCAGCGTGCTTTGGGATTTAATGGAACACTACAGCATCCCTAGGACAGATGGCAGAACTCCTCTGCTCTGTCCTTTATCTGCTGTTCACTTGCCATTCTAACACGTCATTTGAACTAATGACTGAAAGAGCTGTGCAATTATTTCTATTTCCTTGAGGAAAATGCAGCAGAAAGTGACAATGTAGATCCACTGAGAGATAGAATTAGAAGACGCAGTGGAGCATCGTGGTAACAGTTATGGGAATTAAGGTCCAAGGTTTAAGGGGCAGCTGGATAGTGGGCCGGGAAAGGAGCTTGAGAAGCAAAAAGTTGTGTGATGTGCTGCATGTAGGAGAGGTTTATGGTATAGAAGCCTCATGATAGGCCCAGGTTCATAGAGATACCAAAGGCTGTGTGAAGTGAAAATGATAACATCTACATGTGCCCAGATATGACAGGGAAAGAAAGATGGAAAAATTGGTTAGAGGGGAAACCTTATAATTAATACACAGCCTTTTCTATCAATAGGTGGATCTCCAGGGAGATGGCTGAGTGGCAGGAAGTAGACAGTGATGATCGAGGGGTGTTTTTGTGATTGGAAGACTGCATCCAGTGGGGTTCTGCAAGTATCAGTGTTTTGGTACCATTGCTCTTTGTGGTACATATAAATGATTTAGACTTGAACGTGGGAGGGTAGAAGCAAGTTTGCGGATAACACAAAATTGATAAGGAGTAAATAGTGAGGACGGCTTTAGATTACAGGGGATAAAGATGGGCTAGTCTGATGGGATAATCAGCAATACCACACATTTATCCAGATTGAACTTGTCACTGATCATTCCATATGACCAGCCTATCTTTGTCCTCCTGTAATCCAAAGCTATTCTCCACACTATTGATCACCTCACCAATTTTCGTATCATCTGTGAATTTACTGATCAACCCTCCTACATTCAAATCTAAATCTTTTGTACCTATATAAAGAGCAAGGGGCACAACACTGACCCCTGAGGAACCCCACTGGACTCAGGTTTCCAGTCAGAAAAATACCCCTCGAACATCAATCTCTGTTTCCTGCCACTTGGATAGTTCTGTTTCCATTTAGCCAAATTTCCTTGGATCCCATCGGCTTTTACCTTTGCTATCAGTCTCCCAAGCAGAGCCTAATCAAAAGCTTTGCCAAAGTTCAAGTAGACTTATATTGATTGCCTTGTCCTCATCGACACACATGGTTAGCTCCTTGAAAAATCACATCAAGTTGTTAAGACTTGACTTCCCCTTAACAAAACCATGTTGACTATCCTTGATTAATCCCCGATTCTCTAAGTTCGCCTAATTCTATCCCTCAGAATTTCTGCCAATAGTTTCCCCACCACTGAGGTTAGGTTAATCAACCTGCCGTTTCCTAGTTTATCCCTTGCTCCCTTCTTGAATAGCAGTACCACAATGGCCGTCCTCCAGTCTTCTGGCACCTCTCCTGTGGGCAGTGCAGAACAGAAAAATATTGCCCCTGCTATTTCCTACCCTGCCTCACGCAACAGCTGGAATATATTTCATCTGGCTTTGGACATTTATCTATATTTAAGTCTGCCAGATTACTCAGAATCTCCTGTCTGTCTATGCTAAATTCTCTAGGTATATCGCAGCCCATCTCTGATTTTCACTCATTCTGCTCACTAGTGAACTTTGACACCAAGTATTCATTTAGCACTTGACCTATATCTTCTGGATCCACAAATAAGTTACCACTGTGGTCCTTAATGGGCTTTACTCTTTCTCTCGTTATCCTTCTACCCTTAATGTACTTGTTAAAACCTTAGGATTTTCCTCTCTTCTTTTGTGCCCTCTTTTGGCTGACTTTTCTTTTAAAGTTTCCCTTTACACATTCTGTACTCCTCCAGAAATTCTGCTGTTTTGTCCCCTCAGTATCTGCCATAAGACTTCCTTTTTCTTTTTATCCAATCTTCTATCACTTGATATCCAGAGTTCACTTGATTTGTTGGACTTAACCTTTATCTTTACTGGAACATGTTTGGTCTGTACTCTGTCTATTTCCTGCTTACATGCATCCCACTATTCTGACACACATCTACCTAAAAAGTATTTGGTCCGAGTCCACTCTGACCAAATCAATATTAAAAATTGGCCATCCCCCAGTTTAGAATTTAGATTTCATGCCCAATTTTCTCCTTTTCATTGACAATCTTGTATCTAAAAGAGTTATAAATTGTTGTCTGCAAAACGCTCCCCTACTGATACTTCAAACAATTCATTGGCTCTACCACCTAAAATTAAGCCAAAGGTTGCCCCTTTTCTTCTTGGGCCTTCCACATACTGGCTTTAAAATTTCTACTGGATGGATTTCATGAATTCTTTCAACACTATGACTATGCCAGTTAATGTTGGAGAAGTTGAAATTCCCAACTATCACTACCTTATTACTTTTACACCTGTGAGTACGAATCTGCTCTTCTATTTTTCTCATACTGTGACAGGGCCTATAGCATACAGCGAGCAATGTGATTGCTCTTTTTTGGTTCTAAAGTTCTACTCATATGGCTTCATTTGAAGAATCTTCAAATTTTGTCTCCCTTACTGCTGGTTTTTGATTAGGGATAACATCACAACTGTACTTAGGGAGGATATTCCTGGGAATATGTCCAGGGAGGTTATTTGGGTGGAAGTGAGAAATAAGAAGGGGATGATCACCTTGTTGTTACTGTAGTATAGAGCCCCCAGTAGTCAGCGGGAAATTGAGAAACAAATTTGTGAGGAGATCTCAGTTATCTGTGAGAATTATAAAGGTGGTTATGACAGAGGATTTTAACTTTCTAAACAGATTGGGACTGCCATGGTGTTAAGTGCTGGGATGGAGAGGAATTTGTTAAGCGTCTAAAAGAAAATGTTCTAGTTTGGCATGTGGATGCAGAGAAGGTGCAAAACCTGACCTGCTTTTGGGAAATAAGGTAGGGCAGGTGACTGAGGCATCAGTGAGGGACACACTTTGGGGCCAGTGACCATATTTCTATTAGTTTTAAAATAGTGATTGGAAAGGATAGATTGGATTTAAAAGTTGAAGTTCTAAATTGGAAGAAGGCCAATTTTCATGATATTAGGCAAAAACTTTCAGAAGTTAATTCGGGGCAGATATTCACAGGTAAAAGGGATGGCTGGAAAATGGGAAGCCTTCAAAAAACGAGGATAGCGAGAGTCCAGAGACTGTATGTTCCTGTTAGGGTGAAGGGCAAGGCGGGTAGGTGTAGGGAATGCTGGATGATGAGAGAAATTGAGGTTTTGGTCAGGAATAAGAAGGAAGCATATGTCAGGAGTAGAAAGCAGGGGTTGAATGAATACCTCGAAGAGAATAAAGGCAGGAGGTGTATATTTAAAAGGGAAATCAGGAGGGCAAAAAGGGAACATGAAATAGCTTTGGCAAATAGAGTTAAGGAGAATCCAAAAGGATTCTACAAATACATTAAGCACAAAAAAGTAATTAGGGAAAGAATAGAGCCTCTTAAAAGATCAGCAAGGCCACCTATTTGTGGAACTGCAGGAGATGGTGGTGATACTAAAGAAGTATTTTGCATTAGTGTTTACTGTGGAAAAGGATATTGAAAATAAAGAACATGGGGAAAATAAATAGCGACATCTTGAAAAATGTCCTTATTGCAGAGGAGGTGCTGTTAGATAACTTAAAATGCATTAAGATAAATCCCCAGGATCTGATCAGGTGTACGCTAGAAGTCTGTGGGAAGCTATGGAAGTGATTGCTGGGCCCCTTGCTGAGATACTCATATCATCAAAAGCCACAGGTGAGGTGCCGCAAGACTAGAGGTTACCTAAGTTGGTGCTTCTACTTAAGAAAGGTGGTAATGAAAAGCCAGGGAACTATAGACTGGTGAGTCTGACATCAGTGGTGTCTAAGTTGTTGGACAGAATCCTGAGGGACAGGATTTACATATATTTGGAAAGGCAAGGACTGATTAGGTATAGTGAACATGGCTTTGTACACGAGAAATCATGCCTCACTAACTTGATTGAGTTTTTTGAAGAACTAACAAAGAGGACTGATGAGGACAGAACAGTGGAAGTGATCTACGTAGATTTCAGTAAGGCATTTGTGGGGGTGACCCATACCTGTCTGTACAAAATGACCCATGCCTACCGATACAAAGCGGCCCATGCATGCTACAAAATGGCAAGCAGAAACTAAACAAAACTAAATATCCTGCTCACACAGTGAAACATAATTGATCAGGATTACTCCAAACATCAGTAAAGGAGCCCTGCAAGCAACCGTCCGAGACAGTTCTGATAAGAAGATGCCTCAGGATAGGCAAGCCATGGATTCCAGCTTCATTCATTAAAGGATGATCATCCAGTAAATGAATAATGTCAGATGCGAGTCTCAGTTGATGAACCAGCCAGATTAACTCCCTAAGCAACTACAAAGACAACAACTAAAGTTATTTTGTAGTAAATAGTTGTTTCTTTGAAGTTACTCGCGATATTAAGAAATAGGTTCCACTAAAAGATTCTTCAGATCATCATAGAATTGGTTTCAACATGAAGGATAGATACACATATAACCAACGTATATTACAAGCATTAGGGAGGAAAAAAAAAGTTAAACCTAGATGTGAAAGTTAACTAGTCTCAGGAAACGCCTTCTCTTACGCCCTGAACAAAATAGTTTGTTCACAGCTTATTAATAACGAAGTGCTAACAGTAGAAGTAGCTGTACAATTTTACACTTTATAATTAACTTCATAACAGAAATTAACCTTATAGAAATTAGTTAAATCTAACTGTCTTTCGCATTTTACATCTATAATTGGGACATTGAGAAATATTAAAGGAATAACTGAATTTGAAAAAGATAAGCATATGAAATACAATTCAAGTTGCCCTTACGAGATAAGCAAGCCTAAGACAGATCCGAAAGAGTATAGGCAGAAACTTTGGAATGCTAATTAATAGGATGCATAGAAAGGTCCCAAGGCCTAGGGACTACAATGTCTGGTAAACACCACAAAATCATGGGAAGCTGGAGCTGTCCATAGGAATGCCCATCATTGATTAACTGTCCCATGGAATTGGGTGCATGGATTAAGGGGGAAGGACAGTGTCTGTACTGTTTTTGATCATTGTAACACAAAGTGGCAAATATGCTGTATTTCACTGTAAAAATCAGAGCGTGACATCAGTTCAGATCAGAAGAGAGACAAAGATTAAGGGAAAAATTGCTTTCTCACGTCGAGGCCAAATTTGGGAAGATCATTTAGCCATCTTCCTGCATCAACTGTTTTTTGCTTGACTAAGTCTTCCATTTGCCTGAATCCTGCCTGCCTCCTGAGTCTTTGTGACCTGTTGGGACAACACTGCTACAGCGTTCGACAAGGTTTCTTATGTTGGACTGGCTAATAAGATTAAATCACATGGAATACAGGGAGAATTAGCCATTTGGATGCAGAACTGGCTTGAAGGTAGAAGACAGGGGGTGGTGATGATGAGTGGCTTTTCACACTGGAGGCCTGTGACCAGCGGTGTGCCACAAAGTTTGGTGCTAGGACCATTGCTTTTCTTCATTTATATCAATGATTTGGATGTGAACATAAGGAGGTATGGTTAGTAAGTTTGCAGATGCCACTAAAATTGGTGGTGTAGTGGACAGTGAAGAAGGTTATCTCAGAACACAATGGGATCTTGATCAGACGGGCCAATGGGCTAAGGAGTGGCAGATGGAGTTTAATTTAGATAAATGTGAGGTGTTGCATTTTGGAAAGGCAAATCAGGGCAGGACTTATACACTTAATGATAAGGCCCTGGGGAGTGTTGCTGAACAAAGAGACCTTGAAGTTCAGGTTCATTGTTCCTTGAAAGCAGAGTCACTGGTAGACAGGATAGTGAAGGTGTTGCTTGGTATGCTTGCCGTTATTGGTCAGTGCATTGAGTACAGGAGCTAGGAGATCATGTTGCAGCTGTACAGGACATTGGTTAGGCTACTTTTGGAATACTACATGCAATTCTGGTCTCCCTGCTATTGGAAGGATGTTGTGAAACTTGAAAGAGTTCTGATAAGATTTCCAAAAGATGTTGCCAGGGTTAGAGAGTTTGAGCTCTAGGGAGAGGCTGAATAGACTGGGGCTATTTTACCTGGACCATCAGAGGCTGAGGGGCTACCTTTTAGAGATTTATAGGATCATGAAGGGCATGGATAGGGTAAATAGACAAGAGCTTTTCCCCAGAGTGGGGGAGTCCAAAACTAGAGGGCATAGATTTAAGGTGAGAAGGGAAAGACATAAAAGGGACCTAATGAGCAACTTTTTCACACAGTCGGTGGTGCATGTATGGAACGAGCTGCCAGAGGAAGTGGTGGAGGCTGGTACAATTGCAAAATTTAAAAAAACACCTGGATGGGTATATAGATCAGAAGGATTTAGAAGGATATGGGCCAAATGCTGGCAAGTGGGACTAGATTTATTCAGGATATCTGGTCAGCATTGTCAAGTTGGACCAGAGGGTTTGTTTCCATGCTGTGCAGCTCTGTGACTCTAATTTATTCCCCCTATTCTTTTGCCTCCTTTGCTGTCTCACTTGAAGACCTTGCCTGTACATAGTTCATGTTGCTGGTGCCTTTGGCACCATCTTGCGTCCCTATGAGGAAAAAAAAAAGATAGGAGCAGGATGAGGCCATTTGGCCCTTTGAACCTTGTCTGCCATTCTTCACGAATATGGTTGATCATCCAACTCAATAGCCTAATCCTGCTTTCTCCCCATAACCTTTGAGGTAGGGTTAACTGACATGAAGTCAAGGTTCTTGTCTCTCTGTTGCCTTGACATTGTTGCTGAGAACTGATGGCTGGAGTGATGGAATGTGGGTCTGTATGTGCATATCCAGCAGACGTTGAGTGTGCTGCACCTGTGTCTCCATGTCACCCACCGACCCGTCCATTATTGCATGTATGTCAGAGGCGGAATGTTTGAAAACAGCATTGCTAGAGTCAACGTCTAGTCAGTTTGTCCAGTGCTTCTGACAAAGCTGCCTGCAGCTCCTGTGCCTGCGAGTGTGCTTGGAGGAAATTCTTCAAGGCCAATACCTTGAAGTCCTCTACTGCCTGGGCCTGAGCATGGTGCCCAGTCCTTGGAAGTTCTGAGCGCTAGCTCTTTGAAAGTGCTATCCAATTAATGCCCTCCTCTTTTCCTGTATGGAAGTATAATCTGCAAATACATGCAAATTATTTCAAGTCTCTTCTATTTTTCATCATTGGAATATGTTAAGTGCTGTTAATTCTGTTGCAAATAATCCTTAAATGCAATGGCACTCTCGCAAAGCTTTCTTCTGAAACCTGTAACTGTATTCTTCTACACTGCATCACAACACAGCTTTTGTAAAGAGCAAGACTAATTCTTTTATGCTAACTGTGCGTTCATCTATACCAATTCTGTAGCTCGTGTCTTTTAATGCTGACAGGAAATCTGAAACTTCTGCGAACCGACATATAGTGTCCATATGGAAGTAAAGCTATATCAGAAAGATGTATCAACAGTCAAAATTTCATTACACATCGCAGTGTATTTGAGATAAATTGAAAAGAAAAGACAGCATTAATCTTTAATCTCTGATTTCAGTCTCACCATTTCCAAGTTTGGTGCTAGTTTGGTGTCTTGCCAATTAGATCATTCTATAATAGAATCTATTAGAGTCACAGAGACATATAGAATGGAAACAGACCCTTTGGTCCGACTCATCCATGCCGACTAGATATCCTATATAAATCTGGTCCTACGTGCCAGCATTTGGCCTATATCCCTCTAAACTTTTCCTATTTATATACCCATCCAGATGACTTTTAAATGTTATAATCCCACCAGCCTCCACCACTTCCTCTGGCAGCTCATTCCATACACACATCACCCTCTGTGTGAAAAAATTGCCCCTTAGTTCCCTTTTAAATCTATCCCCTCTCATCTCAAACCTATGCCTTCTAGTTTTGGACTTCCCCACCCTGGGGAAAGAACTTGCTTATTTGCCCATCCATGCCCCTCAATATTTTGTAAACTTCTATAAGGTCCCCCATCAGCCTCTGATGGTCCAGGGAAAATAGCCCCAGCCTATTCACTCTCTCCCTATAGCTCAAACCCTCCAACCCCGGCAACATCCTCGTAAACCTTTCCTAAACCTTTTCTAGTTTCACAATATCCTTCCTATGGGAGGGAGATCAGAACTGCAGACAATACTTCAAGAGTGGATAAACCCATGTCCTGGTAAGTTGCAACATGCTCTCCCAACTCCTATACTCAATGCACTACTGAAGCAGCTTTTGCTGGTATGTATGTTCCATATTTTCTGCCTTTTTCATAGAGACAGGGAACCATGAAGGATATAACATATGTTTTTAATTTGATTTATTGTTATCACATTGTACTGAGATACAGTAAAAAGTGTTGTTTTGGAAGTTATACAGGTAACAAAAGAGTGCAGAATACAATGTTAAAGCCAGAGAGAAGATGCAGAGAGAGGGGAATCAAAATTCACTTTTGAGAGGCCCCTTCAAAAGTCTGATAACAGCAGGGATGAAGCTATTCTTGAATCTGTTTATATGTGTATTCAAACGTTTATATCTTCTGCCCGATGGAAGAGGGTGGAAGAGAGCATAACTAGGGTGGGAAGCGTCTTTGATTATGCTGGTTGCTTTCCAGAGACAATGGGAAGTATAGAGTGAGTCAATAGATGGAAGAGACAACAAGGTGTAGAGCTGGATGAACACAGCAGGCCAAGCAGCATCATAGGAGCAGGAAAGCTGACGTTTCGAG
>JAHRHZ010000267.1:19652984-19709844 GCA_024137785.1 Ginglymostoma cirratum
AAACGTCAGCTTTCCTGCTCCTATGATGCTGCTTGGCTTGCTGTGTTCATCCAGCTCTACACCTTGTTATCTCAGATTCTCCAGCATCTGTAGTTCCTACTATCTCTGAAACAATAGATGGAAGGCTAGTTTTTGTGTGATAGACTACTGTGTGTTATACACTATGTTTTGGAGTAATTGGTAAACTTGGGCATAATATCCATAAACTGTGTATGTATGGGTGATGTTAACAGATTATAAGCAATTTAACTTATTTAATGGATGCCGTATTTGTTCTAACTACAAATGTCTTCAAGCAACATATTATTAACCAGCATAATGTACATGCTTGTGAATTTTGTATTAATAAGAAACCGTATCCAATTGAACATAGGGTTTCAAGTTATTTGCATTCCATTTTAAACATTCTAAATATTTGCCACTTTATGAATGGGATACAGAAGACATGAACAGACAATTCAGGTTTCACAGTAATTTGTATTTCAATTGTCCTTGTGACTTTTTCCCCATATTTATCCCACTGCACTCAAATTTCACAAAATGCCAACAATCTTCATTGGAAACTTTTGATTGACTTCATCAAAAGCTTGAGTTATAGATTTGAACAATCCTGTGTTTGGAAAAAAAATTGTTCGTGATTTTACTCCTGTCTTTTGTACAACACCCCACTTAGTTAGATAACCAGACTACTTAGCCAACTGATTCTTATTTTAAATGTTCAGTTTTTATCACCCATAAACCATAAATACAAGAAAGTACAAACCATTTGGTCCAATGAGCCCTCATTATTTGATCCTTCAAGATCCGGTATCATTCTAAGCAATTTGCACATTCTCAAAACCAAGAGATCATTTGAGAGGTTGGATCCCAAAAAGTGATTACAGTACTCCTGTTGGGACCTAGCAAAGGCTCTGTATGCTGAAGCAACACTTCTTCAGTTTTGAATTGCAGATACTTCTCCTAAACTTGCAATCAATATTTTTGCCATTTAGATTGAAAATACATGACAACGATAGAGACGTGTGAATGCAAAGCAGCTTCAGTTTGGCAGAACTCCCTGTTAAGCTGATAAATTTTCTTCGCTTTATATGATTGAAGATTGAAAAATCTGTTCAGTCTTTTTTATAATTGGCCTGTCACATGGGATGTAAACTTATCAGTAAGCCACTTCCCCTGTGTATAATGTGCATGAAGGATTATTTGAAATGCACAGAACATATTTTTTTAAAACCTCCCTAAAGCTGCTTAATAACTAACCTTTGATCAGAGAGGACGATGTTCCCAAACGTTTTGAAGGCATGTTTCATGGATAGCTGAAAATTCTTGGATAAAGATTAATTATACTGTTGTTATTGATGCGTTCAACAGTGTTTTTCATTACAAATGAATAAATCTCTAAATACAAATATTTGCATAAAATACATTTCTAAAAGCATTTGAATTCTGAATTTGAGGTTACAAATATGAATTTATATTAACACCATTTGACTAATTGTATAAAATCTAGACAAAAGGGATTTGAAATGTTATTTCGTTGGCTCACTACTGCTTGTAATTATAGTTAGAAGGTTGACTGGATAAAAGCTGGTCACTCTGTTTAACCAAATATTAAATCATAACAATACTATTATGGATTTATGGGATTAAATACTTAAGGAAATAATTCCTCAGATTTAGAAAACATGTTGAAATCAGACTGCAAATTACTCTTTGGGAAAATTAAATTAGTTGGGAAAAATATTGCCCTCTGTAACTATTACTATCGATTTAAATTAATGCAGTTAAAATTGATGTTATTTCTAAATTATTAATTTTCATTTAATTTTTTTCTAAAACATAAGGACACAAAACGTGCTATTTATGTGAAAAATTCATTTCAGCGAGAGAAAGCATTTGCCTCAATGAATTACATTACAATGGTAGAAAATGGGGCCTACTGATATGTAATACATTATTGATATTTGCCTTTTTAACATCATATTATCGCCTGAATTTGAAAGAAGCTTTCAACCTATAAACAAGTGTAAAAGAGAAGTATTAATCCATTTAAGCTTCATGAAATAATGTGTTTTAACCTGGCATCCCAGGTGAGGTCATATCCATTGATTAAGCATTCATGGTTCTTGGCACAATTAACAGCAGAATTAAAGTGGAGCTGCAAAGTTCACCAATAGAGTCACTCTTGGGAAATACTGTTGATTATGCTCTATTTAAAAGTATGCTTCAAGAAGAGATACAAATTGAGAAAACTATAGATTCATTTACTGAAAATGTCATCTTCTTCTCCTAAGAACTAAGTTGAACATACAACATTAGTGCACACTAATTTTACCTGCAAATTAGCAATGAAGGCTGTACAAATCCAAGCTCAAGCTCAAGAAACATGGTGTTAAAAATTGTTAATTTGGAAAATCAGTAAATTTCCAAAATTCACAATTCATATGCACTACTTTTATTAAAATTGCAGTTCAAAAACTGATGTGGGGCACAGCTCAAAAAAAACACAAATGAATAGACTTTGCAGTTCAACATCCATGAAGTTCATGACTGAAATTAATGTCGTTTTAAATCTTACAAGAGTGGCATCTGATTGCAGCTGATCTCAATTATTCATACAGTACTGCATGTTGTTGATGTAGATATCCTGCCATAGTTCTTTCATGCAGCTGTTCAAATGTAACTGAAAAATGGTCTCTGAAAATTGAAATCAGGTTCTCATTGCTCATATTGGCCAGCCTTTATATGGCTAATTATAGTAGTTTATATTATAGATGGATAGAATATTTTGTAGTAGACTGTGGTGTAGAGTTGCTATCGCTATTTTAGAAATGCCATACCCAGGATATTCTACTGGGGCACAAGTTCAAATCCCACTGCAGCTGTTGTAGTTTAAATTTATTTGATAAGATATGGAATGTAAAGCTTGTGTCAATGATGGTAAAACTTTTTTTTTTGTTCACTCATGGGACATGGGAATCACTGGCTGGGTCGACATTTATTGCTTGCCCATAGTTGCCCTTGAAAAAAAAGTGGTGGTGAGCTGCTTTCTTGAACTGCTGCAATCCATCTATTCTACATATACACACAATGCCATTAGGGAGGGATTTCCAAGATTTTGACACAGCAACTGCGAAGGATTAGTGATATATTTCCAAGTCAAGGTAATGAGTGACTTGGAGGGGAACTTGCAGGTGCTGGTGTTCCCATGTATCTTCTGCCTTTGCACTTCCAGATTGAAGTAGTTCCAGATGGAAGGTGTTTAAGGATCTTTGGTGAATTTCCTCAGTGCATCTTGTAGATGTTACAAGCTGTAGTCACTGAGCATTGATGGTGGATTGACTGTCTATGCATGTGGTGCCAATCAAGCAAGCTACGTTGTCCTGAATGGTGTCATTCTTGAGAGCTTTGGAGCTGCATTCATCCAGGCAAATGGGGAGTATTCCTTCACACTCCTGACTTGTGGCTTGTAAAATATAAACAAACTTAGAGGTGTCAGGGGGTGAGTTACTCACTGCAGTATTCCTAGCCTCTGACCTGCTCTTGTAGCAAGCATGTTTATGTGGCAAGCCCAGTGAGTTTCTGGTCAATGGTAACTCCATTGAAATGTTAAGGGGTGGTAGTTAGATTGTGCCCCATTGGTAGTGGTCATTGTCTGACATTTATGTTGTACAAATGTCACTTGACAGTTTTTAGTTAAGTTTAGCGGATGTCGTCCAGATTTTGTTGAATTTGGACATTGACTGCCTCATTATCTGAGGAATTGTAAACTGGTACTGAACATTGTGCAGTCATTGGTGAACGTTCCGACATCTGACTTTGTGATGGTGGGAGAGTCATTGGTGAAGTAACTGCAGATGGTTGGTCCTAGGAGCTATCATGAGGAATTCCTACAGGGATGGTCTGGAGCTGTGATTACAATAAGAGATATTGTCAGGAAAATCCCATTTTGTTCACTAATATCTTTTGGGGAGGAAAGGGCACCATCTGTATCTGGTCTGGCCTACATGTGATTGTCGACCTACAACAATGGGCTGATTCCTAACTGCTCTCTGAAGCAAGGCAATCAGCTTAAGGGCAACTGGAGATGGGCAACAAACACAGTGTTGTCAGTGTCATCTATTAATTTCTGAAAAGAATAATAAAAAGCCCAAATAAATTGATACTCAATTCATAATTCTCAGCTCCCTCCAATTATCTGCTCACCATATCCCTCAAGTCTAGATAGAAACACATGAATGTCCTTTGAGGATATGTATATTGTCTGCCTCAATGGTAACCTATAGTCAAAGTCAGTTATTCTTTGTTGGAGGTCACATATTTGTGACTTTTCTTCCTTCTTGTAATATTGCCTTTTCATGCATTTGAACATTACTACTGACAATCATGTATATGAACTAGTTGGTCACCACAAGTGAAATTTGCTGCCACCAATCTCCTTTTAGATTGGGAATTGCAGGACCTGTTTTGTTTAGTCTATTAGAGGAAATCTACCAAGTAGTCTAGCAAGAAGAGGCTTTTGTTTTAAACAGGGCATGGATTATTGCATAATAACGATCAGGTGTCAGTTAAGTTGGAATGCTAGACATTGTTACTAAGACTATGAGGGTGCAGTGCTGGACTATACCTGGACTGAGAGATCTAGGTTCAAGTCCCACCTGCTCCAGAGGTGTGTTATAACATCTCTGAACAGGTTGATTAGAAAAATAGGTTGAATGTGTTTTGTTTTAAAAAAAACTAACATTAGGTTAATCTCTTTTGAGCACCAGTGCTTTTATGCCCACCGACATCCTAATGATATCATGTCGTACGGTGCTTATGTGCACCTCAGTATTAACTCTTTCAGAACCAAACACCTGGTACAACAAAAGAAACTCCTTATCTCGCACCAGTTCAATTTCTTTATTTATATAATTGGAAAAGACAAAGTAACAGCATCAAGCCCAATAGGAATTGATGCGGGTATATTTTTCTTTGTTTTATACTCACATTATCCTTTGCACTAACATAAGCAAAATACAGGAAAAAGTACTTTATACTGCTAAAATAAAGAAACATTAGTTTGGAACACTTATGCTTTCCTACTTATTTTTATCTTAGAATTGCAGCAAACGTGTGCAAGAACTGAACATGCGTTACTAGTCTAAGGCCGATTAATCTTCGTATCAATCTGTTGGAAAAAAGTGAACTAATAGAAAATGACAAATATCAGATTATAACCCGTGCTATAGCTTACATTTGAATCTGGCAATTAAAATTGTATTAAATGTGCTTAACAATGTGTAGCAATTTGTAAATATAGTGATTAATGATAATATTAAGATTTATATGTTATTGATCATTACTTGTTGATAGAAATGTAATTGAATAACATTGAATTGAACTACAGTAGCAAATAATGTAGAAACCTGAGGAAAAACAAGAGCAGAGTCATTTATTATTTCAAAAAAAAACATGAGTATTGTGATACATGTTTGAATTAATGCATTGAGATGAATCACTTTATTACAAAAGAGCACTGGGACCAATTACCATGAGTCACTGGATCATTACAAGTCATTGCTGTGAGCCATAAAATAAAGAGGGAATAGAATTAGCACAGGGAGACTTTTAAAAGGGCCCTGAAAGTGCCAGCAGGCTAATCTCTTGCAATGTCAAGAAAATAGGTGAAGGTATATAGAAAGCTGCAACATTTTTGGATTCATCATCAGATTAATGGAAAATAAATTACAATAATACCTTATATTATCCTGGATACTTTGATGGCCAGAGAATCACTGGAGCAGCACTGACCATTATATGTTATGGCTGCAACCATTGGAATTATTGAAATCCATGACAAACCCTTACCTGTTAATTGAATTATCTGATGAACATTTCACTCACATCTCGGAAACACCGACAGAGTCCACTAAAGTCAGAGAACTCAGAGAGTTCTGGTTCACTTAAACTTAGTAGTTACCCAGGATAGTTAGAGTTAGATAATAAAATTAATAGTAAATAATAATAACTAATAATGGTTGGAGGATTGACTCATGGTTAACTATCAAGTTGAACGCCTAATTCATCTGAATGACCCTGCTAAGTACACTGCCATTCCCAACACCTGAATGACTCCAAACTGACAGCCCTCCTCATCATCTGGAATATTAGGCCCTCGTGTATCATATGCACATTAACTTTCTTTAGCTGCCCTCAAAGCAGCAAGTGTTGTGCCTGCAATGGTACTCCTGTGCTGGGTGGATTTCTCTCTTGTTTCCTCTGATAGATGCATTTAGGACAAGCCAAACTCAGGTCATGGCTGGGAAAAAAAAATACCTGCACCATTTCTTTCTTTTAAAAAGATCTTCTGGATTTTACTATCTTCATGTTGACAATCTAAAGTCTGGTCTTTGGCCCTTTAAATGTATTTCTTAAGCCAGTACCTACTTAAGTCAATATTTAATCTAATTGTCAATTAAATTTCTACCAGATGCGACCATTTTTCCACCGCTACCTTTTAAGGCCAGATTACTTTGTGGATAAGAATTTTTTGACATTCTGAAGATCATAAAGTGGTGACATTTGAACCTTGTGAGTTTGCTGTACAAAGAATGAATAATAATCTGATCAGGGTTGCTACTGGTAGGATTGAAGTGCTCAATTTCTGCATCAAATTTTACAAGGTGCGCAAATGGCCTGGACCCAATTTATGGGGCTGCTATTAAGACCAGTGGGTGAAGCTATCAAAGACCAAAGAAAGATAAAAATAGAAATAACAGTTATTCAAATACAGGGACCTGTTCTCTGCAAGCAAGACAAAACATTTAAGGCTTACAACTTTTATTGTGTTACCCAGGAACGCGGGAAGCAAATTGTCCATGTTACTTTTCCTATGGCAACATCTCGAACAATTAGAGTTGCACTATCAACCAGTCGTTGTCTGCTGCTGTATAAATTGCTGTGATTTTAAATTTGAAATTATTGTGTTTCTTCTGCTAAGTGCAAAATAAAAAGCTTTGGCAAAATGTCTCCCTTTTCAACAATACTCAAGTAATGTACTACCAAGAGACTGCTATCTGTTCTAGTGTTAAAATTCCCACAGGCATTAAAGTCTGAACAAGAAATACCTACTGAACAGCTACTAAACAAAGGCATCTCTGACGAAAACAGAAGACTCAGAATAATTTCCAGTGACAATTTACAAACTACAGTCAGGAAGCCTAATTGGAACCTCAGTCTCAGACATCTAATGAGTCACATAGGCAAAACTTCCTGGGATAATTAACATATAAATCAAAGTGCTAGATTATGATGAAAGACTTCTAACAATGATCCTTTATAGAGATTGAAGGAAATAGGTGAAAAGTGACTTACAATATACCAACTGTTAGAGATATGAAGTTATTGCAGAGTGTCCAAGATTAAGAGAACGAAGGCAAAAAAGGATAAAACCAGTGAAGATAACGTTTTGAACACATTTCTAGAATCCACATTTCTCTCTCCCCCCTCCACTTCTGATTCCCAGCTCGCTCCCTATTTCCATATTTCCCTTCTTCTATTCCCCTTTTCCCTTTACCATCCTCCCTCTCCTTCCTGCCCTTATTCTGTCTCCTGCCTGATTTTCTTTTAGAATGTCTCTTGAATGTCACTGGTGAAGGCACAGAGCCTAGGTGGGATGCAAGCATTCCTGTTTGTAATTGTTATTCCTCTTGAAGCTGTCAGTTATTTGGCTGGGAGATTGCATTGGCGTACTGGTAGGTGGGATAATGCCCTATTTTCAGAAATTATTAGATTACTTGACTCTCTAAAGATTTTAAAACATCCAAAAGACATAATCTGAGAATTGATGTAATTTAAGCACTGCCTCTTTGGTTATAAAAAACTCATACACTGATGAATTCAGTGGAGAAAATGTCTGTGACTGATGCCTATTTGTTCTACCATATAAATAGAATCATTACATGTCTATTGGTGAGCTCTCTTTGCTTGTAAAACTTGGGTACACTAACTTTAAGACAGTTAGGACTGGGGCAGGGGGTTTATATGCATAGGTTCTTTCCGTCAAAAGTATGATTAACCTCTTGGAAGCCGAGTGTCTCCTCGAGCATGTTGATGATTGAGCCCTAAACCTCAACTTGGCAGCTGTTTTATAATCGAATAGCCTACAACACTGAATAGAGTTATGTGCAGTTTCCACTGTCGTTTTTGAAGGCAAGGGAACATGTAAACTAAATGACTCATCAGCCCACCAATTTCCCAAACTGACCCCAACTGCCTGCTTTGAACCTTGTTTTCAATGGAAGGCCACTTATGGGCCTATTTCTGCCTCAGCCACCTTAATGTGGAACGAAAATGGCCAACCTACTACTTTCCTAACACAAGCTAAGTGGTAGGCTGGAAGGACGGTACCTCATTTGTGTGGTACCCAGGTGCCCTCCTGCACCCCCATTGCAAGATGGGACTCATTCATTTTGTGCTTCCTCCTGGCATCTTGAAACTGACAGCCCACACCCTCTCGCAAAAGGTTCCTGATCATAACTGACCAAAAGCCTTTGACTTAGCTTCAGTCCAATATCCATGATCTTTTTCTCAGGCTGGCTCTAACATACCTAAGATTTAGGTTACAGCAAGGTAGGCAGCATTCGGGCTCCTGACCTCGTCTGCTCTAGATCAGCCACTTCCTACTTTCTTCATGATTTTTTTGGCGTCTTTATTCTTCTTCTTTCTTCATCTTCTTCCTGTCAGGACTGGCGATGAAGGCAACATCAGAGCCAAGGACTCCTGGCTGCAGTAGGCCAAGAGCAGGGATTCCTGGCATTGAGCTGGCAGCGGAGCCAGCGACTCCAAGTTGCAGGTTCGGCTAGGGACACAACATCAGCATCAGTGTCAGTGAGGTGGGCCCAGAAACAAAGAGATGGAGCTTGATGAACAGTAACTCCTATGTTGGTGAGGCTGGCTCAGGCGGTGATGTCGTTGGGGAGATGGCTCAGGACTCAGAGCTCATGGTGGAGGCAGTGAAATGAAGGTAGCCTCTTTCAGTTATATCTTTTTATTCTTAAGCTACTCAAAATGGCAGATTGTGGTGACAGTTGAAGCTTTTCACTGTATTTTATAGTGAACAGTACACTAAAATACAAGTGACAAAAGAGAACTGTTCGAGATACTTTGTAGTCGCAGCAGTGGCCACGACTGTAATCTGGTGTTTCTTGGATTGCTGGCCAATCCTGAATCACACCTCTTTAAGAAGTAGCCCTTATTAAAGTCTATGAGCTGCTGAATGACCTTTGTGCTGCCCTTGCCCCCCCAAAAAACATAATCATTCAGTTGATGTGATAGACCTGCTTAGCAATACCAACATCGTTGTGTCAGGGTTCATTTATGTAATATATTTATTTAGGTTTCATGAAAAAAATAATAACCCTCTTTATCACATTTATTGTTCACAGTATTTCTCGGATTGTCAATTGGATGCATAAAACTTGAAAATATGATTTTGACTAATTTCTAATTGGACCGAGTTCTACAGGACAGGTACCTTGTTGTGTCAGTCGTACAATTCTCATATCAGCAGGAAGTTCAGGTTAAACAAAATGCACCTCAACTCACCCAACATTTGTGACTTCATGCAGTTTATTACAAAAATCCATTTTTATGTAATTCAATGAGAATAAGCCTCTGGGGTTAGAAATTTTGAAAAAAACATTGTAGCTGTTTTTCCATCAGGTCTAGATTGCTCTTCATAACAGTTTCTGGCAAATTTTTAAAAGCAAAGTAGGACCACGTTCAATTGGCAGCCACCATAATCACTGCTATTAGGAGGATTTAAAATGCATTTTTATTAATAAAAGCATAGTTAGGAGTCAGCATTTTCAAATATAATGCAAGCTTTCCATTTTTGCTCATTAACACAAACCAGTATAGTTGACAGTATTAATGGAAGTAAAACTCATGTTGCATTCTGAAATATAATGGTAACATTTGAGAGTGAGAACTAGCCTTTATAAAATTCAATGATCTTTCCTGTACAAATGAGGTACACACATTGATGTCAATCTGTGATATAATGAAGACTAATGATATTAGTGAATTAATATTTTCATATAGTCTTTTGATGTCTTTTTTTTGTGAAGAAAGCTTTACTTTTTTTTAAATTAAATGTGTTATATAATATTATTGTTGGAGGCAGATGGAATGATGGGATTAACAAATAAGTACCAAGTAGTTTTCACAGAAGAGAATGAAGCTAATCTCAAGAGGAGGGTGTAAAGATTTCGGAAGGGATTGAAAAAGGAGAAAGGGCTTGCTATCACTCAAAGTTAGTAATTCATCTGATCCTGATGGGATTCACCCTCAGCTGTTAACAGAACAAAGACAGAGACAGCAGAAACTTTGAACACAATCATTTAATCCTCTATGTGTACAACAATGTTGCTAATGAACAAGAGGATTGCAACCTCAAAACGCTTGTTCAGAAATAATGAGAGAAATAAACTACAGATCAACTAGCCTAAGGTCTAAGGTTGAATGACCAGTAAAGTCCAATTTCAAGGACAATGTTAGTTCTCATTTGAAGAAATATGGTTCGAATCAGGGAAAGCCAGTTTGTATTTTAGTAATTTAAAGGTAAATTGTTTCTGAGTAATCTGATTGAGTTCCTTAATGAAGTAACAGAAGTGGCTGATTAAGGTAACACTGTAGAACCCAAAAAATGGACTTTCAAAAAGAACTTGGTCAAATACTTGTTCAAAAAAGGCACAAACAATTAAAAATGCAGTAAATTGGGCTGAATTATGCAAAATATACACACATTGCCCCTCGGGTAAAAAGACAAACCAGTGGAGGATCCCACCAAGGCAAATATTGGGTGCTCCAAAGCATTAAATCAGCTGAAAGTGAGCCTTCTGGGTCATGAACTCTTGCTTCAGAAAACTGCGGTTAGATCAGAGGCTGGCAGCGACACTGTGAATGGTGGGTCCAGCTTGTATTGCACTTGGGACTTGAGGAGGCTAATCTGTGCTGGATCCATCCAGCAAGTAAGTCAGAGCTCTCCTGGGGCATCAAGCTGTTATAAATGACTACAGCAATGGGCAGGAATGATTTACTTTAAATGCAGTAGTGAATGGACAGGACATTAAGTCAAATCTGTTCGTACTTAACCAATATTTATGACAGATCAATCATATGTTATTGTAATTCCGGTTGCTATGTATGATTTTAATTCTCTAGACTCTGTGCATGTTGATTTTAATTATCTATAGCACTAATGTAATTAAACCTGAAACTTTGTAATCACAATTACAAAGAATATAATTACATGGTCTAGTATTAGAGATTAACCATGTGAAAAAGAACAGATTTACAGAACTGTGAATTGGTTCTTGCCTTTTCACAATATTTTTCTCTCTGTCTTATATATAACAACTTCATAAATCCATTGCTGGTGGATTTTTGGAGCCTTTTCCCCATAGCCCACAGTTAGTAAAGGAACGGCAAATATAGTACTGCTTGATCTCAGAAGAGTGTGAAATTGTCTCATAAAATAATTTAATTCATTTTTAAGGTGAACAGAGACAATTACATTCACAAAAAAAAAATTAACTGACAATACTGAGGTCTCAATTCATCATCTGGTGAATGAATCCACTGAGATGACCAGTGAACACAATGATTACATCAGAAATTACCTGGAGAAAACAGCTGAATTGAATTTACAGAGAACTTCTCAATCCAGTCATGTTATCAATCATTTTAATATCCATTATTGAGAGAGCGGCAATGATGCTTTCAGGCCTAATCCACAATGTTAATGCTAATTACGCAAAGCTGTTTATCAAGATAATTGTAATGGGAGCACAAAGTTGAGGAGTTGATAAAACGTGGAGCTGGAGAAGCACAGCAGTTCAGACAGCACTGGAGGAGCAGGAAAGTAAATGTTTCAGGTCTGGAAGCTTCGTCAGGACTGGGCTAGTTGAGGATGTGTGTCTTAATACATTGGTGGGGAAACCTATATTGGTACAGAGGTGATAGGGTAGTCTGCATCCTTGGGATCTATCAGCTTTTGATTCAGCACATTCCTGGACTCCCAAAGAATTCTCTTTGTTTGAGCTTCCATTCTTGAGCCCTGGGCCCATCTTTTGTTTCAATGCTTAATTCATTGGTATTGCATTTGGCCTTGCATTATAACCCCTTTGTCATTTAACTACCCCTATGTTGCACTCTATTAGAGACTGTCTTCCTTCATTCTTTGGCCCTGATCTTCAACATCTTTAGTACTGATGCAAGGTTACTGACCTGAAATGTTAGCACTGTTTCTGTCCACACAGATGTTTCCTGATCTGCTAATTATTTCCAGCATTTTATGCTTTTATTTCAAATTTCCAGCATTTTGCTTTTGCTGGTCAATTGATCTCTGTAATGACTCCAGTAAAGCTTACACAGCCAAGAGGATAATAAATACAGTGAAAGAGATGAAGTGGGAGGAAGTTTAATTGAGCCAATTGCAGGCATTTTGAAATTTCATTTTTCAGTGGTTAAATAAATCTAGCCGAGATCCATGATAAAGTTAATTGAGTCTTAAGAATTATTAGCATCAATATTTGTGGGGAGGCAGACAAGACTGTAAGTGGCTAATTTAACGTCAGAACCTTATCTCTATCTTTTAGCTTGTTGGTTGGAATGGCTAAATAAATCACTCAACACCCAGGATGACTTCAAGCATCAGATAGTTTATTGTTTTACACTGGTGGGGAGAGCACCTCTGACAATCCAGGATCTTTTCCACGGAAGAAAGTGAAACATACGCTTTCTATACATTTGCTTTCAGCCCACCTTTGGCTGGAACAAGCCAATTATTAATTGATTAACTTGATTAGATGTGTGTGTAACAGTTGACTGTGTGATAAGTCGATTGACATCTTTCAGCCAAATCATGGTCTCATAATTACAAGACCCCGTTATCAATCATCCTTCTCAAAGCATCTTATTCAACCACATCCCAGACAGCAGTCCCTTGCTGATAAGAGGAACTCACTTAAATTTGCCTTAGGCTGAACTTTCACAGGAAAACAGTTGTATCCCAAAATGGCTATATATTTACTACTCCATTTTGATGTTTGATAAGTGGCTATACTTGTTATATTACTTTGCTATCCTATGCTACATCACACAACATTACTATAGGTAGCACCACCATGGTTCTCTGCACAAGCCTCTATACCTGTTTCTGTGTAACAACTTTTTGTATACATTTCACAAGACCATTCGTGTATCATTTACCGAGTTACCTTGGATCTGCTCCCTCTATGAAAGCATCTAATTACTCTATCTTATAGTTTAATCTGAATTTGCAGACCTTGCAAGCTACTGTGTCAGATAAAAAAAATCTTTCCCAGCCATTCTATATCAACTGAGAACCACTTTCAGCCATATTATGCTGCTCAGCCATGGGAACCCTAACATAGCTGTTTCCCATCTCGAAAAAGCCAAGGGGACAACCTGGACAGGCTTGGGAGGATAATGAGGCTCTAACCACAACCCCGGAGAGGAAGTTCCTGGCATTCAAAAGGTTAGAGTGTTCTTTGATTGAAGATAGGGATTGTGGAAAAATTGCAATCAGACTGGTGAGGGTGGGAGATGTTTGCTATCAGAGCAGGGGCTAAGGGGAGGTCCATGATCAGCACTGGTGTTAAGGTTGAGTGGGCCTGCAACCAATGTTGTGATTGAGGGAGCGTGTGCTGGAGCACAGTGTAGGTATGGATCTGTTATCAGTTTTGGCGAACCTGGTTAGTACAATGGTGATGAATGAAGGGGCAGCAACTCACTGGCAAGTGGCCAGAGCAATGCAGGGAAAGCCTACTATCAGGTCTGGATCTGGGGCACACCTGCTGTGTCAGTGCTGGGGTCTTGGGAGAGGCCTGCAAACAGAGCTGGGAGGACAGACATATACAAAAATAGGCGAATCAAACTTCACCCCAAAGGTTCAAGAGTTGGATGCATCATCCAAGCTGACAATTAAGAGTAATGAGGGAGAAGTACACTGTCAGATGACCTAGGCCCTGTCTACTTATTCAGGTGAACACAATAGACCTTCTTGCACTCTCTGAAGACCAAAAGATTACTCAAGGTGTTCAAGCCAAAGTTCAATGTTGTCATTCCTTTCATTTTGTTTGTTGAAACTTGGAATATGCTAATTGAGTGCTTCACTACAATATCAACATTTCAAAAGTACTTCATTGGTTGTAAAATGTAATGCTTGGAGAATGGAAGGAGAGGACCGATTACTCCCAGTGTTCTGACTCTCAGAGAAGCTCAGGCAGCCTTTCAAAAGGTGGATGCGTGAGTACAAACCTCTCAAAATAAAAAGTTCTCTTTAAGCACCAAATGAAGAATTATGTGCGTACAGTAATTTGAGAGTTGTGAGTAGATGATACACAGAGTAAAGATGCAAATCTAAAAGGAAATGGTAACTTACAAAATACGTCATTTTAATAGGTTGCACTGGGAAAAGCACTCCCGCTCCTCCCTGTGCATCATGAACACTGAAAGATACATTTATTTTGTGCAGTACTGTTTGCTTTCCTGTAGCTTGAAAAATGCATGCAACAATTTCAGATGGTAAATTCCAGGCACCTAATTCAGAAAATGTTGAAGTATGCCATTAGTCCAAAACAGAACATGAAAATACTGCGACATTCACAATTGTGGTGTGTTGGAGCTGTGTTCCCTGCATGTAAACCTTTGAGAGGGACTCCACGCAAGATATTAGCTGTGAAAAGCATTAATACTAAGGCCATTCCTATTGGCCAGTGGAAAAATTTGTTTCCTTGGAAACTAAAAATGACAATAGCAAAGACAGGCATGAAGGTGATGTATAGATAGGAGTGGATGTGGATTAGGAGAGTCATTAGTCAATGGTTAAACAAGATACAGGATAATATATAACTCTGTTGTTGCAATGGATGTATGTTGACTCGTGAAATAATATCATTTCACAACTGTCTGTTCACACTCCCTTCCCCTTATCCCCAGTGGCCACACAAATACCTTTACTGTCAAAAATATGTGTCTATTTTCTTCATCAGACAGTATCAATCAAGTCTTAAAAACCCTGTGAAATGTCATTATTCAAGTTGACCCTCAAATCGTTTATTGTGACAGTGGTAGTTTCCATGCCAATAGCCATTGAGATTAAGAAATTGATGGATTCAAACTTCACCCCAAAGGTTCAAGAGTTGGATGCATCATCCAAGCTGACAATTAAGAGTAATGAGGGAGAAGTACACTGTCAGATGACCTAGGCCCTGTCTACTTATTCAGGTGAACACAATAGACCTTCTTGCACTCTCTGAAGACCAAAAGATTACTCAAGGTGTTCAAGCCAAAGTTCAATGTTGTCATTCATTTCATTCTGTTTGTTGAAACTTGGAATATGCTAATTGAGTGCTTCACTACAATATCAATATTTCAAAAGTACTTCATTGGTTGTAAAATGTAATGCTTTGTCCTGAGGTTTCGAAGGGACTAAGTGATATGAACTCATTTTGAAATGGCACTTGAATTCCAATATATTGTGACCGGCAGCTCTATTGTTCCTTTACATTGACAATCCTTTAAACACCAGTGAAACTTCTTGTGAAAGAGAATGTGAGCTCATTGGTTGGTTTTGAATTAAAATCGGATTCTCTGTTTATAAAGATCCAATGTTGCATTTTTTTTACTATTTCATGGATCTGGGCTTCACTGGCAAGGCCAACAATTTTTCCTCACCATTAATTACCCTTTAACCAAGTGGAATGCTAGGACATTTCCAATGGGAAAGTTAGGAGTCAAACACAATCAAATTCAGGCCACACCAATTGAAGGTGCCAGATTTCCTTCTCTAGAGGACATTACCAAACTAGATGGATAGTAATGACAAATCAACAATAGTTTCTTGGTCAGTAATAGTGAGACTAGCTTTATGTCCTAGATGAATTCATTTAACTTCAATGTTGTCAGCTGACAAAGTGGGATTTGAGTGCATGTTCCCAAGAGCATCAGGCAAGACCTCTGAACTACTCGCCCAGCAACACTGTCACACGAGACATACCTACTCTTGAGAAGGTGGTGGTGAGCTCCTTTCTTCAATCACTCCAATCCATATGGTATAGGTACAGCCACAATACTGTGAAGATGCGGCAATAAAGTTCCAAGTCAGGAGAGTAAGTAGATTAGAAGGAGTTATGCATGGGGCTGTGTTCTCATGTATCTCTAGCCTTACGCTTCTTTGTTTTAAAGGAGTCTTGCTAGGTTGTGTCAATTACTGACCATTCGAATATACAATTTAGGAGCAAGTGTAGGCCACTCAGCCCCTTGAACCTAGTAGGACATTCAATAAAATCATGGCAAATCCGATTGCTCCACATGTTTGTCTACCCTGATGACATTTCATCCTGTTCCTTAACAAGATAACTTCTATCTCTATCTTAAATTTATTCAATACTGAATCTGCTTTCACTGCCTTTTGAAGAAGACTACCAAAGAATTCTTCGCCTGAGAAGCAAAAACTTTGTATTTGTCCTAAATGAGCACTTACTTTCAAACCTGCGCCCTGGATGGGTGCAGCTCCAAACACACTCAAGAAGCTTGGCTCCGTCTAGGCGAAAATAGCCCACCTTAATTTGCACCAACTCCACAAACATCCACTCCCTCCACCACCAATTTTCAGTAGCATCAGTGTGTACCATCTACAAGATGAGCAACAGAAATTCACCAAAGCTCCTTAGGCACATCTTGTAAACCCATGACTCATCTAGAAGGACAAGGGCAATAGATACATGGGAACACCACCACCTGCAAGTTCCTCTTCAAGTCACTGACCACCCCAAATTGGAATTATTTGCTGTTCCTCCAATGTCATTGGGTCAAAATCGTGGCCTGGAATTCCTTCCTCAAGGACATTGTGAGTCTCTGAAAGCACAGGGACTGCAATAGTTCAATCATCACTACATAGGCAACTAGGAATTAGCAATAAATGCTGGCCAGCCAGTGACACCCATGTCCCACACATGAATAAAAACAGAGGACAGTTTGTGAAAGCCATTGATAAAGTATGCAGCACCCCTGGCCTTTATTAATAGAGACATAGAGTAAAAGAGCAAGGAAGTGATGTTGAACACTCTTTTTGAGCGCATAAGACACTTGTTGGACCTCAGCTGGAGTATCATGTTCAGTTCTATGTGGTACATTATAGGAAGGATGTGAACACATTGGAGAGAAGGCAGAAGTGATTTGCAAGAATGATTCTAGGGATGAGAAATTTTAGTTATTATGATAGATTGAAGAAGTAGGGATTGTTCTCATCAGAATAAAGAAGTCTAAGAGGGGTTCCGATAGGGGATTCCAAAATTATAAGCAATCTAGAGAGAGTAGAGGAGATGATGAGATACAATACCCACTTGTAAAAGGATCAGGAACAAAAGGGAACAGATTTAAAGGGAACACATTTAAAGTGACTTGCAAAGGGAGCAAATGTGTTGGAAGAAAATCTTTTTCACACAACAATTAGAGTATGAAATGCAGTGCCTGGAAATGTGGTAGAGGTCTGGTACATTTGAGGCATTCAAGAGGATGTTGGAGGATTATGTGCATTAGAAACAAATGTGCAATAGCATACAAAGAAAGCAGGAAGATGCAGCTGGCAATGATGCTCATTTGAAGAGCCAGTTTAGATGTGATGGGCTGAATGGCTTCCTTCTGGGCAGTAACACTTTTGTGATTCTCCTGTGATTTTGTGACTTATTGGAGTTCATAACAATGAGTCTAAAAACGGGAACTGAAAAGGAAATGGGCACAGACCAGATTGTAGCTTTAGCCACATCTAAGAAGCTGGAAAAGGTTATTTATCTAAAGGGAAGATAACCTCTTTTACTTCAAGTGGCGCATCCAAGCCCATTACTGTGCTAAGGGATACATGGGTTTCTCAAACTCTCACTGGCAAAGATATAATTTTTCCTCCAGAGAGCTAAATAAAAGCCAATGGGATAGGTAGAGAGTACATCTTGGTTCCATTATACAAATTCTTAGACGAGTAGCAGTTGGGGTAGTTAAGAAATTGCCTGTGGGTGGAGTTAATTTACTCCTAAGGAATGATTTAGCAGAAGTCCCTGAAGTCATGAAAGTCTAGTTGAGGCTAAGAAGATGGAATAATTGTAAGAAAGGGTTCCAGCTATTCCATCATATACAGTGACTAAAACAATGTCTATTCAAAGTCAAAGTCAATTACCAGATGTCACAGTAATACCATTAAGCACATTAGGATATCTGAAACTCTATTCAATAATGAGGATGATTCAAAAGAAATATTTGACAGTTTTGCATTATAGAATCCCTCATGTGAAAGCAGGCCCTTTGGCCCATCAAGTCCACACCAACTCTCTGAAGAGCATCCCATCCAGCCCATCCCCCTACCTATCCCTGTAGCCCTGCATTTCTCACAGCTAATCCAACTAACCTGCATATCTTTGGACTGTGGGAGGGAACTGGGGCACCCGATGCAAACTCCAAGGACAGTTGCCTGAAGCTGGAATCGAACCCTGGTCCCTGGCGATGTGAGGCAACAGTAGTAAACACTGAGCCACTGTTCCACCCATTAATTGCATCTCAGGATGCAGATCCAGAGCTAAATGCGATACATCAGACAGCTCACACAAAAACTGAGGCTGAAGGATTTCCAGATCACTAATATAGTGGAATGTATGCCATTACAGCCATGAAGGGAAATTAAAGTTACACAACAAAAATAAAATAATTACATGACGTTAAGCCTATGCATCATGTGGTAGAGGAAATCCTTTGTTTGTTTGTCCTTTCCTCTGTGAGGCCCCTTTCTCCAAAGGGATGCTGCCTACCAGACTGGGTCCACTTAGCTGTTCAAATTCTTGTGTTGCATGTTTTCAGTCAATCTGTTCAGATATATTATTACACACCCTCTGGAATAGCCTCCTTGCTCAAAGGTAGGAACACTAACACTGTGCCACATGAGCTGCCCTGCTTTTTCCTTTATTTTCCAAATCAACCCCATCAGATGATGGCATACACCTCTGCAGCAGGTGAGACTTGAACCGGGACCTCTTTGTTCAGGGGTAGGAACACTACCACTGCACCACATGAACTCTACAATGAGTTCACATGCTATATTTTCTAAATCAACCTATTCACAGATGTTATTACGCACCTCTGGAGCAGCTGGTACATGAAACCAGACCTCCTGGATCAGATGCAGGGACACTACACTGCACCAAAAGGTCTCTCCATGAGCTCCCTCCATGAGCTTCCATGCTTTCTTTGAGTCAAAGAAATTATAGTAAATCAGAGTGCACCCATCCCAACTCCTACTCTATTAGCTTCTTTTTTAGTGTTTTCAATCAACCTGTTCAAATGTGCTCTGATATACCTCTGGAGCAGGTGGAGCTTGAACCCAGGGCTTATGGCTCCAATGTAGAGCCATTATTGTTGCAATACAAGGTGTGTCCATGAGCTCCCTGCTATGTGGCCTCCATCGCCATCATCACCTCGTTGCCCCATTTCATGTGTATGAAAGGCAGAATAAATCTGACATGGCCAATGACCACCCTGTCAGTTTACTCTTGTTCATTAGCAATTCCATGGGTAGGGTTAGCAATAGTGCTATAAAGTGGCACTTGCAAAGGAATAATGTGTTCACTTATGCTCGGTTGAGGTACAGCCAGAGCTGCTTGGATCTGAGCTGATTACAGCCTTGGTGCAAACATGGGTAAAAGAGCTGAACTGAGAGAGTAAGAGGAGAGTGACATCATTTTGATGGGTCTCCTTGATCAATGAAAATTCAATGAGATTTGTGGGAAAACATTCTCTACTAGTCATAAGTACCATAAAGGAAAATTGTCGTGTTTATTGCAGGTTAATCATCTCAGCTCCGAGACATCTCTGGAGAAGTTTCTAAGGGTTGTGTCCTAGGCCCAACTTCTTCAGATGTTTCATCATTGACCATCCCTCATTGATAAGGTCAGAGGAAGGCATGTTCCTGAATGATGACAAAATTTTCAGCATCATTTAGACTTGAAACTACAAGATATAGGAGCAGAATTAGGCCATTCAGCCCATCAAGTCTGCTCTGCCATTTGATCCTTGCTATTATGTTTCTCGTCTCAGTTACCTTGCCGTCTTCCTACAAGTCTTGATCCCCTGACCAATCAAAAAACTAATCTGTCTTTGTCTTAAACGCATTCAATGACTTGGCTTCCACAGCCTTCTGCAGCAATGTGTTCCACAGGTTAACCACCCTCTGGCTGAAGAAATTCCTTCTCATTTTAGCTCTAAGGGTCATTCCTTCACTCTGAGGCTGTGCCGTCAGGTCCTAGACTCTCCTACTAAAGGAAACTGCTTCTTCATGTCCAGTCTTTCCAGGTCTCTCAGCATTCTGCAAATTTCAAATCAGATCCCATGTCTTCCTTCTAAACTCTATCGAGTACAGGCCCAGAGTCCTCAACCACTCCTCATGTGACAAGCCCTTCATCCCCAAGATCATTCTTGTAAACATCCCCTAGACCCCCTCAAAGGCCAGCACATCCTTCCTTAGATACGAGGCCTAAAACTGCTCACAATGTTCCAAATGTTTTCTGACCAGGTCCTTACACAACCTTAGCAGAGCATCTCTGCTTCTCTAATCTGGCCCTCTTGAAATGAATGCTGACATTGCATTTTCCTTCCTAACTGCCAACTGAAGCTGCCTGTTAACCTTAAGGGAATCCTGAAGTAGGATTTGCAAGTCCCTTTGAGCTTCAGATTTCTGAAGCTTCTTCCTACTATTTTCTAAATGGGGAAAAGAGAGGCATAGACTAAGTGTAAAATCTTACGCTTTCTCACATTGTATTCCAAGTGCCATTTCTTCACCGCCTCTCCTAGTCTGTCCACATCCTTCTGCAGCCTCCACTCTTCCTCAACATGACCTGTCCCTCTGTGTCATCCACAAAGTTAGCAATAATACGCTCAGTTCCTTCTTCCAGATCATTAATATATGACACAAATAGTTATAGCCCAAACACAGACTCCTATAGAATTCAACTAGTGACCAGCTGCTATCCTCGAAAAGACCCCCTTTTCCCTTCTGTCTACCTCTTGCTGGTCAGCCATGCCAGTACCTTGTCCTTAACACACCATGAGGTTTTATTTTATTTAGCAGCTTCCTGTGCAGTGCCTTGTCAAAGGTCTTCTGGAAATCCAAATAGATCATATCCACCAGCTCTTCTTTGTCTAACTTGCTCACCATGTCCTCAGAATTCTAATGGATTTGGCAGGCATGGCCTTTCTTCTATAAAGCCATGCTGACTCAGCCCCCATTTCCCGTATACTTCCAAGTACTCCGCAATCTCAACCTTCATAATGGACTCTAAAATTTTGCTGACAACCAAGTTCAGCACTCTACCCAAAAGTCTCCCATCTTCTGCCTCCCTCCCTTCTTAAACAGGGATGTTACATTAGCCATTTTCCTTTTCTCTTGCACCCTCACTGACTTTATAGTGATTCCTGAAAGATCACCACAAATGCCTCGTCAATTTCCTCAGTTCCTTCAGAATTCGGGGGTGAAGTCCATTTAATCTAGGGGGTTTATCCAACTTCAGGCTTTTCAGCTTCCCCAGCACCTTCTCCTTAGTGATGGCCACTACACTCCCCTCTTCCCCCAACCCTCTTGAAGCTCTGGTATGTTGCATGATGTCTTCCACTATGAAATCTGATGCAAAGTACCAATTCAATTCCTCCGCCACTTTGTTATTCCCCATTACTATTATTCATTTTTAATAATGAATAATTATTAGGCCATCACTAAGGCTCATTTTTAAAAGGCTTTCCAATCCTCTGGCTTCCCTGAACCTTTGCCAAATTGTATGCCTTTTTGTTTGCTTTTATGGTGTAACTGACTTCCGTTTTCAACTATGGTTGCCTCGTCCTCCAGTTAGTATGTTAGTTCTTCTTTGGAATTAATTTCTGCTCTACCTCCTAAATTACCCTCCCCCAGAAACTCCTGCCATTGCTGTTCACCCTCCTGTCAACACAAGCTAGATCCTCCTTTATGTCTTTGTGGTTACCTTTACAAAATTGTAGTACCATTACTTCTGATTCCAGCTTCTCCCATAATATCATATCATGGCTACTACCCCTAGGGTTTCCTTCAGCTTAAGCTCCCTAATCAATTCTGCCTCATGACACATCACAAAATCCAGAATTCCCTGTTCCCCAGTGGGCTTTATTACAATCTGCTCCAAAAATAAAAACCATCTCGTAGACATTCTATGAATTCCTTTTCTTGAGATCAGCTGCCAACCTGATTTTCCCAGTCCACCTGACCATGATCTCCCTTTTGATTGTTGTAATAGTGCATTTCTTACATGCCTTTTCAATCTCCTGATTTGTTTTCTTCCCAACATTCCGACTACTGCTAGGAGGCCTGTACATACCCCAATGGGAGTTTTTTTTTCCCTTTGCAGTTCCTCAATTCAACTCACACAGATTCTACAGTGCTGTACCAGTTCTTGCTATTGATTTAATGCCATTTCTTACAAATAAGGCAACGCCACCCCCTTGGCTCATCTGCCTGTCCCTTCAATAGGATGTGTATCCTTGAATATTTAGTTCCCAGCCCTGATCTCCTCGCAGCCATGTCTGTGATACCCACAACACTGTACCTGCCAATTTCAATCTGCACATAAGCTCATTTACCTTGTTTTATACACTGTGTGCATTTAAGTACAACACCATCAGTCCTGCATTGACTATCCTTCTCATTGTTATCCCCTATCTGTTGTGCCTAAAGTCAGATTACTGACCCTTTCCGTACTCTCTGTCCTATTACTTGTTCTGGAAACTTTAATCATGTCTGTTGAGCCTTCACTGAACTTTAACATTTTCCATAATTTTCCATGCAAAATGAACTCACCACCTTTTGTTTAAACCTCTATCCACATCACTAGTTATGTGATTCGCCAGGACTCAGCTCCCAGCACGATTCAGGTGGAGCCTGTCCCATTGGAAGAGCTCCCTCCTTTCCCAGCACTAAAGTGAACATACCATGAATTTAAATCTGTTTCTCTCACACCAATCTCTGAGCCACATGTTTACCTCTCTAATCTTGTTGATCCTGTGCCAATTTGCTCATGGCTCATGTAGTAACCCAATGGTTATTACCTTCTTGGTTGTGCTTTTTAATGTAATCCCTAGCTACTCAGATTCCCTCAGCAGAATCTCTTTCATCTTTCCACCTATAGTCATTCCTCCAGATCTGCAAGGGTTCTGTCCTTAAGAATCCGTGTGAATGATCAAATTCACGAGTGTGGAGCTCATTAAACATAGATTAAAAATTGAGGATACATGATTTTTGCCCAATGTTGATTTTTGTTCTTACTTATTTTGTGGAAAATTTATGATTTCGCAGATAGAGAATTTACTGTATATCATTGAAAATGACATAGATCACAACAACTGGATCTTCCCTTCTATTCGAAGTTCCTCTGCCACCCGGATAAGATATCCTGAACCCATTCAGCAGGCAGGAAACACAGTCTTCAGGACTTTTGACCCCTGGCCACCGAGAATGGTGTCTGGAAGAACACAGCAGGCCAGGCAGCATGAGAGGAGCAGGAAAGCTGATGTTTCGGATTTCTGACGAAGGTTCCCGACCCATTCCATAAGGAGCCATTCAATGAGGTCAGAGGGTGGAGGGAAAGAGAAACATAACTGCAATCAAGGATAGTATAGTCAGGGCAACAGACGCTGTTCTCAGAGATAGTAAGAACTGCCGATGTTGGAGTCTGAGATAACACAGTGTGGAGCTGGAGGAACACAGCAGGCCAGGCAGCATCAGAGGAGCAGGAAAGCTGATATTTTGGGTCGGGAACCTTCATCAGAAATCCGAAACATCAGCTTTCCTGCTCCTCTGATGCTGCCTGGCCTGCTGTGTTTCTCCAGCTCCACACTGTGTTATCTCAGACTCCAGCATCGGCAGTTCTTGCTATCTCTGAGAACAGTGTCTGTTGCCCTGACTATACTATCCTCGATTGCAGTTATGTTTCTCTTTCCCCCCACCCTCTGACCTCCTGGAATGGCTCCTTAGTGATGGCCACTACACTCCCCTCTTCCCCCGACTGTCCTGAAGCTCTGGTATGTTGCATGATGTCTTCCACTATGAAATCTGATGCAAAGTACCAATTCAGTGCCTCTGCCGCTTTGTTGTTCCCCATTAGGAATTCCTTCTGGAATGGCTTCCTGTACCAGGTCAGTTTGCTTATCCTCCTGACAGCCCCCACTCTTGTCCACAGGGGCCAAGAATCTCAAACCTGTTAGACAAGCTCAAGGGCTGAGTATCCCTTCAGCACTACCTTCTGGACCCTTTGACCACCTATTCATACCTTCCTGTCCCTGGCCACTGAACAAATTCAAGGTAGTTAATCTAAGGGGAATGACTGCCTCCCGAAAACATGGCATCCAGGTAATTTTCTTGATCCTAGATAACAAGCATGGGGCTGGATGAACACAGCAGGTCAAGCAGCATCACAGGAGCAGGATCCTGATGTGTTGCATTGTTCAAAGCTCAGGATGCAGATTGTTAACTCAATTCAAGCTCATCATCAAATTGTGACTCCTCTGATACTGAAGCAGTCCATGTCCTCTTGTAATAAGACCTAGACAACATCCAGACTTGAGTTAATGAGTGACAGGTAACATTCATGCCAAATCAGTGCCAGACAATAGCTGACCTCGATGAGAGAGAATCTAATCATTGCTTCTTGGCTTTCAACGACTATTCCATCACTGAATTCCCCACAATCAACATTCTTATCAACATATCATTTACCATTGATCAAAACTGAACTGGGGGAGGTATGTATAAATACTATATTTATAGGAGCAGATCAGAAGTTTGGAATTCTGCAGTGAGTAACTCACCTTTTGTTTCCCAAAATCCTGTTCTTCTGCAGGGCACAAGCAAAGAGTGTGATGGAATACTGGCCATTTTCCTGAACAGGTACAGCTTCAGTATCTCTCAAAAGCTTGGCACCATCCAGGACAAAACAGCCGGCACACCATCCATCACCTGATATTTTTACACCTTAAAGAGAGAGATTTTATTTTCCACAATAACGTTTAATGTGCCAACTTATCAAACACTATCTGCCAATCTAAGTGCAGTACATCTTCTGTTTGAGCCTTTTATCTGGAACACATTTTACTTCCTCAAATAACAGCAATGGCTTTGTCATGATTTTGCTTCTGTACAACCAAGGTGACTCTGCCTCATCTTCTTGATTTTTTTTTTGCAAAGTGTTCTGTTATTACATCTTTAGTAATAATGTTTAATAATTTTCCCAATAAGGGCTAATTAAGCTAATTGCCCTGTATTTCCCTGCTTTCTGTCACTGTCCCTTTTTGAATAAGTAATTTATATTCACTATTTTCCAATCGAAAAGGAACTTACCCCAAATTAAGGGAAATTTGGAAAACTAAAACCAATGCATCAACTATCTCCTTATCCACATATAGATGTCACAGACAAAATTAAGCAAATGACTAAAACGTCAATAATATTGTCCAGCGTGTGCATTGGGAATATGCCTTTCTTTAGTATTTGTGCAATTGCTTACCCATATTTGATTTTCCCCTACTGGACAGTGATAAGTTGCGGTCCACAGTGAGCACTGGGGGCAGGATAGCATTGACTTAGAGGCTGTTCAGATTTGGGATGTAGCTACACATGAGAAAACTGTGCGGCCATAAGTGGTGGCGACTAGGATGAGATGATGGAGTTGTGTGTGAAAGGAATTATCAGCCAAATGTGGCTATGTGCCATGGGCAGGGTGGCTTTGTGCCTGCTATGCCAAGAGTTTGTCAGTGAGGGGCAATGGTGGATTGCTGATGCTTGCTGAGGTGCATAATGGCCCATCAAAAGATGGAATGGCTGAAGGGATGCCAGTGTTTCAGCAGATATCCATGAAGAAGTAGTTGGCAGGTGGTAAGATTGGACCTGAATGAGATATGAAAGACACCATAAAGATGGGACTGGTAATTAATCTACTGACAAAAAACAGAAGTTGCTGAAAAAGCTCAGCAGGTCTGGCAGCATCTGTGAAGAAAAATCAGAGTTAACTGTTTCAGGTCTGGCGACCTTTCCTTAGAACGTTCTGAGGAAGGGTCACTGGACCCAAAATGTTAACTCTGATTTTTCTTCACACTTGCTGCCTGACCTGCCAAACTTTTCCAACAACTTTTGTTGTTTTTGTTTCCGATTTACAGCATCTGCAGTTCTTTCGGTTTTAATTAATCTGGCGAGTTTGGCCAAATGCAGAGAGATAACTTCCCGGCCTTATGGTGAGAAACTAAAAAAAAACTCTGTCTTAGCCACAAAAATATGAGGTTTAGCCCGTTGTTAAATGGGCATAACACGGAAAATGGGACAAAAACTATCCTGGGATAACAAGGTGTAGAGCTGGATGAACACAGCAGGGCAAGCAGCATCAGAGGAGCAGGAAGGCTGACATTTCGGGCCTAGACCCTACTTCAGAAATGGGGGAGGGGAAGGGGATTCTGAAATAAATAGGGAGAGAGGGGGAGGAGGATAGAAGATGGGTAGAGGAGAAGATAGGTGGAGAGGAGACAGACAGGTCAAAGAGGCGGGGATGGAGCCAGTAAACGTGAGTGTAGGTGGGGAGGTAGGGAGGAGATAGGTCAGTCCGGGGAGGAACAAATGTTAACGGCTGCAAAGGACATTACTCCACATGGTTTTCTGAAGAAGGGTCTAGGCCTGAAACATCAGCTTTCCTGCTCCTCAGACGCTGCTTGGCCTGCTGTGTTCATCCAGCTCTACACCTTGTTATCTCAGATTCTCCAGCATCTGCAGTTCCTACTATCTCAAAAACTATCCTGATTAGTTTGTTTTTCGATATCATAAATGCATTCAGAAACATTTCTTCTGGCAAGTAATTTGTAATGCATGTCGATATGAATGAGAATGGCATTTATTTTTTTTTACAATGTATTTGTTACTGTATGTTTTCATTATGTTTCCAAGTTACTGGATTTATGATCCATTGAATTCCCATGTAATTGCTTGCTGTCTAGATTATGATTATGATGTCTAGTTGGGAACCTAACTTGTCTTCATTGTATTATTTGTGTTGAATTAAGCAGAGTTCATTTTCTTTTTTTAAAAATATAACATTTGTATAGATTATATTTTGATTTGTTGGAGTTGGCCTTTGGTGTATATGGACCCAAAAACAGTGTCTGAAATCATTACTATCATGTTGGGCCATCCACTGTAATAATATCATTTGGACTGTGACCAGAATTGCTTAGGATCCTGAAGGAGTGAGCCCTAACATCTGGTCCTCTTCATGGTTTCTGAAACAATGTCAGTAGTTATGATGTAAAGATATAACTAGTTGTTAATACGTAATAAATTATAAACTTGTTAACTTTAAGAGGCTCTTCTGGTTAGACTATGAAGTGGTTCTCCTCTACCACATCAGACCAAGCAAGTCCTGTAGTTACGCACATTTAAAGATGATGGTAGCAACAGTCTTCCTCATGAGCAGCTGCTCATACCACATATTGAGCTGGCATGCCCATATAACAGTTACCAAGTGTAATATCTTGAGTGAGACATCTGGTATGAAAATTTGAGAATAGTATATCAACTGTAGCTCAGTTGTAGCACTCCCACTCTAGTTTTCAATACAAAAAGACAAAGCTGACACTTTGGTAAAGTACTGAAGGTGTGCCGTTTTCTCTGTTGGATGCACTGTTAATCCAAAGTCCTATCTGGTTAGCTTGACATAAAAGATCCCATATGGCACCATTTCAAGAATGGTACAGAAGTCATCCTTGGTGACATTGCCAATATTTATACCTCAACAAATATCACCATCACATCATTACGGCTTCACTGTTTGTTGGAGTTTGCTATATGTTATGGGTATGACCATCTGAGGTAGGGGAATTGGATCCCCTCCTTTTAAACCACCCCCGACCCAGGTTGTTTGCAGCATTTATTTCTGATTAGCACACAGCTGTCACATTTGAATTAAAAGTTAATTAACTAGACCAAAAATTGAAAGAGCCAAATTACAAGCATGTATGTAATATGAAAGAAAGAGGAATTATATTACCTACATAATAGAATGCAAATAATGGAAATGCAACACCAAATACATACACAAAGACAGGAAGTAAGTTTAAAAGGAAAGGGGGTGAAGGCTATCTCGTACAAGTAGGTAAAAGGGAGGAAAAGTTAAATGCCACCTTTTTTAATCTGGCCTCAGGCTCAAAATCTAACACCACTTAACATTAGATTTTATTTTAATTGTTGATTTGTATTCTATAGGCAATCCTTGTGGATTTTGAGGTCTTGGTGAATGATTGTTTTCACAAATTGCCTTTTCACCAAGTACTGACTCTGAGAGAGAAGCTTGCAGTGTACTTGCTTTTGCCAGCTCATATTTCTTTCTCTTTCTGTTTTGCTGCTCAGAGCAACTGTTGAAATAGGCCCATCTGCATATTCCCGAGTCTGCTCCACTGTCCTTCCAAACTGAATACTCTGCAGTTATATATTGGTAGATGAAAGGATAAATTTGTCATCTAAGAGTGAATTAAAGAAGAGGTGGGAATTTCTTGGCGCTGACTCAATTTTACTGTTTCAGCCTTATTCTCTTTATTCCACTCACTGCACATGCCTCAATCTGTGGTCAGCTGAGCACTACAGCCATTTTAGCTAAGTATTTGTCCTTCAAAATCAAAATATTTTTCATCCATGAATGTGTCAATCAATGATATGGCAATCATACGATAGAAGCTGAATATGATAATCCACTTTTTCAATGATCATAAAAATTAGCTCCAACATTTCCTTCATTGTGCCTGTGACTATGCTGTTAAGTATTTCATTGGCTGTAAGCACTTTGAGATGTGTATTCATGTGTCAAGTGCTATATAAATGCAAGTCTTCCTTTTTCAGTGTGTTGAGTTTTATAGAACTCTCAAAATGTTGAGATAAACAGAGTTAATGCTGGTATATTGAAGATCCAACGGCTAAATGATCCTACAATCAAAAATTCCAAATTATGTGCAGCATTGACCAGTACATCTCAAAGTTAGCAGCAGATCACATTTTACAAGAAGCTTAGATTTTCCATTTCAGAATTAGATGACCTTTCTTATGAGTGTCAAAAACAATATTTAACCATCAACATAATAATGAGTTCCATCTATCCACTGTAGTTGTTAAAACTATCAGATGAGCTGCTCATTAAGCACATAGTAAGCACTACGAATCAGAAATTTCTGATGACACAGACCCTTTGAACTTTAATAGCTGTATGCTGATAAAAAGTAAAAGATGTTTATGTAAATTTCACAAATGATGTGAGACTGCATATACAGATTAGACTATTTTGTGATCACTTATATAATTTATCAATTATTGGCATACTTAATGCAGCTCTAATTAGCACAATATTGAGTTTATGTCTTCTTATTACATGTCAAAATTATCTATTAGATGCAATATTCTGTACCTAAAGATGAGCTTTTGGTATTTACTTTTTGACCTCAGAATGCTGATAATAACTTGATAGATAATACTTGAATCTCTAGGGTGCTGTTTGCAAGAGAATTCATGATTGATTTACATTGAAATTCCTGGTTTATGGTAGTGTGAATTGTTACAAGCTAACAGTACAAACAGTCTGGCTTCTAATTGTTGTAAGATAGACGTTTCCAGTTATTTTGAGGTTTCACGACTTTGGCAATCCAAGAGGCACATTAGTGTCATGTTGCTTTTCTATCCCCAACATCACCCTTCACATATGAAGAAGCAAAATTTAAAAAAAAACATTTCCATGTCAAATCATTCCTATTGTAAGTTACCCAAGTTGCTCACAGTGCACACAACTGTTCTCATATATTAGCAGTTTGTTATTCTCATTAGTCTCTGCACATGCATTCCTCACAGAGCGCTGAATCTTGCTGATTTTTTGGCTACGTGAAAGTTGATTTTGTTGGTGTGCTGCAGGTCCAAGTTATTTTTTTTGTTGAGTCTTACCAAACTCTCGGCATGGGTTGCTATTCCTGCTCACGGCATGCATCACATGCAATTTCTGCCCAATTTCCACCCACATTCTCACAATAACTCGCCATTCAGAGTCATGGAGATGTATAGCATGGAAACAAACCCGTTGGTCTAGCCTGACTGTGGCAACCAGATATACTAGATAAATCTAATCTCATTTGCCAGCATTTGGCCCATGTCTTTCTAAACCCCTCCTATTCATTTATCCATCCAGATACCTTTTAAATGTTGTAATTGTACCAGCCTCCACCACCTCCTCTGGCAGCTCATTCCATACACGCACCACCCTCTGTGTTAAAAAGTTGCCCCTTAGGTCCCTTTTAAAGCTTCCCCTCCCATCTTAAACCAATGCCCTCTAGTTTTTGGATTTGGCCACCCCGGGGTAAAGACCTTGTCTATTTACCCTAGCCATGCCTCTCATGATTTTATGAATCTTTTTAAGGTCACCCCTCAGCTTCCAAAACTCCAGGGAAAATAGCCCCGGTGTATTCAGCCTCTCCTTACAGCTCAAACCATTCAACCCTGGCAACATCCTTGTAAATCTTTTCAGAACGCTTTCAAGCTTCACAACATCCTTCCTATAACAGAGAAACCAGAACTGCATGCAGTAGTCCGTAAGTGGCCTAACTAAATGTCCTGCACAGCTTCAACATGACCTCCCAACTCCTACACTCAATGCACTGACCAATAAGGGCAAGTGTACCCAATGCCTTCTTCACTATCCTATCTACCTGTGCCTCCACTTCCAAGGAACTATGAACCTGTAGTCCAAGGTCTCTTTGTTCAGTAACACTGCCAAGGACAGCACCCATTAAACATGCTTAAATCCTGCCCTGATTTGCATCTCCAAAATGCAGCTCCTCACATTTTTCTAAATTATACTCCATCTGCCACTCCACTGCCCATTGGCTCATCTGCTCAAAATTCCATTGTACTCTGAGATAACCATTTCTTGCTCTCCACTACACCTCCAATTTTGGTATCATTTGTAAGCTTACCAACCATACCTCCTATGTTCACATCCAAATCAGTTATATAAAATGAAGAAAAGCAGTGAATCCAGCACTGATCCTTGTGGCACACTGCTGGTTAAAAGACCTCCAGTGTGAAAAGCAACCCTCTGTCTTGTACCTTCAAGTCAGTTCTGTATCCAAATGGCTAGTTCTCCCTATATTCCATGTGATCTAATCTTGCTAAGCTGTTGACCATGAGGAACCTTGTCGAACACCCTACTGAGATCCATGTAGACCATGTCCACCTCTCTGCCCTCAATCTTCTTTGTTACTTCTTTAAAATAAAACTCAATCAAATAAGTGAGACATGATTTCTCACTATCCTTTACTATCCCTAGTCAGTCCTTGCCTTTCCAAATACATGTAAATCCTGTCCCTCAGGATTCTTCCAACAACTTGCTCAGTGGGTACCAACTCTACACTGGCATCCTATGCATTCACAATAGCTTTAAATGGCTGCTGCACATTTTGGGGAATGCTGGCATTTGGCAGCGATCTGACTCAGTCATGAAAGCAGTGAGGAGGTAGTGCAGAAGTGGAGGCTGGTACCATATCTCTCAGTGAGGGACCTGGAGGTCCTTTTGGATTGGGTGATACAGCAAAGAGATGTTCCCTTCCGAGAGGGCCATCAGAAGAGGCTGTGCCATCTGACAATGCCCACCTGAGTCTTGTGATGACTAGTACCATCTCTCAGGTAGAGAGAAATGGCCCAGAGAGTGCAGAAAGAAATTCAATGACCTTCTCCGCTCTGCCTGGGTAAGGACCATACTCTGCTCTCTGCAACCTCACGCTGACTCTATACTTGCCACTCTACCCACCTCACAATGTCCATGCCCTGACAAATCCTTTGCTATATGCAGCACCTACTGTCAAACTCACCTGACACACACCATCCCACACCAGCACTCTGTGTCTTTTATGCTGCCTCCTTACTCCTTCAGAAAACCTCTACACATTGCCCCCACATGTACCAACAGTTACAGCTAAACCATTCTCTTGCATTTAACTTATTCACAGAAGAGGAGGTCTGATTACCGAGCGGAACGATGACAGATGGGTTGGGGATTGGAAAAGGGGTTCCAGACATCTGTCCTCACCTCCTACGAGAGAATATTTGCCCTCACAAGAGAGGAGCAGAACCATTCCTGCAGGAACACCCATATCCCAGCAGCTGAGTAAATCATTCCAGAACAATACTAATATTAACCAGGGGGGTCAGCGCCCTGCAGGGAGCACCTCTGCTAACCTTTGACTGCAACACATTTTCTGTGTAACTGACGCAATGACCTGCCAGAGGACATCAGTGAAGGCCCTGTTTACCCCAGAGGTCACTTGATCAACTGTCAGTAACAGAAGCATTTGTAGAATAGCCTTTTCATTCTAAACGTAGTGTAATTCTGTTTGTGTTAGCTCCCCAGGTGCACATACAAATGGTCAACCTTGCTGCATTCGTGTTACTCCAAAACCTGATTCACTGGCATCATAATATATGGTGACATCATCATTTGTGTCATAGTATTTCAGCACTAGCAGTGTCATCATTGGTTGGTTGATTGATTTATTGAATGCTACTTCTTGTTCCATGCCACAATACCATTGCAAATTCCTGGATATGAGTCGTCACAATGGTTTACGGTCAGTCAACAAAATCTTGGGTAAAAAAATCTTTGCTAAATATTCCTGAATCCAATAAGCAATTGCCCTGCTTTCACATCTGTTGGCCACTGATCGCTCCTGCAGCTGTCACCTTTTCCACATCAGAGTGAAGGCATTTTGCTGACAGTATTTGACCTTTATATTTGACTTTAGGCATGTTCAATATTTGTTTCTTGTTCAACTTCAGATTCATCTGGTGAATTCTGTTTAGCAATCACCAGATATTGATCATGGTCAGGAATAACTTCTTTCATCATGGATCTGTATCTAGCAGATCATCCACTGTAGCTACCACTCCAGAAAGATTACTAACCGTTATTCACATTGTCTGTGTTGATTCTCCTTTGGAGCTGTGGAAGTGTCAAACAGCATATACAACCTTCTGTATCTCCTGAACAGATTGCAAAATACAGGTAGAAAGCTATTGTTTTAGTCCAGCTTTACTTGCTGGTAACCAGCCTTCTCATGTAGGTGCTTAAAGTTTTTTGAATTTACAAGTAGTGGCATAAACATCTTTCAATCATTGACATAGAGAAGTATTTATTTAGATGCTTTGAGTAAATGAATACTCTCAACTTCCCAGGTTGTTTCTTTCTTATCGTGTTGCTAATCTAATCTAGAGATATTATTATTTTCTTGATTCCTCCCTTTTTTCCACAATCTTTATAGCTGCTCTTTCAGATAGGTCTTAAGAGCAGTTGGAACATTCCTCTGCAAATGCCAAATTGATCTTATCATCTTATATTCTTTAAAATGATTGTCTTCCTGCAGACTTCATAAACCTGCTCATGCACAATGACACTCCTCTATGACCTGTTGCGTGGTCAGTTGCTGAGTATCTTGCAACACATCTCAAGTCTTTTTGGCATGTTTGTCTCTTAGAATAATTTGTCTACTCAGTCACAACTATCATGCCTTCATATAGCCTCAACCTTAATTCTAAGGGCTTCATTTTTTATTCATCGTTTTGAACCACAGATCCACAGAGATCTGAGAAGGCCATGGCATTATATGACACAAAGTGTCTGATACTTTGTTCCTTTGATGGTGTCCTACCGTCATCATTCCAAGAGTCGCAAGCTATTTATCAGCTGTTGCCTCGAATGAACCAAACTGTTCTACATTGTATGGTTCCTGTGAAGTCACTGGGCAGCAGATCTGGACTGAAATTAATGTGTTTGAAAGACATCACCCTTTGTCAGGTTTGGCTACCACTTTCCGTTCACCTCTTGTCAATTCCCCCCAGTGTTCTATGAAAAAACAGGCCAATCTGAAGCAAAGACTTCAAATAAGCTGATCTCTATCTTTTATCTCATCAGGTCAATTGCATTCCTGGCCTAGAATGGTGGTTGCGGATTGCAGCTAGTGACCATTGAAGTTTTCTTCTGAGGATCATTCCTTTTGAAGATCTGTACTGGAAATATTTCTGAAGCTGCCATCAGTTTCTCCTGTTGGCATATTTCCTGCACTCACTGAGATTCTCAAAGATACGGTTGTTTGAATAACTTATGCTTGCTAAAACTTGCTGAAAACTTATAGTTAGAGACTCTAGTGACAATCTATTGTGCATTTGTGTCTTAAAGTCTGGGCCCTGAAGTACTGTACAACTGGAACAGAGCAAAAAATACCTGATTGCTAGACAGGTGCTTCTTTGCCTTCTGACATAATTTCACTCAACTTTGTGGTTCATTTATGATACTCTCCCTGAACTGACTGTTCAGATCTCCCTGGTGGATTATTCTCTATTGATAGTAACTTTAAAAAAAAATTGCAGTGATGAATGATAGGTAAAGGCCTGACAGGGAGATGGTGTGATGTCTTGATTCCAGTTTTTATTTCCGTACCTGAGTGAACCGAAAGAAAAAGGTCAGCACTAGCTGTAGACTGGAATCTAACAGGGAGCAGATGCATGCTACTGCTGAATGACAGATAATCTGGAAGCTCTTGTGACGTCTTTTTGACCACGGAGTAAAGAGATAGCAGTACTAACATTGCATCTGCAAATCCTATCCCTATCCAAGGCACTCATATAACCCTTCAACCTCTGGCTTGTTTATTATGTATAGCCACACAATAGCAGAACATAAATACAAGCTGCAACTGTTGTCACATTGAAATCTGTACAGCACTTCACACAAAAAAAAATCCTTCTAACGCAACTGTTGCATTATAGATTTTTTATTCATACTTGACAGGTTGCTTGTCAAACACATGACCCTCAGTATTTATTTTTTAATCTTCTAATATCATCATATAAAACCTTATGCTAGGCAGCTTAAGTGACTTGGGGCAGTTCAATATTTTGAAGCCTTCAACTCACCTTAGAGAGGACATTCTAAGCATTAACGTTATGAGAAGTTGAAAAAGTGGAGCCTGAAATCAGAGAGACCCCAGGATTCATACCCGCCTGTGCCTCTTAGATTTTCTTTATCCGATCACTCTTGTACAGGCATATGCTCAAAAACCAGCGTGCACAAGAAAATACTTTATAAGCAATGCTTAAAAATGTATTTAAGCTCTTGGACAAGTAAGGCCATGAATAATTCTAAATGAAATTTTGACATAAGGCCTTATTCCAATGAAAGCACCACCAATAATGTTACAAAGGACAATAGAAGATTACAAGTGCTACATGATGAGAGAACCAGTGTCCTCCCGGCCTCACATCATCCACAAAAGGTATCATTGAATTTAAGAGAGTCTTGCATTCCACTCACAGTTCAGGTTGAGAGGGAACCCATTTCATGCTCCTGTGTACCCTGTGAGATCTTGCATTACGTTTGTAATTTGTAGTGTGTCTTTTACAGGTCATCTGTGAATACTTCTGCTTTACAGATGTGCTTATTTTCAATTTGCAGGGACCAAAAATGTGGTTGGTATAGCTTGTGACCAGCACTTACGCTGCGTCTACCTGTACATTGCATGCATTTCACATGCGTGATATCAACCTGCACTCTGCAAGTGCATGATTGATGCAATTACCTCTTAAATGGTCTCCTGTTGCTCAGGAGTGGAGACCATGTTTTTGGCCAGTAAACAGACATTGATTCTCCTCACTCCAGGCACAGATGCATCTTATTTGCACCCAGTTCATTGGTTGCATTTAACACTTAACAGATCATGGAAAGCAAGACAGGTCACTCTCAACATTGACTCAGCTCGGCCTGGTCGACACTTTTCTCTCTAAACCTTTCTGTCCTTTCTAATCAGCACTCCCTGGATAACCCATCTCTGCTGAACCTTACGTGTTCCCATCCACCACCTTGAACTATGACTTCAACTTGCGGTCTTAGCCCTTGAGCCCCATCATTATTTTGGTCATGCCTAACATCACACTTCACAAATTCCAACCCCCGGAATTAAGGACACAGTGCTGAAGATCACATCTCACTCCCCGTTATGCAACATCCCATGTTCACCCATGCACTAGTGGCTCCCCCTTCCCTTATGTGTGTAGAATTTCACCAATTCACCACCCTTGTACCCTCTACTTCCTAGGTTACTGCCTCCAGCACCCCCAGTGCTAAGTCTGCCTACCTTCCCATTGCAAGTGTCCTCACATACCCATCCACAACATTCATTCCGCTCACTCCCAGGACTGACTTCGATACACAGCTCTGATGGATAACTGACCAGACCATAGGCTGATCTCCATGTATCTCTCCAACTGACTGCCTGCTCACCCCTGACTGATTGCGCTGATCCTGTGGGACTTTGCACAGTCTGAAGAGTGCTGAGATGAAACATTGGGAAGATGTGGATCAAACAGACATCTTACTGTGCCCAAGGTTCCAGACTGAGTGAGGCCACTGCCCTTGATGGCATTGGAACCTTGGTTCTGAAAGTAGCACCTCCCTAACACCTGCGCTCCCTCCCCCCCAACCCTTGACTTTACAAAGAACCTATCCTCTTTGACTTAGTGACTGGCCATTTATTTGATGCACATGCATTGTTTTGCTGTCTAAGCTGCTGGCATTGTACGTAGATATATTTCTATTCAACCTGCTCAGGAGATGTTATTACATACCTCTGGAGCAGTTGGGACTCAAGCCCAGGTCTCCTAGCTTAGAGATAGTGTCCATGTCCCTATCACTACACCACAAAAACAACCCCCTTCCCCATGGCATTCCAAGTATAGTTATGGGTGCATCCCAAAATGCTGCACGACTGTGTAGAACTGTACTGTAAAGTTAATTGGTAGAGTGCCATGATGGTGTGGAAAGGCTGACACATTAGGTGTATTAGGTGTCCAGGATGGAGATCCAAAGGGGCAAATGGCAAACTGGCTTTCACGTTGGGAATTCTTGGCATCTAATTTGTGTCTGGTTGACGGTGAAATAGGACAGTGCATTTTAATAAGGTGAGATTAATACTAATAATGAATGATCCATCCTTGTTAAAAGGCCTCTTGTCACTCACTGAAACTCTCATCTCAATATCTAGAACCAAGTTAGAAAATGTGACTTGTTGCTCCCGATGTTAGGAAAGGCCTCGCTTGACTTCTTATGTGATTTTCCCCCAAATCTGTCACTGTAGCCCACATCATTCATGGCCTGGGAAGATTCTGCACATTCTTTTTTAAAAAACAAAATCCCTGCCGATGTTGCATGTCATTTGTGTGTAAGGTAATTCTGTGATTAAAAATGAATCAGCATTCAAGGCAGATCATGAAAGAAAGTCTATTTACACAATGTACTGAATTCCAATTTGTAACATCATATTGATGGGCTAATAATGTCAATACACATCTCTAAAGTCATGCTGCTAGTCAGGTTTGTGTTCTCTCCTTATGATCATCCTTAGGTCAAAGGGCTTGACAGTCAGTTTACAAAGTAAATTTCTTAATAAGTACTTGTGGAACTCAGTAACGCTATATATAATCACTAATACCTCCCTCCCTAAACTTTGAGCAATTTTGATCTGACTTTATTAAATAAGGTGAAGTATATCTTATAGACATATCCACAGCATCTACCACTATGTGAGATAATGTCACACCTAACATTTTGGTGGAGCATCAACACAGTTTACTTTGTAAACTGACTGACACACTGAATCCAATTGCTCCTTGAGATCATAGTGGGTCAAAACTGCATCACCTGTTGTTATTTTCACACTTTTAAAAAAAAACATGTTTTCTGACACTCCATAGACCACGTTCAATCTATTTCATCTTGGAGCAATTGTTGGATGGAGTGAATGTATTAGCTCGGTCAGGATGAATATAGAATAATGCACAATGTTTTGAGTTTTGTTCTGTAGTCTCTTCACTCTAAAAACCTCCTCAATTTCCATATACATCGTGTGGTTATTGTCACCATCTTTTTCATGATCCAGGTATGTAACGCATGATACCATGTAGTAATACTTGTGGTATTTAATCTCATACTGCTACAAAAAAAAAATCAGTCTAGAATGTTGTTTAAAATTGCAATGAGATTTTCTGTTGTCTTACTGCTAATCAGAATGCCATTCAAGAAGCAGTACATTTCCTTTAACTTAGAATTGGATGCAGTAGGCTCTGGCACACTACAGAAGTAGTAGACCCCACAAACGTTAACCTTTCGGACTGTGCGTGTATAAATTTCTACTGGCTAAATTACAAATCATATCTTCACTGGTCGGCATTGGGTATGCACATTTATTGTTCATAGTGTCCACAAATCTGAATATACTCTTTTTGAACTGCTTCAATGGATATCGCTTCTTAATTGTCACAGTTATTTTTAGTCTATCCTGCTCTTTGCTTACTATGCATAAGTAACTGGCTTAACCTTGCAAAAATGTCGGTTGTACATTTTCCTTTATCATGATTTTGGCCTTGGGATACTTAATTTTTTTTTAGCTTTTGTTACTTAGAGACTACTTTCTGTTCTCTTAGCATTTTCTCAAACTCTTACTGATTGTTAACCGACATCAGTAACTTGGCCCAATTTATTTTCTTAAGCCCCGTCCTTTCAATCAATGTTCCTTCCTACTACTATCAATGACAATGTATGTGGTGCAGCATTATATTCCACCCTAATACTAAACTAACCTCATACTGTAAGTGAATAACTAGTTTTTTACACCAGGTTTGTGTAAGGCCATGTGACTTAGGGATTTCTTCAATTCTCTGAGATAGTTGTGACTGCTAAAGCTCACTAAAAATTTCAAGTCAAATGCTTCTAAATCAATGATGAAAGTAAGTTGTGATCTGAATTTCATTTTAACTTGGCTGTTGGAATTATGTCTTCAATACATTTAATTTCAGTCTCCATGTGCTGTTTTGTTTGTTCCCCAGCTGAGTGCAAACTCCAGCCCAATAACATTAACACCTCTTTCCATATCTTTCATTGGAATTTTGTGTTTCTCCAGATTCCTGAACTGACATTGAATCCAACACAAACTCAAGCTGCTTCATAGCTGTGACCTGAAGCTTTAATCACACACAGAAGCACCACTTCCTTTGTTTCTACATGCCACATGGAAATGATTTCAAAATCCACAGAAATGGGTCTATTAAAATAGTTGCTGACTTTGACAATATCTACATTTCTGACTGTTAACTTGGTTGCCATGCCTGTGTCTTATCGATGTCTAATAGACATCACATGTCAGGTCAGCGTAAGAGACAGTAAGAACTGCCAATGCTGGAGTCAGAGATAACACATTTCTGAAGAAGGGTCCTGACCCAAAACGTCAACTCTCCTGCTCCTCTGATGCTGCCTGGCCTGCTGGGTTCCTCCAGCTGCACTCTCAGTCAGTCTAAGAACTGCCTTGCAATTTGCAGCCATCTCTTTTCTTTCAATGGTCAGCTTATTGTCTTTCTTCAAAAGCTTATCTGGATTTTACTGCTCTTAAAGCCTCCTCTGAATGTGCCTCAAAGTTGATGTCTAAGTTTGTATGATATCCACAATCGCAAGGAATTTTCGATAACCCAAAAACGTATGAATTTATAACAACCTAATTTGACAACTGCTTCCCTTGATGGAACGTAGCTCCCAGTGTAAGTTCATTTTCAGTCATGCAATAATGAGCCGAGATTTCTTTCATTTCATACTTCTTTAAACTGTGGTTTTACAGGCAACATTAGTTAAAACACCCCAATTAAAAGCATCTGAGCTCATCATGTTGAGGAAAACATTTATGTAAAAGAGTCGTACAACAGAAAAACAGATCCTTCAGCCCAATTCATTCGTGCCAACCAGGCTTCCCAAACTAAATAGGTTTCATTTGCTTGCATCTGGCCCATATCCCTCTCAACCTTTCCTATTCATGTTTCTGTCTAAATGTCTTTTAAAATGTTGCAATTGTACCGGCAGCCACAACTTACTCTTCCAGTTCATTCCACATATGCACCATTGTCTCTGTGAAAAGGATGTCCTTTCCCTAGCACCTTAAAACTATACTACCCCTCTTGTTTTGAACCTGAGGAAAAGACCTTTGCAATTCACTTTCAGCCAGTGTGTGACCTTCCTTTGTAATTACATCTGTCCTCTTTGTTAGAGCTGAAATAAACCACTTTACTGTCACACTAACATTTCTATGCTGGGTCTGGCACAGTTTTCCAATGAAGCTCAATACAAGCCAGAGGAACAATTTTCCATTTATGCACTTCACAGCATCTAAGACTCAGCATTCAGTTCAACAACTTCAGCGCATGACTTCTGTCCTGATTACACGATCCAACCCCGGCTGTGGTTTGACTACATCTCGTTGACTTTGTTCTTAGCAGAACAGACCCATTTGCTCCTTTTCACACCTCCCATTTATACCGATTTTACACCTCTCTCACTTCCCCCCACCCCTTACGTTTATCAAAACTTTTTCCTTTAAGCAGTCTTATTTGTTCCTTCACTTCTTGTATTAACACCATTTCTGAAGAAGGGCCTAGGCCTGAAACATCAGCTTTCCTGCTCCTCTGATGCTACTTGGCCTGCTGTGTTCATCCAGCTCTACACCTTGTTATCTCTCAACATCATAAACACAACTTTCGAGCCCCTTTCAGTGTTGAAGAAGTCTGGTCAGACTCAGAACATTAACTCTGTCTTTCTCTTCACAGATGCTGCTAGACCTGCTGTGTTTCTTCAGCATTTTCTGGTTTTATATCCAGCACTTGCATTATTTTGCTGTTATTTAAGAAACCATTGACCTCGGTCTTAATATTTAGTGACCCTGCATCCATTGCCTTCCCAGACTGACAGCTCTAAAGACAGAACCCGCTGAGAGAAAAAAAATATTTTCCTCACCTCTGACCTAAAAGGAACCATCAACTTTAAAACGTGCGTCCTAGACCTGAGCTGCCACACGAGCAAACATCCTTTTTATGGCACTGTGTTCAGACCTTTCAAGATCTTATATACTTCAAATGTATTCACCACTGCCCTCGCCGTATTCTAAACTCCTATGGAAACAAGGCCAGCCTGTCCAATCTACTCATTCCAATTATTCATCCAGCAATCCTCTGAACCCCCTTCATTTATATCCTTCCTAGAATAAAGAGACCAAACAGTTGCATACAGGAGTACAGTACAATGCAGCTTTCATTCATTGTCGTTCCTTCACTTCCCTTTTACTTTTCCCTAGTTCTCTGTTGCTACTCCTTCCAAGGGATTTTCAACTTCTAGTTCAAAAGAATTGTAGAAGCAAGTTTCTGTCTGTGGCTGAGATTTGCTTTAAAAAAGTAATGATGACATCTCCTGTGGTAATTTCTTCTGATTGCGCTTTGGAGCTTTATATCCATTTATCTGCTTTTCTCGTTCTAAATTAGATCTGCCACCTCATGTATTTCATTTAGAGAAGGGTAGAGTACTTAGTGTGCTTCACAATAGGACTGTAATCTTTAGTTTTGCTTCAGCCTTGTTATTTTGAAGTCAGATAACCTTAGCAATTTCTTGCATGTTGAAAGAACTTACATTTTAATTAAAAATAAATTAGATCTGTCTTCTTGACAGCGAATGTCTTCTCTACAGATCTGTATGGCTTTTGTATATGCAGAAACTGATGTTATCAAAGAATGAGAACGCATCCATTTGTCTGAATTTTCAGGTCTTTTGTTAGTTTTTCCAAAATCAGCCATAAAAAAGGTTTTGGAGCCTTTTACTGATACCCAATACTGCTCACCATGATGTGAAACACCCTGTAGAAGGCAAAATCACCACCTGCAGCAGTGCTTAAGTTTTCTTCTGTAACACAAGAGACTGGTAGTGGATAATATGATATTGAAGAATCCAACAAAGGTTGAGTCAAGCTAATTATTATACACATGTTACAGTCACAGTTATATATACACACATACCTGGGATACTATTAAGCTAATAGACTACAGGAGAACAGCATACTTACGGTAGAGTGTCATGTTTCAGGGATCCCAGGGTGAGACTTTTATACTCTCAGATTACCTATTAAGGTACAGGGATTAGTGTCTCTCTTAATCGTGCATTGAATACTGACCATGAGACATAACAGAAAAGTGAGTCAGTGGTGGTGGTAAGAGATTCCTTTTAACTTTTAGCCCGGGAGTTAAAAGCAGGTTCAAGTTCCTTTCACTTTTCCTGAAAATGAAACAGAGGGTAAACAAGTCCAAATTCTCTGCACTCTACTTCTCATCTGAAACTCTCTGAGGAAGAGGAAGTTTCTCCAACTCTGAATTAGACAGGTATTTGTTCATTGTAATTTTCACCTTTCTGGGTTGTAGTTTACCAGGGAACACAGACAGCAAATCATGAGGCATCTGTAGCATAAACTTCAGAGTAACACGCCATTAATGTATTTCTTGTACCTGCCTTGCATATTTCAATGGAGGTTCAAGTCCAGTAGGAAATGAATGAATGCTTGCAGGTTAGATGGATAGAATTTTAGTACATGGATTCATAGAACTCTTTGCCATGACATTTCACAACAGCAAATTTGAGGCTTCTATATCTTCAAAAAGAACCACATATGCCCACACTATACCAACTCCAATAAATTGAAAAAAGGAGACAGCTGGAAGCATTTTACAGTACAAACTAATATGGCTAAATCAGTGAAAAGTATACCTTATAAACCAACACAAAAATGTTCAACCCATCTGGTTATGTGGTTTGTTTTGAGGCTTTGCACAGAACTAAAGGTACTGTCTCACTGGATGATTTTGTCTCAACCACTGCCATTTCATGTTTTAACAGTCTTCTTTTCTAAAAAAAAAATTCCCTTATTTTCCCCACTCTCTTAGCAACAAATTTAAATTGCTTAATCTTGTTCATTGACTCCTTAATGAGAATACATAGTCTTTTACTCTTAACCATGTTTAAACCCTACGTATTGTTAAAACCGTCTACAAACTTTCAATTAGTTATATCTATTTCAGAGGTAGTTGTCTCACTGTCTCATGTCTCTCCTCATTAACCTGATTTCATTTAACTCATATTATCCCAATTAGCCCAACCCATTCACCTTTTTAGAACTTCAATACCCTTCTTATTAGAGGGTGGTTAGTTCAGTTGTTAGTGCCAATACAGGTTTGATTCTCAGTCTGTCATAAAATTAGGATCTGTTTCCTCACCCTACCTCTGAGAGAATATGACACTGGTAAATATTCCAAAGGAAATATTTCAATGAATCATCAGCAGACAGTGAGATGAAAATATTCCTACAGCAAAAGCACACACGGAGAAGTTATTGTCACAAGGGAGGTACCCAATGTACCCAAAAGTACTACTTACATGCCAAACATCATAAAGCAGCAAGTAATAGAGAGAGCTAAGTGATCCCACAACCAACAGATCAGATCTAACTTCTGCAGTCCTGCCACATCCAGTTGTGAATGGTGGTGGCACCATGGCTCAGTGGTTAGCACTGCTGCCTCACAGTATTAGGGACCCAGGTTTAATTCCACCTTCGGGTGACTGTGTGGAGTTTACACATTCTCCCCATGTCTGCGTGGGTTTCCTCTGGGTGCTCCGGTTTCCTCCCTCAGAAGTGCAAACTCAGTGGACTGGCCACGCTAAATTGTCCGTGGTGTTCAGGGATGTGTAGATTAGGTGGGTTATAGGGGGATGGGATTTTGGCATGGATTTGTTGGGCCGAATAGCCTGTTTCCGCACTGTAGGGATTCTATGATCCTATGAACTCACTGGAAGAGAAGGCCCCACAAAATATCCCCATCCCCATGCTAGAAGAGCCTAGCACGTTAGTGCAAAAGATTTGCTGTGAAAGCTTCAGCCTTCTTCAGGCAGAAATGCTGAACAGATGATCCATCTCAGCCTCCTCCAGTGGTCCCCAGTATTACAGATACCAGTCTTCAGCCAATTTGATTCATCCCATGTGATACCAAGAAATGACTGGAAACTCTGGATACTGCAAAGGTTACCAGCCCTGACAACACTGTGTTCCAAAACTTGCCGCTCACCTAGCCAAGCTGTTCCAGTACGGTTACAGCACTGGCATCTACCTGACAACGGTGGAAAATTGTCCAGGTATTTGCTATACATAAAAAGCAGGACAAATCCAACTCAGCCAATTACTGCCCCATCAGTCTGCTCATGATCATCAGTAAAGTGATGGAAGGTGCCATCAACAGTGCTATCAAGCAGCACCTGCTCAGCAATAACCTGCTCAGTGACGCCCAGTTTGTGTTCCGCCAGGGCCACTCAGCTCCTGACCTCATTACAGCCTTCGATCAAACATGGACAAAAGAGCTGGATTCCAGAGGTGATGTGAGAGTAACAGTCCTTGACATCAAAGCTGCATTTGACAGAGCGTGGCATCAAGGAGCCCTGGCAAAACTGGAATCAATGGGGATCCGGAGGCATACCATCCGTTGGCTGGTGTGACACCTAACATATAAGAAGATGGTCGAGGTTGTTGGAGGTCAATCATCTCAGCTCCAGGACATCTCTGCAGGAGTTCCTTAAGGTAGTGTCCTCAGCCCAACCTTTCAGGTGCTTCAATAAAGTTCCCTCCATCATAAAGGTCAGAAGTGGGGATGTTCACCGATGATTGCACAGTGTTCAGCGCCATCCGTGACTCCTCAGACACTGAAGCAGTCAGTATCCAAATGCAACATCACGTGGACAACACCCAGACTTGGGCTAACAAATGACAAGCAACATTTATGTCACACAAATATCAGGCAGTGACCATGACAAATAAGGGACATCCTAACCACCACCCTTTGACATTCAATGGTGTTACCATCACTGAATCCCCCACTGTTAGCATTCTCGGGGTTATCATTGATCAGAAACTCATCTGGACTCACAAACACGATGGCTACACAGCATGTCAGAGGCTAGGAATACTGCAGCGAGTAACTTATTTTCTAACTCATTAAAGCCTGTCCACCATCTACAAGGCACAAATCACAAGTCAATACTCCTCACCTTGCCTGGATGAGTGCAGCCCCAATAACACAAGAAGCTTGACAGCTTCCAGGACAAAGCAGCCCATTTGATTAGCACTGCATCCATATGCATCCACTCCCTCCGTCACCGATGCTCAGCAGCAGCAGTGTGTACTATCTACAAGATGCACTGCAGAAATTCACTAAAGATCCTCAGACAACACTTTCCAAACCCATGACCACTTCTATCTAGAGAAGCTCAAGAGCAGCAGATATATGGGAAGACCACCGCCTTCAAGTTCCCCTCCAAGCCACTCACCATCCTGACTTGGAAATATATTGCTGTTCCTTCACTGTTACTGGGTCAATATCTTAGAATTCTGTCATTAATGGCATTGTGGGTCAGACTGCAGCAGTTGAAGAAGGCAGCCCATCACCACCTTCTCAAGGACAACTAAGGATGTGCAATGAATGCTGGCCAGCCAGTGACACCCACATCCCACAAAATGAATATTTTTTTTAAAATTGAACACATGATTCTTTAAACATTCGCTCCTGTACCCTAACCTATTTACAGACTTCAAATATTACCAGACTTTCTTGTGGCTTTAACGATTATAACTTTGAACTCTTAGGGCTCTTTTCTTTTTGATTTGTGCCCTGGTGGTTAATGTATTCCTTCAAATAAACTCGCATTGAGCTTGCTTTCCAATGAAAATGTTATGGATGCTCCTTAGGGGTTACTTACTGACCCATATAAGAAAAATCCAGATGATTGCTAACCTGCTGCATGTTTGATGATGGTCACATGGTTTCAAACTGTTACCACCCACACCTCACTCTCCCCACCTCTTCCCAACCTCAGCCTGGACTTTGAGAAATCTTGAAATGGAGTTGGCCATGTTGCTTTTTGCTATTTGTTGAGGAAGGAAGTGAAATAGTTGAGCTACGCATCAATTATCTTCGGGTAGCACATTGGATATTGCAAATATATCCGAAAGTCAAAATTTGCTAGGTCATAGCATGATAAAAACTGATGCCTGGTATCATTGTCTCAACAGTAACTTGCAGTTCCGTCCAGATGGTGGAGGTTAGGTGCATATGTGCTTTCAGCATTTGGAAATGTCTATAGCAGAATTCTGGATTGAAATTGATACTGCATACTCAGTTCATTGATTGTTGATAACTAATAGTGCTTGGGCCTGTAGCTATCTGGTGTTTGTTCTTTCTTTTTCCTTTTCTTAAAGAAGTCCCTGACTGAATAACAGCAAACAGAAAATGAACAGTGTGGCTGTATTTATTCCCTCCCGACACAATTTGAGTTTGGTTTGTTTTTAATGTAGATCTTAATGGAAAATCTGAACATGTTTCAAGTGGTTTGAATGGGAATAAGCTGATTTGAACAGATTCAGTGTAACAAACCAAAAGGAAAACACAAAACAGTCAAATTTCAAGGATGACAAAATAAAATAAAGATATCACAACAGAAATATAGAAGAGAAGTAGGCCCTGCGACGCAGATGCTGAGTAAAGAAAAGTATCATGGTTAGTGAAAAGAAAACAGCTTAGCTGTATTTAATTGGTATTTGCTAGTAGAATTCAATATTTCAAAAAAAAGACACAAAATTGTTAACACAGGATTACCTTGGTAGTGGCTGTGATCTCCTAAGATGGCACAAATAGAAACTTTACCCAGAGAGGAACTGCCATATAGCAACTGCACCAATCAGTGATAATATACAGTATGTTGTATCTATTTTCCTATGAACATCAGTAGTATTATTTGATAAAACATCTATGATGTGTAATAGATAAAGCTGAGACATGCCATTTGGCCCTTCATGCCCGTGTTGTCCCTTCAAAAAAACCTGTCTTTTTCCCAACAGTCCTGCAAAATTTTGTCCTAGCTGAAATGAATCCGGGTCCCTAGAACTGTGAGGGCGTAGTGCTAACCACTGAGCCGCCCCTAAGATTTAAACCCCTAAAGGTAGGGGTGGAGGTTAGATAGACCTTAGGTTTAGGGTAAAAGTTCGGCACAACATCGTGGGCCAAAGGGCCTGTGCTGTGCTGTACTGTTCCATGTTCTATGTTCTAAACCTACACAGGCCTGACCCCAATAGATTTCTAGTCCTTTGCCATTACTACTCGGCCATTTTTTCTTACAGGTGTTAATAGCCATAGATGAGAGTTGCCAGTGCCCGTGGTACATGCCTTGAGAGGCAGGTGCTTAGTATGAACTGTGAACCTGCTCGCCAAGATCTCTTTGTTCAGTGACACTCTCCAGGAGCTGACCATTAAGTGTCTAAGTCCTGTCCTGATTCAACTTTCCAAAATGCAACACCTCATATTTATCTAATTTAAACTCCATCTGCTACTCCTCAGCCCATTGGCCCAGCTGATTAAGGTCCCATCGTGCACTGAGGTAACCTTCTTCACGGTCGACAACACCACCGATCTTCATGTCATCTGCAAACTTACTAACCATAGTCCTTATGTTCACATCCAAATCATTGATATAAATGGCAAAAAACAGTGGACCCAGCACTGGTCCTTGCAGCACACCACAGGTCACAGGCCTCAATTCTGAAAAACAATTGTAGCATGAAGACCAAATTAATGACTTTGATTTGAAAACACAAGTATTGAAAAGCTTGGAATTGACATGTAATATTAGCACCTGACAGCCTAACATGTCTATCAACTGCCATTCATTTTAATAGAAGTTGACCATAATAATTTAATATGGTTAAACATCCCCTTTTAAAACAATAGAAGAAGTATGCTCTACAAATGTTATGCTTTCTACAGGATATTATTACCAGATATTTCCTGTACATAATCATATTAATTAGCATTCTTTACGTTTAGAAGTGTCTTTTGACAGGAAGTTACATTCCAGATGGTGTACCCAATTGCACAGTACATTGCAATTCAATGCAGTAAAAGTTGCAGCAATTTGGTGTAGAATGTTGCTTGCTCGATAAAATTCTGAAGACCAGTGGGACTGTGATAATATTTGTTTCTAGAAAAGAACAAACTACTCTCCAGCAACGCAGATGATTGAAATTTGTTCGACTCCCAGTAATTAAGCCTTTACTTAGGCTAGAATGTAAAGCTAGAATTGACTCATTTTGCATTTCATTACTGGGAATGATTTATACACTAATAATTGCTAGAGTCTCACAAAATCAGCAAGAAATGTTAATCCTCTTTATCGGCAATGCTGTAGGACTTTTGTGTCATTGCACAAAGAAAGAATTGGGATTTGACAAATTCCCTTTAAGAATGGCTTAGCAGGTACAGTAAACAACATGTGATTTATCTTTTTTCAGCAAACAATTAATACTTTATCGTGGACAACAGAATATGAAACGTGCTTGCACTTTGTCCAGTTGCCTGACAATCACAAAGGAACATGCCAGAAAACTTGACTGAGTTTAAATTAAGATTTAAATTAACACATTTTTGTTATAGTTATTGATGAATGTTTGCGCTCATAGCATCATTCTCTCAGATAAATCAGTCCAAGATATGAATCTGTTTGTCACCAGCTGCATAATAATGATGCATAATTCTGCCTCGGTTAAAAGGGATATTTAAGTCCATCTTTGTGAGCCTCTCTGAGATAGTATCTTCCATTGCGTCACAAGACCCATTTGAAAACACACCTCAACATTTGAAAAAAGATCACTTGATTTTAATAAGCGATCATCATTCCATTCTCCTAAATGTTCATTTGTATCACACTTTGAAAACCACGATTTGGGGTAAATCAGCTGAGGAGTTGGATTGTAATCGGAAGATATAATAGAAATGAAACTGTGATTACTGGGAAGGTGATTACGTTGCATAATTTCCATTAGGACAGCAGAAACAATCTATCCCGCACACAACATAACTTGCCCTGGAATAAAACCTTTTCACGGTTGACAGTAACCAGCATCAGTGTGGGAGATCAAGTGAATTGTGTTCACAGTTCAGCTATTAGGGCACCGTTTTGAAGGGAAGGGCCAGTTCAATCCTGCAGTGGCGTGGTGAAAATGGCTTGAAGAGACAGTGGTCCTGCTGATCTTTTGTCGAGGAGCAGGAAGAGCACGAGTGTTCCTCTTGGCTTTCAGGAAAGAAAGCTCCAAAATAACCCAGCAACCATCTTGTAAAATTTGCCCAACAATCCTCTTCAGGAATGCTGATTGAGCTCCTTTTGTATCGTGACAGTGATCTTGGAATTGACCATGCGATATAATGACCTTCTTAAATAATAAAAATGCTGTTGGAGCCCCACCTATGTCATTAAACTTTAATTTGTGTACAATTACGGTACCAGCATTAACTTGGATTGCTTGTTTCAAGTTTCAGGCTGAAGTGTCAGTGGCAATCAGCAGCAAGTTGATTGTAAGTTTTTCCTTTGGGATATTTGTTTCATGACTGCTTCATTCCCATTGAAAAAAAGTGTTGAAGAATGCAAAATTATTTCCAGTATCTCTGAATGGAACAGCCACATATTGCTTCAAGTCTGTCCTGAAGTGTACAAAATTCAGTACAGTCATTGTTCAATTGACTGCTCTCTTCCACCATCTCCATGTGGATGTACAGATTTTTTTTAAAAAAATTCTTATGAGTTTATGATATTTTGTGTTTAATTTGAATATGTTAATCCTGATGGCATTGTTGAGTCCTTGTGTTTCATACAAGATAGAATATTTGGATTCATTGCCAATGAGCACTCCAGTAAACAGATCTCACACTTCTGAGACAGTTTATTTTCATCTGCACACTATTTAGGGAACTTTTTCTACTTACTGGAATATATCACGTACCATCATGTGATCAGAGTCTTCAGTAGGCAAAAGAGTTTACCATCTATCAGACCCAAATGACAAATTTAACAATAAAAATCCAAGTGACCAGTATTCTGTGCAAACAGTATATTTACAATTACTGCAATCTTCAGCATACTTCTGAACATGTCAAACTACACAGATGTTTCTCACTTTTTAATTGTAAAATTGATTGTTGGCTCACAATTGCTCATTTCATACTTGGCAAAATGTTATCAGTGAGTAAATAACAACTCAGTCTATCTGCTAGCTTGAAATGGATTGTTGTATTGTCTAAATTCAGAGGGAGATTTGTTATTTAACATGCTTTGAAGATGAATAAAAGACATTAGAAAGCGATAAACCTTCATAAATTACTTTGGCTTAACTGTCAGTCACAAGTTAGGTCACATGTTTGATCAGTTAAAGATATGTAAATTTCAAAGGCTAGTTATATCTGACGTGTTGACCTATCAAAAATGATTGGACTAAAATGGTTTAATTCATTGATCTGTGTCAAATACTTTGACTTATCATTGTGAATAATAAAACTTTGTACAGTACATAACTGTTCTGTTGTAAAAAGGTGTAAAACTTGCCAGTCTATGATGTGAGTAATGTTAAACTTGCGGAACTAGTGAGCTGTAACGGATCTTATCCCTTTGTGCACCATGTTCATCTGGGAAAAATCTGAAATCATCTCACAAACAAAACATCTTAGTATTCCTAAACTTGTTTTCCTTCCTTTTCTCAAGGCTATTTCCATGCAAGTGAATGAGAATTATTAGTGGTATGAAAATGACAGAATTATGTTCAAAAACACTGTCATATGACTCAGTGATAGAGTGCCAGATTAATCCTTATCAAGGGCAATGTTGACACTAGGTTAGTTATACCATGAAATCCCAGAGGCAAAATATTGCTCAACTTAGTGGTTTTGATTACTGAACTGTAATGTTCACCCTTTCTGAGAAATGTAACCATTGCCAATTTGTCAACTCATTATTCTACAGGCAAAAGTTCTCCTTCCTGGGAGGTGGCAAAGAAGTGGTAATAAAGGGGCAATAATTGGGTAAATTGGTTCCAAAGAAATACTTGTCCTCCCCCTTCCTCGTTGCCTCACCAAATTAAGTTCTCAGCAAGAAGGTCCATTGAGGACTTTCCCAATCTAAGGGCCTTAAAAGAGATCCATTATGGCTACTTAAGTGTCAACTTGCTATGTTCCCAATTACCTGCCTCTTTGCCAAGCACAAAAAAAAGGTGGCTAGTTTACTGACTGGGAAACCAATGTGACATGCCTGGTAGGTTGAGGGATGATTCCTATTGCCACAGTCTGTGGGAAGTTGGAGGCATAAATGGCAGGCAAGGAAGGGGCCTCTGAAAGCCATACCCTTGAACCTGTTCCAGTTGCTATGACAGTACACCCCCCGCTACCCATAACCAAAAGACATAACACAGCTCTGTAACACAGCCCCTTCCCTATAGGGATTGGTCTTCACCAATGGTCTTTCAAAACCAGCAACCACCAAACTATGACTAACCTGAAGATTCTGGGTGACCAAGGGTGCAAGTATTGAGGCTTTCCATAGGTCAAGAAACTTATCTATACTCTGCCTGTCAACTCTTAAGCCAATTGGAGAGTGAGAGGTCAAGTTATCTTGATGGTGGGAGTGATGTGATAGTCATGAGCTATGACATCTACCACCACACTTTGACTAAAAAGTGGGAACATCACAGCTTGTGTCAGTATTTAAAATCCAATTGTTTGTTTTACAATGATAAAGTTAGTATTGAAATGTGATCAACTAGAATGTAATATAACCGAGGAATTACAACGAGATATATCAGCAGAAGGTTATATTTTGCTCCAGGTGGCCTTCCATTTTCCTGAACGAGTCAGAGTCACGGCCAGGGAGAAAAATCACGGGCTCTGGTGCTTCTGACTTGCACATCTCTGAAACTCTTACCTTGTTAATTCTTGACAGTTTCTGTTGAAGAGATTAGAGGTGTGTTAGGAGGCTTTTCTTAAAAAAAAAAGAATAAATCACTCATGGGATGATTGTTGTTGACTGACCAGCTTAATTGCTAAATTTCTAGTTGCCCTCGAGATGATGAGTTGCTTTCTTGAACCACTGCGGTTCACCTGCTGTAGATTGTCACTTAACAATCTATGAGACAACACTCCTAATTTTGGCAATAGTTCCCAAGTATTAGTTAGGAGGACTTTGCAGCGTTGACAGGACCGTTATCGTTGTCGTCATTGCTGGTATTTGGGTCAATGCTAGCTGATCCATCCAGTTTCATTTCTTTGTTGAGACTTCAGATCGATTGATACAACCGAGTGGCTTGCTAGACCATTTCAGACAAAAGAATATCCAATCAGTCATAACACTGCTTCCACCCTCAACTCATTGCTTCTCGTCTTGTTTTTCCAACTATTTACCAAAGTCAAATCTGCATTATTACAATATCAGGGCAAGTGCTCATTCAAAATCCGAATCACTCTTTAGTTATTTTGCTGATCAGGTTGACTACATCTGAATAATCTAATTAATGATTCAGCCACCGGAAACACTTTAGATTTTCTTTATCTGGCCTGTCATAATTCTATGCATCTTCATTAAGTCACCTCAGGCTTCTTAGCTTTAAGAACAGCAATTTTATAATGCCTCGTCTTGGGAGCTACTCTTGGAAGTCTTTCAAACCCCCTACAAAACCTTCAAGTCACCTAGATTCTGAAGCCATAATTACTCTCAGATCAACTGTTTTCTAAAAGGTTAACGGAAGACTTCTATACACTTCTTCCCTATTCCTGTATTAATAAAGCCTATCAAAAGGATTACTGTCAGCATAATACACTTTATAGCTATGGCTTTGTCAGACAATTGGACACAATTTGATCATTCATACTCTGTAGGCAGCTCTGCTACCTTGAATCTGGCTCAGTGCTATATCCAGACAGGAACAGACTGAAGTTTCACAAGCACTATAAAATAGTAATCACATGCAAAAGCGAGCATCTCGAGTTCAGTATCATACATAATTGGCCCATGATTCCAAACTTCATTTTCATATTTGAAATGGCAACAAGTTCCAGCAAATCACCTCTAATCGATTCATCCGCAATAAGTACATTTCTATCACATAGGTGGGCTTTACAAGAAAAAAAAAAAAAAATACACTTTGTGAAATATCAGCAGCAAGTGAAGGAAATACTAAATAAGTCAGGGAGCATCTGTGAAGACAGAAGCAGAATCAATGCCTTAGATCCATGATCTGAACCAGCTCTGACAATAGGTTGCTAACCTTCTGTCTGGAAAAATGCTGCCAACGTGTTAAGAATTTCCAACATTTTCTGTTCCTGCAGGATAAAGAAAAAAAAAAAAAAACCTTGTTGCAAGCCTTCCAGAAAGCATTTGCCTGTTCCTCTCATTCATTTTCAGCAAGAAACCCAGAAGTGGCTGCCTGAGATCTAGTTACAATGTCAAGGTTGGGTTTTTTTTCTAAAAAAGGAAAAAAAAACTTAAACTACTTGCTGATTAAAAAAAGTCAAAGCAATAAATTGATTTTTTTAAAAAAAGGACTTCATTTAAAAAAAAAATTGCAATAATTTACAAAGTAATAACACTAACAAATAAAGCACTTTTACTCTTTTGCTTAAGGAACAGATCTAGGTAGAGTTATACTAGGCCCCAGTCCTGGTCACTGCCCACTGAAGGCAGAGCAAATTCAGATCAAACTGAAGAGTTGAGCTTAACCAGCTTTACATTCACCTCTGGTGGTGCACATTCCGAGCTAACCTCAGCAGAATTCATATAGAAGTGATATGCAGAAGTTAGTTGCCATCATCCTAGATTTTTTTTCTTCCTAATGGTGACAATAATTGTGAGCTGGGACCATTTTTTGTCATAACTTCATTCAAAGCACTTGTAGTTTGATAACTTTTCCACCTGAAGAAGATGGCTGATCAGTTTGGCCTCCTCCAACCACAAGCTAAATGCTGGTAAAGATAGATGAAGCTCTTAAGAGGTCATTGATTTCCTATTAAGGTCTTTAATTGATCCACTGACAGAAGACTACCAACACCACACCTACCTCTGGTATAATAATATAACGATGTCAGGGCAGTGGGTGGTAAGCAAGCTATGGACCGGATTCAATAAGCTTACTCCTAAAGCAGCAAAGTGTTAAACCTGGCCCATCATTTGTAACCAGAGCACAACTCTCGATATTTTTAAGTCTTTAAACTATCACTTTTACAATCTGATTGAACCCTCATCCCCACTATTTATTAGTTTAAAGTCCCTTTTACCATCCTATTTATTCTTTATTTTAAGATGTTCGTACTTGTCCTGCTGTTGGACAAACCAGCTAGAGTTTGGAATAAATTTTTGAGTGAGTAGTTTGGCAATAACTAACATTGGTTCAATTACAGTTGGTCCAATATAATCACTGAGATGTTTGAGTCAAATTCAGCATGTGAAATCAGCTTCACCCAGTAAATCATACCTTGGACTCAGCTACCAGACTTAATGTAGATGATCAAAACAGAACAGAATATCACAGCATTGCCTGGGGTTTGTTCATGTCATACTGTCTTTATTTACTATATTTGACTTGGTGCAATATGAATGTAATAGTTTAGTCTTTTGATGGAGTGGCATTGATTTGCGAGAAACAGGTTTTATTCGTTGAATGACCAATTCAGCCCTGCTTATTTGTGAACACCGAATGTAAATTTGGTGTTAGATTCGTCACGTAATAATGCTTTAAGTACATTCTATAGAATGAAGGATGAGTGAACGTTGAGAAAAATATGATGTAGGTTGTAGGGAGAAAAGGGATGTCACGCGTCAAACAACCTGTACTGGTTCCAGACGACAGAACTTAGATTGCTGGAGGGATAGCCCTGTTTGTTTCTGTGCTGAAATTAGTTTCTTTAACAGTCTGTCATAAGAAATTAATTCTATTTCTGATTATTGATTACCTGCTCAGCTGGAGGTAAGAACCTGTTTAAATATTTTTTTTGATCTCTACACGAGCTATGACCTTGACTTGATATTCATTTGTCTTTAAGCATTAATCAATACTTTATTTTTTATGTCTGGGTACCATTAGCTACTTCAACACCACTTTAGAAGGAGTCATGATAACAGCATGGCTTGAAAAAGCAGAATGCATACCGTCAGCATTGATTTTTTTGGATGATCTTTTGGAGTGTAGAACTTTGCTGGTGGTAGATGCAGAGCAGCAAATGTGGTATTGCATAACTGATTGTAGTCTGCAAAAGTTTGCATGACAGACAGGTTTCTTTTCAATGCATTTACAGATTGGGAATGTCCCTAGCTGGTCCAGCATTTTCTCCCCATTCCTGATTCCTTTCAGAAGGTGGTGATGAGCTGCAGGCCCACGTTATGTGGATATATGCATAATGCAATCATGGAGGGAGTTTCAGGATTTCAGCCCAGTGACAGTGAAGGAATGGTGATATAGTGACAAATCATGATGGCAGGTGACTTGGAGGGCAACTTGCAGGTAGCAGTGTTCCTATATACCTGCTTTCCTTTCCCATCTGTGTGGCAGAGGTCACAGGTTTGGAACGTCTGTCGAAGGAGAATGGTAGGTGATTTGTTGCATAGAATCTCATAAATAGTACACATTGCTGTCAGTGGACATCAGTGGAGGAAGGAGTGAATTTAAAGGTTTTAGATGGGGTGCCAATCAGTTGCATTACTTTGTCCTAGAAGGTGTCAAGTTTCATGTGTATTGTCAGAACTGCATTTATCTAGGCAAGCAGAAATATCAAAATCACTTTAGATAATGGGCAAGGGTTCAGGATTCAGACAGTGATTTATTCATTGCCGTATTCTCAAACTCTGAACTGCTCTGGTAGCCACCGTTATAATATAGATAGTCCAATTCTGTTGCTACTTAATATTAACACCCAGGATTTTGACTGCGGAGGATTCTGCAATTGTAATATTACTACATGTCAAAGCCTGAGGTTGGATTCTCTCTTGTTGGAAGTGCAATTGTCTTGCACTTGTGTGGCATCAATATTTCTTCCCACTTATCAGCCTAAGCCTGAATGTTGACTATATCTTGCTGCATTTGGTCACAAAATACTTCATGCTATGTTATGTGTCACAAGATATCTTCTTTGTTTGCCAGGAAAATGTACTCATGTGAGTCTTCTGGAGAGTTTTAATGCGACTCATACTGTACTACTTATACCTAGTGATATGCAACTCCTTGACATCATCACAAAGTTGTTCCAGGGTCCTGAGGACATAATGCAACAACTAGTCTAATGATAAAACTATTTCACCACTGCCACCATACCATAAATGAAGAGACAGCTTTATAATTTATGTAAGTCTGGATTCATGAATAATGCTCTATCTTTAGTAAGTTGCTTAAATATATGAAAGACAGAAAACAAGCTTGGACCACCTTGGGAGCAAAACATTTTCCATAATTTAGTGAGTTTTTGCTCATGAGCAGTTCTGAGCTTGAGGAATAAGCATTCTACAATCTTTAATGTAGAAGATGGGAGCAGGAGTAGGCCATTCAGTCTCAAGCCTGCCCCACCATTCATCATCATCATGGTTGATCACTCACCTTCATCCTGACTTCACCCACATCCCTTGATCCCTTGATCCCTTTATCCACAAGAACTGTATCTCCTGCCTTCTTGAAAGCACATAATGCTTTGACTTCAAACATTTTTTTATGGTAGTGAATTTCACAGGCTCACCACTTTCTGGGTGAAGAAATTTCTCCTCATCTCAGTCCTAAAGGTTTACCCCTTATCCTTAAATTAGGGTTTCTGTTTCAGACTGTCCAACAATCAGGAACATCTGTCCTGCATTTAACCTGTTGTATCCTGTCACAATTTTACAGATTTCTGTGGGATCACCCTCGTTTTTCTGAGCTGTAATGGATGTAATCCTAA
>JAHRHZ010000267.1:19710244-19743626 GCA_024137785.1 Ginglymostoma cirratum
ATCAGAAATGATTTTCTGATGAAGGGTTTAGGCCCGAAACGTCAAGTTTTCCTGCTCCTATGATGCTGCTTGACCTGCTGTGTTCATCCAGCCCCATGTATGGTAAACTTTCACCTTGTTTTGTACACTGCATGCAACACCTCAGTCCTGCACTGACTACCTCCTTAACTTCTGTTCCTGAAGTTAGAATTTTGACCCTTACCTTACTCTCTGTCCCATAATGTACTCCAGAAACTTTAATAATCTCTGCTGAGCTCTTCTCCATGTCCATAAATTTTCCATTCAATTGAACACACTCCCCTCACTATTTAGTTTAAAGCCCAATCCACAGCATTCATTATGTGATTTGCCAGAACTCTGGCACGATTCAGGTAGAGCCCATTCCATTGGAACACCTTACTTTTTCCCAAGTGCTAAATTTGAACCTATTTCTCCTGCATTACTCCTTGACCAACATAATCTCTAGGTGCCTCATGATTCAACTATAATGGAGTCTAAATAACATTAGGTTTTTTTTTCACTGCATTATCACACAGGGAAGATTTTCATTTTAGAAGCTGCAGTTGAGTAACAATAAAAAGCAATTGTATTTGTTAAGAAGACCATAGGATGTGCAGCAAAGCCAAATATCTCTTAGCAGCTCTACCACTACATTTGAGAAGCTACATCCAAAATCAAAGATATGTTTAAGCTTGAATTTCCTTGCTTAGCAACACAGTCAGAACATTGGATAAAACACATTAATGCATGTACTCAATCCATAAAACAAAGCATTTTTTTCAAGATGGGAAGAGTCCTTTTATCTTGCCTAGCAAAATAACATTAGCATAACTCATTATATTGGACCAAAGATCAAATAGACAAGCTGTTAGTTTGAACCTCGTGGCAAGGATCAGAATGAAGGTTTTAAATTATGAAGACTTAGAAAAAGTGAGTATTTTCAAGCATTTGGAGTCAATGGAAAAATGTCTAGGTATTGAAGTGGAAATTTAGCAATAAATTAGCTCTTGTTGGAGCACGTAGAAAACATACAACGTAGCTATATGTGATAGAAAAGCATCAGTAAAGCTGAAAAGATGATAATTGAGAGACAATTTTTTTTATATGTTGCAGAAACTTGACGGAGAAGAGATGAACAAAGATTGGATGCTAATGCTGAGATGGATACTCAGAGAGAAGAGAAAGCACAACATTACAAACCAGCACATCTGGAAGCTTGAGGATGATGACGGTGGCTGGTGGAGGCTAGGGAAAATAAGGGGATCATTGAAGGAAGTAGCCAAGAAGAGATTGAAATGGTATGCTCATTTGTTGTGGAGAGTTAGGAAACGTGGTGAGGCAAGTGATGAGGATGGGAATACCAGGAAGAGGAGGAGGAGGAGGAAGGCCTCCACCTCGATGGAAAGACATGGTGGTAAGAGACTTAAATACAATGGGTTCAGTAGAGAATTGTGTGACTGACAGGAGGAGATAGAGAAGGATGATCAACTAGCATCGTAGTAATCCTGAGTAAAATGGGAGAAGCTGAAAGAGGAAGATCGCAGGTCATTTAAAAAAAGAATATAATACAGAAGAAGAGCTGGACTGAGGTCAAAATAAATTCAATCCTTCTGGTTTCTGACCCTTTTGATTGAAGATCCTCAAGTGAAAATTTTCTGGATTCCATTAAAAAGGCTTTTTGCTTTGAACACCAACTGGTTGATTCTCGTTGTTTTCTCCTCATAGTATTTCTGGGCTGAAGTTCCTGGAAATATTTTGTTACTTTTAGTTGCAAAGTTGCATAGTTAATATGCCGACTTGTTCTCCTCCATATTGTAAATCACCCAGAGGTGGCAAAGTATCAAGTTCATTGTTGTGAGAGCTCATTGATGTTGATTTCTTTGAGCTTCCTGATGAGATCAATCTAAAGAGTTCTGCATTTATATAACTATATAAAGACTGATGAGCTAACTCCCCTCCTTTTAACCTATCAGTTAGATACAATAAAAGTTCAAGTTCTTTTTAGAATGTCGCTGTAACCTTTCCAAGATTAAAGTGTAATTAACTATTTTTACTGTTATTGAAGGAATCAATTGAAAGATTGCCCTTAATTTAAAAAAAAATTACTCACTAATCTCACAAAAAATAATAAAGACACAACAGCAAGCATATGGCCTCCGGACTATCTACATAATTATAGATACACACCTACAAAATTAAAAGGGGATATTGTCCAGAAGAAAAGGTAAGCAGAAGTACACAGGGTTTAGAGTTTTTGGATGTCCCTCCACTGAACAAATGGAAACATACACTTTTTTACACATTTGCTTTTCGCCCACTTTTGGCTATTTACAAACGAATTGAATTATTAATTGATTACATCTACACCCATCCAATCAGATTAATCACATGATTGTGCGATCAGTTGATGGACAGCTTTCAGCTGACTCATGATCTCATGATGTTTACCAGACACTTATCAATTATCCTTGGGCCTTCGTTATACATCTGATTCAACCATATTTCAGGCTTATGTCCTCTACAAATTATACAGCGCTCCCCAACAGATAGGAATGAATTTTGTCTATCCACTTCAGACTAAATATTGATAACAATGTAGTTAAAATCCATAAAACCTGCATACTTAAAATATAACCTGTGTCAACAATTAAATGGGGTCTCACCCGATATTGGTTAGAATCTTCCCTTCCATTTCGTGGTCAATATCAGACTTTTGACCAGCCTAGGAGACTTCTACCAGCATTTCTCAAGGATGCTCCTTATCAAAGCGTCTCTACACAAGCAGCAGCTGCATTTTTGCTTCTTAATTCAACAAGACTCTTTTGTATGCATTTCACAAAACCCTTTGTGTGTGTGTGTGTGTGTGTTATTTTAACTTTGTTGCCTCGCATATACCCCTTTAATGAAGACGACATTCACTCTAGTTGACAGATTAACTTCAAACATCATGAAAGCTGTTATTTCAGCTAACAATCTTCCTCAGCCATTTTTAAAAATTTGTTCTTTTAACATCTCTGTCCTTGGCTTCTGGCTTTATTCCAATGGAAAAAAAAATGCTTTCATCCATTTTAGGAGCAAATTAGTGCAGGTTCTGGACTCTGCACTGAAAACAAAATTGCTGGAGATCACAGTGGATCAGGCAGCATCCATGGAGAGAGAGAGCCAGCTAACATTTTGAGTCTCGATGACACTTCTTCAGAGCTCTGCTGCCTGACCCACTGTGATTTCCAGCATGTTTTGTTTCGAGGTCAGCCATTTTATGCTGCTTCAGCCATGAGCAGCCCTAACAAAGACCTCTCCCAGATAGGGGTTGATTGCATTAATTATCTTTAAACAAAATGTTAATTTCAGTTCAGATTGGCTTCTGTGTAATCTAGGTTGGTTTCATCAAATTTGGTCAATGTGCATGGTTCAGGAAATACGCATGTTCATTTTAAACCGGTGTTTTTCATCCTATTTTGATACTATTTCTATCCATGAAAGTCACAAATATTAAATAATAAAATGGAATTCCATGTCAGTTGTCTATATTTGATATCATCATGACACTATCAGCTCAATTGGATCATTTCTAACAAATAGATACAGATTTATGATACAAGGGATAATTCTTAATAGTTACTTGTTGAACTAAATTTGGTTTCAGCAATGAAAATAGGACAAATGAAAGATTACACAAAAAGATGTGTGTAAAATATTTAATTTTGTCACAAGGAACAAAGAACAAAGAACAAAGAAAACTTACAGCCCAGGAACAGGCACTTCGGCCCTCTAAGCCTGTGCCGATCCAAATCCACTGTCTAAACCTAACGCCCAATTCCTAAGAATCTGTATCCCTCTGCTCCCCACCTACTCATGCATCTGTCCAGACGCACCTTAAATGAATCTACCGTGCCTGCATCTACTACCTCTGCTGGCAACGCGTTCCAGGCACCTACCACCCTCTGTGTAAAGTACTTTCCGCGTGTATCCCCCTTAAACTTTTCTCCTCTCACCTTGAACGCGTGACCCCTCGTTATTGAATCCCTCACCCTGGGAAAAAGCTTATCTCTATCAACCCTGTCTATACCCTTCATGATTTTGAAGACCTCAATCAGGTCCCCCCTCAATCTCCTTTTTTCTAATGAAAACAATCCTAACCTACTCAACCTCTCTTCATAGCTAGCACCTTCCATACCAGGCAACATCCTCGTAAACCTTCTCTGTACCCTCTCCAAAGCTTCCACATCCTTTTGGTAATGTGGCGACCAGAACTGTACACAGTATTCTAAATGCGGCCAAACCAAAGTCTTGTACAATTTTAACATGACCTGCCAGCTCTTATACTCAATACCCCGTCCGATGAAGGCAAGCATACCATATGCCTTCTTGACCACTCTATCCACCTGTGCAGCCACCTTCAGGGTACAATGGACCTGAACTCCCAGATCTCTCTGCTCATCAACTTTTCCCAAGGCTCTTCCGTTTACAGTATAGTTTGCCCTTTTTTTTCTTTCAGATTCAGCAGGTCAAGCAGCATCATAGGAGCAGGAAAACTTGATGTTTCGGGCCTAGACCCTTCTGATGAAGGGTCTAGGCCCGAAACGTCAAGATATTACGAGAAGTTCTTTCTGCAGTGAGTGGTTTAGATTTGAATGCTCTGCCTCAGTGTGAAGGAGTCAGGTTCAATCAAGGAACGTGAAAGAGAACTGAATCATTATTTGAAAAGGGAGAATGTGCAGGTTACAGGGAGAAAGTAGGGGCAAGAGTGTTAGGTGAATTGCTCATGTGAAGAGCTGAAGAAGAAGACACAATGGACAGAATGGCCTCTTGTACTGTTAAATTCCAAGTTACTTGCATCATCTGTTGCTTAAATGGTTCTTTCAACTTAATTTTGATTCCATGCATAGAATTTTAATTGGCACTCTGATAACAGCTTGTTAAATATTATCTCATCTAAAGCATTCAAACTGTGAATGTTTCAATTGTTCCCCACCTTTAATTCACTGCCCACCTACAAGTTTACAGGATAAAGAGCTTAGCTCTGATAAGATTTATACCCAAGCTGTTCATAACTTGCCGTTTAGAATTTTCATCAATAGTGAACATTTCCACAGGTAGGATTCACCAATTACTGTGAAAAACTTTAAGTAAGTGGCTTAACTTTGTCTCCATTCTTTGATTTGATTGTTCTTCTGTGGTTTCAACTGGGGTTTTCACAATGAAATTGAGTTCAAATGCACATGAAAGTCCTGATCAACTGAAATTGTAAAATCCCCAGCAATTACAAGGCATTTTTAAGACAACTCTTGTGATGCTACTTAAATAGTATACGTCTTGAAATAACAAAAATTCTATATACAAAAAAACCCAAGAAGCGGTAACCAGTCTCCCAATAGTCAATAGGCCTATTCTTTACTTGGTCACTGGTCAGCTTAACTGTTGCAGAAAAATGTAGTGAACCATTAAACATTTTTGGAAACATTTTGAGGAACATAACTTGATGATAGTATCACTGAAACGCAACCCATGAAAACAAAGTGAGCATCCCCATTAAATCTTTTGATTGTTTTGCTGTTCCAGAATTCCCAGGTCAAGTTCTGCATCAGTGTCATCGATCGTATTTGAAATGCGTAACACTTAATATGAGATAAATCAATCTGCCAATGTGGATGCCATCAATTCCTTAGTCTTGATTATGTTCAAATTTTCGCATTGCAAATTAGAACATGGGAAGGAACGTAATTTTAGGAGCAGGCTATTCAATTCCTTGAATCTGTCCATCATTCATGATTGATCTGTATCAATTCTCCATATGCCCACTTTGGTCCCACAACCCTTACTTTCTTTGTCCAGTAAAAAATGTGGACATTGTGGTTTTGACATTTTCAATTAACCTAATCACACAGAGAAAACAAGTTCTAAACTTTTTCAGCTCTGTATGGAGAAGTACTTTTCATCAATGATAAAGCAATAATTTCAAGATTAAGTGTCCTTGATCAGACTCCCTGTCAAGAAGGTATAGTTTTGCACCCCTCCCCGCCCCCCTTCATTCACCTACCAAATCAGTCCTCTAGTCTAGTCTAGTGCAACTAGTCCAGTACAGGTCACAGTCAGGTCAGCCCTGATCTTAGTAAATAGCGGAGCAAATTTAAGTGGCTGAATGACCTGTTCTTCCCATGAATATGTACATTCACATTCCTCTCCCATTCTGACATCTCTGTCCTTGGCTTCCGGCCTTGTTCCAATGAAGCTTATCATAAATCAAGAAACAGCACCTCATGTTCTGATTGGGTATTTCACAGGCTTCCAGACACATGAATGAGTTCAACAATTTTGGGCACTGCCTCTATGCCAATCTTTTTAATTTGTTTCTCTTATTCACTTACTGTTCTTTACCTCTTCTAGTCCTTGAGATCTATATATTATGTATCTATATGATTCCTGATATTGAAATTCACATTAGTTGTCTATTCTCTTGTTTATCAAGGTTGCTTAATTACACATTTTTGCCCTTTAAAAATATGCATAGGAAATAAGCTTTATGTTTAGGACATAATTGTGAATAAAAGGGAAGACATTGGCTGTAGGTGCATGAGTGAATGTGCAAATTCTATCAGTGATAATTTGTACCATACTCAATGATTAATTTAACATCTATCAGTGATCTTTTTGTCTATATTTGAATGAAAAAGATATGTTCTACCCCGATTTGATGCACGCCCAAACTCCATTCTGTCTGACCCAGTCTCCTGCTACAAATTAAAATAACCCAGTGAAATAGAGATTATGTTTCATTTCACTGCTACTGCTATCCAGATCCTGTTCATTAACCACAGTTCTATTTCACGAAATGGTACAAGTCAATAAATGAAACTTTGCTGAGGTGGCTTCTGCGTACACTATTTTGCTCTGAAGTTGAGCTTGTTGCTACGTCTGCTATGCTCACACTGAGACGTTAGGGTAGATGTGAGTGCTGAAAGTTCAACTCCAATGATGTTGATTCAGTCAGATGTTCATCTAACATTCAGCCTGCTCTTCCTCTAACATGCCCATCAATGATCGATTTTGTGTTGCACCTACAACACAAAATATCTATACTTTGTCATCTTTTGTAAGCTACTTCAACTCTGCACGTGCCTTGATTTCTATCAGTTTTCTGTTCAGCATCAACTGGAAGGTATTACTGCAATATGATAGTGTACAAACCTTGTGAAAATCTGTATGTTTCCTCTAAAAGAACTTGCAAATAATAGGCAGAAGTAGTAAAGGGCTGGATTATAAATCCTTTGCTTGCAAGATAGATGGCAAGGAAATGACTGGGGAGGCATCCAAATTTCTATGGCTCGTACTCCACCCATCTGACCCTGCTATCTGAACCAGAATTTTAACAGCTATCTTATCGGGTTCGTCAGTTGGCCTGCCAGTGGATCAATAAGGCTGTTTGGTGGGCAATTAATATTCAATTAAGGGGCTCACTCTATCTTTTGGGATTTAACCGACAATGAGAAAAAACCCATGGCAGCCAAGAGGTCAACTTGCAAGTCCCTCTGCATGGGCTAGTGACAAAGAGGGCCAGTACCTATTAATATCCCCCTGGGCGCAAAGTGTTTTCCATCCGCCATATTCAGCTGCAACTTCCCTCATGGCCTCATAACTATCAAGATTTGTAGGGTTTAGAAATGTCAATATTAATTATAAGCACAAATTTTGTAAAGTGGGAGAGTATGATGAGTAAGGAGAAAATAGTTTAGGCAAAAACATTAAACAATGATGGATGTAGCATATGGGATGTAAAGTAACATCCTAGTAGCTAGGTTGTTTCATCAATGATTTTCATCTGCTGGACAAAAATTTAAAAGCAGATGGCTCCAAATAGAAGAAAAGGATACATTCTTCTTAGGGAAAGTGTAAAACCTGAAGAACACTTTTGGTCTGCAGATACCATAGCCAATGGTGAGAGGATCAATTTTAAACTGGATACAAAAGAAAATGTACCCATCTGTTCAGAAGTCATAACAAGCTTGAAGCTTGATTTTCTCTAACCACCTTCTATTCAACATCAGGGTGATGAAGATATTTCAATAAAAATGATAGGAAGATACATGCTTTACATTTATGTAGTGGTAAAGAGATTACTGATACTCTGTATGTTATTCGCAATCAGAACTGCTCTGAGCTAGGCACATAAGCTTCTGTATCTTTGAAATATTTTTCATTCTTCAGTTGTTAAATAAATAAAATTGGTTCATTAGGCTCTGAATTGATCTTCATTGAGAATTGTAAACCTTTCATTACACTTTGAGGAAACACGAGAAGAAGCAGGAAATGATGCATTGAGAATGAAGGTGACCAATCATTCAAGATGGCATTTGGTATAATTACAACATTTAAAAGGCATCTAGATGGGTATATGAATAGGAAAGGTTTAGAGAGATGTGGGCCAAATGCTGGCAAATGGGTCTAGATAAGTTCGGGATCTCTGTTTGGCATGGAAGAGTTGAACTGAAGGGTCTATTTCCATCCTGTATAACTCTGTGACTCAAAATTGGAAGTTGGAAGAGAATAAAAATGCTGTATACAAAGGTGTAAAGATCCGAAAAATGTAATACTGAGGAGAGCCCCATGGACCACCTACTGTGATTATGTCACGTGGACTCATGGGCAAAGCATCTTTGGATTTCAAAGACGTAAAACCCAGCATTCAGATGGTCCTCACTCTTTTTAACAATATGTACTTTATCAATAAGATCTGTACAAAGTTGCAATTTGGAATGAAACCTTTTTTATTCAACACAAGAGGCTTTTCCTAGTTAGACTAAGTTGTTTTTTTTCTGTCAGAAGACACATGACACCAGGTTAGAGTCCAACAGGTTTATTTGAAATCACAAGCTTTCAGAGCATCGCCCTTCATCAGGTGAGGGAGGGACTGCGTTCAGAAAGCTTGTGATTTGTTGGGCTATAACCTGGTTTCATGTGTCTTCTGACTTTGTCCATCTCAGTCCAACACTGGCACCTCTACGTCATTGTTTTTCTGTACCATACAATTAATATTGACAATTCTAAACCCTACAAATCTTGATCGTTATGACGCCATGAGGGAAGTTGCAGCTGAACGTGTAGGATGGAAAACACTTTGCGCCCAGGGGGATATTAATAGGTACCGGCCCTCTTTGTCACTAGCCCATGCAGAGAGACTTGCAAGTTGGCCTCTTGGCTGCCATGGGTTTTTTCTCATTGTCGGTTAAATCCCAAAAGATAGAGTGATCCCCTTAATTGAATATTAATTGCTCACCAAACAGCCTCATTGATCCACTGGCAGACCAACTGACGAACCCGATAAGATAGCTGCTAAAATTCTGGTTCAGATAGCAGGGTCAGATGGGTGGAGTACAAGTCATGGAAATTTGAGTGCCTCCCCATTGGCTTTTCAGTCTGCCAATGCTTTTCTGTTGCGAGCAGAAAATAGTGGAACACATACTTCTGTTATTTCCTCATAACAAGCTGAAAATACTGCTGGAAATTGACTACTTTGATTAAAGAAACTTGAGTTTGTATAAGTGCGGGATGAAAATGTAATTAGCTTATGGTGTAATCTGTTAATGGCTAGAGAGAACATGGACGGAAGTGCTGTATATGGGATTAATAGCGATATGCTAAATAGATAGACTGTACCATACAAGACAAAGCAGACCTAATAGATCACTACATTTGCAAGAAAAAGGGCAGAAAATATATCCCACAATAAGATGTGGAATTAATTTGAATGTAAGTAAAACTGTTATCACTGATATAAAAGATTTATTGGAGGAATGGGTCTTGAATCTTAGATAACAAAGTGTAGAGCTGGATGAACACAGCAGGCCAACCAGCATCAGAGGAGCAGGAAAGCTGACGTTTCGGGCCTAGACCAATCTTGTTTTGATCTTTGTAGACAGCGTAGATGATGACTCTAAAGGCAGCTCTACAATATCCTTCAAGGAGAATCAGTATTTTGTGGAAAAAGATGAATAAACAAGTGAATTTGGCTGTTCATTTAATTTACTACACCAATACCATTCAGCATTGGCAACTACAATTTCATACAGAAATTTCTTTAAGAGATAAACCTATGTTTCCCTATTATCAACATAGCTCTTGTAAAGAAAATAGCTGATTGCAGTGTACAATTCTGAGTCTTCGACCAAGTCTGCAAATAATGCTGCAAGCTTCCTATAGATACACTTTCTACTTTAAATGTCCAAAAGTATTTAAATGCTTTAAAATTATCCAGAACTATTTAATACTTCAATTTGCAGCCGATGGTGAAATCTTAAGTTCTGCTGTTGTTCCCAGAAATGTTATTGACTGCAGAGAAGCAGTGTCAATGAAGGCACTGTGACAGTTATAGCACTATCTACAGAAAGAGAAATTAATACCCGAGGAGTAGTAGTTTTTTGTTTTCAGAATGTTTTGTATTCATCTACCTGATGCAATACATGATGAGTTATTGAATCGATCTTTTATTGTTGCAGCAGCAGTGGATGATATAGCTGTGAAGTTCTTCAAGGGAGCTGAAAGTGCTTCATATTTTCTGGCCTATTCTTTATCCCTTTCCTGTGTGCAAAAGGAAAGAAGGCAAAGCCGAAGAGTAAGAGAATGAGAATGTCAATTTGCTGTCTTCCTCTTGATGGGTATCTGTGGATTCAGGTCCTGAAGACTTGTCCTTGAATCAGTTATTCTTTAATCAGCTTTTACTGCATTTGCCTTCAAGCCATTAGTCTCACAGCTCAGAAACCCAGTTATTGAGAGAAGCTGGCTTTTCAGTCTGCCAATGCTTTTGTGTTCTGAGCAGAAAATAATGGAATACATACTTCTGTTACTTCCTCATAACAAGCTGAAAATACTGCTGGAAATTGACAACTTCAATTAAAGAAACTTGAGCGTGTATAAGCGCGGGATGAACATGTAATTAGTTTATGGTGTAATCTGTTAATGACTAGAGAGAACATGGAGGAAGGTGCTGTATATGGGATTAATAGCTATATGCTAAATAGATAGACTGCAACTTCAGAGATGCCCAATGATAACAGGCCACAGCAAACTAGAATTTGGATGATGTAGGTTTTTATGCACCCTGCTCTACCATGTCTCTGTTAATAAATGTTTATTGGTATGCATTAATAAGGTTTTCAGTCCTGATCTAAAGCTTTGAGAACCCAATCATTATATCGATATTTCCACCAGAAGTGAAAGTAACATTCAGAATAATAGGGTGAAGAATTAAATAAAACCAAAAAAATAGGCACAGAGATTTCAATGCATTCCTTCAAAAGCAGGCTGGCAAATTTTGTCCTGCAGGTCATGTGAATAAGAGTAGTGATGTTGTAGGCTTGCTCGCCTTGTTGGTGTGTTTGATTGCAGATGTTTCGTCACTATGTTAGGTGACATCATCAGTGTGCCTGCAGTGAAGCGTTGGTGTTCTGTCCGGCTTGTTATTTATATGCCTCAATTTGCTGGGGTGGTTGGCATTATTTCTGGCTTTGTTATTCAGTGGGTTGTATATCGGGTCTGGTTCAATGTGTTTGTCAACGGAGTTCCAGTTGGAATGGCAAGCCTCCAGGAATTCCCTGGCGCGTCTCTGTTTGGCTTGTGCGATTATGGATGTGTTGTCCCAGTCGAATTTGTGTTCTTCTTTGTCCGTGTGTATTGAGACCAGTGAGAATTGATCATGTCTCTTGGTGGCTAGTTGGCGTTTGTGTATTCTATTGTCACTTTTCTTCCAGTTTGGCCTATGTAGTGTTTCTCACAGTCCGTGCATGGTGTTTTGTATATCAGTTGAGGGTATGGGATCCTTTACGTTCGTCAGTAGCTGCTGCAGAGTGGTTGTTGGGTTGTGGGCTAACCTGATGCCTAGGGGTCTGAGTACTCTTGTGGTCATCTCTGATATGTCTCTGATATACGGTAGGGTGACTAGTGTGTCTGGCTGTGTTGTGTCTTCTTGTTGTGGTCCGGTGCAGAGGTAACGGCGGATTGTGTTTTTTGAGTATCCATTCCTTTAAAGAACTCCATATAAGTGCTCCTGTTCCGCTTTGCACAATTCTGGGTTGCTGCAGTGTGCTGTGGCCTGCTTGAATAATGTCCTGATGCAGCTTTGCTTGTGTGCGTTGGGGTGGCTGTTGGAGTAATTAGTATTTGGTCCATATGCGTGGTCTTTCTATATACACTACTCTGGAGTTGCCCGCTGTTCTTACGTTCTACAATTATGTATAGGAAGGGTAGTCAGTTATTGTTCTCTTCTTCTTTTGTGAATTTTATTCCGGTGAGGATGCTGTTTATGTGTCGGTGGGTTTCTTCTAGTTTTGTGTGTTTGGCAATCACAAGCGTGTTGTCTACATAGCGGACCTAGAATTTGGGTTGTATGGTGGGGGCTGCTGTTCGCTCTAACCTTTGAAGTACTACTTCTGCTATCTGTTCTGATACTGGGGATCCCATTGGTGTTCCATTGAATTGTTTGAATATACAGTCGTTGAAGGTGAAGTGGGTTGTGAGGCACAGATCCAGCAGTTTCAGGGTGCTGGCCATGTTGATCCTAGTGGTATCACGGGGTGTCTGCCTTCCTGATTCATCCAAGAGTGTGGCAATTGTCCCTTTGGCTAGGTTGATGTTCATGGATGTAATTAGTGCTGTTACATCGAAGGATATCATTTTCTCATCCTCTTCTACTCTGGTGTACTTAATGATGTTGAGGAATTCTTGGGAGGAGTGGATGGAATGGGTAGTGTCATTAACAAAGTATTTCATTTTCTGTTGTAGTTATTTGGCTAGTCTATATGTTGACGTGCTTGGTAGTGAGACAATGTGTCTGAGGGGGACCCCTGGCTTGTGTACCTTGGGGAGTCCATAGAAGCAGAGTGTGTTGGATCCCTCTGGCTCCATTTTTTGGTAGTCTGTCTTGCTGATATCTCCTGAGTTGTATAATTTCTTCAGAGTTGTTTTGATCCAGTTCTCCAACTGTGACATTGGGTCTATCATCATCTGTTGGTAGGTGTCAGTATTTTCTAGTAGTGCGTTAGCTTTCTCGATGCTTTGGGATCTATTAAGGATTACTGTCATGCATCCTTTATCTGCCAGTGAGATGTTTCTGTCTTTCTTGAGTCTTTCCGGAGCTTTCTTCTCTTCTAAGTTGAATGTGTTCCACTTACCTTTTCTCTTCAGTGTTGGGACTATCGTCTGTCTGATGGTCTGTTGTATTTCCTCCATGAGTCCGTTGTTCTTTAGTGTTGATTCCAGTGCAGCCAGGAAGTCAGTTTTTTTGGCATCTCTGTAGTTATAATTCAGTGCACGTACTAACGTGTTGTTCGCAGTGTCTGAAAGTAATCATTCTGAGAAGTTATTGATCCATGTTTCTGTGTTGTCTGTGTCGTTGTCGTGGGTGAGTTTGGATAGTTTTTCTTGTTGGGCTATTCTTTTCTTTGTTCTGGTCTTTTGTTGCATGATGATGGCTTGTTCCCATGTGGTTGTCCATTCTTATTTGGTTGAGTTGGAGTATTAAGTTTTTTGGTGCACAATTTCCAGCTTGTATTTGTGGAGGTTGTTGTGGGCATCATTGATCATCACCCTTATCATTCTATGGCCATTCTGTGCAGCTGTACTCCATGCCTGTGGATTGTTGATTGGTGGTTTAATTTTAAACTCTGTGATATTTTCTGTTTTCTGAGGCATTCGTGCAGGAAGTATAGTTGTTCACGGCTTGTAGTCATACGGATGGCATTTGTCTCCCATCTGCGTGCCATTTGGAGGGTGTTGCACCCATAGGTGTTTAAAGTTTTTGAGAAGATTTGAAGCTTCGGTTGTGGATGAGGTTGTAGACTTGCTCGCCAAGCTGGTGTGTTTGATAGCAGACTTTTCGTCACCCTGCTAGGTAATATCGTCAATAGAGCACCTTTGATGAAGCGTTGGTGTTCTGTCCCGTTTGTTATTGATATGCCCTGGTTTGCTGGATTGGTTGGCAATACTTCCGGTTCTGTTTTTCAGGGGTTTGTATATCGGGTCCAGTCCAATGTGTTTGTTGATGGAGTTCCAGTTGGAATGCCAAGCCCTCAGGAACTCTCTGGCATGTCTCTGTTTGGCTTATGCTTTTATGGATGTGTTGTCCCAGTTGAATTTGTGTCCTTCTTTGTCCGTGTGTATTGAGACTAGTGAGAATTGGTCATGTCTCTTGGTGGCTAGTTGGTGTTTGTGTATCCTTGCTGTAAATTTTTGAATAAGAGCAATGTGCAACCCAATTAAAAACGTATTCTTCAGCAATTACGTACCTGTGTAGAGGAACTAAGCTTGTGCAGGCCAGCACCATTTAAAGCTAACTTGCATTATTTAAATTCAATCAATCTTTCTTAAGGTGTATTGTGCAGTGGATTGATTGCTAGATTGCTTTGACAAAACAAGTTAATTGAAACCATAGAAGTATTCACAGTCAGATGAATATATCTTCACATACTATACTTATAACATATGATCCAGTAGTCTCTCACACTGCTCCGTTTCCTACCTGCATTTCACTGAATAAGTTTAGCTTTCATCTGGGTGAGATTATTTTGGTGTCATTTGTTGTTACTGTGTTGTTCTACTTCACTTGTTGGGTTGCTGTGGATGCCTGGGTTTGATGGTCAATCTGTGTAAATGATGTGTACACCTCTTCCTGGTCAACCTCTTGGGCTAGCTTTTGTTGAGAGCTTTGAATGTTTGAACCCTCACCTGCTCTCCAACAATCAACTCGAGCAACTTTTCAACAGTTTTGTCAAACTGAGATTTGGCTTTCTGTCATTTCACCTTAATTTTTGTTTTCTTTCATGCTTATTACTAATTATGACTTCTGTAGCACTTGTTCTAAAGGCATAGTTTGTGTAAGGAGTGACATCAGTTTTTGTACTGATCTATTTTTTATGCTCTCAGTAGGTGTGCTTCTCTGCTTCAGGATAGCTTTGTATACATCTATGCAGAATTTTATAATTTCTTTGATGATTTTCACTGTTGCCCCAGTCTTTCCATTTGACTGGCGATAATTTGTGATTTTGGATTTTTCAATCTTTTATGTATGCACTTAATCCTTTACTCATGAACTGAGGGCCATTGTTACTCATGCCAATGTCAGGAATGCCATAAGGTTGAAGTGAATCTTAAAACATTCGACAATCTTTGTAAATCATTGAAAGTCAACTGGTCTACCTACCGGGAATCAGAATAGTAGTCTCCTGTCAGAAGATAATCAGCTCTTGCAAGTGTGAAAAGATCTACTCCCAGCTTCATCCATGGTCTGTCTGAGATGTCATGTGACATGAGTGGTTCTCTAGCTTCCTTAGCTTGCTGCTCGTTACAAACACCCCACTAGCTGATATGCTCCTTTGAAGAGGCTTGAGGTCAAACTTGACTGTCACATTTTCGTCAATATCTATCTGGAGAAGACAAATGTTGACAAGCAAAGAAAATGGTTAACTCTCTTTCTTGATCCAAGATTGACACCTTTCTGCTTGTAATAGCAGCCTGTTCGCAAAAGTATTGGTACCTTGCTGCTTTTGGGTTGCTCCAAGACCTGTTTTGCTATCATCACATTGCAGGGTGACTTCATCACTTATACTATAGCATTTAAGCACTGGCATTGCTGTTTGATTGATTTCAATGAATGCTGCTTCTTGTTCTGTGTCCCAAAACGACAGCATGTCCTTGGCTGAGAGTTGACATATTATTTCATAGTGTGATGACAAATTGGGTATTGTGCTACATCTCTGTCCTTTCTCTGCAATTCACATCACTGCTCGTTCATTTTTGACCTTATATCTGTAAGTGACTCAAAATCAAACAAACACACAAAGGCCAGACAATTTACTGCACGCTCATTCCTTGATTCAAGAAAAGTGCCAATTTCAGGATGAAATCTAAAAAGTTTTGCAAAACGTTGCTTAGGCTTAACCAGTGCACATCAGTATGAAGGATTCATTCACCAGAACCAGCATCAAGTTTATTGAGAGAGGATTTTAACAAGCGGTGCTGAAGGGATTTTGCTTGAATACAGTTTACAATCTTAGCTTTGACTTTCATTACATGAGAAAAATCTGTAATATTGCTTGCTCATGTTTACTGGCGGATTATCCAGTGGTAATTGACAAAAGATGAGAAATCAAGTTAATTTCTACAAAATGCAACAAGCATCGTTGGTATACCATCAGTTGTGCTAGAAACCAGTTTTTTGATTGGGATGCATTTCTCAAGCATGTACCTTTTGAATTTAATGTAGATACCCCTTTCCCCCGTTCCCTCTCTAAAGAACCAAGAGAGTGAGCAACCCTCTTTAGTAAAAACCAAATAAAAATGTCCTTAAAGTAAAATTCCTGAAAAACAATCAGCTGGGCTGTTTCAGTCATGTTGATGGATTCATTGACCTGCAGTAAGAAACATTCAGTCCTTCAATTACTGCAGTAGTTGCTGTAAAACATCTTTGGTCAAAAATTCTACTTATCTTGCTACTGTGGAAACATCAAATGACAGGCTCTGCATTGTCATTATTACTTCATCTTTGTTCTAAATGTTTTTGAATAAAGAGTCAATGACCAGTGTCATTTCTTCATTAATTACTTCGTCTGTGAATGATTTCTTGCATTTTACTAGAAGATGGCAAACATGGTACGATGCCTCAGTGAAGATTTTACCTTTTGCTGTTTATTTAGATTTTTTTAAAAAAGTGACAATTAGCTTTCAAAAAGGCCTCCAGTTTGTCAAATTTCTTTGGCCGAAGCATGCTGTTCAATGGAGAATTAACCTGAATTTACTGTACATCATTGACTGGTATTGTTACAAATTCCCCTTTTTACTTTACTAATATATTTTGGTGACATATAGTGACAAAGACAAACACTCTTATCTTTCATAGTTGTGAACAGAAATTCATTTTTCCATTCCATGTAGAAGTGTATTTCCTTTTACAATGGTCCAGCTTCACCACTCATCATTATTGTTTCACCTTGCAGTTTGTAACATCACGCTGCTGCCAGTCGCTCTGCAGGTCAGCATCTGGACCTGCACCTCGAGAACATCCAGAATGTTGCTGCTTTCAAGTGTGGAGGCACGGAAGGCCATGTCAATGGCTATGATTTGTTTTGGGGGCTCAGGTCACCTGCTCAGACATTGGTTGAGATGCAGCAGCACTCCTTGTAAATATTTGTTTGTTTTGCATAGATCTGTTAGATAAGCAACTGAAGAAGGAGCTACAAGTCTGCAGAGAGCAGGCAGAGGACTGGGACTAGCTGAATTGCTTTGGCAGGGTATCTGCATGGACATGTTAGACTGAATAACCTATGTTTTTAGATCTGTAATAGATTTGTTTCAGATATCTGCGATAGGGTTAGGGTTAGGGTTAGGGTTAGGGTTAGGGTTAACCCTAACCCTAATATATTTCTTATTAATATGTTTGCATTACATCTTATTTTTTCCCTCAATGATAAGTCCATCTGGGCCAAACCGCAATATAATGCAACAAGCTGGTAAAGTCTGGAAAAACGAGAAAACACTTTTGTCTAACTGCACAGCTTTCAGAAGTGGACGTCATGCAGTGGAATGATGATGGTTGTGCTCCTAGCAAGAGAACACAAGCAGTGAGATCTACTGTCAGAAACTCTATGATTGAAAACATGAAATAATTAGTGAACTTCCTGGAGTGGAAGCTCTCGTAGATGATCTGCAGTTTTTGGATGTGGAGACACAATAGAAAAAGTCATTGTTGGCCACAATCAAACTCCACTTTGATTGCTCAACAGAGGTCACCGGGTGAACCTGAAGCTGAATCAAAAAAGAGCATTGCATTTAAAAGTGCCCAAAGCTAAGTATATGCACCACGTACTGACAGCTAAAAGATCTTTGCTCGTGTCCCAAAAAGGTGAGACCTGCAGCAGTGATACAGAAACAAACAGATATAAAAGAGGTACAATGATTTGTTTAACTGGCCAACTGTTTGGCAATATTCTTGCACAATTTGTTCTCCTCCTGTGAAATAATATGTTACTTCATGGTCAAGAACGTAGAAGCATAGAAAAATCGAAGATAGGAGCAGGAGGAGGCCATTTGGCCCTACGAGCCTTCTCTGCCATTCATCACAATGATGGCTGATAGTCCAACTCAATAGCCTAATCCTGCTTTCTCCCCTTAACCTTTGATCCCATTCACTCCAAGTACCATATCTAGTCGCCTCTTGATTTGCATTCAATGTTTTGATGTCAGCTCGTTCCTGTGGCAATGAATCCCACAGGCTCACCACTCTTTGGGTGAAGAAATGTCTCGTCATCTCCATCTTAAATGGTCTACCCCGAATCCTCACACTGTGACCCCTGGTACTGGACACACCCACTATCGGGAATATCCTCCCTGCATCTACCATGTCCAGACCTGTTAGAATTTTATAAGTCTCTATGAGATCCCCCCTCATTGGTCTAAACTCCAGTGAAAACAATCCTAACCTAGTCAACCTTTCCTCATACGTCAGACCCGCCATCCCCAGAATCAGCCTGGTAAACCTTCGCTGCAGTCCCTCTTGAGCAATATCCTTCCTCAGAAAAGGAGACCAAAAATGCGCACAATATTCCAGGCGTGGTCTCACCAAGGCCCTGTACAATTGCAACAACACATCCCTGCTCCCGTACTCAAAACCTCTTGCAATGAAGGCCAACATACCATTTGCCTTCTTTACTACCTGCTGCACCTGCATGCTTACCTTCAGCAATTGGTGCACAAGGACACCCAGGTCCCGCTGCACACTCCCCTCTCCCAATTTACAGCCATTCAGGTAGTAACCTGCCTTCTTGTTTTTGCTTCCAAAGTGAAAAACATCACATTTGTGTTGTGGTATTGTGGCACAGAACAAGCAGCATTCATTAACATCTAACAACTAGTGGCAGCAACACCAGTTCTGAAATAATATGATGTAAATGATAAAGTCAATGCATGCAAATTGAAACTGGGCCTACGGTTCTCTCAATTAAAAATTAAGGCACTGCAATACTTCGCAAGTCAGGAGAAACTAGAAAAAAAACTCAAAGAGAAAGAAACATGGTTCCACACAGATAGTTTCTGTGCACACCTGAGGAAGTTTGCAGAAGAACTCAACAGGGGTAATTTCAGAAATTAGATATGATGGAACATATCATCACATTGAATTCAAATCAATTTCTTTAAACAGGCAATGGTGGGTTGGTTACAAAATTCCACCAGGTATTTGATTTACAAAGCATTGGATTTGACGTGGAGATAATTACTATGCAAAACGATAATAAGCTAGAAGTCAGATCAAAGAACAATGCTCAGTTCTGAGGAAGGGTCACTGGACCTGAAGCATTAACTCTAATTTCTCTCCACACATGCTGGCTGACCTGCTGAGCTTTACCAGCAATTTCTGTTTTTGTTTCTGATTTCTAGAATCCATAGTTCTTTCAGTTTTTGCAAAGGACTGTGCTCTTTAGGGACTCATAAACAGAGAAAAATACTCACTTCTAACATCCTGTGCTTTTAAAATGAAAGCTGACTTTGATCCATATGCTTTTGTGAGAGGACACTATCCAAAATGAAGATAATTAAGTACAAATATCACACCCTCCTCAAAGATAGCAATTTGGTGGCCTGTAAACAACTAGCAGTCTCAAACTATAGTCCAGACTTCAATACCTCTAATTGTCAATCCCCTTTAACATCTTATATATCTCTAAGCGGATCTATAGTGGATGTTTCATCTTGTGGGGCAAACTAGTGTGACAGTTTTAGACTTGGCTGGCAAATTTAAAGCATGGATGAATTATCTCTCAAATGGCCATCAATTTGTGGAATTCATAAACCCAGAGTGCAGTGAAAACTGGGACACCTAATACCTTTAAGGAAGAGGTAGTTTTTTTTTTAATGAGTAACATGTTAAAGGGTTATGTGGAATGGAGTTGAGGCTGAGATGAAATCAGCCCTGATCATGTTTGAATGGAAGGGCAGGCTTGTGGGATTGAGGGCTTGAATTGCCTACTGCTACTCCTAGCTCTTATTATCTTATAGTCACTGGCAGATAATAAGCAGTCACCGGTGTCACACTGAGACATGATGAGTAGAGGATGAATAATTATATACACTTGGGTTTTATATTTATACAACACTAAAGATAATCTGCTAATTCTATATTTTCTTCAGAGTAGACCTTGGATTGCACTCGGAGTCAATAAAATGATCTTGCACTTAAAGATGTTGAAGACCTTTCCATTAAGGATTTATTTAGATCCTTTGAGTCAATTCGCACTGAACTTTGCAAATTGTTTCCCTCTTATCATACTGCCAAACCATTATGGAGGGGTTATGACTTTCTTGATTACTTTCCCAGCTCTTCTATCTTGTTTTTCAGCCAGATAGAGCTTTCCTCAGCAAATGCTGATATGGTCTTGTCTTCTCATTTACCATGAGATAATTATCTATAGGAAAACATCCTAACTGTGGAGAGATATCACCTACTACAATGTGTTCCAGTCAATGGTTTAGTATGCTGTGACATATCACAAAATCTGTTTGGCACCCACTAGTCCAAGGTTTAAACCTGTTCCAAAGATTTTAAACTTGTTCTGAAGAGAAGTCATATTGGACTCAAAATATTAACTCTTTTCTCTTCACAGACACTGCCAGACCTGCTGAGTTTCTGCAGGAATTTCTGTTTTTTGTGTGTTTCTAATCTCCAGCATCCATAGTTCTTTGTTTTATTAAACTCGTTCTGGCTGACATGAATAGTATTTGACTGCCTTCCATGATCTGGAATACCAGATCCTCATTCAATTTGCTCACAGAATAGTTTGACCTCAAGGCACATGAGTGGAGTCATCATATAGCCTTAATTTTCCTTCAGAGGCCTTCATTTTTGAGTATCCATGCCATGTCACTTGCATAGATCTGTGAAGGTCTGTGCACGGTGCACCAGTGCCTATTTGAGATATGATATTGAGCTGATGTTTTCCTTCTGCGGTGTTCATTCCAATAGTCACAAACCTTGTCTCGTTTGTTGACTTGACTAAAACAACTTGTTGTATGGTGTACAGTGAATCATCAAAATCTTCAGGGGTGACCTCTCCAGTGGCATATAAAATGATTCTGCTTTTTGTAATGAGACCATCGGTTTCTCCACACTGAACATGCCTTCATGCCTTTTGCATGATGTCTTCCACTGTATTAATGTGACGCCCTTTGTCTGTGACTATTCTGCCCTCTGTGTGCCTGAATGATCTGTCAGCATAATTCAAAGCCCGTTTTGCTCTGCCTCTAATATGCTCTAGTTGTTAATTCACAACCTCAGCACATCTACACATCAATTGCACTCCTGAGAGTGTAATCTTGCGTCTTCTCTCGGTTTGTGTGTGTCACTTCTGGATCACTTATTCCAAATACAACCATATCTTAATTAACTCATCCTCTAATTGCACAAATTCACAGATTTCTGTAAACTCAATTAATCACACTATATATTGATCAATGGATCCTGTTTCACTTTGTTCCCTTGTATTAAATACAGACTGCTCAGAAGTAGCATACATTTGGGGCTCAAAAGGTTGCCTTCAAAGTGTTTAAAGTTTCTGCTGTGTGTTTTTTTCCTGCTCTTCAGAGAGATTTAGGCTGGGATATATTTTGAAACAGTCTCTTCACAAAATTGATAAAAGGGTACTGACTTGTAATTGTTCAAGTTTGTTCAAATTCAATGCTATTGTATAATTCAGTCATTGTTCATGGACAAATTTCCAGTTTTGCCCCTGAAATAACTGCTCTGAGGCTGGTATCCCAACAAATCATCCTTTATTTTCCCCCCACTTGTGCTCAGTACCTGTGACCAGCCAGTTCAGAATCAGACGCCTGAACTGAGGCAATGCTAATCTCCTGTTTATATTAGTCAGCCAGGTCTTTTCCTGATTGATTGGGGTTGTTAACCTGGGCCAATGACCCTGTAGTCAACGAGGTCAACCTGGTTCTAATCACTACATTCCCTCCCTCCCCAAGTCTGGGGATCTAGGCCTAGTCTTTGGCTTGTAGCTTTTCCTGTGACATTTTCACCCCCAGGTCTGGTTCCTCTGATTTGGAATAAAAACCGAAAGAACTGCGAATGCTGTAAATCAGGAACAAAAAAAAACAGAAGTTGCTGGAAAAGCTGAGCAGGTCTGGCAGCATCTGCGAAGGGAAAAAACAGAGTTAACATTTCGGCTCAGGTGACCCTTCCTCAGAACCTAGAACAGGCGCTGCCAGACCTGCTCAGCTTTTCCAGCAAAGTCCGTTTTTGTTCCTCTGGCTCGGACTTGGACACGGGCTGCGTTTGCTGAACCATAGCCCATCTCTTGCATCCAGATCATCTCAGAAGGGTTTCCTCCTCTTCCAGTATCGAGGCTGTCTCCTCGAACTCTGAGGTTTGCTCGACATGAGATGGAGGCGGAGAACGACAGGCCTTCTGGCTATTCTAAGGGGCCAGGTATATTTTGCTCCTGCCTCGTTTGCGAGGTAGCAGCTTTCAGCTCATCCACATATTTGTTCAGGACGATATCACCCACCCCGAACTTTATAAGTCACAGGACCTGATGTTGCGTCAACCTCGCCTCTTACCCATACAGGGCCATTTCCATGGTTCCAGCACCAAACTTCATCCCCTGCATTAAACTGGCCCTCCTGCTTACAGGCGGCATGTGTCTACCATTGGCATTCATGCTGCTATTTCACTCTCTTCCCCAGGTCTGGGAATATCAGGTTAAACCTGGTACGGAGTCTTCTCCCCATCAGCAACTCTGCTGGAGCTATCCCTGTTGTTGCGTGTGGGGTGGTCTTATAATCGAACAGGAACTGGGGCAGCTTGGTCTCAATTGACGCTGTAGACTGCTTCTTTAAGCCCACCTTCAATGTTTGGAACGCACTTTCCACTAGGCCATTGGGCGATGAATGGTGTGGAGCTATCCTTATGTGCTGAATACCATTTAGCTATAGGAAATATTTGAATTCCCTGCTAGTAAACAACGTCTCATTGTCTGTGACCAATACTTCCAGAGCCTGTGTATCGCGAATAATGCTCACAGTTTCTCAATCATCATCCCTGAGATGGCTGACTGAACTTTGTGCATATCCAATCACTTTGAATGGGGATCCACAATGACCAGGAACATTGAGCACGTGAACAGACCAGCACAGCCGACATGTAACTGGGACCAGGGTTTTCCTGGCCATTCCCACGACTGTGGGAGTGCTGTTGGTGGCAAGTTTTGTCCTTGTTGGCACTCTGCCCCACCATTGCAGATTTGTCAGCATCCAACCCCCGACACCGGACGTAGCTTCTTGCATCTTGGAAACCCCTAGATGACTCTGGTGGATTTCAGCCAGTAACTGGAAGCGACCTTTAATTGGGATATTCACTCTTGCTCCCCATAGTAGTATGCCATTCTCTATGCTGATCTGGTCTCACTGGGTCCGAAAAGGTTTCAACCTTGGTTGCAATGGCCCTTCTGTTTCCCCCATTACCACCAGCTGTTTTAGTTTCACTAGGACAGGATCTTTCTTGTGTCCACAGTCAGATGTTTTCAGTGGTGACTGGAAGGGTGACAAGAAAGCTGAAAACGAAAAGGGACTCCTCCAGGGGAGGTACCACCGGTGGAATATCTGCCAGTGGGAGGCAGCTCAAGGCACCTGCACTAGCCCTGTGGCTTCCGGGACAGTGTTCTACCTTGTACTTGTACACACTGAGAATAAGGACCCAACACTGAATTCTACTGGAAGCTATGGATGGCACCACCTTGTCTTCCTTCAGGGGGGTTTGCGATCTGTTACTATGACAAATTCCTGTCTATAAAGGAACTGATGGAACTTCCTCACATCAAAGATGGGTACCAAATCTTCCTTCTCTATCTGGGTATTTTTGTATTCAGCATTAGCCAAAGTCCAGGAGGCATGTGCCATCAGGTGTTCCTCTCCACTGGGCCAATGGTGAGCCAACACTACCCTGATACCATACAGGGAGGCATTGCATGTCAGCACCACCTCTCGCTTTGGATCGTAGTGGGCCAACACCTTACATGACGATAACTGCTTTTTCACTTCCCTAAAAGGCTATTTCTTGATTACGTGACCGTTTCCAAGGCTGACCCTTTCCCAATAGCAGGTGTAATGGTGCCAAGATGGAGGCCAGGTTACGTGTGAATTTTCCGTAATAATTCACTAACCCAAGGAAAGACCTAAGCTCTGACACAGATGTGGGAGCTGGGGCTCCTTCGGTCACCCTCAACTTCCTCTTCCAATGTGTGCATATAGGCAGCAACTACAAAGCCTTGCCGCCCAGATCCTGAAGAAATTTGAGCCAATTGGCCGAGGCCTGGCTTTATTGTGGGGTTCTGCTGTGGGTTGGCCTAGGGTCCCTCTGCTCAGGGTATGCCCTGTGTGAGGCTCTGCGATTGCCTACACTCAAGTGCTGTTCCCCAAACTCAGTCAGAGAGGTGAGGGTGTGTACTTGCATTGGAATGGCCTGTAGCTCCCAAGTTCCACTTGCTGCATTTTCTAATGACAAAGCCAATTGTAGTGCCTGTTTGCAGTCTTGTTGGGCTTCAGCTAATAGGCGCTTCTGTATGGTAATGTCATTAATCCCACATACCAAATGGTCTCTCAGCATCTCATTCAGCCAAATAAACCAATAGCATCTCAGGATTAGAGGACGTCCGAGGTTGTAATATTCCTTAACCTGTTCTGTCAACTCTGAGAAGGTTTTAATGTTTCGTACTGCTAGGAAAGTCAAGCCCTGTATAATTGAGAATACTGCAGGCCCACAAGCAGTCAGGAGGATTACTTATTGCTTTTCACATGCCCCAATGTCATTTTCCTGGAATAAAATGTCCAATTCTGTCTGCATACTGTGTCCAGTCTTTGACAGCAGGATCAAGTGAGTCAAGCTTCCCAAATAAAGGCATGATGCCAGAAATGCTTACCCTAATTCCAAGATGACTGTAGCAAGTGAATGTTCTTTAGGCATGTTTGGTTTTATCTCTTCACCACTGAAATAACTGCACAGAGGCCAATATCCGTGTCAGCAAGTCACCCCTTAATTACCTGAGCACAGTACACTGGCTATGGCCAGCCAACTCGGAGTCAGCCACCTGAACTGAGGCGATTCTTATCTCCTGGTTATATTGGTCAACCAGGGCTTTCCTGATTTGGATTGTTAACCCGGGCCAATCAATAACCATGTATTCAATGAGGTCGACCTGGTTCCAATTACTACAGCCTCATAAGCCCAATAATTTGTACAGAAAATGCCGCCACTATATTCTGTTAAGTGGTGTTTTAATGGAAATTTCATTTTTTGTTACCTTTTCTGTGGTTGCTCACAGTTCCGCACTTTAATTTATGAAAAAAGTGCTTTGAACACCTATTAATTCTGTTTTGGGTAAGCAACACAGCAGTGTGTTCAACATGAGAACCTTATTGTAGTGAAGGTTAAGGTGTCTACACATAAGATAGGTGCTACATGATTAGTAGCACATGATTAAGCAGACTGGGAAAAACATTTGTGTATAATTGTGTTTCAATCCAAACAGAATTGAGGGTGGTTGAGTTGTTAAATTCACAAAACAAAAAGAAGGCATATCTAACCTCTACTTCTAGGATTCATTCAAGTGAGAGAGAAGATGGGAAGCCAATCTCCTAAAAGTCATGTTGCCAATTTTAGATACATTAATAAGGCTGAAAGCCTTGTGTTTAAGCCACTTTATACTTTTAACTATAAGCAACTGAAATTCCTGGGCTTTGGGATACTCACCAGCTGCAGGAAGATGGTGTCAAGCCTTGAGGAGTCCTTTGTGGACCAAGAGTGCTTATTTCAAATTCTATATATCACTCCATCCAATTTCAGCCCCTTCCAAACCTCTACTCTTGTTTTCCAGTCTTAAGTTTTGAAAAGTCAGGTCGTAAACTAAAAAGCAGGAATCCCCTAGGTTTCTATTCTCAGGATTACTCCCCGTGCCATGTGCTGAGTTAGGAACAGAGGCAGAGTACAATTAAACACTTGGCTAGAGAACAGACATATGGGGGGAGTGCTTCAGATAGCTGGATCATTGGGATGTATTCCAGAGAAAGCGAGACTTGCGCAAGAAGGACATTTTGCACCTGAACTGGAGGGTTGCCGATATGCTGGCAGAAAGGTCTGATAGTGTCACTAGTGAGGTGGGAAGGGGTGTTGGAGAGCATGGGGGAACCAGTGCAGCAGGTCAGCAAGTATGGAGACTGGAGAAGAGCTGGAGACAAAGGCAAATACAGCAATGACGAAGAGCAGTTAGGGAGAGGTTGTTGAGCTCAGTGGAACTGACGGCTTGTGCAGTACCTGCTTCAATGTAAGAAGTGTAACAGGTACGACAGGTGAACTTAGAGCCTGGACTAATGCACATAACCATGATGTTGTTCCCATCACAGTGACATGGTTGAAAGAGGAACAGGATTAGTTTAATATTCTGGGATATTGATATCCTAGATAAACAGAGTAGGAAGCAAAAGAGGTGGGGGAGTCGGATTTCTGGTTAGGGAGCATATCACAGCTGTGTTGATGGAGGACACCCTGGAAGGATCTTGCAACGAGGCATTAGGTGTAGAGCTCAGGAATAGAAAGAGTGAAATCACAATGCTGGGATTCTACTACAGAACTCCCAGCTGCCAGTAGCAGATAGAAGAAGAGATATTTAGTCAGATTCTAGAAAGATGAAAATAACAGGGCTGTTTTTATTAGTGGGTGATTTTAGTTTCCCCATACTTACTGGGACTCCTTCAGTGCCATGGGTTTGGATGGGGAGCAATTTGTTTGATGTGTTGAGGAGGGTTTTTTGGAAGAGTATGTGGATAGTCCAACAAAGGAAAGGGGCTATACTGGACCTGGTATTGGGAAATGAGCCCAGCCTGGTGATCAAAGTTTCCACGGGGGTCCATTTTGGGAATAGCAACCATAATTCCATAGGTTTTCAGATACTTGTGGATAAGGTCAAGACTGGACCTTTGATGAAGATGTTAAATTGGGGAAAGGCCAAATATAACTTGAGTAGGATAATGTGGATTGGGAGATGCTGTTTGATGGTAAATCCACATCTAACATGTGGGAATCCTTTAAAGAGCAGTTGATTAGAATGCAGAACGGGCATGTCTCTGTGAAAATGAAGGACAGGAATGGCAGGATTCGGGAACCTTGGATGTCAGGGGAAATTATCAGCTTAGTCAAATAAAAAAGAAGCATACCTAAGGTCTAGGCAACTAAAAACGGACAAAATCCTTCAGGAGTACAGGGAAAGTAGGAAGGAGTTCAAATGGGGAGTTAGGAGGGCTGTAACGGGCTATGGAATGTCCTTGGCCAGTAGGGTTAAGGAGAATCCCAAGGCATTTTATATATATATTATGAGCAAGATGGTAGTTAAGGAAAGGGTAGGTGTACTCAAGGAGAGCGGGGGGGTGGGGGAGGCTACACGTGGAGCTAATGGAAATGGTGAGATCTTTAATGTATACTTTACATTGGTATTGACCAAAGAGTAGGACTTGAGGGATATTGAGGTTGGGGAATGGCTTGTGAATACTTTCAGGCAGGTCAACATAATGAAGGGGGAAGTGTTGTCAGTCTTGAAATGCATTAAGGTAGACAAGTCCTAAGGATCAGGTGGGATCTATCCCAGGACACTGTGTGAGGCAATGGGGGAAATAGCTAGGGCCTTAACAGATATCTTTACATCCTGTTTGGCCTCAGGCCAGGTTCCAGAGGATAACAGAATGGTTGATGTTGTTCCTTTTTTTCAAAAGGGAAACAGTGATATTCTAGGCAATTACAGGACGGTAAGCCTGATATCTGTGTTGGGAAGCTGTTGGAGAAGATACTGAGAGACAGGATTTATTCACATTTGGAAGCAAATGGACTGGTTAGTGATAGGCAGCGTGGATTTGTGTGGGGAGGTCATGTCTCACCAATTTAATTGAGTTTTTTGAGGTGGTGACAAGAATGATTGATGAGGGAAAGGCCATAGATGTTGTCTACATGGACTTCAGTAAGGCATTTGATAAGGTACCTCATGGCAGGCTGGTACAGAAGGCTGGATATAAACTGGCTTGGTCATAGAAGACAGAGTAGCAGCAGAAGTGTGCTTTTCGGAATGGAGATCGGTAACTTGTGGTGTTCCGCAGGGATCAGTGCTGGGACCATTGTTGTTTATAATATATACATATGATCTGGAGGAAAATGCAGGTGATCTGATTAGGAAGTTTGCAGATGATCACCAAAATTGGTAGAGTTGCAGATGGTGATGAAGATCGTCAAAGGATAGAGCGGGATATGGGTTGCAGATTTGGGCAGAGAAATGGCAGATGGACTGGAATCCGGACAAATGCGAGAGGACACATTTTGGAAGATCAAATTCAGGTGCAAATTATACAATAATTGGCAGAACAGTTAGGAGCACTGACGTACAGAGGGATCTGGGCGCACAGGCAATCCCTGAAAGTGCCAACGCAGGTGGATAAGGTGGTCAAGAAGGCATACAACATGCTTGCTTTCATCAGCTGGGGCAATGAATGTAATAGTTGGCAAGTTATGTTACAGATGTACAAAACTTTAGTTAGGCCGCATTTGGAATATTGCATGTAGTTCTGGTCGCCACACTACCAGAAGGATGTGGATGCTTTGGAGACGGTGCAGAGAAAGTTTACCAGGATGTTGCCTAGTCTGGAGGGTTTTAGTTATGGGGAGATGTTGGATACACAAACTGTTTTCACTGGAAATACACAGGCTGAGTGGCGACGAAATAAATGCCTCCAAATTATGAGATGCATAGATAGGGTGGATAGTCAGAGGCTTATTCCCAGGGTAAAAAGGTTGAGTACAAGAGGGCACAAGTTCAAGGTGAGAGGGGGAAAATTTTGGGGGAAAAGTGCAGGGAAAGTTTTTCACATCGAGGATGATGAGTTGCTGCATTGGAGCTGTTGGAAGGTGGCACATTAGCAACATTTAAGGCATATCTTGATAGACTCATGAATGGGAGACAGAGTGATAGAAACCAAATATAGGCAATAAGTAGCAGGTCTAAATAATGAATAGGAATCGGCACAGGCTTGGTGGGCCAAAGGGCCTGTTCCTCTGCTGTGCTGTATTGTATTGTATCTTGTATTGTACGCAAGTATCCAACCCGTACAACACAACTCCCACCACAAGAACAGACACACTTCTAAATAGTCAACATTATCCTGGGAAACCCAAACTTCTGGCTCCCTAATCCTGACAAAATGATCAGAATTTCCACACTACCTCATTGGAGGAGTTCTCTGCAACTAACTGAATTTTAACAGGATGAATTTGAAATAAATAATTTGGTTTTGTTTCTTGCAGCTTTAACTGGAGCAAATAGCTGTAGTAAATTTACAACTAGCTATGCACAAATGCTGGCCTCAATTCTTTATGCACTGTGCATTTCTATAGTGAACACAATTCTCTGGGGCCTGACATGGTTTTGCAACAAGGGAATGAATCATTGAGAGTGGAAAATGGGAAGCTATTAATTTTTTATCTTGTCACACAGACAAGCTTACAAGTTTATTTTCTGCAGTTACAACTATATGTTGGGTACCTTTACTCCAATGTATTGATAAGCCGCTGCTAAAGCCAATTTTAACCTTTTAGGTACCAGGACGCTGCATTTATAACCTTAATATATGAATATTGAATAGGTTCATAAGAACAACAAAGCAGAGTATCTCTTTTAACTTGGAGCCATATAGTCTTATGAAATTACTACTGTAATTATTAATCTAGCACTGGGGGAGTGAACAGAGGTCAGTCAGCTTCATGGTTAAGTGAAATGTCAATGATATTCAGTTATACAGTGTGATGAGATACAAAACCCAAAGCAGGATGTTATTAATGCCTGCCACATTTTATGTATTAAAATATTCATTAATTACCATTTATGATTTCTGTTTACTTTCAATAAAGATATGACACCACATAATTTGTAATAGAACTTACATTTATATGATTTCCTGAAATAAATATTATAGATTAGAAAAAAAAAGATTCTACTGCTTTTTGAGGTCAAGGATCATGATTAATGAGTTACCCATATTGATTCGAAATGAGTGAATGTAGTTTAAGAACGGGGCACTCACTTTATTTCTAGGATTGTAGCAAGACTATCAGTGAATCCTATGTTGCCTTCCACACTGTAGTGCTGCCAGCACCCTCTGTGTAATGTAAGGAGCTAAAGAGCATCTGAACCACTGACAAGTATCAAGTGGGCCTTTGTTTTGTAAAGGTGCATTTAGGGAACTGCAACGATGCCCTACTGGATGATAATTTTGGAACGTTCAAGTCTAAGGAGTAACTCTTACCATCAGCAAAATGCTCCCTGAAGTCAATACTCTGGCAAGGGGAGGTCAGGAGAGTGGCCATTTTTCCATCAATGGCAGAAAACTTTGCAGACAAAACTCAGAAGGTATTGGGAACAGACATCCTGGGTAGCTAATATGCAGAAAATTGCCACAAAGACTGTTAAGCAATGCTAAAAGAAATCTAATGACAATGCTCCAGTGTGCAGGGCTTTTAATTGTATATCAAGTATTGAATTGCATGTCAGTGATGGGTATTAACTTGGAATCCACTTATGCTATTATAAATAGAAACAGAATAAATCTGTGGTTATCATTAATGAAATGGCAAACATTTTAAATTTAGTCATTTGAACAGAATTAAAATTAAAGTTGCCATGCCAGACATCTCAAACAAAACTCACTTATTTATGCAAATAAGTTAGCCGCAAAGAAAATTCAGAATCCAATGATTGTCTAACCTAAAACTGTTTTTATTTTAATCCCAGGATTAAGAAAAGAGGCAATGATATGGCAAAAATACAAACTATAATCATCCAATGGCATCACAATTCAGGAACCATTTTTTAGATGGGAGAATTACACACGTTACTCTGCTATTTGAAAAAAAAGACAAAGTGAAACAACGGAATTATAAAGTAGTTAGCCTAACATTTGTTATAAAATTACTTGAGTTTATAATTAAGAGAAAAATGAAGGTTCACGTTCCAGTAGAGTACTAAAGGAGCATTGTGCTGCAATGGTAGAGGTGTCATCTTCCAAACAAACTTTTAAATGAGGCCAAATCTGTCCACTTGGGTCTGTGTAAAAGATCCCATGACATTACCTTGAGAAAAACAAGGGAGGCTTCCTGGTCAATGGCTATCCGTCAATCAATATCACAAACTAAATGTTTAAAGTCATTATCACATCGTTAATTTTGGGAGTACAAAATGGCTGCCATGGTTCCTAGAGTGTATATTCTTCAAAAAAATCATTGGTTATGAAATGCTTTGAGACTCGGGTGGCCAAGAGAAAGTGCTATATACATGTAAATCTCATTAATTTTAGAAACAGAGTATTTTGATCAGCTGCAGAGACAATCACCTGTAAAGAGTAATCATGTCTGACAACCTGATTTGGATGAGGTGGCTAAAGTAGTGGATGGGGACTATCAATAGATGTGATCAATATGGATTGTTAGAAGGATAAATAAAGACTACCATAACTGACCGTGCAGAAAAACAGAGACAAACCATGAAGGGTATAGATAAGGCGAATGGCAGTTGTCTTTTCCCTTTCATTGGGGATCTCAAGACTAAGGGTCATATTTTTAAGGCAAGAGGAATTATTTTTAAAACATAGAGTGGCTCATGTGTGGAATGAACTTCCAGAGGAAGTGGTAGATGCAAGTACAGTTACAACATTTAAAATACATTTGGATAAGTACATGAATAAGAAATGTTTGGAGGGATGTGGGGCAAGCACAGACAGGTTGGACTGGTTGGACCCAAATATCCACTTCAATGCTGTATGACTCTATAACTAAGTCTAATGGGATGGACACTCTACCTAGCATGATGTAACTAATGCCTTGTATCTGTGTCAGAGTTCAAATTTTTCTCATGTTTTTAAATAACATAAAAGTCATGTTAGAGAGTCACATATCCGGTACGTTGATGATACAAGATAGGTAGCATTGTACACAGTATAGACAAAGCTTAATGTAAGCAAGTGTGAGGTTATTAATTTTGGATAACTGATCGATCAGCATACTTTGTAGAGAGTATGAAGTTATATACATTTGATGTCCAAAGAAGGTCAGGAGTTCAAGTGCATTGATCTTTAAAATGTCATGAACGGGTGCAGAAAATAATCAAGAAAGTTAAAGGAATGCTGGCCTTTATATCTAGAAGACTGGAGTACGGGAATGTAGAAGTTATGCTGTAGTTATCTAATACTCTGGTTGGACCCCACTTGGAACGCTGAGGGTAGATTTGGACACCACATCTTGGGAAGGATATATTAGCCTTGGAGACAGTACAATGTAACTTTACAAGAATGATACCTTGACTTAAGAGGTTAAGTTATAAGGAGCAATTACACACATTAGGCCTGTTTTCTCTAAAATCTAAAAGGTTAAGGGGCATTCTGATTGAAGTCATCAAGATATTAACAGGGAAAGAGATGGTAGCTAAAGATAAACAATTTCCACTGATTGGAGATTCCAGAACTAAGGGGCATAGTTTGAGAATGAGGAGCAGACCATTCAGGGGAGATGTTAAGAAGCACTTTAGCACAGATAGGATGATAAATGTTTGGAACCCTCTTCCACAAATGGCAGTGATTTCAGGATGAGTTGTTAATTTTAAATTTAAATGGATAGGTATTTTGTTAAGCAAAGGTAGAAAACATAATAAAAAATCTAATGGATTGCAGGATTTTAAATTTAAAGGACAGGACTGTCAAAGTTATGCCAAAGCTCGACAAAGCTCTTGACTAGTCCACACCTGGAATTTTGTGAATGGTTCTCAGTATCAAAACATAGAAACAATGTATTGGCTTTGAAGGGAGTTCAGTGTACCTTTACTGAAGTGATACCTGCACTCCAATGGTTAATTTGTGAAGGGAGATTAAACAAATAAGGATTGTATTTCTGGAATGTAGAAATGGTAATGTGACTTTGAATGGAATTGATTTGGTGGTTAGAGAATCTAGGAAAGGGAGCGTAACCTAAACTTTATAGCCAGGATTTTCAAGACTAAAGTCAGGAAATGATTTTCCAAATTGTCATGATGACAGAAAATATAAATATTGGTCTTTGATTTCTATCATCTAATTTAATACCTAGAGCCTTCATGTACTGAAGTGGTTTTAAAAAGGGACCAAAAACATTGATAAACTGACTACAAGAAGAATTTGACTTTCACAGATTGTCCCAATATCATGAAAACAACATGGAATAAGCAAAGATAGTAAGAACTGCAAATGCTGGAGAATCTGAGATAACAAGGTGTAGAGCTGGATGAAC
>JAHRHZ010000267.1:19744026-19770311 GCA_024137785.1 Ginglymostoma cirratum
GCTCTATACCTTGTTATCTTAGATTCTCCAGCATCTGCAGTTCCTACTATCTCTGAATCAAGATATTGAAACCCTTTCTGCACTATGTTCTAATTTTCAGGGTAATGAAGATTGCAGACTACTCCTCCTATCTCTGGGTAGTCTGTCTCCTTGTTTGTCATTCTCCTTAGGTCCTACAGCCCTTTGTACTCAATCAGCAGACCCATCCTGGCACGAATGACTGTCAGCAGCATCTCTGTGGCCTCAAATAGGAAATCTCTGGTCTTTTCCATCTGCTGCTACCCACAGATCTAGGCTAGAAACATCAGCCTTCCCGCTCCTCTGATACTGCTTGACCTGCTGTGCTCATCCAGCTTTACACCTTGTTATCATGGAATAAACAAAGGTGGGCATGAATTAAAATTCACACTTTAACCAACAGCAATGAAACCAGTCTTAACTTCATGTGTGGTAGGAATATGTCCTCCTCTCATATCTTGAATTATATCATGAGAACCTTTATATGCTGGAAAGGGAACCTCACCTACAAACATCAAGCCCGAAGACATAATATTCATTGACAAGAAATATAGAACCAGTTTGTATGTCAAGAAGATTTTTGTTTGCCTGCAGAGGAGATGAATTTTTGACAGCAGAATTGAACTCAGGCTAGAGAAGGCTCTTTCTCTGTCTGTCAAGAAGAACAACATGTAGTGACAACATTGACTGAAGAGAAACATCAGAGAACTGAAAATTTAAAAGAAATCTGCAATATTCTCTACTGCTGACTGTCCATAACCAATTATGGCCTCAGTTTAAAACCTTAAGTCTCAAGGGCAGTCAAAGGACTCTCACCTGCAAACTATTTTCACTTCCTTTGAACTGGGCATAATGCCCTTTTAACCGTGTACATGTGTGTGGGCCCAAGTGACTTCCTGAAGGCCATATGTTTGACTTTGGGACTCTTCTTCTTGAGGTTAGAAGGTATCAAACTTATTTATTTTTAACTCAAACAAACTTTAAGACGGTTTGTTACTGCTCCAGTAAAAAAAGTTAACTATATTTTTAACTGGAGAGAGGTATAGCCTCGTACTAAAAGGAATTTAAACACATTTTGTGATCAACTAAGGAGATTGGAAATGAGGGAGCCTGTTCATACTTTCTCAACTGATTGCAACAATGCAAAAACTTTGGTAAAAGTTGCAAACTCGCTTCAACAAATAACAATTGATCATGGATTAACTTTTGCCTATAAGTCTGTAACTAATAGATTTCCGTTTATCAAAATTACAATTAACCTGTCCAAAGTTGAACCAATGGAGTTTGGTCATAGATCAGCCATTATTTCATTGATTGGCCCAAGGGGCAATTGATTTCCAATCTTCTTGGAAGGGGAAACATTGCTAAAACTGTGGAAGGATCTACAAACAAGAACTTAAACTTTGTACAGTAACTGATTACTTCATTTTTCCACTAAAGTATTCTCTTGGGTGACACATGAAAATCAATATTATGAAAAAAAATTGCACAGATTTAGAGACAGTGAACCATTAATACTTTGCACAAACCTATTTGGCCCAAATAAATCTGCCAAACATGTCAAACAGCAAAAAAGATAAAGAATGATATTTAAGGCCCATTGAAGAAAACTACTGATATTATTAAGTGATATCCTGAAATAATATCAACATTAACTACCTTGCAGAATTGATGGGAACACATACTGTGATGCAATAAGATATTACATGCTATGACTGGATATTACTAATTAGTGAAATTAGCAGCTGATGATAATACCAGATCAACCCAGTAACCATGTTCTCCCTATACAAGATACAAATGCACAAATTATGACAGTATTGTTTTAATAATTTGAGAGTCTCAGTGTTTGTCGCAGATTTTCATATACATTATAGAATGAATGAAATATGTATGACAAGTTACATAGTAGACACAGGAAAATGTCTTAGATAGTTCAATGCTTTTGACTAAGGTCTTCTATTGACAAAAAGTTTGCATCAGGTAGGAAGATCAAGTTAGAGATCTTATTACATAGTTTAGGTATATTGTATGTTCTACCTTTGGAAATAGTGAATAGCTGGTCTTTGAGAAGAGGGTATGCCTGCATAAACCTTCATCCTAGCAACGGAGGCAGAAAGCAAGAAATTACACATTGGCTTCACCTAGACCCTTCCATATTGTGCTCCTTACTGGCTGCTCAAAAACATTACTTTGCTGTTTCTTCAAAATAACAAATTTTTCAGTTATTCACAAAAGGTTAACAACAGTTTTGTTCCTTCAGTATACAAAATCCATGATCCACGTGATTGGCAAATCCCAACGTACTGTTACAATCTCCACCCCCCCAGGGGAAACAATACGAAAATAAAACTGCAAGGAGGAGTGAAGAGGGAGAGCGAGAGCGCGAGCGCAAGAAAGGTCTAAATTGACAAATCAATAACAGAGCAAATAAGGGAGTTGGCTCATAAAAAAATATTATCAGGTTTCTCAATGGTTGAGAAAAAACCTTCATGGAAAATCATCGAAGCAAAGTTAGAAATATAATCTGCACTGAATGCCAAACAAAGGAGCGTAAAGTCTTAATTTGGCAATCAAAAATTCCCTTCAGGGCTGAAATGCCTCTAGCCAGGATTGGCTCCTATTTCTGAATATATTAATCAGTTGACTGAAGTCATTCAGTCTTATATTTAACTGCTAATAGGTTCTTTCAAACCTGCTTGCCATGTTTCACTGCAAATTCATTGAACCTCCCTTCTTCCTCATCAGAGGAGACATGGGGCTTGTCTACCTAAGCCCTCTACAAAGCCCTGTTATTAAACTAGGTTTTGCAGAAAACAATCACAATTCTGAATACATGATATGGTGAGTTTTTTTTTCCTTTATTCATTAATCGGATGAGGACATTGCTGGCTAGGCAGCATTTATGGTCCATCCCTCGTTCAGAGTCAACCATATTACTGTGAGTCTGGAGTCACATGTAGGCTAGACCAGGTAAGGATGGCAGTTTCCTTGCCAAAAGGATGCTAGTGAACCAGATGGGTTTTTCCTGATGATTGACAATGGATTCATGGTCATCATTATATTCTTAATTCCAGATATTTAATAGAATACAAATTCCACCATCTGCCACTGCTGGATTTGAACCTGGGTCCCCAGAACATTATCTGTGTCTCTGGATTAACAGTTCAGCAATAATACCACTAGGCCATTGCCTCCTCTGGGGGTACTGGAATGTTCCTTGTCAGGAGTGCAGGCATCTAGCCATGTTGTTCAAGTTCGGTTACAACACTGCCTACCATGCAAAAATTCCAAAAAGTGCCCAGGCAAGACTTGTACACAAAGATTGACAAATAAAATCTCGCCAATTACCCCTACCCCTTCAGTCTACTCCTGATCATTGGTAAAGTGATGGGGTGGTAATCAATAGTGCCATCCAGAAGCATTTGCTTAGCAATGACCTGCTCAGTGATTCTCCGTTGGGTTCCAATCTGGCCATTCGACTCCTGATGACATTATTCAGTACAAGCTAGCAACGAAGTCCAGTAGGTGAAAGGAAGACTCATGGAATGTTGGTCTTTATTCCAAAGGAAATGTGGTTTTAAAACTGGGAAATTTTGCTTAAAATTATACAAGGTACTAATTAGACCATATCTGGAATACAGTGGACAGAATTGGTCATTCTATCTAAGGAAAGATATACTGGCACTGGAACAATTCATGTAAGGTTCACTAGGCTGATGCCACTTTTAGGGGAATTTTCTGATGAGGAATGTTTGAGTTCAGTTGTGCTTGGAAGATGCAGAGTAGTTGCTACCCCTTTTGGGAGGGTCTAGGACATAACCCCAGAGTAGTAGGTTACCCATTTGAGACAGAGATGAGGATTTTTTTTTTTTATTTCTTTCAGTCTGTGGAATTCTGAACAGCAGAAAGTGTAGAAATTCGGTCATTAAGTATATTCAAGATTGAGAAAGACTGATTTTGAATCAGTAAGTGTTGTGGAAATAAGGAAGAATAAGAGGAGTTGAGAATTATTAGATCAGCCATGGTCTCATGGAATGATAAAGCAGACTCAATTCTGCTTAATTCTGCTCCTATGTCTTATGTTCTTACTAACCTGATGACTCAAGTAGCTTGGTTTTCTGGGTACATGGGGAAATGAACAATCAGATTTTCTTTCCCCAGAAGGGTGTCTGTGAACTTGTGGCTGTCGACTGGGAGATGCCACACTAGTCCCCAGCTGTGTGTTTTGAATGATCTGATAAGGGAATTCATTCCTGCTGTGAACTTCATCACCATAGACACAATGCTTCCTCCAGAGTCATATTGGTGCAAATTATTTTTTTTCAAAAAGGTGGTAGATGAAGGTGGTAGTGCCATGCAAAGAAGCCGGTGGCAGTAGCATTCACTCACTGCAGGTATGTGCCAAGTTTTTGGGAGACCCTCTCTTAGTGTGCTGCTCAACAGCGCTTACGGCCCTCGTTTCTCTTTTCAGGCACTGCTCACCATTTCACTACTGTAATCAACAGGTCTCTGGTCCTGGAGGCACTGGATATTCCATCACCATTTCCTCTTACTTCTCCATTGATACGGCAAAGCAATGACAGTTGCTCGATTGAACTTGCTAAATTGTTTTGTCTGTGTGTTGCAATAGTGGTAATTATAATTTGCTGAACTTAAACTTCCGTCATCTGTTTGTAATACTCATGATCGTTCATGGGCAAAAATGATTCCTATAAAGGAAGAAACACGAACCTAAAATGGTTCCAGTGGTCACCTGACCAAAGATTGAGTTAAGTTTCGTGAGATCCACGGGCAATACACAAAACAGACTATACTGAAATGACCATTTTTATCAAAATTCATTGAAACCAGGCCATCAAGTCAACATCAAGAAATTCACATCTCCTGTTTTATGACACTCTTGTACAATAACATAGTATTTCGAGAGATTGTCAGCTGGGAAAGATACTGAAGCTAGACTTAGGAACGTACTCAAAATTATATTTTAAAGCTGCATTTGAGCAACAGGAGAGAAAGAACAAGGAATGGATTTGTAAGCAGAGATAAAAACTCTCTCACTCTCTCACCCCTGCTTATTTCTCTCACCAGTTCTGAAAACAACACCGAGTGAGAAAGCAAATTGGGGAAAGAATCTTTCATAGGGTATGAAGACATTTACATACGTCACCATTAGTGAGGATACCAGTTACCAACTAAAACAAAATGTGGTCTGCTAATAACACTTCAACGATGTTAAAGATTTTTAATCTGTGTAACATTCACTCTCCTGTCATTCCCAGAAATTCCCCATTTAAAATTATTACGTTGAGGGAGTGAGAGTATCGTATCACATTTATCTCTTTCACTCAAGAAATTGGCAGCTGCATTTTCCAACAAAGTAGAAAAAAGGGGTAGTTACGTACTTAGAAGTGGACTTTTACCGAGAGAGCGGAAACACAAAGTGCAAAATGGAGGGTGGAACATCAGGGATGGGGCCAAAGGATACTTAAGCACAAAAATTAAAACTGGAGAAGGAGGGCAGAATAAAAGGAAGATAAACAGATTAGAAAAAAAAATTAAATTGAGACCGCTCACTCTAACGGTTGAAGTAGTCAAATTTACTTGTTTAATCCCAAATTCAATGAAAATGAGGAGTACGCCTTATTTGTGCTTTTGAAAGGTTACACCAAATAGCCTGACGAGGACTATTACAGAACATCCTGACAGGACAAGCTCTGCAAGTTTATTACCTCTTACGTGAGGAGAGCGCCACTGGCTGTGAGGCAACACAATGGGTGATTTTAAGTGCATACCAATCAGTGGAAAAACAAAAATTCCTTTTTCTCAAGAAACAACCTGCCCACTCATACCTGGAGTTTGAACAGCTTAAGCATTTTGTCTTTGAACACTTGACACAGACAATTAAAATTGAGGCCAACTATGAAGGACCTTCATCAGGTCATTCTCCGAAAAAAAGTCAGAACTTTTGACAATTTGCAGGTTTGAGAAGGAATGGAGATGCAAGGGCCTAAGCAGGTGGTAATTTTGGCTGACAAAGTACCCATAAAATCAGGAAAGCTGGCATCTGGGAATTGCCACAGAACAGGGAGAGATAAAGATGAGATGAATACCTTGAAACAAGCTGCAGAGAAAAGGGAAGCAGGCTGAAACAGTAAAGCTTCAACTGGCAAGTAACAATTCCAAAAGATAAATGTGGGTGATGACCATCTCCAAATAGAGAGATCTATCCCTGGCCCTTTGATATTAATCGTTTTCTTGTTCCCCTTGCCCCACCTCACCTGCCACTCACTTGCTTACCTCTATTCCCCAAGATATATCTGACACCCCTTACAACCATACCCTTTAAGGTTAACTCCCTGCCATTCTGAACAAGAGTCACTGGATTCAAAACATTGACTCTGTTTTTCTCTATACAGATTGCAGCATCTATATTCTTTGTTTCATTTTATTTAGAGAGGATCCAGTCTATTGAAAAGAATAGGTATTCATCAGAGCTTCCAGGAAGAAGCCTACCTTGCATGTTTTTCTCTATTTGATTGACAAGAAAGTGTGCATAATTGTAGTTCCAGCAGGTCAGTGTGTTAATGAGTGTGTTAATGGAAGGATAAGGAATGCAAAAGACTTTTCAGACCATCATAATCAAGGAGGCTGACCCATCTGAAAAGGTTCTGAAATCTTCATACCAAAATTTAACTCAACTTTGGAAATCTGAATTTTGGTCTCTCAACAGATGAAGTTCCCCTTCTAACCTTTCTAAACATCCCAGCAGGTGAGAAAGTGTTGGCTATGATTTCAGCTCGCTGCATGTGTTCTTTCCCATTTGTGTCTGCTGCTCTGGGTGAAAGAAGTTACAGTCTTGGAAGGTATTTGGAAGACCTTTGCTAGATGCACTGAAGAAAGCCAGCATGTTGTACGAACTATTGCCACTATGAGGCTGTGGTGGAGGAAGTGAAAGTAGTCAAGACGATGCTAATCATTTTGGGTGCTTTGTCTGTTCGGTGTTGAATTTCTATACTATTGTTGGAGCTGCAGGAAAGTGGAGAGTATTCCTTCACACTCCTGACTTATGTCTTGCAGATGGTTGAAAGAAAGGTTTGGGGAGTCAGTTCTCAAGCTGTAGAAGTCTGTTCTTATAACCAGAATATTTAGGTCTGGACACTGCCCTGAGGTACTCCAGCAGAGATGTCTTTGGACTGAGATAATTGGGTTCCAATAGCTATGATCTTGACTCAGCTAGATAAAACTTTATCACTTAGAGTTTCCTCATTGACTTCAAGTTTTACTGGGATGCTTGATGGCACACTTCATCAAGTGCTGCCTTGATTTCAATGATAGTCACTCTCACCACACCTCTGGAATTCAGCTGTTCTGACTATGTTTAGTCCAAGATTGTAATTTGTTCAGGAGCTGAATGGTCCTAGTACAACAGAAGCTGAGTATAAGTGAACAAGATATTGATGAATAAAAGACACTTAATAGTGGTGTCAATGACACTTTCCATCACTTTACTGATGATTAGGAGTAGATTGATGGGCAGTAAAGTTTCAGGCTAGATTTGTTCTGCAATCTTTTTATAACTGGATACACCTGTGCAATTTTCCACATTGTCAAGTAGATCTAGCATTGTAGGAAACAGTTTGTCTTGGAGCATGATCAGTTCTGAAGCATGCATTGTCAATGACCAGGTATGGGATTATTGGAGCCTTGCTTTTGCTTTGATAAATGACAATGTAACAGAATATTGCCTGCTTTCACTAAACCAGTAATGCCTATACTGGAATGGAATTCTGACATTAATCACCTTCTCGTTGATTTTATTCAGGATTTGTTTATGATGCGTTCATAGCTGGCCTTTTAAGTATTGTATACAGAAATTTTATCATTCTTTAGTGCCTGAAGTAATAATGAAGCCAGTCTGCTGCCAGTTTTGTAGTGAGACCTCTGTGGTTATGAACCAGAAGATGTCATAATAGATCAATCATAGTGCTTGCTAATTGGTGTCTCTCTGAATTTTCTACCTCTGCTATACTGAAAGATCATAACAGGTAGGATGTCAAAACACTCGCTGGTTAATAAGTTTAGAGTTTTATTTTAATTGTTGCTGAGATCGCAATTAATTGCAATTTAAGTCAATCTTTTTGTTTGCATTGATTTATTCTTTCAGCATATTTTATTCATGTCATTTGTTTTGTTTTTAATTCATTCACAGGATGAGGGCGTTGCTTGCTAGGCAGCATTTATTGTCCATCCCTAATTGCCCAGAGCGGGGTTTAAGATTTGCTGTGGGCCTGGAGTCCCATGTAGGCCATACCAGGTAAGTTTCTTTCCCTGAAGGTCATTGGTGATAAAAGAAAGCTTTTCCAACAATGTATCCATGCTGGACATTAGACTCTTAATTCCAGATATTTTATTGAATTCAAATTCCACCATCTGCCACGGCAGGATTTGAATCTGGGTCCCCAGAATGTTATGTGGGTCTCTGGATTAACAGTGCAGTGATAATACCACTATGCCATCATATCTCCCTGTTGGAATGCTCACTTCCAAAAACAATTGCAGGTACATATTCAAAGAGAAAAAGGAGGTTAATTGGGGCAGTGAGGATTTATAATATCATAAAATCATGAGATATAGGAGGAGTAGATCATTCAATCCATCCAAGTGGTTCTTTAATTCAATAAGATCATAGCCGATCTGTTTGTGACCTTGATGTCACTTTCTTGCCTGACCGCATTACTCTTGACTCCCTTGTCAATCAAAACTATGTCTAATACAGCCTTGAATGTATTCAATGACCGGATCTCCACTGCTCTTTGTGTAAACCCAAATACCAACAACCCTCTGAGAAAAGTAATATTAAATGAAAGTCTCCTTATTTTAAACAATTACTCCCTAGTTCTAGATTCCTCCATCAGAGCAAATGATGGAGGAATCCTCTCCACATCTATCTTGTCAAGTATAACCTCTCTACTTTTAAACTCTATGCCTCAGCTAATGAAGACAAGTATCCCATATGCTTTCTTAACCACTTTGCCACCTTTTCTACTACCTTAAGTGACCAGTGGATATGCATACAAAGGTGCTCTGATTGTTGGTGCTTCCCAGGATCTTACCGTACATCATGTTTTCCTTGCTTTGCTTGTCCTGCCTGAGTGCATCCTCACACAATTATGCAGATTGAATTCCATTTGCCACTGACCACTCATCTGACCAACCCATCTATAACCTCTTGTAATCTAAAGCTATACTCTTCACTACCTCCCACCCCACCAATTTTTGTATCATCCACAAACTTACTAATCAATCCTCCTACATTCAATTCTAAATCATTTATATATATGTCACAAACAACAAAAGGCCCAAACACTGATATCTGCAAAAACACCCCTCCACCATCACCCTCTTCCACCTGCCACTTGGCTAAGTCTGGATCTAATTAGTCGAATTTCCTTGGATCCCATGGCCTCTCCTCTACACTATTAGTCTTCCATGTGGGGTATAATGAAAAGTCTTACTGAAGTTTACTGGGGCTAGTGCAGTGGAATTTGTGTTCAGCATACACACCGTTATGGATCCATTGAATGTGCTGAATGGTCTGTTTCTGTGATGTAGCTAGTACTATGAAATGGACAGCAGATCAAATCAGCATCTGAGAGATGACCCCAGTTTGGTTTTTATTAATGAGATTACTTTGTAAAATGGTATTTTCTCCCCCTCACCTGATACCTCTTTAATGTCCCATGCAGATAGACACTTATCTCCTCTGCCCTTATTTAACCTGTTGTTCACATATTCACAGGGCCTTCCACTGGATTGTGATCAAAAACTGGCAACACGGTCATTATATTTTGTTCTCTAAACTTTGTGACTGTCAGGCCAATTAATTTTCACAGTCTCTCTATTAATTTTCTGTCCAGATCAATTAGCTCCACCAGGAAAGGGAATACGCCTAAGACACTTCCATTCTGTGATAGCAGTGCACTGCCTGGCATATCTATCACAGTTTTCACTTGGCTAATTCAGTCTTCCAACCCTTGAACACTGTTTCCCTGATTCAGCAGTTACTTCTACATACTTTTTATTTAAATGAACTCGTCCAGATCTGTTTTGACACATCTCAAGAGCAAGTGGTAACAAGGTGCGGAACTGGATGCACACAGCAGGCCAGGCAGCATCAGAGGAGCAGGAAAGCTGACATTTTGGGTTTCTGAAGAAGGGTCCAGACCCAAAACGTCAGCTTTCCTGCTCCTCTGATGCTGCCTGGCCTGCGGTGTTCATCCAGCTCCACACCTTGTTATCTCAGATTCTCCAGCATCTGCAGTTCCTACTGTCTCCTCAAGAGCAAGTGGAACTTGAACCCAGGCCTTTTGGCCCGGAGGTAGACTGTTAAACCTTTAGCTTTGTCCAGTTCTGATCAAACTGATGCACTAACCCTTTTGCATTTTCCACAAAGGCCAGAGATCAAAGTTAATGTTCCGGGTCAAGGTACCCTTCCTCAGAACTCCCTATTCTGAGGAAGGAACACTTGACCCAAAATGTTAACTCTGATTCCCCTCCACAGATACTTCGAGACCTGCTGAGCTTTTCTAGTAATTTCTGTTTTTGTTTCTGATTTCCAGCATCCACAGCTTTTTCAATTTTTCCTTGCTAAGTGTTTAGAGCGCTTCTATGTTTTGCATCAGATTTCCACAGTTCGCAATGTCTTTGTGTATTTCGCAACTGAGCCACACAGATTCAGTACTGCCTCCACATGGGAAGGACCAGAAATTCAAATGGTAAGCATAACCATTTATTTCCATTGCAAGCAGGTCAACAGTATAAGTTACTTCACCCCAGATCTTGTTTTCTTCAACTGATAAAAGCCATAAACGTCCTCTTCTGTCTTATTTCTCCATTCCATCACAGCTCCCGTCTCCAAAAAAGTACTTTAGTTTTCAACCCATTAAATACAGCATTTTACTGGAAAGGCATCCTTCATACTTAACAGCTAGAGAGTGAACATTTCAGCTGTTGTGTGAATCTTATATTGGTGGCCACATTATAACAATGAAAACCTTTTATTAAATAATGTACATCATGGAATAGCTAGATGGAGTCTTAAAAGCAATGCACGCAGTAGTCGTTATGTTATTAACCCAAACAAAACACCAACATAATGGAAACTAGATCGGGTTACAGGTTCTGCATCACGTACGTATATGTTTTGTAATTGTGTACATGGTTAAATGGGATCTTTATGACTTCATGAACTAGAACAGTTATTTATTCCTTTAATGACATTTTAAACTTGTACGGTGACAGTGCGTTAGGAATTGCAAACTCTTATTACCTTGACTGTCACAGCTATGTTGACTGTAAAGGGTTGCTACGGCTTACCAGTCAAGAATTGTTGTAGGTCAAAGGGCAAATCCCTGTACAGCTTCAGCTCTTGTTCTGCATTGCAAGTGGACAAGCCTTGACGTGAGCACTGATCTAGAAAAAGTTAATACGTTGGCTGTGACTTTTATATAAGTCTTTGGTTTCTACTCTATTTGTTGGCTACTATGCCAATGCAGGCTAGAATATATTGCAAATTAACAATCATTGCTACAATCAGAAAGAATCTTCACCTCTTACAAAAGATAATAAATATGAATGTTAAGTTTTGCAAAGTAACCATGTTTCCTACTCCCTAACAATATACCATTGCTGTGAACCTCACAGACAAATACAACTTGATGTTTGTATAGATGAATCATTCTGCCCAAACCTGGAGATCAGCAGCAACAAGCATCAGGAGATTGTTTGAATCCAATGAAACAAAAAATCTTTAAACGCATACTGACCAGCAGTATTTAATAGGTATCAAAATCAGACAATGTATTTGACGTAAGATAGAGCATTTAAGTAGAGTAGATAAGCTAGAAAGTGGCAATTTGAAATGTGATATTTGTGGTGAGTAGCAGCTTGGGAAGGAATAGATGACTTTGAGTCTATGGTTCCCATTGCTCTCCAGCACTGATTTTTTTCACGTGTCATGATTGCATCCATTGTAAATTAATTGATAGAGATTAATTGCTATAAATAGCAAGCAATTCTGTTATCATCATTTTTTATCACTTCTGTGATAGAAGGCAGTGAAAATGTTGGACTTTGATCTCTTCTTTTCTAACACTTCTTATGTTTCCATGTCTAAATACCAGCTGCTCTCACTTATACTGAGGTAGCACTCTCACCTCTGAGTGAGGAGGTCATGTTCAGGTCCTAACCCAGAGACTAGAACATAAAAATTTGCATTGACACTTCAATGTCATACCTTGACAGTTAGATGGTCTATCTTTCCGATGACACATACAAACGAAGTTCCAGCTGTCTCGAAAGATTCCATGACACTATGTCTAAGAAATGGGGTGTGATGTCTTTACCAAGTTTAGCCATCAATCGGCATCACAAAAACAACAAATAATCTTGGCATTATTATATTGCTTTTAATGAAAATTGGTTTTGTTCAAATTTGCTGCTCTCCTCCCTACACTGCAGCAGTAACTACAAAGCAAGAGGCTTTCTTGCTTGATTCCTTCCTTTGTCACTATCTCTTTTGCAGATGTTTCACCTGCTGGTTGAACATTTTTCCACTTCTCAGAAAGGAAAATGTCAACAAATTCATTTATTTTTGTTTTGGAAAGGCCTTAATTTAATAAATTGATATGATGAATGGTTTTAATGTTAAATTTTCAATAAAATTCTAACAAATTCTTTATTAATAAGAGAAAATACTTCCAATTAATGTCTATAGTATAAAGATAGATCTGTTCATTGCGTTCTTAATTTGCTCTTAATGCATTTGAAATGGGCTAAAATCTCTATGGGTAGACAAATGTTATAAAAATACATTGATATGGATTTTGTGATCAAATTGTGAGCAATTTGCTTCAAGCTGCGTGAAGAAAGCTTCCTAAAGACTTAAATGATCTCTGTGGCATGAATCCTACCCTTTTCTGACAGTAGTTTGAATCTGTGTGGCGTCTGTTCGACAGAATATTTAACAACAGTAAAGTCTTCAGCAGGATAAGCAGCCTTAAACATTGGAGTATTCTGATAGAAAATAATTAAGGGAGTAAAATAAGCCAATTTTTTTCCACTTTGAATTGAATATTCACGAAAAATCAAACAAAAGATTATGAAATGTATGTCGGAATTATATAGAAGCCCAAATATTATAAGTATTGTCTTTTTTTCAAATGAGAAACTGGCTTTAATTTTTACCATAATGGAGGTAACTAGTATTCACTAAAAATTAAGGTCAGCGTTTAATTTCAGTTTGCCCGTTCATTACTGATTATGAACTTAGGTGCACTCTTAAAAATCCAATTGCAGCTCATTCAATAAGATACAACCTTTTCAATTGTTTTCAATTCTATTAGCGTACAAGGGATAAATTGTTGTCAGCTCAATAATTTCTAGTTGATTGCAGTACATAGACTTCAGCAATGCATCTCATGAAGTAGAGTCGAAACACAGACAGCACCTTCTGGGTTGTGTGAGCCCCAGGAATTGTTGTCAGCTTCACAGAAGTAATTACAAACATTGACCATTTCACCATTCTTCCGATTGCAAATTCTGTGCCATCCAGCAATCTCAGCAAATAGAAACTTCTCGGCTAACTTCTGATGGATGTTATTCTAGAGAATTTGTCAATGATGCACCTGCTGCCCCAATAGCAGAAGATATTCTCTATCTAAAAATCCCTACAAAAGTCAATTATCGTCCAGTAGTTCATGGTTTAACGAGACTACAGTAATTATGAAAGAATAACTCGTTTGCCTTATATTCTATTCTTATGAAATAAATCTTCACTTAATGAACAGGATATTATTTTCTGAGGATGTTATTTTCCTCCTTTTTAAGAAATACAATCACAATTTAAATTTGTGTAAGATAAATTTAAAACTAATGTCAACTTATTCACACTAAGTTTGAGTGCTATAAAAATGCATAAAATCACATTCACTCATCAGCAAGTGAAATGTAGTTCTGAGTAGGATCACAGACTTGGAAGAACTTGGAAACTGTTGAAAGATACTGTGGGAGAACTGTAAGAACTTTGGCCCATGGCTGAATTGTTTGGATTGGCTTGCCTCATCTTTGTCTATCTTGTGAATTATTTCAACAGTAAGCTATGAATTAGAAGACCTGATAACTGCAAACACGGTGTCATATAGAACTGTTACTCTCTTCTTTGCTGGAGGATTCTGACATAGCTAGGCCACAAATCTGATAGAACATTTCTTTATATGAGTTTCATTTTAATAGTCTCAGTATTGTTATCTTCTTCTGACAGCCCTCTCCCAGTTTCTTCATCTCGTGGGATGGATTTGTTTCATTATCACTCATTTGCCAATTAACTTTCTGTAAGCATGTGGGCTTCCTTTCCAAAGATAATTTTTTTAGAAAAAAAATCACAATTGGCTTCTACCTTACAAACTGAAAGAATGAGTGCTGTTTGTGCCATTCCCTCTCAGCCATATTTGAATTCCCTAGTAACACAACTATTGTTTTTTTTTAGCACCTCATGTGTCATTAGAATTTGATTTACCTCAGCTTTCCATCCACATTTTGACTTGTGTGGGAGGTGTAATGAAAGTTGAAAAAAAAAACTAATGTAGAGTAACAAATCTAAACACATTTAGCTTGAAATTTTTAGCATCTGCAGTTCCTACTATCTCTGAAATTATGAGATACAGTTTTAGGACCGAGTAGATTAGTGCTCATACATATCATCATATGATATTTTAACATCTGTTAGTTAATTAAAACACTTTCATTAAAAAGAGGAATTTTGTACAGGGTTTACCATGTTAAATAATACAAAGCACCAGGTTTTGTGATCATATTTCATATTGAGAATTTCGTTAGAAATAGCTCATACTCCTAGGAAATATCCAATCACAGCACTACACTCAACAACAGCATGCATTTATATGGCACCTTCAACATAGTAAAGCATTTGAAAACAATAGCTGCACAGGAGCCTAATCAGAGAAAGATTAACACTAAGACAAAGGTGATGATTGAGGACAAATGACTAAAAGTGTAATCAAAGAAGTAGAGTTAGAAGAGGAGGCCAAGTGGAAAGGCAAACATATTTAGGTGGGAAATTCCAGAAGTTAATGTCCAGACAGCTGAAGGTATGAATGTTAATGAAGCTTAAAGGAAATGGAGGGTCTATTGTGGTCAAGTAGTTCCTTGTAGCCAAGGAATTATTTTATGGATTCCTATTCCATATCAAGTTGAAGTCTTAAATGGTATCTGAAATTACTTTTCTATTCCTGAATAAAGTGACATTTTGTTGAAGCTTTTAATCTACTCATCAGGACAATTTGCAAGATTTAAAATTTTCAAGAAGGTTTGTAGCATGGGCTGTGGATGAGATTGTGGGTCTCTTTGTCCGTTTCTCACTTGTCTCACTACACACAGACAAAGAGGGACACAAATTTAACTGGGACAACACATCCATAATTGCACAAGCCAGACAGAGACACACCAGGGAATTCCTGGAGGCCTGATATTCTAACCGGAACTCCACCAACAAACACATTGAATTAGACCCTGTGTACAAACCACTGAGAAGCAGAACCGGAAGCGGTACTAAACACCCCAACAAACCGAGGCATATAAATAACAAGCGGGACAGAACACCAACGCTTCACTGGAGACACACTGACAACGTTACCTAGCAGGGTGACGAAACTTTTGCAACCAAACACACCGGCTCGGTGAGCATGTCGACAACTACAATTTGCAAGGACTATCAAAGCAAAGGGACAACATCATTTACATTGTTTAAAAGGAAAGTGCTGATGGGCCAGCAAGTGGGATCTGATCAGCAGAGGTATGCCATGGTGAATAATCTAATCAATGATGAATAATTCTGAACTGCCAAGGCCTCTTTCAGTTTTAAAGCAGGCAGATTGGCTGTGATTAGTCAAGGCATTACCCAAGAAATGAACCAGAGAAATGGCAGTAAGCTATTTTGTTGAAAGAAAGGTGCTATGTGTACCTTGTTCTTTCTACTTGTAAAGAACAATAGGCAACATATATTAATACACAGGCCATGGGAAAGGAGGCACATAGATGAGAGGGCAGGGTGGTAGGTGTGTGAGGGGGCTAGGGTGGCAATAGGATGGGGCAATGGTAGCAGGTCAGTAGGTTAGATCTGAGTGATGTGTGGATGAGGGGACAAAATGGCAGATGGGGTTTGGCTGCATGTGAATGAAGTTAGAATCTGGTGCGGAGAATCAAACATAGTTGCACAATAATGTAGAAAATAGGAATACAAGAAGACAATTCAATCCTTTATCCTGCTCCACCATTCATTATGATCATGGCTGATCATCCAACTCAATAGCCTTTTCCTGCCTTTCCCCCATAATCTTTGATCCCTTTAGCCACAAATGCTACGCCCAACTCCTTCTTGAAATCAGCCACTTTTCTGCAGTGATAGTGAATTGTACAGGCTCACTACTGTCTAGGTGAAGAAATCTCTCCATATCTCAGTCCTAAATTGTTTACCTCGTATCCATAGATTATGATCTGTACTTCTTCCACTCCTTCCAAAGGAAACATTTTTCTTGCATCAACTTCATCTAATCCTGTTAGAATTTTATGGGTTTCTATGAGATCTCCCCTCATTCTTTTGTAGCCTGGTGAATACAATCCTAACTGATTCATCCTCCCCTCATACATTGGTCCCATCATCCCAGGAATCAGTTTGGTAAACCTTCCTTGCACTCCCTTGAAAGCAAGCACAGCCTTTTTCAGATAAGGAGATTGAATTTGCACTCAATACTCCAGGTGTGGTCTCACCAAGGTTGTAAGACATCCCTGCTGTTGTTTTGGAAAACTCTCCCTCTGAAGGCCAACATAACATTTGTCTGCTGCACCTGCATGTTTACCTTCAGCAACTATAATACAAGGGCATCCAGGTCTCATTGCATGTTCCCTTCTCTCAATTTATAGCCATTCATCTGTCTTCCTGTATTTGTTACCAAAGTGGGGAACCTCACCTCTATACACATTATACCACATCTGCTGTGCATTTTCCCGTTCTTTCAGCTTGTCCAAATCACACTGCATCCTATTACAGCTCACACTCCCACCCAGCTTTGTGTCATCTGAAAATTTGGAGATATTGCATTTAGTTTCCTCATTCAGATCATGTATTTGAATAACTGGGGTCCTAGCACTGATTCTTGAAGTATCCCATTAATCACTGCCTCGTTTGGAAAAAGAGCAGTTCATTCCTACAAATTATGTCCTGTCTGCCAACCAATTTTTTTGTCCATCTCAATACTCTACTCCAATGCCATTAACTATAGTCTTACACACTCATGTGTTATTGTGGGTTTTTGAAAGCCTTCTAAAAGTCTGAATAAACCCACATCCACTGGCTTCCTTTATCAACTCTACGAGTTACATTCTTAAAAAATTCCATAGATTTGTCAAGCATGATTACCCTTTTGTAACTCCATGCTGACTCTGTTTGATCCTGCCACTGTTTCCAAATGCCTGGCTATTAATTCTTTTATCACAGGCTTGAGCATTTTCCTCAGTACTGATGTCAGACTGACTGATCTATAATTCCTGTCTTTCTCTCTGTCTCCCTCCGTAAATCAAGGGATTGCAATAGCTACCGTCCAATCTGTCAGAACTGTTTCAAGGTCTATAGAATATAGAACGATGACTACCAATGTTCCATTGTTTCTAGGGCCACTTCCTGAAGGACTCTGAGGTTTAGATTGTCAGGGTCTGGTTAGTGGCCTTTAAACCCATCAATTTCCCCAATACCATTTCCCTACTAAAACTGATTTCCTTCAGTTCCTCCCTCTCACGAAATCCAGTCTTCCCCAACATGTTTGAAAGGTTATTGGTTTCTTCCTTTGTGAACTTAGAAAATTTGCATTTAGCTGTTTCTTTGTTCCCATTTTATACATTTTCCTGCTTCTGACCGTAAGGGGCTTACATTTGTCTTCACCAATCTTTTTTGTTTTCACATACCCATCAAAACTATTACAGCCTGTCAATTTTCATATTCTACGCAAGCTTACTCTCATATTCCATTTTTGCCTCTCTCATTCAATCCCTTTGTCCTCTTTTAATGAATTCTAAATTGCTCTTACTCCTCGGGCTTGTTATTTTCAGGGCAAATTGTCTGTCTCTTACCAGCACAATGTGACAGTATGCTTAGCGCAAATAATGCTAAATACAACCACCTGAAGATGCTACAATGGTTCCACACATACCAGAGCATTGGTGAGCTACCAACATAATAAAGCAAAAATTGTCAGATTGCTTAATAAAATGAAACTTATCAGCTTGAAACTTAAAACTGCAAATATGTGCATGGCTAGTGCTAACCAAAGCACAGTAAGAAACAGAAAGTGTAAATGATCTGTTGCACAAGAAAAAAACATCAAATTATTATCTGTCTTCTCCCTCAGTGAATATTGCACTGCTCTACATTTATTCAGCAAAGAGCAATAATTTTTTGTTTTGTTTCAAAGGTACTTAAGTGTTGACCACAGTCTGAAGAGTGAAAAAATGAGGAGCACAAGCGCTTAACAATCTTTTACCACATCATCTAAAAAGTGCACTTTCAAACCAAAAGGCTATTCATTTGTCACACTCATCAATAGAGCACTTCACCTACCAATGAAAAATGTTAAACTCTTTCAAAGATGTATAGCCCAATTGAAATATTAAATATATCTCCAAAATTACTCCTTCCTGGCACCAAAGGTTTTGTAACTTTCAAAAGTTTATCTCTCTTTACAAACACATGACATCACAAAGAATCTCCAATTACTGCAGCACTTCACAGTAATCATTGATGAGTGAGTCAATTAATTGCAAACAATCCTAATATATATATTTATGGCTCCTGAACTTGCTCTTGTGGAATACAAATTATAAGAAGATGTGATTACACTGGAGAGGCTGCAGCCAAGATTTAGCAGGACGATGCTTGGGCTGAAGAAATTTAGTTATGAATAGAGATTGTATCTGCTGGGGTTGTTTACCTTAAAGCAAATGATATTGAGAGGGGATATAATCAAGATGTAAAAAATTATGTGGGGCATAGACAGGAAGAAAGTTTTTTTCTCTTGGTGAAGGGAAGGATGACCAGGGAGCAGAGATTTAATTTAAAGACCAGGAGGGTTAAAGGAGATCTAAGAATGTTTTTCACCCAGAGGATGATGGGAATCTGGAACTCATTTCGTGTGAGGGTGGTATAGGCAGAAACCCTAAAATATTTAAACAGCATTTAGATGTGAAGGCATGCAAAGCTATGGGTCAAGTGTTGGAAAATGGGATTAAAATGGTTAGGTAGTCGTTTATAACCAGCGCAAATTCCATGGGCTAAAGGGTCTTTTTTCTCAGCTGTAGATCTCTGTGACTCTAACAAAAATTATTTTAAAAAAACATTTTGGGAAAAACAGCTCACGATTTTCAACAAGTACTTGGATGAGCACGTAAAATTGGGACTTGTGTGGATTTAGCAATGTCAATAGGCCAAAGGGCCTCTTTTGTACTTTATGATTCTATAATCCTAAGATTCTATGATTCTTCATTTTAAAGAACACTTTTGCATAGTGTCTATGTTTCCTGATTCCTAAGTAATCTGAGTTCTTCTATGGGGAGGAACATGTGAAGTATAGCACAATGAGACAAATGGTAATATTAGAATGCCTGTTCAAAACAAGATTGTATACCAGCTGCCTGGACCACAATGATGCATGATTCCCTTAGAAAAGATAGTCAAAACAGTAACAGTAACATATCTACTGAAACAGTCATCAACACTTTGTCAGAGATGCTGCTGTAAAATGCTGGGCTTTCTCAACCTAATCTGCAAAATCTTTAATTCTCACGATAAAATATAGGATGTGATTTTGTTTTTACATCATGGTAAGTGCATTGTAAGACCAGTTTTTCTTTTGCCTGTGCTTAATTGCCCTTCAGAAGATGGTGGTGTGCCATCTTTTTAGATCTCTTCAGTCCAAGTACTGTAAGTACTTTCACGGTGTTGTTAGGAAGGGAATTCCAGGATTCCAATTCAAAATAATAGTGAAACTTGGAGTCAGCAATTTTACTCTATTTCATCATGTCTTGTGGGCATCATTGGCTAAGTCAACATATGTTGCCCATTCCTGCACTCTCATGCACATGCTGCCCTTGTCCTACTTGATGATAGTGATCAGGACTTCGGATAAACTGTAAAAGAAGCTTTGATGCGTTGTGATAGTGCAGCATGTGGATGATACTACATTGGTGGTGGAATGATTTAATGCTTGAGATACTGGATGGGATGCTGACCAACTGATTTGCTTTGTATTGGATTAAATTAATCCCATGAATATCAAGAAAAGCCAGATAGCTCCTCTTCTTTTGCAAATTGTCATAACTTGGCACTTACATCTTGCAAATGTTACACTCCATATATTAAGCCAAGCCTGAACATTGTCCTGCCTGCATGTAAGGATTAAAATATGGGAATTATGTAGTATTCAGTTACTGAATTGTTTTATGCTTGATTTTCTGATTCTTGATTTCAGAGCTGTAAGGACGGAGCAGACAGTTCAGAGTCTGTGAATAAAATCTGTACAGATACAAAATCTGGTGCATCACATTGGCATATCTCCACAAAACACAACTGTTGTGAATCGAACTGAACACTATACAATCATAAATGAATATCCTCAATTCTGAAATTATGATGGAGGGAAGATGACTGATGTCAAGTTGGAGATGGCTAGGCCTAAGATATTACCCTGAGGAATTCCTGCATCAATGCCCCCGTACTGTGAGCCAACAATCACAAACACCTTCCTATGTCTGAGGGATGACTGCAGGAAAAGGTTTCCACGACTCCCAATTTTGGTACAGTTCCTTCACAATACACTTGATCAAATGCTGCCTTGATTTTAAGACCAGTCACTTTCACCTTAACTTTGAAAGTCAGTTTCTTTCTTTTGTTCATGTTTGAATCAAGCTGCAAGGAGTTGTAAGAATTATTGAATTGAAGTAGCTCCAGCAGAACCCAAACCGAGCATCAATGACCAAATCATTGCTTAGTAAGCTTTAGTTGAGAGTACTCTCAAAGTCACTATTCACTTTCTAATGATTGGTGGTAGAGTGACAGGTATTTATTGGCTGGGTTAGTTTTACAAAGCTTTTTTGAACTGAATGTAGGTTGACCATTTTCCATATTTTTGGTGTTGGTGTGGTGACAGTACAGAAACAGCTTTGTTCAGGCTGTGGCTAGTTCTGGAGGATAAATCATTGTGGTTCAGCAATATATTGTGGTGGCCCATTGATGAACCCATCTCATTTCCATGATTATACCATGGCTGCCAACGAATACTACACTGCAATTCGCTCTGAGGAACTTCTGTCAGTCTCTGTGCACCATACAAGGCAGAGTAGTGTTAACATCAAACCTGGGAACATGAATTAAGAGTCCATTCAACCTCTTCAACTGTGCTATTTAATAAGAGTATGGCTTGGTTATGGTCTGACTCCTACCTAGCACCAATTTTCTTTTGACTCCCTGTCAGTGAAGAATCTACTGCCTGAAAAGTTTCAACAATCATCTAGTCTCTCTTGCTATTTGGGGAAGAGATTTGCAATGACGCTCAACCCTCCAAAAGAAAGAAAATAATTCTTTTAACTTCTGTCTTAAACAGGGAAGCCCATGATTACAACACTGTGGCCTAGCTCTAATATCTATCCTAAAGGCAAATATCCTTTCGGGATTTACCCTATAAAATCCCTCAGGCTCTTCTATGTTTAAACAAAGTCCTTTGCATTCTCCTAAACTCCAATGAACACAAGCCCAACCTATTGAACTCTGCTGATAAGGACATCTGTATACATTCAAGATCAGCCTAGTAAATCTTTTCTGGACTGCCTGCAATAGAAATATATCTTTCATTTGGTAAGGGGACCAAAGCTGATCACTGTACTCTAGATCTGGTATAACTAATGGCCAACAATCTATTTGTACTCTCTATTACCTGTTGAATGTTAGTTTTTAGTGATTCTTGCCTAAGGACACCTAAGTCTCTCTTTGCCTCAGCTTTCTGTCATCTCATTCTGGCACTCCACTAGGTATAGGTTGCCCACTAAAAGATCCCCCACCATCCCAACTATCATTTGTTGATCCACACCCTCTTCATACTAATATACTACCTACAACACCATTGGTTCCTATCTTAAGATACCACACATTAGGCTACTTCATCAGCAAGGCCTTCTGGAACTCCAAATATATTGCCTCCACTACTTCCCCTTTACTTATCCTGTTATCTTGCATCTTCAAAAAATTGTTATAAATTTGAAGCAAAATTGACTCTGCTTGATTGTATTTTGTATTTGTAAATGGTCTTCAATTAAATTCTTTATAATGGATTATGACATTTTCTTAATGTCAGATTAGTCACTAATCTTTGTTTTGCGCGACTGCTTTGTCCTTGCCACAACATTCTTGGCATTAACTTCCCCTGCTCTCATTCACTTCTGAGACATTGGTTCAAAAGCTCCGTACCTCCTCCTGACCACCATCTGCCTCACTAGTGCCCCCAGCATGGTATCATTGACATAGGGACCTCTTTCTTTATGCTCTGTGACATCTCCCTCAAGCTTAAATGTTTCAAAGAGAGCATGTAGTAGCTTGAATTTGATTACTGCAGCTTATCATTTAAAGTACTTTTCAATGCACCTGTAAAAACAGAAAGCTGCTTGCAGTGCATAATTTGTTGTTGTTTATTGCATAGCCAATGGAATATAAGTATGGGTGCTTTGCTACAGTTTAATAGGGTATTTGTGAGGTCACATGTGGAGTACTGTGCACTATTTAGGTAACCTTCTTTCAGGAGGGATGTTAATAAATTGGAAGCGTAGGATCGTGTTCAGTAGCGACCAATATCAGTGAGTGGCGAAAATGGACTCTTTTGGTCATCTGCAGTGGCACAGTTCGAGGTGGTGATAGAATCCAAAGTACAGCTTTACAGTAGCCTCTTTTATACACAGTTTTGACATACATTAAAATTTTAACACTGTGGTGTCACATAGCTATATCTATTGTCCACACGTTTCAGTGCGGAAGCAGGAAGTAGTTTAAACACTTGCTAAATGCTGGCTGTTACTCCTGATGGGATTGGAATGTCTGTTCAACCTGAGCTTGCATAATTAAGAGGTGTTAGTCTTTTTGTCTTTAAAGTTAGCAATGTTAGCAGAAATACTCGACCTAACTGATCTAAATAAGTGAGAAATTAAATGTGTACTAAATAAAAGTATAGAAGATATTAAACCAATCTCCCAAGGCCGGGTCGTGAGATTTAATCTACTATTGCCAGTTTTTGACAGTTCCTATGCATTCATTCATACAGTTTCACAGAAGCGCTGTTTTGATAGTAAGTTTATTAAAGGGGGTAGAGGCCCTATTTAACATGTAATTAAAAAGTATAAATCCGTATATTAGTACAAGATGATGGTCCTAAATGAAAGTTAGAAATAGGTTGTACGGTGTTATAGAAATATGTAGTGTACAAGGAAATTTCAAAGAGATAAAAAGCAGCAGACTGTAGGGGCCTGCTGGGGGAGGAAACTGATGTCCTGCAGCCTATTCAGGTCCTGAGAGATGGTTACTATCATAATCTTTCCATAGTTTTGAGTCAGTTAAGCAGAAATGAAGGTGGAGATGGCATTGTTCTGAGTAGGTTACAGTATTAACACTTATTCAGGGGTAGCCTTTGGTACAGAAACAGGTCGAAACACTGCTTGCAGCATGGGTCCAATAAAAATTGAAAGATGTAAAGAAACAGTAATGGGTTGGCAGTCTAGGAAGGGATGTTTAATTTAGATTATCTTGTAAGAGTAAAATGTACTAGAAAAATGCAGTTTTTGTGAATAAATGAATGGAAATGTGGTATAGTAAACATAGAGTGCTTGTGAGTGAGTTCACAAAGAGAATCATAATACAATATCTTACAGAAGCAATTTAGAATAGATTTATTAGGCTGATAACTGGAATGAAGGGTTATCTTATGTGGAAACATTCGGCAGGCAGGGTGTGCATCCATTGGAGTGTGAAGAAGAAAGGAGATCTTTGTAGTTAATCTATGAATTCTTCACAGCAGGGAGCTGTTGAAGTTGGGCTCCATCAGGGAGGTGTATTGGTCTTTAGCCCTATTATTTTCCCTGGCATTTTTTTTCTAGCGATATTTATTGTACTTATTTCCTCTCCCCATTCCCCATAATTATTTTGGAATTTTGAAATGCTGCAGCATCTTCAACTTGAACATTGATGCAAAGTATTCATTCAACTTCTATGCTAAGAGGTCTAAGCCCACTTTGGCTTCTCTGTTTGTTTTTCTAGATTTGAATAAGTTCTTGCTGTCCATCTTAATATTCCTTGCACATTTACTCTCAAAGTTTGTTTTCTTCCTTTTTTTAGTTTTGAAGTCTTTCCCAATCTTTTGGTGTACCACCTATCTTTGTAACATTGTATGACTTTTCTTTCAATTTGATACTCCGTTGGTTAACCATGGTTGGCTCATCCACTTCCACATTGGGAGGAATCTTTGTTGTGAGCTATGAACTATTTTCTTAAACGTCTGTCATTGTTCATCAATCTTCTTCGATGCTAAATGCCTTTCCCAATCCACTCCAGCCAGTTTTGTCCTTATTCATTTGCATTTACACTGATTTAAGCTTAACATAGTTGTTTGAAAGCCAAGTTCCACCTTCTCAAATTGAATGCTAAATTCCAACATGTTATGGTAACTATTTGCTAAGGGATCTTTTACTCTGACATTATATATATTAAACTTGCCTCCTTACATATCACCAGATCCAACATAGACTGATCTCAATGTATTGTTCTAGGAAACTGTCCCAAATCCATAAATTTTCCTCATTGCTTCCTCTGCCAATCTGACCACCTAATCTACATGAAGATTGAAGTCATTGATAAGTAATGCACTGCCTTTGTTACATATCTTATTATCTCCTGATATATTCTTTATCCCACCATATCATTTGTAACTCTGTAGAGTTCTCCCATCAGTGTCTTTTCCTTTCTTCGTTACTTTCCTCTATCTATGTGGATTCTGTGTCTTCTGCTACAAAATCATTTCTCACCATCAAACTTCTATTCTGTACTAAAAATGCTACCCCATCACTCGTTTTTCTTCTTCCCTGTCCTTTTAAAAAAGTTATATAACAATGCAAATTTAATTTACAACTTTGACCTCCTTGTAATCATGGTCTTGTAATATCTATAAAATCTGTACTTTTGCTGTTAATTCGTTTAATTTGTTCTGAACATGGCACACTTTCAGGTAAAGAGCTATTAATTTTGCCTTTTTTCTACCTTTCTCACATTAACCCTGATTACTGCTGGTTTTCGATGTCTGTACACTCCGTCTTTTCTGTCCCACTCTGGATATCACTATCCAAATGACTGTCCTGTAACGCTGCCCCATGTTTTGTAAGTCTACAGTTTTCCTCTTCCTCTCCCAGTCAATTTAAAGCTCTCTCTACTGCTCTAGTTATTTGATTTGCTATGAAATGTCCTCAGCACAGTTTACGTGAAGCCCATCCCACCACAACACCTTCCTTCCATCTATGCCACTGTCCCACAAACAAAAACCCCATTCCATCCGCATCAATCTGAGTCATGTGTTTAACTAATTGATTTTATTTACCCTATGCCAGTTTGCCTATGGCTCAGGGTAGTAATCCAAAGATCTTGGAGGTTATGCTTCCAAATTTAGCTCCTAACTGTTCAACATGTTTCAGCATAACTTCCTTTAAAGTCCTACAAATGTTGTCGGTACCGACACGGACCTTGATAACTCTATTCCTCCCTGCTTCTCCATGTTCTTCTCCAGCCATGACATGATGACCTTAGGCCCAAAAAACAGGCAGACAATGCAGCATAACAAGGCGTGGGGCTGGATGAACACAGCAGGCCAAGCAGCATCATAGGAGCAGGAAAACTTGACGTTTCGGGCCTAGACCCTTCATCAGAAATGGGGGAGGGGAAGAGGGTTCTGAAATAAATAGGGAGAGAGGGGGAGGCAGACAGAGGATGGATAGAGGAGAGGATAGGTGGAGAGGAGGCAGACAAGTCGAAGAGGCGGGGATGGAGCCAGTAAAGGTGAGTGTAGGTGGGGGGGTAGGGAGGAGATAGGTCAGTCCAGGGAGGACGGACAGGTCAC
>JAHRHZ010000267.1:19770411-19822256 GCA_024137785.1 Ginglymostoma cirratum
TGAGGAATGGGAGGGGGAGTTGAAATGGTTCGCGACTGGGAGGTGCACTTGGTTGTAGCATTTGGAATTCTAACTCAGGATTGCAGACAAGAGTATCTATTCCCCCTAGTTATATAATCCCCTGCAATAATTGTATTGCTTTTTCCATCCCATACTTGAGTGGCCCCCTATACTAAGGTGCCATGGTCAAATCAGTCATCTAACCTGCAGTTCTCACTCTTGTCTATCCTGCTAAGCAGAACTGTGCAGCTGTTGGACAACCTTAACTGCTTATGTTTTCATATTTGCCTTGCCGACAGTCATATTCTCTTGTCCCTGATCACAGACTGATTCTGAATTTCCTCGTCGGAAGGATGTTACTGCCCTATCGAGCAAAGTGTCCAGGTCACATTCCCCCTTCTCTGATGTGGGACAATGTCTGCAGCTCAGACTCCACCTTCTCAAGTTGTGATAAAAATGTTCCTTGAGCTGCAAACACCCATTACAGATGTTTCTGGTCTGTATTACATTGATATCCAGCCGCTTCCAAACATTGCAGCAGTGACACATCGCCTGTCCTACATTACTGTCGTATATGGTTTAATTTATAAATTATTTACTTGAGGTTACCTGCCTTGTACAATATGATATTTTGTCTTTTCAAATTAAACAGGTAAGAGTCACCAGCATCAATCTAATATTTAAGCAGTTGCTTTTAAGAACAGAGCGAATAAACAAAATGGAGACCCAAACACAAAATGAAGGCCTAACTTTTACTTTAAGAACTGTAAATATTCACCGGCCCTATGCACCAATCAGCTTTTGTCCCCACCTTCACATCATGCTGTGCTTTATAACATCACTCCCCTGTATGTCTCACTGCAGGTTGGCCTCTTGATTCATGTCTTTTATCCCTGTCCACTCACCTCTTGCTCAGACCTGTTTATTTCTTGCAGGAAACCCCAGTTAAGACACTTCAGTTCTCCTTTACAATTTCCACTTTGAAACAAATATTTAGCAATATAATTATTTCCAACAATATAACCAATATAATTACTCAGCCTTTGTCTCACTCTGCTACGGTCTCACACTGATTATGGTCCTTACTTAATGTATTAATGTATATAATTACACTTAACACTATTCCTGCACCCCTCCAGAATATATGTGACATCTCAAATCCAGGCATACTGGAAGTTTCTCTGTTCTTCCAGAAAACATTCACTTTTGACTTGAAAGATTGGTAGGTCTTTGGCTCGAGGACTCTGGAACTTGGTTCTGTTATTGACCGTGAGAGGTCTGGAGGACACTTTAATCATCATGTCCCTCACTGGGTTTATCCAAATAAAACATTGATGGATGATCAATCCACATTGGAATGCAATTTCTGCAGCCCCTTTGTACGACTCCCTCAGGTGCAGAAAAATGTCTGAAGTCAGCTGATCTACTGCACTTTGAGCAATTGCATCTTTCATTTTCAGATCTTTATCCATTCATGTTGCCCTTGGCCAAATTATATCAAACATTGTGCTTGGTGACATCTAAAATAGTTGGGATAATTCTAGTCCAAGTGAGAATATTCTTTCTTACACACACGTGATAGTCTTGTGGACTTTACCGATGAGTCAGCTTCTTTAGAAGGATAGGCAGCAGTCAATTTTCACCTCATCAGCAATTCTAATGGTCCTACGCCACAATGGTAGCTTGGCAATTTCACAAAGTTCTTTTGACCAAGCTTTTGCGCAGCTGACCAAATACCATCCTCTCTCCATAGATGCTGCCAGACCTGTTGCATCTTTCCAGGAATTTCTGTTTTTGCAATATCTGATTTAATTTATGTTGTTGGATGAACACAGCAGGCCAAGCAGCATCATAGAAGCAGGAAAGCTTGACGTTTCAGGCCTAGACCCTTCATCAGAAATAGGGGAGGGGAAGAGGGTTCTGAAATAAAAAGGGAGAGAGGGGGAAGCGGATAGAAGATGGATAGAGGAGAGGATAGGTGGAGAGGAGGCAGACAAGTCAAAGAGGCGGGGATAGAGACAGTAAAGGTGAGTGTAGGAGAAGTGCTACACCTGCCCCCACACCTCCTCCCTCACCCCAATCCCAGGCCCCAAGAAGACTTTCCACACCAGGCAGATGTTCACTTGCACATCTACCAATGTGGTATACTGCATCCGCTGTACCCGTTGTGGCTTCCTCTACATCGGGGAAACCAAGCGAAGGCTTGGGGGCTGCTTTGCAGAACACCTGAGCTCAGTTCGCAACAAACAACTGCACCTCCCAGTCGCGAACCATTTCAACGCCCCCTCCCATTCGTCAGACAACATGTCCATCCTGGGCCTCCTGCAATGCCACAGTGATGCCACCCGAAGGCTGCAGGAACAGCAAATCATATTCAGCCTGGGAACCCTGCAACCCAATGGTATCAATGTGGATTTCACAAGCTTCAAAATCTCCCCTTCCCCAACCGCATCCCAAAACCAGCCCAGCTCATCTCCACCTCCCTAACCTGTTCTTCCTCTCACCTATCCTCTCCTCCCACCTCAAGCCCCACCCCCATCTCCTATCTACTAACTTCATCCCGCCCCCTTGACCTGTCCGTCCTCCCTGGACTGACCTATCTCCTCCCTACGCCCCCACCTACACTCACCTTTACTGTCTCCATCCCCGCCTCTTTGACTTGTCTGTCTCCTCTCCACCTATCCTCTCCTCTATCCATCTTCTATCCGCCTCCCCCTCTCTCCCTATTTATTTCAGAACCCTCTTCCCCTCCTCCATTTCTGATGAAGGGTCTAGGCCCGAAACGTCAAGCTTTCCTGCTCCTATGATGCTGCTTGGCCTGCTGTGTTCATCCAGCTCCACACCTTGTTATCTCGGATTCTCCAGCATCTGCAGTACCTATTATCTCTAATTTATGTCGTTCTTTGACTTACAATGGTCTTCAGAAGTACCTTGAGATCTTTATTATTTAATTAACGTTTTAGTTAGTGCTTTGAACATAATGTTAATTAATGTTGTTAATATGAGCCCATTCATAATTGAACTGCTTTTTGATTTAATTTGCAGTGCAAACAATTGGGAACACAATATGCATTCCATTAGTAATGTATTCAAGGCATACCAAACTTCTCTGATGATCTGAACTTATGGAGCTCATCTTTCGAAGGCCTTATCAATAAGTTTGAACAAACATCTATAAATCAAGTGCTCCTTGTGTTGAATCAGTTACAAGTAGTCATGGACTTGCACTGTATCTAGCTGCTTTAACATCATCGTTTAGCAATTTTTTTAATTCGCAAAATGTTTGTCCCAATGTAAAACATGGAATTACTCATACAGGAATGTTGGTATTTTAAATTAATGAAACTAAAAATGTGGCATTAACACAATGAGAACTGAAAATGGGAAACTTGCACAAAAAAAAGACTTAAGACCATCTGTTGCAAATTATTTTTGCTGAGGAAGGACGTAGTGACCTCATGATTTGTTTTCTATGGCTATCTTCCATTATCAGGCCACATGTACTCATTTCTCTCCAGGGATTATTATAGACTGATTTCTAATTAACAAACACATTTTTTTTTGCAGTATACAGGTATTTGTTTAAATGGACTACCCTTTTGTGCCTGCAGTTGTGCATGAACTAATTTAAAGGCATTAACTGTGGAATTAAATGGAAACTTTCATTGCTGCATATTCACAGGGACAGCCAAGATCTATTTGAATAAAAAAAACCTGACCTTTTCTTGTTAACCATGATTTCTACTTAGGTTTTCAACAATAATATCTAAATAGCCTTGTTGAATATGTGATCTTTCTATCTTACCTTAGCCATAGCATGACTTTATGTACAATCTGTCAAGTGATGAAAAATGTTTGATTCAGGCAAAAGCACACGATCTTCAACTCTATTATACAGCCATTTGACATTCTGCTAAAGGAGGAGCAACACAAATCCATAACAATGCAAATGACAACTTATTGTATTGAGAAAGAGGGGTGTTTTCATTCCCCACTGACTCCGTCTGAAATTAAAATGAAGATCACTAATTCCTTATCAAAGATATGACCTGAAGAACATATGCCTTTTGCATGAGAATTCATTCTGTAAATTACTAGCATATTGATCTCATATTAATGTTAACCTGTGATATTTACATTAATGGCATTTACTTATACCTGGTATTGCGGTCAAAATTTAGTGAAGATCAGTGTGATAAACAATAGGTATTTTGTGGTTCTTCATTTCAGAAAATGACCTTCAATTACTTTGGCCTGCATTTGAAATTATTCTGTGTAATGAGTCAATTTTGCATAATTAAGTTTCACTGCTCAGAAAGCCTCAACTGTTTTAGTAAGTGGTACCACTGTAAAAAAAGTGACTGCAGAAGGTTGACATGGCTAGCAGGGTAGAAGAATTGTTATGAAAAAGTATTCGTCTATTCCAGGCTATAGGCAGCCGTCTATAGTATAGCCGCTGATGATAAGGATGTGACTGAGTCCCTTGACAACCTATAACTGATGCCTGTGTTCTATGAGTGGAGAGAATAGATTAAGATGATAGGGTGAAAACCTGCATAGGAGAGGGGGAAATCTTGAATTGCACTAGACATGATAAAAAAAAATGTGCTTTCAAGTGTCAATGTATTAATTTCCTCCTATTGATGACTTTTTTTTTCCATTCAGGGGATGTAGGCATTGCTGAATGGTCAGAAATATTGCTCATTCGTAGTTGTTGTTGAAAATGTGGTGATGAGCTACCTTCCTGAGCCACTTCAATCCATTAGGCATATCATACTGCCAGGGAGGAAGCACCAGGATTTTAAACTAGCGACACTTAAGGAATGGTGATATATTTCCAAGCCAGGATGTCCTAGGCCCAACCATCTGCAGCTGCTTCATTAAAGACCTGCCCTTCATCAAAAGGTCAGAAATGGGGATAATCATTGAAGATTGCACAATGTACAGCATCATTTGTGACTTATTGGATACTGAAGCAGTCCATGTCCAAATGTAGCAAATCCTGATCAATACCCAGGTTTGGGTTGACAAGTAACATTCACTCCACACAAGTGCCAGTCAATGACCACCTCCAAAACCACAATTTAACCATCAGCCTGTTTTTTTTTTTCAATGGCATTACCATCAATGCATCTCCCATTATCAACATCCTGGGAGTTACCATTGACCAGAAATTGATCTGGATTTGCCATATAAATACTGCCATTGTAGGAACAGTTCAGTGGTTAAGAATCCAGTGGCCAGTAACACACTTCCTGATTCCTCAGGGTCCATTCACTATCCTCAAATCACAAATCAAAAATCTGATGGAATATTCCCCATTTATCTGGATAAGGACAACTCCAACATCATCCAAGAAGCTTGAGACCATCTAAGAAAATACATTCATTCTCTTCACCACTGAAACTCAGTAGTAACATGGTATATGACTCACCCAGGGAAATAGTGGGTCACGATTCTGTAGTGGGGTAACACATATATTCCATCAACAGAGGAATCTTTTAAAAAGAGTCATTGGTTAGAGCTGGTTAACTAATGTACTCAATCCATTAACATTATAGTGAGCATTCTGGAAAATAGCAGGGTTATCGTTCAGATTACACAAGTGGACAATTAATTAGCTGCAATCTCCCAAAAGATGAATATGACAGTTATCAAGGAAGTTCAGAAGATAAACTCATGAAAAGATATTTGGGCTATGTTACTGCTAAGTAACATGGAGTCAAATCCTGGACTGCCTTGGAGTTGTTGGTTGATTCACTGAGCTGACTGGTTTTCAAGCAAATGTTTTGTTTCCCTTCTAGGTGACATCTTCAGTACTGTCTGGCCTCTGTTGAAGCGCTGTTGTTCTTTCCCGCTCTGAATTTATATGCTGTGGCCTGTCATGGTGGATAGTTTTGTTTCCAGTTTTGTACCGTAATGATACGTAGATGGGGTCTATTTCACCATGTTTGTTTATTGCACCAATGGTTGAAAACCAGGCCTCCAGGAATTCTTGTGCTTGTCTTCGTCTTTCTTGGCCTAGTAATGTAACTTTGTCCCAGTTTAATTGATGTCCTTCTATGTCGGAGTGTATTGAAATGAGGCAGAGTTGGTTGTGCCATTTTGCTGCGAGTTGGCGTTCATGTATCCTGGTGGCAAGTTTCCTGCTCGTTTGTTCTATATAGTGTTTCTCACAGTTGCTGCATGGTATTTGTGTGTGTCACATTTGTTCTGCTCATAGTGGGTATGGGGTCTCTTGTCTTTGAGAGTAACTGGAAGTGTGGCTGTTGGTTTGTGTGCTATCCTTACTCGAAGAGGTCGTAGGAGTCTTGTAGTCAGTTCCAATGTATTTCTAATATAGGGTAGGAATCCTTTGGCAAGTAACACACTTCATGACACCTCAGATTCCATCCACCATTCTCAAGTCTCAAATTAAAATCTGATGGAATATTCCCCACTTATCTGAATGAGTACAATTCCAACATCATCCAAGAAACTTGAGGCAATCTAAGAAAATACATTCATTCCCTGTTGAGGCGTACAGTGCCTTCTTGGTGTTTATTTACCAGGCATTGGCAGACAAAACTGTTGGGATACCCATTGTTCATAAAGACTTTATATTGGTGTTCCTCTTCGATTTCACACAGCTCTGGGGTGTTGCAGTGTGTTATCACTCGTTCAAACAGAGTTTTGACGCAGCTTTGTTTGTAGATGCTGGAGTGGTTACTATTGTAATTCAGGATTTGATCTGTGTGTGTAATCTTTCTGTATACGCTGGTAAAGAATTCACTGTTGTTCGTTCTTTCCACAATTATGTCTAGAAACGGGAGTTGATTGCTGTTCTCTTCTTCCCTGGTGAACTTGATCCAGGTGACTGTGCTGTTAATATGCTGCCTTTCCTAAACTCCTTGAATATCAAAAGGTGATGGGTTTTTTTGTTTATCTTTATAGATCATCATTGCCTGTCATGTGTATGGCATATGTTACGAGGGGTCAATCCTGTTTCCTTCCCTCCCACCAGCAACTAAAACCAAAACACCCATAGAAGCTCACATCGCCTCGTCATCTGTTAAAGGAAGTGTGAAAAGTGGTATAATTTGCCTCTCATCCCCCAATCTGTTATAATGGAGTGGCTAAATGAAAGAAATCCTTGATTCTCACTTTATAATCAACAAGTAACATTTTATTTATCCAACTTTAACAGTAAACAAATTAACAGAACTACTAATAAACTAAATACTTCCCCCTTAACTACTATGCCTGGATAAAACAAAATTCTAACGGTATGCTGTTCCAATACTTATAAGTCTCACTTATGTAAACCAAAGTAATAATAAAATAAATTAAAGTTTAATCTCTCGAAATCACAGGCAGGATACATCTTCTGGAATGTTCCATGCCCTCTCCACTGATAAATGTCTTCCTCTATTGAATTCTTGTGGCTGGAATATTAGCTAAGAGTGCCACTGCACCTTTTGTTTAGATGATGGTTTTCTGAGAGCTTAGAGAATTCTGTGAGAGCCAGTGATTCTTTTATAACTAAGAGATGTTGTCTTGGCAGATGACAGTTGACTCTCACACTGATTTTCAAATGCCGTCTACTTTTATACCCTTGATGACCTATTAATCTCTTAAAATAGAATTGGTCCTAGGTTGTCAAAGCCATCAGATTTAAATTTAATTTTTTTTCAGTCTCTAAGTGCCTAGTTTAAAATAGTTGGTTGATATTCAAACTAGTTGCCTTGCTAACAAAACAAGAATACTGCATAGGTTTCTAATCATAAGCCTTTTGATACAATGTTACAATTTCAGGAGCTCTCTGAGCACCTGCACGTGTTTTGAAAATCTCCAAGCCTAGAAAAACACATCATCTTCTAAAGGGACCACTCACTCTTCCACTTTACCATTTTACAAACATTAAATACTAATATCCTGTTTTCCAATCTACAAATACTGTACTCAACTTTGCAACACATATTACTTGCCATTTGTCAGCCCAAGCCTGGATATTGTTGAGGTCTTAGTCAGTATATGTGATGCTGGAAAAGCACAGCAGGTCAGATAGAACCCAAGGAGCAGAAAAGTAAACATTTCAGGTCAAGAGCCTTCATCAAGGCTGGGGAGGGGGAGGGGAGACCAGAGGTAAAAAGAGAGAAGGAGGAGGGGCTGGGGGAAGGGTAGATCAGATGGTGATGGGTAGATGTAGGTAGGAGGTTGCCTGTGATTGGTCAGTGGGAAGGGTGGAGCAGATAGGTGAGTAGGAAGATGGACAGGTTGGGTTAGGTCAGGGAGGTAAGAGAAGGGAGAGGGCTGGACATGGGATAAGGCTGGGGGTGGAGACATTTTGAAGTTACAGTGATCGGAATTAAAAGCTAGGCAAATGGCTAACTTTGTTAAATTGAAATTTCACAACCTACAAGGATGTATTGAAACATATCCCCAGAACATTAATCTATGGTTCTAACCAACCAGCCTAATGATGTTACCACTATAGCACCCCAGTTATTTACATAATTTAAGATGACAATGAAGTGGATGTAGGTGAGGAGATGTAAATGGTAGTTGCCATCTGTATGATGTTGTGATTCTGAATGAGGGAATCTAATATCACAGCATCTGTTCATGAAAAAAAGATTTCTGGTTGAGCAGGATTATATGCTGGAACTACGCAAGACTGCACTGTGTAGTCATTGATGGACATCTACGTTTCATATTCTAAACCCCCTGAAATATATAGTAGAATTTCAAATAATATCAATCGAAAACACAAGGGGCTTGATTTGATCGTGGACTTCAGTGCCTCATAATCCTGATAAAATGCGGACCTCAAATCTACATTTATTCGTAATCTACATTTGTCAGTAGTGGGATCAGCTCAGCAACTTGATTGGAAATGCCCTACTATTGACAGCCTCCAATCCCTCAGCTCAATTAAGGATTGGGCTGCTAATGCTGTTGATTTAAATCAGAATAACTGTGTTGCTAGAGCCTTAGCAGTTTACTGAGAGGTGGGGACTGCTGAGGCAGGAGAGAGATTTGAGGTAGGAAATACAAATTAAACGCCCAAGAGGCCAAGCAGGCAGGTTCCTCAAGATCGCAATTTGTGCCTATAGGAGATACCTTCATTGTGCTCAATATCATTTTTGGGCCATAAATCCTCATTCTCCAACAGCTCTGCAGATTGCTTCATGGACATGGTCTCCCAGAAGTTAAATACCAGCGAGCACAAGGAATCTGTTGCAAGTGAGCTGATAAATATTTAACTTGGTTGCCTGCCTGGGTTTCATCTCCACTGACAATGGGAACCTCCTTTGGCATGGATCTCACTATTTTGCTGCTCCTCACTCCCCCGACTGCTCCCATCTCTCAATGCATCATTACAGTCTGAAAGCTATTATCCAAGTTGTTCAAGAAATTTGCTAGAAATGCTTTGGGGTCTCATACACAGATGCCCTCTTGGATTGCTCGTCACATGAGTGACATAGTTCAGAACTTCTTGAAACAGAGATTCCTGGCCTACATTGCTTCCCGGTGGTCTCATTCCATCCAAATCTATGAATGCCTTCTACATGAGGTTAAGTGAGCATATAGTCTCTAGGATGAAACCATGTGTGGCACATTGATCAGACCTGCACAATAGACTTGCAGATAATAGGCAGAATCAGCCAGTTATGGCAGAAGCTGATATTGCTGACTCACCCAGGGAAATAGTGGGTCACGATTCTGTAGTGAGGTAACACATATATTCCATCAACAGAGGAATCTTTTAAAAAGAGTCATTGGTTAGAGCTGGTTAACTAATGTACTCAATCCATTAACATTATAGTGAGCATTCTGGAAAACAGCAGGATTAACGTTCAGATTATGCAAGTGGACAATTAATTAGCTGCAATCTACCAAAAGATGGATATGACAGTTATCAAGGAAGTTCAGAAGGTAAGCTCATGAAAAGATATTTGGGCTATGTTACTGCGCAATGCACAGATGAATATTGTTTAAACAGATCTCTCAAATCCATACTTTCCCTGACTGCACGCATTTTGAAAAATTATATCTTCGTTCTGTCCATTTCCTGCTCTGACTCATGATTGATGTTTTCTTCAGAGATGCCTTCTAGCGAAGTAAAAACATGGAGTTTCTAATAATTGATGATAATGCCAGGGATTGGTTAACTGGGGTGGAGAGATGACTGGAGTGAAATGCAGATTCAATCCTGGTGCTGGCAGGAGTCTGAGCACCATGTCTCCACACATATTGAAATAAAGCCTCGTTCAATCAGTCCTCTCAAACATGTTCAGAAATACTCCAATCCCCTCCTGCTGAAAATTATTCTATTGTGTTTTGATGTTCTCTTCGTAAAATAAATCTTTGAATGTTATTCAAACCTGAAATTCCATTTGTTACAGCTTATATCCAGCTGCTTTTCCAGCTTGACTACTTATTTTTATATTATGTTCATATTTGGGGCTGTGTTTGTGTATGGTATTCTTACTTAGCTTTTGTTAGTTTTCTGTGCTGATATGCACGTCCTTCGAATTGGGTGGCTCTATCATCCAACCTCTATTGTTTAGTGGAGGAAATTATGATGACATTGATCCTTCTGAATCAAAATCTCTGAACAACTTGGCAGATAGTCTTTATGTCCTTTGTGTTACATTAGAAATGTTTAGAAAGAAATAAAGTGAGGTTTGTTGTCTCTTTGATAGTCACTACCAGCTGCATCCTTGTTCAAGGATGTTCACTGATCTTTTTCGGAAGCAATCAGAACAACTCTATAATTTTCTATTTGCTACACCTATTCCTTCAGAGTTCATTGCCAGGTAGATGTGTTAAATGTTGTCAAAAATGAATAGTTATTGTACCAGTGTGTAACGAATGTTTTCACAATAGAACTAAAAACAATCTTAATCTCTGATTTTCAGAAGCAGAGTATGAAACAGTGGCAATTCCCTTTGGAATCCTTACATTTAAGAATATATTCCAACTATAATATGAAACAGGAGCAAAAGTAGACCTTACACCTCAACTAGCCTGCTTCACCATTCAATATAACAATAGCTGATCTTCACCTTCAAACCTACTTGCCTGCTTTTTCTCCATATCCCTCGATTTCCTGAGGTCCAAAATTCTATCTCAGCTTTACATATGTTCAACAATGGAGCATCCACAATCATGAGGAGTAGTGAATTCCAAACATTCATAGCCTTTTGGAGAGAGTACATTTCTCCTCCTCTCAAACTTGAGGAATGAATCACTTCCTTGAGACTGTGCCTCGTTGATCTTGATTCCTCAACATCTACCAAGCAACATCTCTTTAGAATCTTGTGTGTTTCATTGAGTTAGCCTCTCATTCTTCTCAACTTCCAAGAACATAGGTCTAATTTACTTAATTTCTTATCATTGGACACCAATCTTAACCCAGGAACCAAACTATTGAACTTCCATGCATCATGTATTGCCTCCAATACAAATATATCCTTTCTTAAACAAAGGGCTGATTGATTGATTGATTGATTGTCATGTGTACTGAAATACAGTGAAAAACTTTGTTTATGAGTGGTACAGGCAAATCATTGTAAGCAAAGGATGTACAGATTAAAAAGACTTAGAGGCATACAGGTTACATTGCACAGGGGGTGCGCTAGGCGAGATCATCGTTAGCAAGATTTGCATTATTTGAGGCTAGAGACTCCATTCATCAGTCTGTTAAGAGATGGGAAGAAGCTGTTCCTGAACCTGCATATGTTCAGGCTTCTGTATCTTGTGCCTGACGGAAGGAGTTGTGGGAGATCATTACTGGGGTGCAATGAGTCTTTGGTGATGTTGGCAGCCTTTTCGCAGCATCGAGCTATGTAAATGGAGTCTATGGATGGAATGTTGGCTTCTGTGATGGTCTGGGCTGTGCACACCACCTTCTGTAGTTTCTTATGTTCCTGGGCACAGCAGTTGTCATATCAGGCTATTATGCACCCAGACAGTATGTTTCCAATGGTGCACCTGTAGAAGTTGGTGAGGGGCCTTATGGACATACCAAATTTCCTGAGCTGCATGAGGAAGAAGAGGCATTATTGTATCTTCTTGACTTTCACGTCTACCTGGGAAGTCCAGGACAGGCTGCCGGTTATCGTCACTCTGAGGAACTTAATGTTCTTCACCCTCTCAACCTCAGTTCCGTTGACGTAGTTGGGGTCGTGTTCCAAAGTTGACCAAAGTTGAACACAATATTCCAATAGACTTCTCGCTAAAACCCTGTAGAATTGTAGAAAGGCTTATTTATTCTTGTACTCCAATGCCCTTGTAATTAAAGGCCAATGTGTTATTTGCTTTCTCGACCTGCATGCAATCTTTCTGTATCCTTTATTAGACCACAGCCAGATATGTCTCTGGTTCTCAACATTTATGATGCTCATGTTTTAAATCATTTTTTTTTCAATATTCTCACAATTAAAATGAATGCACTTCTCAACATTACACTCTGCCTCCTTGTTATGCACATTTTAAACCCATCTGCCTCTTTACAGCCTCTTTGTAAATGCCTCAGAGCATGTATTCCCTAACATTTCTTCTGATAGCTTTCCAAGTTAGAAGGTGAATCACATATTTCTTTCATTCACCAACAGAAGTAGAACTTCCCAGAAACTGACAATTGACTTTGGAGAAAAGTAAACAGCAGAGGAGAACCACATTTGCCTAAGGCTCAGGTTATCATTGATTAATGGTTTAAACATCCAAGAAAGAGAATCAGAGTAAGAAGAATACGAAAAGTAATCATCAGTTTCCCCAGTGAAGTAGGTTTGAAATACAAAGAGTGTGGAATAGCTTTCAATGTTGGAAATGTTGGATTTTCAGACTTAATTTCAATGTATGCCTGACATATGCCTGCTGATCTTAGATCACGGTAAGACTGATTTATCAAGGAATTTAAAAAGAAGCTTTACGAAAAGCAATAAAATAATTAAGGGATAAGTGCAAATATGAACAGGGGCTCAAAGAGTTATAATTCAACATGTGTTTACGACAATCTTCATGTTCATGAAGGAGTGTGTATTTGAAGTGACTGAACTAGTGCTGCATCAAATCCCTTATCTTTGCAATCTATGCACAGCTAGAGTGGGGAATTATCAAACAGAATGTAAAGCTGTTTTATTTTAACTTGTGTCAAATGCAGAGCAAAAATTTATGACTTTTTGGTCATCATCTAAACAGTAAAAAGTGGATGTAAAGAGTAAAATTTTCTCATATCACCATAGAGCCTATAGTTAGACTTACAAAAGGGTGCTGAGTATCACAAAGGAACTGAACTTGACTCCCTCAAAAACAAAGTTTTCAAAAGTACAAGCATGTGGGTTTGAAATCCTGCAACCAGATGGAAAATTTGTCCAGGCAGACGCCTTTCACTGCTGCAGCAGATGAACTTGATTGTGCGAGGGTGAAAATAAATAGCTTCAGTTCATATCTCTCAATCAAAATGCAGGAAAACAAGCTTCAAAGATCAACATCCCGGCCAGCACGATACTCACAACAGTAAAAAGGTCAGGAACAAATTCTGTGATGTTAGGAAAAGTATGAAAATACAGCCTTTGGCTGACAAACATGCCAAACATTGTGAGCATTTCCAGGCATTTCTGTTAGTGTTTCAGTCTTACAGTATGTCAGTTTTAAAAGTTTAATTTATACATCAATGTTTTAAGGGCTTACTGAAGACAAACACTACACACAGTTAAATGTTTAGCTTGAAATGACCCAATTAAGATTTTGCTTGACTCACAAAAATGTGAAATAGAAATTCGTTTCTACCCTGTTATTTGTCTGTCCATTTCTTTGACCTCAGACAAGATATGGCAGTCATAAGGAGATACATGGGGCCCAGGACCTGATGATCTTCATTATGATACCATTCTGGCCCCACTATTAGGCAGAAAATCCTAACATGGCAAGAAGATGAAAACCAGAAACAGTCACAGTATATACACTGTATATGCACTATACACAGACTCCTGTAATAAACACATTAATTTTGACAAATATATTGCAAATGAGAAACTGAAAATAAAAACAAAATTCTGAACATATTCAGCAAGTTTAGTAGCAACTTTTAGCTTATGAACTAAGATTGTAGATACAACAATCTTTGCTGTGACATTTAAGTGCTCTTATGTAAGGTAAGTCATCGCTCCCTGCTATAGAAAAGCAAATAGTTTTAGCGTATTGACCAAGGCAGAAAAAATAGGTCTTCATTAACTATCACAGACAGTATGGGGATTGCATCAACACTGTTGACATTGTTCTGCATTGAACTCAAACCAACTAGCCAATTGAGCTAATGAGATGACCCCCATAACTTCTGTTTAGGAACAGAGGAATATTGGCCAGAATTTTCTAATTTTAAAGGGTCCTGGAGGTCATCTTGGGATCTCAACACTTCAAGACAGTTTCATTCTTTCAAAGGGCCAGTGCAGGGGAGGCAACTGGCACCTGCATTCTGCCAATTACTCAGCTATTCAACTCTTTAAGCAGCTTGTTGAGGAGGATCTGGGATCACAAATAGATAATTTCATTTTCATTTTAGTGAACCTGAAAGCAATTTGGTGGACGTTGATGCCCGGCTCTTGAATTCATATTTAAATTACTGCTGTTGTTACAAATAGAATAATGGATCAGCTGCAGCTGGGTCCAGTGTTGTACCTTCGTTTTGATGATAATTTCACTTGAATGATAATCTTCCCCATTGACTAAATCCCATCCCCTCTGATCAGCCAACTGCTATAATTATCAAAGTGGGGCAGCCTTAATCATGACTGCTATCTGCCTTTGCCATTAGCCTGGCAGCTATAGCCTATTGGAGATGTCCAGTTGTAGTTCTGGAAAGGAAGGACATAAAATTTTAAAATAGCGCCACAACAGCTACAAACCTCGAACATGTGGATTCTAGGTCTGTCTGCATCCTATGTGTGTAGGATTCCTGGATCTTTATTGAACATTTTTCAATGCAATGGTGACAATAGACTGACTGACTGGTATGACAAATAACAAAGGCAGATGTTAAATATGGTAGATTTGATGTCTTAATGGCATCTTGTAAATTTGTATGGATTGTTACTTTCATCGGATAACTTTTAATGACATGCTATCAGACAGATGACTGTGTGATATTATTTGCCTTAGTAAGGAAACTTCCATTAGAAAAGGTTAGAGATAAAACTTTATTAACTCCTCTATTTGTTTGACTCTTTATTTAAAGCTTAATGTTTATTAGCATAGGACACACTTAAAATCATGCTCCAACAAAAATAGGGAAAATAAAAACACCCAATAGACTAATGTTTCTGAGATAACAAGGTGTGGAGCTGGATGAACACAGCAGGCCAAGCAGCATTAGAGGAGCAAAAAGCTGACGTTTCGGGTCTAGACCCTTCTTCAGAAATGGGGGAGGGGAAGGGATTTCTGAAATAAATAGGGAGAGAGGGGGAGGTGGATAGAAGATGGATAAAGGAGAAGATAGGTGGAGAGGAGACAGATATGTCAAAGAGGTGGGGTTGGAGCCAGTAAAGGTGAGTGTAGATGGGGAGTTAGGGAGGGGAATATGTCAGTCGAGGGAGGACGGACAGGTCAAGGAGGAGGGATGAGGCTACTAGGTAGGAAATGGGGGTGGGGCTTGAGGTGGGAGGAGTGGATAGGTGGCAGGAAGGACAGGTTAGGGAGGCAGGGACGAGCTGGGCTGGTTTTGGGATGTGGTCGGGGGAGGGGAGATTTTGAAGCTTGTGAAGTCCACATTGATACTATTGGGCTGCAGGGTTCCCAAGCTAAATATGAGATGCTGTTCCTGCAACCTTCGGGTGGCATCGTTGTGGCACTGCAAGAGGCCCAGGATGGACATGTCGTCTGAGGAATGGGAGGGGGAGTTGAAATGGTTTGTGACCGGAATGTGCAGTCGTTTGTCACAAACCGAGTGTAGGTGTTCTGCAAAGCGGTCCCCAAGCCTGAGCTTGGTTTCCCCGATGTAGAGGAGGCCACATCGGGAACAGCGGATACAGTATACCACATTGGCAGATGTGTAGGTGAACATCTGTTTAATGTGGAAGGTCTTCTTGGGGCCTTGGATGGGGGTGAGGGGGGAGGTGTGGGGGCAGGTGTAGCACTTCCTGCGGTTGCAGTGAGAAGTGCCAGGGATGGTGGGGCTGGTGGGGAGGGTGGAGCAGGCAAAGGAGTAACGGAGGGAGTGGTCCCTCCAGAAGGCAGATAAGAGTGGGGAGGGAAAATTGTCTTTGGTAGTGGGGTCAGATTGCAGATGGCGGAAGTGTCGGAGGATGATGCGTTAGATCCGGAGGTGGGTGGGGTGGTACATGAGGAAGAGGGGTTTCCTCCCACCTCAAGCCCCACCCCCATCTGCTACCTACTAGCCTCATCCTGCCTCCTTGACCTATCCGTCCTCCCTGGACTGACCTAACCCCTCCTTAACTCCCCATCTACACTCACCTTTACTGGCTCCAACCCCGCCTCTTTGATCTGTCTGTCTCCTCTCCAACTATCTTCTCCTCTATCCATCTTCTATCTGCCTCCCCCTCTCTCCCTATTTATTTCAGATCCCCCTTCCCCTCCCCCATTTCTGAAGAAGGGTCTAGGCCCGAAACGTCAGCCTTCCTGCTCCTCTGATGCTGCTTGTCCTGCTGTGTTCATCCAGCTCTACACCTTGTTATCTCAGATTCTCCAGCATCAGCAGTTCCTACTATCTCAGACTAATGTTCCTGATGCTTTCAGAGATCTGACCAGACCTCTGAGTGTTTTCAGGTTTTTCTATTTCCATCTGCTTTTCACCAGCTGCAGTTATTTTTATTTTAATAGTTTAAGGTTCTTGAAAAGATTTGTAGCTTGGGTTGTGGGTGAGGTTGTTGATTTGCTTGCTGAGCTGGCTGGTTATATTTGATGCTAGGTAACATCATCAGTGCTGCCTCCACTTAATATTAAAATGATCCAGTCTGGTGGGGTGTTTTATGTCATTTCTGGTTCTTTTTTGCGGGGGTTTGTATATGGGCTCTAATTCCACATGTTTATTGGTTGCATTATGGGTGGAGGACCAGGCCTCTAGGAATTCCCTTGCGTGTCTATGGTTGGCTTGGGCTAGAATGGTCTCATCATGCCAATTAAATTGATGGCCTTCGTTGTCTGAGTGTACTGAAATGAGGGAAAGTTCAGTACACTCAGATAACGAAAGCCATCAACTTAACTACGACAATGTGACCATCCTAGCTCAAGCCAAACATAGACACACACGGGAATTCCTAGAGGCCTGGCCCTCCAACCATAATGCAATCAATAACCATGTGGAATTAGACCCCATATTGCACTCCTAAAGGCTATTGTTGGCACAGGACATAAACTGGGAAGGAGGCCATATACAGACAGAGGTTGGTTTGCAGACTGTGCGTACTTAAGGGGTACCTCAGTCCAGTAAATAGTCACCACTGAAGGAGCAAATGTGGAATTAGACCCCAAATACAAACTCTTGCAAAAAAAAAATCAGAAATGACACAAAACACCTCAACAGACCAGATTCATGTAAATTCCAAGTGGAGTTGAACAAAATTGCTTCATAGAAGGCTTGTTACCTCGCACGGTGACATGATGTCTGAACTATAACCAGCCAGCTCAACGAGCAAATCAACAACCTTATTTTAACAGTTGTTATGCTATTTCATGAATTTGCCCCTTCAGTGGTGACTCTTTGCTGGACTGAGGTACCCCTTAAGTACGCACAGTCTGCAAAACGACCTATGTATGTATATGCTCTCCTTCCCAGTTTATATCCTGTTCCAACAATAACATTTAGGAGTGCAGTTTCAAAACTTTTTCAGTTCACTTGAGAATATACACATGAAGATATGCGTATCCTTGCAATATGTCATAGTATACATAGATTACAAGTGATCTATTTCCTCAATGTACAAGTAATTTGTTATGCATAGAATATCATAATATCTTTTACTTTCCCAGCTCCATGAATGATACTTTTGTTGTTGATAATTCATATATAGGTTTGGCACTTGCAAAATCGACAAATCGAAACAGGACATGAACATAAAGTGTATTTTAAATCAAAATCTGTTTTAAATATATGTATGGAATGTTTACTAATCTGATGGTATCCTATTTTAGAATTCAGTAAAATAGCATCAATTAATTGTGGTGTACTGTATGTTTCATAAGCTGACAATGAAAAGACATCTACTGTTATAGGTCAGTGGGGAATATATTTGTGCACTGTAAGCTGATAGAGAGAACCAAGAACAGCCCACTTTAGAGACTGATGTCTGCAAAAGATATGTAAACCAAGTGCCTGAAGAACAACACAAATATTAATTAATTCTGTAAAATGATTGTATTTCCTTCTCATCTTGTTTAATTGGACACAAAAGCACTCAATGATGCTTAGCTAATGTGGCTCATTTGAGTTGCTGTAGATGTTCATCTCCAGTTATATTATAGTAACAATGTCATTATAAGAAAAAATGAGGTCCAAATAACTAGCGAAAAGATGAAATATTTTCAGCAATAATCTACATTTATGTACAACTTTAGTAAGGCATTTCATGAAGATGTAATAAAATGATTGACTGCTCAGCTCATAGAGAAAAGCCTGGATTTCCCAGTTAGCAGCAAACTGATGGCACTTGCCACTGACCTCATATATAGTTGTTTACGTAGCTATAGTATTCCCCATGGTTTGGATTTCCCTGTTCTTAATGCCAGTCTGAATCTGGTATCAAGTTAAGGGGATGCCATGGCATCAAGGATCATTATTGTTGACAAACATGATAAGCAGACATGATAATACATTGAAGTAGTCTCAAAGAAAGTAATATTTCAATTATAGTTTAACGATAAAAGCAAAATAATTAATTTGGATATATGTGTATATAAAGTAGAAACTAAAATATTATGGCAAACATTTTAAATAAAAAGGGAATTTTATTATACGGAAGAGATGTAGAATTCCACATATATAAAATTGGTTTCTTTTCAGGGTCAGAGAGGCTTTTCAGCTGCATTCTGAAATTAGTACACTGTTTAAAAATTTAGATCACCTCATTCACCCAAGTTAGCTTTATTCCAACATTTTTCACCGTGAAACTAATAGCCATTTAGAATAAGTTTTAGTCAGTTCAGTGATTTTACCATTTGGAGTCTGCAACAGTGCACTCTCTGGAGAAACATAGAATCACTGAAAGTAAATGCCAGATTTCCAGATTTAACTATGCAGGGCAGCCTCCAACAGTCACTTCAGTTTTGGAGAAATAATTATCATGGAAGCTGTAACAGTTTTGCCATAATTATTTCTGCAATGTCAAGGCCAAAATGTTAACATAGTGAGTAAAGATTTGGTCAAAGAAGAGGCCTTTGAACAGAAAGGATCATGTTCTTTATATTTTGAAGTCACTGTTTTCAATGTTTAGTCCATCATGAGCAAGGCTGAAACAAACTAAAACAAAATTTAATTTGCAAACTTTTCAAATTATAAAGAAATGCATTCAACGATTTTTACTTAACCAAATAGAATAATAGTCTATGACATAACATTGTTTTGAAAATTAAGATCTAATTAAGGGTGGAGTACCAAAATATTTTAGCTCACAAATGCACAAGTCACAACATTTACATTATGGTCACAATGGCAATAATAAAAGCAAACTAACATTGAGGCTTACTTTTGAAGGGATAGATTTCATAACAGCAATTTAAATTTAAACATCATACTTAACACAATAAAACATCCTAAGATACTTAAGAGAATATGGAGAAATTATGGTCCAATCGGTTAGCTGGGATATGAGGTACTGTGTGCATTTCTGGCTGGCATGATATAAAAAGACAACGTTGCATCAGCATTGTATCTTGAGAAGCCCTTCAGGACAAATAATCAGATTCAGTCATGTCTTTAAAGGGATTGGTTTGACCATCAGCATCAGCAAGTCAAATGTCATGGCCCAGGATATTGTCATAGTGTTATGTAACAGCATTGACAATGTAACAAGGTATGTTGTTGATAGCTTCACTTATTTAGGCTCCATTATCACTAATCACTTGATACTGAAATCAAAACTTGCATCACAAAACAAAACATCAGTAATGTCTAAAAAGAATACGAAATTCTGGAACAACAGCAATTTGACAGAGAACATATTGCAAATCTATCAAGCCTATATCCTGAGTGTACTCCTCTACAGTTGGGAAACCTGGTCAATATATGCTAGCCAAGAGCTAAGACTGAGCAATTACAGCCTTTGTGTCTCATACATTTCATTGGAATCTATTGCCAGGAGAAGGCTGCCAGCTCAGGTCCTTGAGTATGCTAATTCTATTGGCATATGCTGTAAACTGGTTTGGGTATTTTGCTGCCACCAAACCTCATTTTCTATTCCGAGACTTCAGTCTATCTACTTAACAATGGTAGAGAATGGACCACTGATGAGATGAAACAGAAGAGGTTATTTTATCTTGCACAGCAAGCAGTTTATTGTTTGATAACAAAAAATATGGTTTACATGAACTAGCTAGGTGTAATTGCTTAGAACAATCAGGAGCTCTGTGTAATACATCTGCACTTCTTGGGAATTCATGCAGATCTCTACTGCCTCTACCAAAGTACTGTGTGTTATCAGATTGGGTAAAGTTTATTGTAATATCAACAATAACTGCTTCAGAACCATTACCTTTTACAGCATCATTCCTTAAGCTTTTGTCTCATCATTAACCATTATGCCTTCATGTATTTCACTATATTACATTTACTGCAATTTCCACAAGCCTCTTATTTCAAGAATACAGGTGGGCTGGTTGTTTCACAAATTGCACAGAATGCACATTCTTCAAACCTGGGAGAACAGTAGGTTATCTGCTTGAGTATCTTTTAGACAGGATGCCATTTCTTCTGGACTGGCTCATTGTTTCATTACTTATCTAGAGGACCTTTGATCTCCTGTATTCTCAGAGGAAACATTCATGTATTTGGCGCATAACATTATGTGGGCAAACTTTACCCTCGTGAATGAGAGATAAAAGGTACTGCAGATGCTGGAGAATCCGAGATAACAAGCATGGGGCTGGATGAACACAGCAGGTCAAGCAGCATCATAGGAGCAGGAAAACTTGACGTTTCGGGCCTAATGTCCGTCCTCCCTGGACTGACCTATCTTCTCCCTACCCCCCTACCTACACTCACCTTTACTGGCTCCATCCCCGCCTCTTTGACTTGTCTGCCTCCTCTCCACCTATCCTCTCCTCGATCCATCCTCTATCCGCCTCCCCATCTCTCCCTATTTATTTCAGAACCCTCTTCCCCTCCCTCATTTCTGATGAAGGGTCTAGGCCCAAAACGTCAAGTTTTCCTGCTCCTATGATGCTGCTTGACCTGCTGTTTTCATCCAGCCCCATGCTTGTTATCTCTTTACCCTCGTGAATGTCCATTGTGGAAGGTAGCTGCACTTTCTTCCCTTCAGTATTGTGGAGTGATTGACCAGATAATATATTTTTGATTGAAACAAGTATGTTCTTTGTTTTGTTTTAGAAATGGTATCCTGAATGCTCAGATCAGGCTATTTCTTCTTTTTCCTTTGCCTGCCTCCTGTAACTATGTATACTGCTCTGGTGTCAGGAAATAAAGTAGCATTGTTTCCTGAAAATCTTGTAGTACACTCCTCACCTTGTTGTGGCACACTGATTGAAAACCACTGATCTATTCGAAAAGATATTACTCAACTATATTGACCCATTTGCGTGCACATTTTTTTTTGCAGCTCTTGAAATGGGTCCTATTTTCGTACACTTTTTTACAGGGGTGACATAGTGGCATAGTGGCACAATGGTTATTACTGCTGCATCACAGCACCAGGGACCTGGGTTCAATTCCAACCTCAGGCAACTGTCTGTGTGGAGTTTGTACATTCTCCCTGTGTCTGCATGGGTTCCTTCCAGGTGCTCTGGTTTCATCCCACAGTCTCAAGATGTACAGGCTAGTTGGATTGGCCATGCCAAATTGCCTGTTGTGTTCAGGGATGTGGAGATTAGGGGTTAGGTCTGGGTGGGATGCTTTGTGTGTCAGTGTGGACTTGTTGGGCCAAAGGGCCTGTTTCCACACTGTAGGTATTCTATTCTTTTGCACATGACCAATAGCCTGGCAGGTGTGGCCTTCATACACAATCACGGGCCATTAGCTGTGCCTGCGAGACATTGCTATTCCACAGAGTTCACACTGTCTCTTCAGGAGAAATCTTATAAGGGTCCGAGCAACATAGGTTTACTAGTTTCTTTATTACAGCAATGTTGCAGGAATTCCTTTGCATACCAGTCTTTTAAACACTGTATTGCAGTGATACCACGTGAAATTCTTCCAGTAAAGCTTAATATTTAACATGGCTGTTCTATAGTGCTTTGTTACTTTCAAGCTTTTTAATTATGGCTCACGGAAATATTGTATCTTTTCCCGAGCTGTTTGGCCATTCCTGATATTTTCAATGACCAAAATGGCGGCTTCCTTCTTTTTCCAGCATTCGTCCATCTTGTTTTCCCAGTTGTTTTCTCCACCTTTAACTGTCCATACAATAATGGATTAGATGGACAGTTGAATAGAAATAGTGTATGGGGAAAAGGAGATTGGCACTAGGTAATGATGCTCATTTGACAAGCCAGTACAAGCATAGTGAACTGAATGGCCATCTTCTGTGCCGTAACAATTTTGTGACCTCTGTAGAATACTATTTCTCTTTTCTTATAAAACCTTTTATTGGTGGAACTGAGAGTTGAGGATCAGGTTAGTCAAAATTTGAACAGCAAAATGTTTTAAAAAGGGAGAAGAACAAATGCAGATGTTTGCTTTTGGTGACTGACTGACCTGGAAGATCATTTAACTTAATAACTGATATTAGGAACACTAAGGACAATTCGGCACCAAGTAAGTTGCCGTGGCCAAGACTGGCAGCTGGTTGGATGTTGCGTTTGTCAATCAATGGAGGACTTAGGCAAATCGGCCAACCACAGAGACTATTTAAAAAGAAAGGGGGGGAAATAGAGAAAACCTCTTCTGGCTGGTTTTAGAAGGTACAGAATGACTTTGGAAGCTTTGGGTCTCGGTGTTTTTCTTTTTATTCTCTCCAGTTTTCTATCCAGCTAAAAAAGTGTTGATTGTTCTGAGAAAAGAAACTCACTTTGTATTAAATAAGAAAATGGTCTGGAAGACTACTGAACTATTTGCATTTGCTCGTGATTTCAAAATTAAATGTACAGTCACGACTGTGAACAACTCATTATCCAATTGCATGAATTTTGGCATTCCATCACTTGAAACTGTTGAATTGAACTGGTAAATTACAATTCTTTTATTTCCTTTTAATATATTCTTTGACTGTCTCTATCTATCTGTGAGTGGGGCTATGCTCAAAGAAAATTGAATTTAAGCCATGTTAATAGGTTATCTTGTTGTTTTGTTTCATCCTGCTAAACTTATGGTATCAAACAAAAGTTGACAATCTATGATTAAGTTGTAAACTTGTTGTCTGAGATCAGTTATTCTAGTGTCTAGGTAAGAACAATTGGGTATATTTTGAGCATCAACCATTGACAAACTTATCCTGTCTTAAAACAATAATGCTCTTAAAGAACTAAACTCACTTTTATTCAAAAGATCTTTGTTTGAAAAACAAAAACAGAAATTTCCAGGAAAAAGAATCTTGCTGGAGAAAATGCAGAGCCCACGTTTCAGATCCAGTGAACCTTGTTTTTGTTTCTGATTTCCAACATTTGCAATTCTTCCGATTTATTTTTGTCCTTAATTAATCTTCTTTCTTCAGGATAAAATGGATCCTGTCACCCCACTACTGCCACCAACTCACACATTGTTTTGGGTGGTTAGCAAAGGCATTAAGGGATACGGGCCAAAGCCAGATATATGAAGTTAGAACACAGATCAGCTATGATCTCATTGAATAGTGCAATAGGCTTGCGGGGCAAAATAGCCTACTCCCAGACTTTATGTTCTTGCGCTGTCTCCAATCCTTCCTTCTCTGAGCAGTATCTACGGCCTGTGTGCATAAGCAGTCATAAAGGGTAGATCAGTGGTGACTTGAACCAGAAGGTCCATTCATTGCATTATAACAATAGGTACAGTTTGCATTAAGTTGCTGAATATAATTGCTTAAGAGTGATGCAGAACATATCTTCTCCACTTAGGAACATTGTGTAGACCTGAACTGGTTTCCACCTAAAACTGTAACAGCATTAGATTGTATAGAGTTTAGTACAATATTGGCATTGATATAAAGGTATATATTCATTGCTAAGCCAGCAACATTTATCAGATGAATGATGCCAAACCCTACATTTTCAACTGGTTACCAGGTCATTACATTTTGGTGTCCATACTTTCTCTACAAGGACAGCTGCAGATGAGATATAAAGGTGTAGACTTCTCTCGACTGACTGGAACAACACTGGAAGGGGTGAGGAGAAATTAAAAGCCAGGGAATTGTGCACCACATCAGGTCGCTGTCTTCCTTTGCAGCAAATGTGGCAGAGAGACCACCATGATGGGGTGAGATTTCTGAATCACACCAAGCAATACTCGCTCAAAGTCGATCTCCATACTGCAAACCATTGTCCTACAAGTTGAAAGAATGCTTCTGGAAAATTCAAATGAATGTCCAGAGAACAGTCAAACCAAATAACTTGGTGCATTCAGAGGAACTTGAAGACCAAATGGAGTGAAACGAATAAATAATTATACTGGTAGAGTTAGATAAAAGAAGCACAAGAGGAGGTTTGACTAGTGCATAATGCCATTAATGGATGGTTAAACAGAATAGTTTGTACTTCATATGCTTTGTAATTCTATGATAAGGGATGGAGAAATTTGGAGAAGGAATTTCTGAATATTTTATTTGCTGAAGGCTGAGCTACAAATGATAGGGAAAAGGGACTCGGTCACAGATAAGCATCCAGAGTTGAAGAGACACAGAATTCCTGGAGAGTTATTCTGTGGATGTACTGAAATTTGCCTGGCAAGACATTATCACTTGCATGTTTTACTACGGTGAGAATCATGCCTTTTCTGTCACCCAGGTGCTGTAATTTCATCTACCTGCAGACCAAAGTTATTTCTAAATATAATTCCTGTGCTAAAAATAGTCTTGGTGAAAATATGCTTAAAATAATTCATTCAGAGCACCTTAGAAAGATCAGATTTGCAGCTAATTAGAAAAGGAGAGAGATTTTCCTGCTTTAATCAAAGTAAGAGGAAGTCCTAATATAAAAGGAAATGGAACACCTGATGAAGAGAGTCCTTTATTGTTCACATACAGAAAATTGAGTAGGGTAAATGCCAATCACGTACTCTACTTCTCACTTATTGACTATCTGTTATACTGGAAGATTGGACATTCATGCATAGCCATTTCTGCTATTGACATCAGGAACTGTAAGGTTTACAGTTGGATTGTACATATTTCTTTGGAGACAATTGTTTCTCATCTCTTTCCTTCAGTTTCAACATGATATTTGAACAGAATCTTGCACTAATGATCTGGTTTAAAGCTTTTATTTTAGTATATGTTTGTACTGGCACATTTAAAAGCTCAACAATAATAAATGGCTTTATAAACATCATGTTCTATGTTAAATTGAGGAAAAATTCCATTGTTTAAAGACTATATTACTTTAACTATCCACAGCAATAATTTGGGATTTTTTTTTGTTTGTAATCATTTTACAATGTCTAGCTCACCAAGTCCTCAATCTTGATTGATTGATTTATTGTTACATGTACCAAATACAGTGAAAAGCTTTGTTTATGAGTGGTACAGGCAGATCATTGTAAGCAAAGGACATACAGATCAAAAAGACTTAGACACAGGCATACAGGTTACATTACACAGGGCAAGTGCTAGGTGAGATTAACATTAGCAAGATCATCATTATTTGAAGCTAGACAGTCCATTCGTCAGACTAATAATGGCCAAGGAGAAGCTGTTCCTGAACCTGTTCATGCGTGTGTTCAGGCTTCTGTACCTTCTGGCTGATGAAAGATGTTGTATGAGGTCATTACCAGGGTGCGATAGCTCTTTGATGTTGGCAGCTTTTCTGCGGCAGCAAGTCACATATATGGAATCCATGGATGGAAGTTTGGCTTCCATGATGGTCTGGACTGTGCACACCACATTTTGTAGTTTCTTACAGTCCTGGGCAGAGCAGTTACCGTACCAGGCCGTTATGCAACCGGCCAGTTTGCTTTCAATGGTGCATCTGTAGAAGTTGGTGAGGATACTTATGGATGCCAAATTTCTTGAGACGCATGAGGAAGAAGAGGTGTTATTGTGCCTTCTTGACTGTTGCGTCTACGTGGGAAGGCCAGGACAGGTTGTCAGTTATCATCACTCCGAGGAACCTGATGCCCTTCATCCTCTCAACCTCAATCTTACTTGCTAGCTTAGATGCATTAAAAAGGACAACTAACTTGAGACAAAACTAAAGTTTGATTCATCAGTTGTGACAGTGCCTCTGCATCCTCACACCACAACAAACCTGTGAGTAGCCTTTGTTTTTCGCTTAACATGAACTTTGTTCACTACATATTGGAGGGCATCTCAATTCATGCTCCAGAGCATAAAAAAATTCACAAACTCCTAAATTTCATCTCCTGGTCAATAGTTCAAGGTTGCTTTCATACCAAACCCCTAGAACACATAACATAGTAAAGGTCCCATGAGATACAACAGCAGTGATGCAGAACATAGAACATTGCACTTTGTTTCATGAATATTTATGCACATACAGGATACAATAGTAGTGACTTGATATTGTGCAATTCTACAAAATGGGCAATAGTGGATCAGACACCCTTTCTATACCTTTCTCAGTAATGGATAGCACATTAGTTTACAAGTTAACAAACAGAACATTAAACCTCCAATAGTAAACATTAACAGAAGCACTTTCTAGATTCATTTAATTTCCCATTCCTTCTAGCTTGAAGATTAACATCAGGATCAATTTCAAAGTGTCAAAGCTCCAGTGTGTTAAAGATACTAATTCAGTGAATTGCAAAAGAATTATTATTAGATTGATGGCACATCAAACTGCACTGTACTGCTTCTGCTACAGTAGCACATAACACCTAATGATTGATCACACAGCCAACTACACACAAGTCCATTGTAGCCTGCAGGAATGTAAAGGCAGCTAAATTGACAGTACTAGTAATTATACAGATTACCCCAACAGACATCTATTACCTATCCACGTAGGAGAAAAAGGTACCTCAAAGATTTGTCATTTGTTCAGAGTTCCAGTGCTGACAAAGGTTTGGACATTTGTCATTTATTTTAAGTTTTGCTGGATGAGAGATTTATTATGGCCTGCATTTAATGATGCATGCTCAGCTCTTTACATGGGAGTCAGACAAATGCCATAAATATGCTCAAGTATAGCAGTAAAACTACTGGACTGGAGGCATTTCATAATGAGCTGTTTTATACCGCAGTGGAGGAGCATTGTTTCTCTAAGCAACTTTGGACCAAGGCCTTTTAAATACATTAGGAGCACAACATATGAATGAATGAGGAGTAACTAAAATAATGCAAACATCTATCGGTAATTAATATCTAGTGCCATAATGTCATCTAATACCACGAAAGAGTAAATTTATAGAATCACCAAAACATTTTATTTTGTAAAAAAACTCACTCAAGGGATTATGGGCATTGCAGGTTAAGTCGCGTTTGTTACCTAACCCTAGGTGGCCTTGAAAGGGGCTCTTGTGGAACAGTGGTAGTGTTACCTCTAAACCAGGAGGATCATATTCTGGTCCCAATTTCTTCATGGGTATGAAATAACATCTCTGAACCAGTTTATTTGGAAAATATCTAGCGATCCTTGAATCACAGAATTGTTTCGGTGCAGGAAGAGGCCTTTTGGCTCATAAGCCTGCATCGGTTTGAGACGATGGTGGTGAGCTGCTTTGAACTGCTGTAGCCCATTGAGTGTAGGTACACCCAAATGCCATTAGGGAGAACATTCCAGGATTTGGATGCAATGACAGAAGGAATGAAAATATATTTCCATGTGTGGATGTTGTGCAGCTTGGAGGGAAACTTGCAGGCGGTGGTATTCTCGTGTTTTAGCTGCCTTTGTCCTTCTAGAAGTTAGTGGTTCTGGGTTTTGAAGGCACTGATAAAGGAAATTTTGAATTTCTGTATTGCGGCTTGTAGACAATATACGTTGGTGCTACTAAGCTTCAGTGGTGTAGAGAGTGAATGTTTGTGGATGCGGTGTTAATCAAGCATTCTGCTCTGAGTTGGATGGTATCAAGCTTCTCGAGTTTGATGGAGCAACACCTATCCAGGAAGGTCAGGTGTATTCCATCACACTCCTGACTTGTGCCTCGTAGACAGTGGCTAGGCTTTGGGGAGTCAAGAGAAAGAGTTATGCACTGCAAGATTCCTGGTCTCTGGCCTGCTCTTGTAATCACAATACTGATAAGGCTAGCAGAGGTCATTTTCTAGCCAGTTGTTGCCCCACTATCAACATCCTGGGGGTTTTCAGCTTTGGTCACACCACTGACTTTAGATAGAAATAGGATACAGTAGACCACTGGGTATTTTACTGGACCACAAATCCTGAAACTTGAACCAATAACCCATAGAGCGAGAGTTGAATTCCATCCGGGCAGGTTGAGAATTTGGACTTAGTTTCAAATATTTGAGAAATAAAGTGCTGTTAGCAATGAAACTGTCAAATTGTCTTTTAAAAAAAAACACAAAAGAACTGCAGGAGATAGTAGGAAGTGCCGATGCTGGAGTCTGAGATAACAAGGTGCAGACCTGGATGAACGCAGCAGGCCAGGCGGCATCAGAGAAGCAGGAAAGCTGACGTTTCAGGTCTGAACACTCCTTCAGAAATGCGGGAGGGGAACAGGACTCTGAAATAAATAGAGAGACAGGGAGGCAATGATGGAAGGTGGATAGAGAAGCAGATAGGTGGAGAGAAGACAGGCAGGTCAAGAAGGCAGGGATGAAGCCAGTAAAGGTGAGTGTAGGTAGGGAGTTGGGATGGGGTTGGTCAGTGGGGAAGGAGTGGCGGGTAAGTGGGAGGGAATACAAACAGGTCAAGGAGGCAGGGATGAGGCTGGTAAGTAAGAAGTAGGGGTGGGGGTTGTTCAGTGAGGTGGGAGAAGTGGATAGGTGGGAGAAAAGACAGACAGGTCAAGGAGGCAGGGACGAGATGGGCTAGTCTTGGGATGTGGTCGGGGTTGGGGAGAGTTTGAAGCTTGTGACAAAAACTGCAGATGCTGTAAATCAGAAACAAAAACAGAAGTTGCTGGAAAAGCTGAAAACCGGATCCAAAATGTTAACTTTGATTTTTTTTTCCTTCATAGATGCTGCTAGACCTGCTGAAATTGTCTTTTATAACCTGTTCGGTTCATTGAATCCGACAACTTCAGTTCTGTGAATTTAAGATGGGAACTGAATTAAAACTTTGATCAATTAACCCCTACCCTGTTACTGCTTCACCTGAGTCTTAAAGTTGCCTCCCTGTTAGTGGTAATCCATTAAATGATAAAATTGGAACATAAGATACATACTTTATTGAAAATGCATAATGGTTGTCAAGTGGATAACCTCCTTGGTATCCTCTCAAGATGTTTAGTATCATTAATGCCAGTGCGCTGTTTAGTTGGTTCACTCCACGTGCTATTTAGTGCTCTGGACCCTGCAACAATCACATCCCAGCCTCATCTTGACTATTGGGCCAAAGATCAATGCATCAAAACCATTTACTCCACTAGCCAAGCTATTTTAGTGAGCTATTTTGGTTTCTAACTTGTCAAATGGGAGCTCACTCAGGTCTGTCCAATCCACTAAAGGGAATAAATTGAACTCAACCAGTGTCAGCCTTCTCAGCTTTCCCTACCTTGCCTTGCCCAATCATCAGCAAAATCATAGGGTAGAATCTTAATTGGCACTTAAGGTGGAGAAGGGGGACTTGGTTTGGATGTGAGAGTGTGGTTAAAACCTAAAAAGTAGAATGGAGTTGAAAACCCAATGTTATGTTGCTCTTATCTCAGTTTAAACTGAGCGTGCTATTAGGTGAGCTGTAAATTCCAGAGCAGCTCTCAGCAGAGATAGTAAATGCATTTGTTGTGTTCTTTGAAATGCTCTAGATTCCAAAAAAAGTCGCAAATGATTGGAAAAGTGTTAATGTCACAGCTCTATTCAAAACAGGAAAGAGAGAAGACAAGACATTATAAATCCATTAACCTCAGTTTGTATGGGTAAAAAAATCTGAATCTATTATTGAGGAGATAAGAAGAAGACATTGTGAAAATGAAACTGCAATCAGACAGAGTCATTGTGGTTTTGTGATTGGAAAATCATACTTGACTGATTTATTAGAGTGCTTTGAGTCAGCAACAAGTAGGGCAGGTAAAGTGAACCCTGTCTATGTGGTGTGATAGTTTTTTTTTGGAAACCCAATCAAAACGATGCTGCATTAATGCTGCATTGTGAACAGGGACAGACATGTATCTCATGCTCTTAGCTTGCCTACTTAACACTCTCACTCACTTTCTGGCAACTTAGATGCTCACAGCATCTCTGCCTTGTCTTTCCTTTTGCAAACACAAAGCAAGACAACTTGAGATAATTACCAATTACCAGTCAGTCAAAGGGTGGGTATTTTGCTGTATAGCATCGTGCTACATCCAAGTCACACCTGCACTGTGTGCCAACAGCTTACACAGCAAACACACCACATGTGTTTCAATGAAATGGCCATGTCAGAAATTCCAAGAGGAATAATCCTCTACCAGTTTCTGGGGAAATGTCATCAATCAGGGAATACTGGCACAGTACATTAAGGGCATCGTTTGATATCATTGGAGGGGCTTAGTGATGGTTAGTCAGGAGCATGGGAAGATCAGGGTCTGGAGCCAAAGCAGTATAGTCTGGGGAGTGGACCACAGTCAGTCATCAGGCCCAGGAGTAATGGCAATTCAGTCAGGGAGTTGCATAGATATCAGTCAGGAGTCTGGTTATTCATCAGTTAAGGCTGTCTTTTCAAGCCAGAAGTCTGGGTCAAGGTCTGTAAAAATCAAGGGGGACTCATCATCTTACTGTGGTGGGAATTTGGGTGAAATCAATTAGAGTCACAAAGTCCTACAGAACAGACACAGACTCTTCAGTTCAAACAGTCCACGCCAATCATTATCTCAAACTAAACTAGCCCTACCTGCTTGCTCTTGGCCCATATCCCTCCAAACAGTTCTCATTCATGGACTTATCTAAATGTCTTTTAAATGTTGGAACTGTGCCCACATCCACTACTTCCTCTGAAAGTTCATTCCAAAATCAATCCATTTCCTGTGTCAAAGAAAAAATTACCCCCATGTCTTTTTTAAATCTTTCTCCTTTCACCATAAAAATATGCCCTCTAGTCTTGAAATCTCCCACCCTTGGGAAAAGACAACTGTGACACATTTTATCGATACCCCTTGTGATTTTGTAAACCTCGGTGAGGTCAATTGTTGGAATTGGAGGCAGATGCTGGGATGCAAAAAGGATAAAATTATAAAGGGGGTGTAGCTCAATATATAACTGTGGGAGCCAATACAGTGAAGTGGTATCAATGATCACCACCATCCTGAATTTGATGCAAGGGTCAGTGTATTAATAGGTTTGGCGTAACTAAACTGCATACCTGGCTCATGTGCTAAAGTAAGGAGGTTAGTGGTTAAACGTAAGTGTTGTGTGGAATGTGGGAAAGATCAAAGCCAATAGAGTTGACTGAGAGGGCAAGACAGAAAGAAGAATGATGGTTTGGGGACTCATCTATGTTGACAGGGTGAGGCGGCAACCACACTCCATGAAGAGCTATCGGCGTTGCCTTCCATCCTTATCCAAATCACAAGTGCACTATCAAAACCAAAAACATCCAGCCCCACACTGGGAATAGGCAGAAGTAAGCATGTCTTTTCTCTATGCAAAGAAGCCAACTCTACTTGTGATTGATGTGGGACACTTCAAGGGGCAATAGGTGGAAACAGATATTTGCACAGCATAGAATAAATATATCTGTTATCGCATAATTTTGTATATGAACCTTACACATTGATCAACTACCTTGATTAAAATTCTTGGCCCTCTCATTCAACATTACAAATCAATCCTAATCTGTGAAAGTCTAGAATAAGGGGATATTGGGATCTCATATTTTGCACTGGAATTCTTTTTTTTTCTCTCAGCAGATCAATAGTGTGGAATTTTCTTCCCCAGAGAGCAGTGAGAGTTGGATCAATCAATATATTGAAGCCTGAGTTCAACAGCTTTTTAATCGACCAAGAAATCGAGTGAAATGGGGAATTGTCAGGAAAGTGGAGTTGAATCCACAACTGGATCAGCGATGATCTCATTAAGGGGCAGAGCAGTATGACAGGCAGAATGATCTTTCCCTATTCCCAATTCTTGTGTTCTTGTAAATAAGTAAGATACCTAAATTCCAATTTAATTCAGAATTCTGGCACAAGCAGCCAGTGGAATGGTTTCAGAAATGTATGAAACTTGCCAATGGGCAGAACACAGGAAATGCATCTTCAACCGTCAATCTAGGAAGTGAAATCAACCATTGGCAGACATATTGATGTAAGATGCTTACAATTCGTTCTCTGAAAATATGCTCTCAATACTTTAGAGATTATTTCCACTTCTTATTTTTTTTCACCTCGTTAGGGCTTTATTCACCTTGTTCTTTATTTCCCCGCTGCCAGCTTTCGCTGCAGCATTGAAGCAGATTATACAGCACATCTGATGAAAGTGAAGAGAAAACAGGACTGGCAAAACAGTGGGACCCTCTTTGTGTCCCTATCCCCAGACTGGGTGGCCCAGGTTCAAGTCCCACCTGCTCCAGAGTTGTGCAATAACATCTCTGAACAGGTTGGTTAGAAAAATAGGTTAAATAAAAAAAAGCGAAGCAGCACCAATCCCTGTGATGCTTTTCCATAGGACAAAGAAAAAAACAGCTAGGAGGAGTCAAAACACCCAAACCAACGTCTGCAGGCGCGGTATAATCTGTCTTGACATATCTGAGCAGCAGTTCATCATGGGCCTAAGACTTTGACAGCTGGCTGAAAGTGAAAATCTGCCGTCATTGTGAGAGTGAGATGTGGATTGTGTGGAAAAAGAGGGTTGGCAGCACTTGTGGATAGTGACTGAGATATTGGTGTTGAACCGTGCAAATTTGAGGGTCAATGTAAATGTTGTCTGTTTAGATGAGGATGTTAAGGAAGTCAAGACAGGAAAACATATAAAGCTGCAAGAGGTATTAGTTGAAGAGTGTAGTATAATGCTGGACAGTCAAAACATGGGCTTGTCAGATGAAAGTGAGGTACTTCTCCCTTTCCTATCCCCCAAGATCTTTGAAACTCCTGCAACACTGTCCCAAGGTTTGAAGGACCACAACCGTGCTGCTGATTTTTCTCAGCCACTTCAATGCAAGTCTCTTCCTCCTGTCCTAGAAAAATGCCACTTCACTTTAATCCCTCAGATGCCACAGTGGGACCTCCGGATAAAAATCTGCAGCTCAGAGACAACCTGCCCAGTTGTCTTTTCCATTCTTCTGGCTGCAGAAATATGTAGAGTTCATCCTTTCTGATATCTGCTGGAACCCTATTAATTCAAAATCCAATCCTTGACAGGTTTGGCACCTTATCCTGCCCATCGTTATTCATTGATCAGGAATCTGGAACCTGGATGTTAATGTGGTGGCTGAGATACTGAGCATGGCAAAGCCAGCTGCAGTTACAAATCATTTCCTGACCTGCTACCAGCTCCGCTGCCTCATGTGTTCTATGGCGATTCTTTTCACAAAAGATGTAACCAATAGTCCCACCAACAACCACATCAACAACAACACCTTGTCAATCATTGGTCAGTTTGAGTTCAGGAGGATGATGAGACTGTAAACTTCCTCACATTCTCAGTCCAGATATGGTACAAATGATTAACATCAGAGGAGTGTCAACGCCCTTCACATTTACATAGAATATTTTTGAGTATGGCACCAAGGATTCTCCATTAACATTTTTCATAGCTTTTATTATTTGACATGCATATAGAAATTATTTATTTTCGTGTTAAAAAAACACAGGTCTCTCCTCCCCTGCCATTAAGAAGATCAACCACATTGTTCCTCTGTGCTCTAGTCCAATTTGCATCTCAGTGACCTGAAAAAAAAATTCCTACACTGTGGAATGACAAGAACATTGTACCGTTTGATCATAACTTCTCCAGCATGTGAAATTACATGCGCTCCCATTAGCCTTCATTAGGAGAATGCTGCTGGCAGACCTGCGATGTGACAGAGCTGGACAAAATATTGAATGGAACAGCAGGAGATGATATCTGCCACTTCCTCACCATCACTGCTACTCCCTACTATTGTCTCTATGAGATTGGTAGGAAAGTGTGTATCTTTGCCCATGGAGGTCCTTAGGCCTCATTGATTTGCAAATAAGATGGTAGATTTAGTTTGGTTTTATGACTTCCTGCTCTATGAGCTTCCTGCAACTTCACAATTTCCAAACACAGCAAGGCTTTGATGTGGTGTTAGTAAAATCTTATTTACACTGGAAAATTGGTGCTGATCGGTTACTGATGAGCCTTAATTGGCTTCCTGCTGCTGCTTGGCAGATTGCTGTCATGTAATGAAGTTGCCTTTGAGGAAACACAGCTGTCATGAACATATCGGGGCACAGGCACAACCTTTTTCACCATGTTTTTGCTGGTTCCCTTGACTCCAAACTTGCCATGGAGTTCATAAGAAAATTCTGCCCTCCCCATCCAGTGTCTGAAGTGATATTGATCCATCCATTGACAACATTAAAATGGATAGCTAATCAGTACTACATTATTGTTTTCTAGCAACTTGCAATGCACAAATTTGCCACTACATTTTCTACATTATGACAGTTAACACCATTTAAAGTATATCATTGGTTTTAAAGCACTTTGAGGAAATCTGAGGTGGTGAAAGTTACTTCATAAAAATAGACCTTTTTGAAGTGAGTACAGAATTCAGGAGAAAAGCACTGGTAGAATACATAGGTTGAAGTAACTTAGAGCAAATCTATTTGTGTATATGTTCTACACTTAGTCACTTTGTAGCACAAAACTTGAATATTCCTTTGATTTCTTCACTGCTAATTCAGCTTTCCCATTTGACTGACGATAATGTGAAGATGACATATGGTGCTGAATTTCCCCAAACCTTTATGAAGAGGTTGAATCTTAAAATGTTGAATTGAAGGCCAGTGTCACACATCACAACATCGTGAATATCATAACTACTGATATGTGCTTTCGGGCATTCTACAATCTCACTGGTAATCATTGATATCATCCAATTTAAATAATGCCAGTGGTCAGAACAATAGTTGATGGTGACAAGTTAATGAGTTATTGTGAGAATGAAAAAGTCTGTCTTGAGTTTCCTCCATGATCTGTCTGGGATTTCTTGCAGCATAAGTAGCTATTCAACTTGGTTATCTTGCATTTGTTACGAGCACTGCATTGGTTAATGTAATCTTCAATCTCATTGCTCATTTTTGGCCAGTATAACACTTCTCTTGCCTTTGTCAGACCAGGCTCATTTTCTTGATGGCTTGTATAAATGTACTTTAGCAGCTCTTTTTTCATCTCTGTCGAAAAAGAATCACATAACCTGAGTACAAGATGTAATTTTGTTTATTACTTAACTTCTGCATGCCCAATATATTCTTATAGGAACAGGTGATAGAACCAGTGCAGACATGATGGACTGAATGGCCCCTTTCTGTGCCATACCATTTCAATGACTCTGTGAGGTGTCCACGATGCTTTTAGGTCATCATATTGATATTATTTCCTGAAGCACTTGGAGAGTCATATTTTGTCGCACTGTTTAATTGACTCAAGAAAGAAGCTTACCTTTTTGCTTTAATATTTCTGCTGAGTTAGTAACTTCCAGATCATGTTGAGTAGTTGCTTTTTATTGAATATAGTAGATTTCACAGTTGATCTTAGAATTCTCAACTTTATTCATATTGTTGCTGTTGACAGCATGTAGGCAATATACATCAGTTTCCTTTGCTTATATGTTATGTCCAGATGGTTCCTTTGCAATTGGAGTAACATATTTTACAGATACTTTGGAGCAGACAGAAGTGGATTGAGGAAGGAGATTTGAAGTGGGTTGGATTCTCTGTAACTTTAACTCTATTGAACAGATATTGTTTAAAATATTCACAAGTAAGTACCTGAATTTAGCATTGTTTAGTTTGCATTGACAGATGGCTGAAATTGCAGCTGGTTGGCGTCATTGCGAAGTGGTTACTTCAATACCCGTCTGATTCATATCACGCTCTAAGGTAACTTACGCATTGATATCACAGTACCTCAGAACTGTCATCACTAATTTTTTTTTAGCAAAAGCTGCATCTTTTTCTGTGCTGCATTACCATTGCATCTTCTGAGCAGTGAACTTATGTAGATGTTCACACTCTGATAACAAATTAGGAAAGAGCTTTGTGAAATAGTTCACAATGCAGGCTTTTACATCTGTGATTACTGCAACTGTGCTACAGCTCTCATCTTGGTCCATACAGGCATAGCCCTTTTGCTCTCAGTGATCATGATATGTGTATTTCACTTAAAGCATTCTCAATTGTAATTTTTTTTGTTCAGCCACAAGTTCATCTGGTGAACTTTCTAGCATCACTGTAGATTCTGATCATGGTCTGCAATGACTTTTTCCATTCTGTCTCCACATCCATATACTAGAAGGTAATACAATAGCTTCCACACTGGGAACATTTTTGACTATCTTGTCCTGGCTGTGTTGATACCTTTGTGCAGCAACTGAAATGCCAAACAACAAGAGTAACCATTTATATCTCCCAAATGGCATCCAGTTTGTAGTTTGAAAACTGCAGTTTTATCAGCTTTTCAGTAACCTCATTTGTAAGAATGGTAATAAAGGCCATTGGCTTTGCAAATTGTGCCAACATTTCTTTATAGTCTGACATGGATTAATGACACCTCTTCAAAGCTTTATTGAGCTCTTTTGGATCAATGCATACTTTCAATTTGCTGGGTTTATTCACTACTGCTGCTAATCTGGTCTATAGAAATTGTCACTTTCTTGAATACACCTTCCTTTTATAATTCTTTGATATTGTCCTTCAGGTTTTAGTTGAGGGCAGCTGGAACTGTCCTCATTTTGGTCTCACTCTTGCCCATATCTTCATAATTTTCTTGGATCTGTTGAACAGTCAATGTCTTAGTTCACTGCAAAATGCTGCAAATCTCTTATGGCACTGAAAGAATTATTACTAGCTTCAGCTAAGATTAATGGATTTTGCTTAATGTCTATTATTTGGAACTCCAGATGTTTGCTTCACCCATTATGTTGAACTTGCAGTTTAATTCCTCTTCTTGACATGGAGATTGTCATATCATACAGATTCGACCTTAATTTCGAGTGTTTCTATTTTGGGTCAATACCTTGAGCCACTTCATGCAGGCCTTCAAAACTCATGATGTTGCATAACGCACTGGCATCTATGTCACACAATATGTTCACATGATGTTCACTGTGGTCATCATTCTGACAGTTAAGATGGTTAGATTTGACAGCGCCAACCTGTTGTATGTTGTAGAGTGATTTGTCAAGCCCATTGTGTGACATCTCTCTGGCAGCCATGTACACAGGCTGAGTTTGCTTCATGCTCTTTAAACTTTTGCAGTAAGAGCATTGTTTTTCCCATATTAAAAATTCTTCCTTTTGTGTGATGTCCTTCACTGATACTTAAATTCCATCCTCTGCCTTTAATCTTTCTGCTGCCTTTTCTGCAAATATTTCTTCCTTTTCTCCAACGTGATTGCTCATTTCAAATGGAATATCACTCAGCATAATGCTCTCCATTTAATACATTCTAGCCGACTATCAACTATCTCACAGCTTCAACGTGTGTCAATATTTTTCTTGAGAATAATTTTATCTTCTCTCAGCTAACATGTTCTCACAATAAGATTCCTTCTATTCAAGATAAATTTGTCTCTGTTGAGATTATCTTCCAGTTGTCCTAATTCACAGGACTCAGCTAGATGTATCGTTGTGGCAACCTACTGATTAGTAGTCTCCATATTCATGTGAGTTCAGATGTTGTAAAAATATTATTCAAAACTAACTTCTAGTGTGTCTTCAAAGTCATGCAAACTCTTTCCTGTCTGCCTTCTTATGGGAAATCAATTGCAGTACAGCTGATAGCAATCTGCTCAGCACTGATAACAGATTGCAACTCTTACAATATTTTAATGTGTATTCAAGGTTGTAGGCTTCACTGCCTAGACCAGTATTTATTGTCCATCCATGCTTGCCCTGGAGAAAGTGCAGGTATGCTACCTTCTTCAATCGCTGTAGTAGGGCCTACAGCGCTTCGCAAGAGGCAATTCCAAGATTTTGATTCAGTGACATTGAAGGATTGGCAATACATTTCCAAGTCAGGATGGTGATTGGCCAGGAGGTGATGGAGTTCCCTTCTATCTGGTGGCCTTGTCTGACTAATGTTCATACATTTGTAACATATTTTCGCAGGAGCCTTGGTGAATTTCTGTAGTGCATCTCGTAGATGGTACACACTGCTGCTATTGTGCATTGATGGTGGAGGGAACAAATGTTTCTGGATGTGGTGACAATCAAGCAGGCTACTTTGTCCTGCCTTGTGTCATGGTTCCTGAGTGTTGTTGGAACTGGACTTGGCCAGGCAAGTGGAAGCATTCAATCAGAATCCTGACATTTTCCTTGTGGATGATGCACAGGGGCTGAGGAATCAGGAGGTGAGTTATGTGTTGCAGGATTCTTAGCGTTCCACCTGCTCTTATTAACAGCGCATTTATATGGCTATTTAGTTTCACTCCTGATCAAAGGGTACTCCCAGGATGTTGATAATGAGAGATTCTGAATCTGGAAGTCTCTGCCACGTGTGAGTCTTGGAGATTTGCACAGAAGCAAAGAAAATCAGATGGAATGTTTTCATGATCATTTTTGGATTACACAGTTTAGATTTGATCGATTGATGGTGGAATCACGTGGTTTTGTCAATCACTTGCTGCTTATACTGTTGGCATGCAAGTAGTCAGACTGACACCTGAAATATAGCTATGCCTGGGTTTGCTCCATAGATATCATTCTGCTGTCTTTATTGAACCAGAGTAATTTCCTGGCTTGATGGTAATGGAAGAGCAGGATAATGTGGGGCTATGAGATTGCAGATTGAGTTTGACAGGATAACTTGTCAGGCTGTTCCTTGACTACTCTGTCAGACAGCTCTCCCAATTTTTGCAGGGTCAACAGTACTGTGTTTGCCAGTGTTATTCCAAGTGTCTTTGTCAATGCTGGGTGGTCCATCCAGTTGTGTTCTCTTTTTTGAAAGTTTGAGTAGTTAGGCACAACTGAATGGCCTGCTAAGCCATTTCAGAGGGCAGTTAAAAGTCAAGCACATCACCATGAGTCTGGACTCAAACATTGGCTAAACCAGGTAAGGACAGCAGAACCCGAGTCAAATAAGTTTTTAAGAAAACTGACAGTGTTTTCATGGTAAACGTTAGAGTTTCAATCCTAAATTTTATGAGTATCAAATTCAGACCTTGGGCTGCAGAGTGTTACTTGGGTCTTTGGATTATTAGTGCACTGACAATGCCACAATATGATCACTTCTGCACTGTGTATGGTCAGGGTTTTGCGTTAATTCTGTTGTGATTGTATGGTTTGCCGCTTAGAGTAGAAAAAACTCACCATCTCATAACTCTTTTCACTTCAACAGCAGGAGATTATTTTTAAATTCTCTCTTACTGTTTTTATTAATGGCTCATTCTCTTTCATCTCTTAAAACCTGCACATCTTCAAATGCACCTCCCTAACACCATGTTCCAAATCAGAGATAACACAGTGTGGAGCTGGAGGAACACAGCAGGTCGGGCATCATCAGAGGAGCAGAAAAGTTGAAGTTTTGGATTGGGACCCTTCTTCAGAACTGGGGAGGTGATAGGGAGCTGGGGAATAAATAGAGGAAGGTGGGATGGGGCTGCAGAAAGGTAAGTGTGATGGTAATAGATGAATGCAGGAAGGCAGTGGTGGGGAATGGTTGGTGGGAAGGGTGGGGCGGATAGGTGGGAAAGAAGATGGGCAGGTTGCGTCACGTCAAGGAGGTGGGGATGAGAGATTTGGACGTGGGATGAGGCCGGGGGTGGGGAGATTTTAAAACTGGTGAATTCTATGTTCAGGCCATTGGGCTGTAGGCTCCCGAAGCAGAATATGAGGCGTTGCTCCTCCAGTTTGTGTCTGTGGCACTGAAGGAGGCCCAGGACGGACATGTCATGAAAGGAGCAGATGCTTCACGAAACGGTCCCCGAATCTGCGCTTGGTCTCATCGATGTTGAGGCCACATCGGGACCAATGAATACAGTAGACTGATGTCTGTTTAAAGACCCAGAGACACTTGCAGCAGACGTAGAGGTGACATGACTGCAGAAAGCTGGCAAGTGTACTAAGTATAACAAAATTGATGTGGCAAGCTCAGAAAGGATTGCATTTTCTTTTCAATTTTAGGAGGAGTTCAAAAGTCTAGATTTTGCTGTAGAGTACAGGACCCATGTGTTGGAAAAACTATTTTATGCCTGCACTTTCTGGAAGTAAGACTGGTCAAACAACCTTTGAGAAAGCAACCTGCTAATTGATGGACTTTGAGATTACCATCTTCTTAAATAGTGGGCAATCATTACTGCAAACATAATCAATGGGCTGGTAAATCGGGAGGGGAGATATGGAACCCCATGGAAGGTGTGGGCACATCTGAGGCAGGTCAGGGCCTATGAAAGTCCCTTAACATGGAGGCAACCTCACTGGTTAGAGTCAGTCATTAAATGAAGGGTGTTAAAGTCAGCCCATTATCAAGATGATGGGGAAATCTCTCCATTCATTAATTTCAGCTATGATTGTGACCTTTCATGAATGCAACACTGTCTGTGGAATGGAATCGCAAGACTTGACTTAGGCATGTCTGTTTAGGTTAAACCTTATGCTAACACATTAGAGATATTAGCAGAACAAAATGGAAGAGTTTAACCTTTTCTTACATTTTAAATATTTCCTGGCCTCTGCTATTGAATCTCAAATCTGAAATAAACTAAAAGCAGACTCCACACATCACATGTAGAAATTTATTTCTTTATGTACCTTTATAGATTATATTTATTTTCTCAGTTTTAAAAACAGTGGTGCTAAACAAGGACTAGTATGTTATAGTGTAGTACAATAGACAATTGGATAATAATGATCTAATTGGGCAAAGTCAGTATGGATTTGTGAATGGGGAATTGTGTTTGATGAGCTTGTTGGAATTTTTGAGGATGTTAATAACAGAATGGGTAAGGGAGAATCAATGAAAGCAATTGGATTTTCAGAAAGTTTTTGATAAAATCTTCCCAAGAAATTGTTTAACAATAATTAAAACATATGGGTTAGGAGACAACCTACAGGAATGGATCAAGAATTCATTAACAAGCGGAAAACAGAGTTGGCAGGCTTTAACTAGTAGGTAGTACCAGGAACAGTACTTGTTCACGAATGTAATATTTCCAAGTTTGCAATTAGGTGAGAATGTTTGCTGCAAGAGAGACACAAACTAATTTTAAGATGATTTGGAAAGATTTGGTGGGTAAGAACATGGCAGATGGAACATAATGTGGAAATGTGAGGTTATCCTCTTGGTAGGAGGAACAGATGCGCAAAGTATTTCCAAAATGGTAAGTGATTAGAAGGTGTACATGTACAAAGGGTGTCATCATGAATAAGACACTGAAGACTAACATACAGCTGCAGTAGGCATAAATATATGTTAGCCCTTGTCACAGGAATGAGTACAGAAACTGCAAAGCCTTATTTCAATTGCACAGAACCTTGATTAATGACCATATCTAGAGTATTGTGTGCAGTTTTGATCCCCCTGCTTTTGGAAGGACGTTTATTGCAATACAGAGAGTGCCGTGAAGTTTCATCAAACCTGTTCCCGGGATAACGGGACTGACCTATGAACAGAGAACGGTGAAACTGGGCCTAAATTGTCTAGAATTTCAAAGAGAGGTGGTAACATTGAAATTTGCGAAATACTTAAAGGAACAGACAAAGTCCAGAACCAAAATAAAGGGAAAGCCACTTCAGGAGAATTTTGTTTTTGCTCAGAGGGTTGTGAATCTTTGGAATTCTCCACCTCAGAGGGGTGCAGAGGTTGAGTTAATAGTATGTCTGAGGTGGAGATTGATAGATTTCTAAATAACAATGACCTGTGGGCAATGTGGAAAAAGGCATTGAAATGTATGATTAGCCATGATTGTATTAAATAACAGAGCAGGCTTGATGCCTGAACGGTCTTTTCCTGCTCCTACTTTGCAGCTTATTATAGAAGCTCAACCATTGATAGGTTTGCTGTCTTAAAATGAAGGCATGTTTGGATTACCTAAATCAACTATCTCCCTATTTATTTCAGAACCCTCTTCCCCTCCCCTCTTTCTGAAGAAGGGTTTAGGCCCGAAACGTCAAGTTTTCCTGCTCCTATGATGCTGCTTGACCTGCTGTGTTCATCCAGCCCCATGCTTGTTATCTCGCCCCATTTAATTCACCCTTTATACCAAATTTGAATTTTACCCTGCCTGAACTGAACTGTTACCGACATTTTAAGATGAGATTGTCTTTGGTGTGAGAAAAATGATTTTAATTTGCTGCTAGGATATTCTGCACATTTTATGTGAGTGTAGAATCTCTGGAATCTGAAGCACAAACACTGAACATATGTGCCAACAATCAAGTAAGAATTCACACAGTTTACCGTTTTACTACTTGCACCTGTCAATTATCACTTCTGGGGGCCTGTGATACTGTCATTCACTCCCATTGAATAAATACAGAATAATGATAGCTGCCAGAGAATTGCGAAACTGTAATTTAATGCTGCGTTTGTGATGAATGCAGAACGCCAGATTGTCAGCAGGATGCAATGATTGAAATATATTCTTAAGCTCATTGTCGGCTATTTATTACAGGTAACAGATATTGTATAGTTTATTAAAAGGAAAATAGAATGTTTTGCTTTTTGCAAGATTACTTGCTATTCTCAGCACATTCATGTAGAAGACCCAGCCAGACATAAGTGAAAGGGTATTCACCATTTTTAAAAAAAATCTGTTTTTCCCACTGCATCATTCCATAGTTATTAGAAAGAGAGATGGTTGTAATGGTAGGGCCGGGAACGAATGCAAGCAACCTACTCATAATTTTTTCAACACTTTTATTGAAAAATAAGGCTGTCCAGTTAAGTGCAAAGGTAACCCAGATTGATATATTCTTCTAGCTTTTGTTCTTTCCCTTATTAGCTAGCTCTTAGCCAGTGGGCCATGCCTCATCATACAGTTGAGTTGGAAAAGGAACTTCTTTGTGAATAACATGCCAGAAACACAGACACATTGAGGATTAGTGTTTCACAAAAATGAAAGGGAGTAGATGGCATAAGTCACCTTTATTATATTGAATGGGTACCAGTTGACTTTCAGAGACCAAATGTTTTAGTCAAAATGTAAGAGTTCAACTTCCACATGAGTAATATTTTTGAGGAGTTCACCATTCCTTTGCCTCTTTACAGCAGTACATCAGCTGATTCAGAGATGCCGAGTTGGATGCTGTTTCCACCAAACTCACTCCCAACACTAACAGAAAAGGAGCCAAAAATATATTTTCTTTATTTATTTATAAAATAATTAGCTCCCTGGAATTAGATATTAAGTTGTATACACTAAACTCATTAAACTTATCAAATTAATCAGGAACCATGTTCAACATATAAATTTATATAATTTCATTCAGTTTTTTTCACAGTACAAAAATAAACTATTTAGTATTAGAGCATGTACAGAAGATGTTTTAAAGTTCATAAAAATCACCCTCTTTTTCATCTTCCAAACCAAACATATCCCAATCTGCTACTTGAATGCCATCATTATTTGGATCTATATCCTGAAATCAGCAGCCACATCATTCCAAAAAAATGGCCATCTTCTGTGTCATCATTGGATATCCTACTTTCTTGAATGGTTTAATGACAATCTCTATTCTGATTTTACTGCAGGTCTCTACAACCAATTCACATCGATTTCTACCTTCAAAGTCTGTCTGCTGCCTCCTGTGAGATAATGTATTATGGTTCTCTTTACTACCTCCCTCACAAGTAATTTTCCACATTTCTATTCACTTTCACTAAAACTGCCTTTGTGAAACTGCATGAATGAATGTATAGGAACTGTCAAAAACTGGCAATAGTAGATGAAAGCTCACGACCCAGCTGTGGGAGATCAGTTTAGTATCCTTTATATTTTTCTTTAGTAGACGTATAATTTCTCACTTACTTAGGTCATATAGGTCGAATATTTCTACTAACATTACTAACTTTAAAGACCAAAAGGACTAACATCTCTTAATTATACAAGCTCAGACTGGACAGACAATCCAATCCCATCAGGAGTAACAGCCAGCATTTAGCCAGGGCCTAAACTACCTCCTGCTTCCCCAGGACAGATGTCACACAAACGTTTGTGCAAAAGATTTGGCTTTGTGAAACCATAATGCTAAAATTTTAATGTATGTTAAAACTGTGTATAAAAGAGGCTACTGTAAAGATGTACTTTGGATTCCATTGCCACCCCGACTGTGCCACTGTGGATGCTCAATAAAGGGGCTATTTTCGCCACTCACCGCTATTGGTCATTATTGAACACGATCCCACAACTTGGCGAAGTCGGCAGGATTGCTGGGGACACCGTTGAAACTGATCAGTCACTGACACTACTCTAAAGGTAAGAGACGTCCTTCTTAAAGTTGTGACCTAGTCCCTGAATGTGATCCTGAACCTCTCGTGAGTTGGCCATTTTCGAATCCCCTCATGCCCAGACCTCGAGCCCACAGCAAGAAATTGCCCACAGCACGAGTATTTGTGTGACAATGAGTGATCCCAATAAGCTGTCTATGACCTCCAAAGGGGGTCTGGCCCCTGCTGACATAACCGAGGAAGAAATGCTACAGCAGTTACGAAACTACATCGAGGTACCGTTCTTGTTAGAGAAATCCCTACCAAAAATCGGGCAGAAATACAACATTCCCAAAGGAAAGTAGACCTTGATGACATGAAACCAGTCTGGGGAAAAGCCACCCAACAGAAAATATAAGGACTCAACTAATGGGACAAATTCGCCAAAGGAATGAAATCACGTTTCGATCAGCACATGATCATGAATAAAACCATCTTAAAGAGCAATTAAAAGCAGTGCATGAACAGCTAAAACAGGAGAGGTCAAAGCAAGAAAAAGCTGAACTTAAAAATCAGGAGCTTGAGAAAGAAAACAAGAAACTGAAGGATGAGAGAACAATCCTGTCAGTTTCCTCCCCAGTTTCCAAGCCCATACAGAATTTGTATCCAAGCACCCGCGATATCTAGGAAGTGGTTCAGCAAAACCAAGCTATCACACTTGGGAAACAGAGGGATGAAAGTGATGGGTCCTCTAGCAGTGAAAATGATGAGGACTGTATATCCCCAGCACTATGTCCCCTTAAAACCAAGAAGGTAAAAGTAGAGAAAGGACCTAAAGAGAACACTTTGTTCCACACCAGCATTGTAGATTCCCAATAATGGAAAATTCTTGACAGTATTTGTCCACGAGAAAGAGGGCTATTTGACAGTGGCGCTAGCCCAGGAACACAGGGACAGATTGAGAACGGTTGGGTATTACTCAGGGAAATTGGACAGTGTAGCCCTCAGATGGGGATTCTCTTGGAGCATGGTGCAAGTTACGTGCATGATAATGGAAGTTACTGCGAGTCTGGTGTTGATCAGAGATTAACAGTTAAATGCCTACATGCCGTACACACTTTGCTCTCTATGAACAGAATATCCCAGGTAAATGTTGTCTGGTGGATCCAATAGACGGTAGACAGTCCCAGCAGCCTCTAATCTACAAATAGTTTGTGCGAGTCCAGTCAATCCAGCCACATTGTTACCGGTGCCTGCAGAAGGGGAAGAAGATGACCATGATTGATTGCGCTGGAATCCTGAAGGAACTGGAGGACAATAACCAAATAATGAATGAGGATTTGCAAAACCCAGACCTCATCCTTTACACCAATGGATCATCTTTTGTCGAAAATGGTATGAGGAAAGCTGGATGGGCTGTCATGGCTTTGGGAAGCCAACCCCCTGGAGCATTGGCGCAGCAAGCAGAACTATGGGCTCTGACTGAAGCCTGCAGAATAGCAAAGGATCACTCTGCCAACATTTACATGGGTGCTTTTGGAGTTGCCCACGACTTTGGCCAACTATGGAAACAGTGTGGATTCCTAACAGCTGCAGGTCCCCCCAGTCAGAAATGGGAAAGAAGTCAAGGACTTGCTGGAGGCTCCTCAGTTGCCCAAAGAAGTGGCCATATTAAAGTGCAAAGCTGACACTAAAGATAACACCTTGGAAGCCCAGGGTGATGGCCTGGCAGATCAGGCGTCCAATAGAGGCACCTCCAATCACTCCTGTTGAGACTATTTGAAATAGTTACAGGCAGGCCAATGTCCCTACCCGGGACAATAGACCATTGGAAGGCTGACTGTCATCTTATGAGTGACGCCCTATCGTGTCGTTGCCAAGCGCTAACAGCTGCTGTAAGTTCTGCCTCCTCGCAGGTGTTGACTGCCTGGAAGGACCCGCTGGAGGGAGTTCATGACATCGTACCAGGCCAATGGATTCTTGTGAAAAAGATCTACGAGGAACCTTTAGGCGCAAAATGGAAAGGACCATGCCAGGTGCTACTGATGACCCAGTTGGCTGTCAAGGTTTGATGAAAGAAGACCTGGATTCAGGCATCCCACATCAACTGGGCATCCTACAAAACAGCAGAACCAGAGACTTGCTGACCACCATAGTGTCTATGGTCATTTGTTTTCCATTATGATTATTGCAGTTTTTGAACAATCAGGATATTCGGAGTCACATGTAAATACTTACCTTTAAGTGTTGTATACCTATGTCAAAGCTTCTAATCTGTCCAAGTGTTGGATATGTTCCCACTTTCCCATTCACTCTAAAGGGGGATTCCCACTTTACCCTATTCCCTTCACTGAATCTGAAATGGCAGGGTAGTATGTTTATCAAAATTTCACATCCCACCCTTCTCCAGGCCCTGGAATTGTTCGCCAATGTACATAACCCAAAGGGAGGGGTACCCAGTTATCTCATAAACATGCCAGGGACTACTGAAGCCTGGAGGTCTGCAAACCGCCCCCTGAACCGCTTCTCTGGGTAGTACCAGCCCAGCTACGATCGGACCCATAAACCTCCATTCCTGGCCGTCACTAATACCTCAAATTGGAGAAACCCACAAGAGTCCGTGTGTTTTGTCAACTCCTCTAAAGGGGAACAAGAGATGGGACAGAGCAATTGCTCTCGGTATTTCAACGTCACAGCATCATCCAGTCTGTTGATTTTGTTAAGGGTACAAGTGGAGGCACCTTCTCCGTGCAATGGTATCCTGAGGTTATCACCCGCTTCACCTCTTATAACGGCTCTCTACCCTGTAAGTTGGGCCACAGGGTGGCTGGGATCCTTAGGGACCTCCATTGTATGGGGTCTCACTATGTTTATTGTTGTTATTCTAGCTGCGTATGTCATTTTCTCTTTTATAAAGTGCAGTTGCCAATAAGCTATTAAAAGTATGAACCATCCTCAACTATGAGCCATGTCTCCACAAGCCGCTCCAACATTTAAAAGTCTCAAGTGGTACATGTGAGTTATGGTATAAATTGAGTAATTCTCTTCAAAGGATCTCGGTAGAATCAAATGGGGTGACTATAAGATATTGTATTATGATTCCCCTTACTAACTCACTCACAAGCACTCAATGTTTACTGTACCACGTTTGCATTCATTGATTCATAAAACTGCCTCCGTGAAACTGCATGGATGAATGTGTAGGAACTGTCAAAAACCAGCAATAGTAGATGAAATCTCATGATCCAGCTGCGGGAGATCAGTTTAATATCCTCTATACTTTTATTTAGTTCACATATACTTTCTCACTTATTTAGAACATATAGGTCTAGTATTTCTACTAACACTGCTAACTTTAAAGACAAGAGGACTGAAACCTCTTAATTATACAAGCTCAGGCTGACAGACATTCTAATCCCATCAGGAGTAACAGCCAGCATTTAAACTATCTCCTGCTTCCCCAAGACAGATGTCACACAAACGTGTGTGCAATAGGTAAAGCTATGTGACACCATAGTGATAAAATTTGAATGTATGTTAAAACTGTGTGTAAAAGAGACTACTGTAAAACTGTACTTTGGATTCCATCGCCACTGTGCCACTGTGGATGCTCAATAGAGTTTATTTTTGCCACTCACTGATCTCAGTCATTATTGAACATGGTGCCACACTCCCTTGGTAAATGACTTCTGCCCGTCATTCCTTTATTTTTCTTGTGCTGTCCTTGAAGGGTTTATTTAGATAAGCCTCCAATTGTTTAGTAAGGCTGGTTAGGCTACCAGGAATCAGTACATTATCTACCTTCAGTAACAACATCATCAACAAGTTGGAGCCATGGGACTCCAACAGGTGACTGCAAAAATCATTAATACTACAAGTAAGGCTTTAAGATAGTGCTTAAGGGGCCAGTGAAACAATGTATGTAGCAGAACTCTGGGATAGGAAGGCCGTTGTGCTCATGTGTTAACATTGATGAAAATCCTTCAAGGGCTTCAACAGTCCTGGAGAGATGATTGTCAGTGATAAACCTGCTCATTGTAGGTCAACCTCTTGTACTATGAAATGTGGTAATGACTTCACCTTACGCTTTCAGCCAGTACTATTACCTGCATATTTAAAAAGAAGAAGTAGGTCTGAAGTATCACAAGGTGCTTGATCCTTGCCTTTATGTAAGGTTATTTAACTGCTTATGCACTGTACGACTCTATATTCACATCAGCACATAGTAGGTTATCAAATACAACTCTCTCATGTTCTGTCTAAGATGTCCCTCTTCACATGTTGCCTTCTCTCTACTGATGTTGGAATTATGTGATTATTCATATCAACCTGGTTTACATGAATCTTATTATACCACATTAATCTCATTCTGCTTCTCTGCTTTTTTTCTCGAACAACTGTTCTCATTGGAGTTTTCTGTCAGTGCCAAAAAAGAGAATTTCTGTTGTCCCTCATCAGGACCAGTTCCATTTCAGTACCTGTGAAGCAAAGGTGCTTTTTGCAGCCAGCTGCAAATCTGTCTAACATTTTTCAAATTTCAAAATTTTGGTTTGTGGTAAAGGTTTCTAGTGATGTCTATCCCTTAATGTTGCTGCAAATGTTTCAAGCCTGGAGTAGATTATTTCCCATTGTCTGACGACACAGCATTTTTGCCTCTATATCAGAATGCTTTAAGTTCAAGTCCCACTTCAGGTTTTGACATTAAAAAAAAACATGAAATTTTGGTGGTGCTATTATGGCAGTCCATTACTCTTGGAAGTGCTGACTTTCAGGTTAAAAGAAAGATAAGGTCAGGCCCTGCTTGTTCTCAGTTTGAAGTAAAAAGACCCCAGGGAACTATTTGAAATAAGACTTGAGGAATTCCACCTGGCATCCTAGCTAATATTTCAAAAGTACTTTGTTTGCCGTTTAACACAAATTCTGTAGAAAGTGCTACATGCAAGTTTATTTGTTTTTCTTTTTGTTTACATTCTTAATAGTCTATTAAATACAACTCAGAAATGTAACAAGGCATTGTTAATGTAGTCTAACAAGTGGGTCTTGATCATCTGGTGATGATTCCTTTATTCATTCAAGGGATGAGGGTGTCACTGGTTAGGCAGCATTTATTGCCCATCTCTAATTGCGCAGAAGGCAGTTAAGAGTCAACCACATTGCTGTGGGTCTGGAGTCACATGTAGCCAGACCAGGTAACTATGGCAGTTTCCTTCCCTAAAGGACAATAGTGACCAGATGGGTTTTTCTGACAATCCACCATGGTCATGGTCATGGTCATGATTAGGTTCTTAATTCCAGGTTTTTATTGAATTCAAATTCCACCATCTGCCATGGTGGGATTTGAACCCAGCTCCCCAGAACATTACCTGAGTCTCTGGATTAACAGTCCAGCGATAATACCACTAGGCCATTGCATCCCCCACCAAGGCCAATTGCACCACTGAGGAAATGCCAGCTGATAGATTTAACGGTATATTACAGACAAAACCTGCTCAGTACTTCCTTTTTAGCACTTGTTATTTGTTGTGCTCTTAGGTATATAAGTGGGTACAATGATGGTGTTGGATTTTATAGTGATATTTATGGTTTGCTTCACAGGTATGATGTTTGCTTAAGTGAAATATTTGGTTTCACTTGTATCTGAAGTCATGATATTCATGCCGTTGTTGATGTTGATGTCACCATTTCAGATGTATTGGGACATATTGGGTAATGCATCACCAACATAATCCCAGTAGTTGATTTTTGAAGATCTAAACAATTGCAGAAAGACCTAACTGGTGACTCAGCCTTGGTTCTTATAACAATACCAATCTTTTGACATGCAGTTGTCTATAAATTAAAACACCATTTCACTTGCACTGAAATAGACACCCTTTTAAAATCAACAAGGTGTAAAATGATAGCTTTGTGATATTGTCACTCAACAATATCATTACCAAATTATATTCCTACTCATATGTTACAAAGTACCTTTGTGTTTCTGGTAGAGTGACATTTGAATGCTGCATCTAATGCTCCTTTACTATACAATCCAACATTCATGCCAATGGAATGTCAACCTGTGAGAAATTATTTCTGCATGATTTTATTTGTACCCTTTGCTACTAACTTACATGGACCCTAGAATAATTACATGAGGAACAAAACTGCTGTTTAATTCAATATTTCTAATGATGTGATAATCACTGGAATAAAGACTCATGGATAGAATTAATCTAGTTAAATAATTCACAGTTTTGTTTCCAGATTTTGTTTATTATAATGTACATCCAATGAAATATTTTTAAAATCAACAATCTGATTGTTATATTCCTATGAAAGCTGAGTGCATGAGAAACAGCTTTGGCCTGAAAACTGCAGGAATAATCATATGATTCAAATTTGTGATAACGTTAGTAGCCTAATACTCAGCAATCCAAGGTTACAATTCATTCTAATAGAATTTAATAGTAATCGTGGAAAATGGACTTCCAACTAATCAATACTTGGACCACAAATCTGGTAGCATTTAATAATTGTTTGATTCAGGCCCAGATTTTCTGGTCAACACTGGACATCTGACACTGTGATTTAATCTGACCATTTATCATTTTGCTCTGGAGCTTTTATATCTTCTGATGCCAGCTCCGACAGAGACATAAGACTGAACACAGTCAGGAAGCTAATTCTTGTGAATACTGCCACTACAGCTTTTCCCATCAATGACTGAAGGCCCCGTAAGTCCATCTTCATTTCAACAGGTAGAACTTTATAGGGGACTGAACAATGTGGAATATGGCAAGATTGCCTGACAAATCTGATAGAAGATGGATAGAGGAGAGGATAGGTGGAGAGGAGGCAGACAAGTCGAAGAGGCGGGGATGGAGCCAGTAAAGGTGAGTGTAGGTAGGGGGGTAGGGAGGAGATAGGTCAGTCCAGGGAGGACCTGTCCGTCCTCCCT
>JAHRHZ010000267.1:19837256-19890098 GCA_024137785.1 Ginglymostoma cirratum
GAAACGTCAGCCTTCCTGCTCCTCTGATGCTGCTTGGCCTGCTGTGTTCATCCAGCTCTACACCTTGTTATCTCATTATTATGCTCCCCTGATTACATTCCAGCCATTCAACATCTGAGTACCTCACCCATCTATCTACTCATTTATTAATTCATGCACTCGCCCATTTACTACATTCAAAGATTGAATCTTTAAATTTATCTTATGGCAAATTAGTGCCATAGAAGTATGCTGGGAATTCTGCTGGATTTTCTTTGCCTGTCTCTGCATTAATTTCTGCACTGATGGAGTTTTCAAGACACTGTGCCAGAAGTTAAATCCTTTTAAATGTAACCAGGTAAATGTGCTGTTTTTGCATGATAAGCTTCACACACACCGGTTCTGACACTGAGTGGCGGATTTCAGCCTACGGCTTTGTTGTAAGGTTGGAAAAGCTTTAGAAAATAGAAGAAGGTAAGGCAAATAAATTCCTTTTGTGCAGTCAAGGCTGTGCCCTTGAATCCCACCACCACTTTTCTTCCACCTACCTCTCCTTCCTTACCCTATTTCTTTTGGATGGAGGTGAGAGATTGAATTTCTCCCACTCACTCTTGTGTTGCCTCTGGCTGATGGGATATTGACTCATCCTAGGTTTTTCCTACTGGGAGCCTGCTTCAAGCAAAAGTCCACCATTGTTATTCTATACTCTAAATTCATCAAAGTCGTAAAAGTGTTCTTCATAATTAATGTGTGTTTACAATTTTGTCATGCAAAGTAAACTGATCAATTTTCCTTCTAAGTTTTTCTAGATACTTGAGACATCTAGGATGCAAGATATTTTGATATTTTCATTAGCAAGACAATCAGGTCTCCTATCTTATTCTGAAGTCAGTTAAAAGTTCCAAATATTTCCAAGTTTGTCGACTGTTATTTCTCTCGCCAACTGGAAACCTGGCACTTGAGAAATGTCATACAATATTCTTCCCTCAAGTCCTTACAGCTGAGAACACCAAGGATGATGTAGAATGGAAAGTTGGAATGGAAAGTTGTGAGGTTAACCCAAATGCTCTTTATCATTTTTTTGCACTTTCAAACACAAAATGTGTTTCTTAAGAAGCAGCGATGAAATGAAAGCCATTCATCAATTTAGTTTTGTACTTTAATCAGGGAAAGAGTCTGCAGTTTCACATGTTATATAAATATTTTGTCATTATAAATATAGTTAACGTATAGGTAACAAGCCTTTCGGTATACTTTAGCCAGGCTGGAACCGACGGGCTGTTTCTGACTTTAGTAAAGTTGGCAGTTTTCTTTGATTTGAAATACTGAAATGTCTCATCAAATACTATAATATATTTCTATTTTAAAATTTGCAATTAAATTTGTTCACTCTGTATAGCATCATGGTGAGTACTTCAATTAGGTCTTAGGGTGAGGGGATGGCCTAGTAGTATTATCACTGGACTGTTAGTCTAGGGACCCAGGTAAAGTTCTGGGGACCTGTGTTTGAATCCCACCACGGCAGATGGTGGGATTTGAATTCAACAAAATAATGAATGAAGAGTCTAATGGTGACCAGGAATCCATTGCCGATTGTTAGGGAAAAACCCATCTAATGCCCTTTAGGAAAGGAAACTGCCATCCTTACCTGGTCTGGCCTACATGTGACTCCAGACCCACAGCAATGTGGTTGACTCAAAACTGCCCTCTGGACAATTAGGGATGGACAATAAATGCTGGTCAAGCCAGCAATGGACTGATCCTGTGAATGGATAAAGATGTCACTGCTCTTGCACATGACTGAAACAAAATGCCCCAAATATTTTGTTCCCAGTGGCATTAAGGCTTCGAAACTTCTCTCCCATTATTCTAGTTGCATAATTTGTACTAAGCACGAAAATATTACAAAAGATTCATCCCAACTATGAAACTGTAAAGGTTAGTCGTGCAGAATGTTTGGACAAAATCAAGCTCCTCGCGTAGAAAAAATGGAGCTGAAAATCTATAGCTTTTCTGCCAAATGTGCACCAGACAGGCCTAAAATTAGTCCAGAATTGGTTTTTGCCACTTTCCCACATGATGCATGAGTTTCGTTAGTTTTTTTTGAGGGAATGGCCTCATCCTTCTCCCAAAAAAGTTCAGTGATGTAGGAAGGAGTGGAATGAGGGACAGAAATGCTCAATACAAGAGGTCCCTGCATCCTAACTCTTAAAAATTTGCCAGGTGTTTTGCAGCCACGATAGCCACAACACATACGCAAAGTGACCACCTTAGGAGTCCAGTGAAAGAATGGGCTAGAACCCTAAGTAAATTAATTGCAATTTTTTTTTCATTTATTCATTCATAGAATTGTTGCTGTCAAGGCAAACATTTACTATAATGCTCAGCCTCAATAGCTTTTACAGTGAAAGTGGTTGTCAACTGCCTTCTTGAATGGTTGGAATTGCATGGTGAATGTGCCCCCACAGTTCTGTCAGGGAATTCTAAGGTTTTGTCTCATCAACAGTGAAGGAATGGGAATTGTAGTTTGGAATCAGAATGGTATGTGACTTCGAGGGTAACTTGAGGGAGATGGCATTTGCCTGCACCCGCTGCCTGCATCCTTTTCTCTGGGAGGAGTCTTGGGTTTGAGAAGTACAGTGGAAGGAGCCTTGTAGATGGTACATACTGTAACCATGGTGCACAAGTGGTGAATGAAGTGATGGTCTAAGTTGGTGAATGGAGTGCTGATCAATCAAGCTGCTTTGTCCAGGTGGTACTGAGCTTCTTTGTATTGGTTACAGCTGAATTCATCCAGGCAAGTTGAGATAGTATATCAGACACACTTGTGTTAAAGCCTTTTAAATGATGGAAATGATTTGGACAGTAACAAGATGAATGAGTTGCTGAAGAATACCCAGCCTCTTTATCTGTCCTTGTAGCAACAGTATTTATGTGGTTACATTTCTTATCAATCGCATCCTGCTAGTGGAGGGGTTGAGAAATGTTCTGTTGGGGACATCAAATTCTCTTTTAGTAAATAAGGTAAATGTGACATGAAATTTGTGACATGCAATTTTTTTGTCATTTACCAGCTCAAGACTGAATGCTACCCAGGCACTGCATGCTGGCATGGACTGCTTCAGAGCCTGAGTTGTTGAAAATGTGCAATCTTCAACAAACATCCACAATTCTGAGCTCATGTTGGACGGAAAGAGTTAGAATTAGAGAAAGCAGAGGAGGGCTGTTCCTAGAATGTCATCCTAATGAAGGTGTGTGATTGTCTCCTTGGGCTGAAATTATTGATGTCCAACAACCAAAATCATTTTATTTGCTTGCTCAGCTTGGGTAAACAGAAAGCTCCTTTGCAAATGCATTCAACTATTAATAGTAGGAGCAATCATAGGTAGATTTTCAGCATCTAAATGTTTAAGACACAATTTCATAAATGTACATGCCTACCTTTGAAAATGTACTAAATGTATCTCTGTCAAAATACATTTCAAAGGCATCACACCTCAAAACAGTTAAATGTTTTGCTCCAAAAAGTAGTGATTGGCTCAATTAATTATTGATCTGTTAAAATGCTAGTCAATTTCACTAAATATGCAATTAAATGTAACGAAAATATCATGAGTAACAAGCAGAAACCAAATATTCGAAGGCTAGCTCTAGCTCTGAAAATGAACAGTCAATTCAGCAGACTGTCACCGACTGTTCAGAGGGAGACTGCCAGCACGGTTCTGAGCAAGTTTTAGCCAATACAAAAAACAGAAGTTGCTGGAAAAGCTCATCAGGTCTGGCAGCATCTGTGAAGAAAAAAAATTAGAGTTAACATTTCGGTTCCGGTGACCCTTCCTCAGAATTGATGGTAGCTAGGAAATGTCAGTTTACATGCATACGATAGGGAGGGGATGGGGCAGGGAGTAAATGAAAGGTCAAAGGATAGACCCCACAGAAAGAGAAGAGCAGTTTGATAGACAAAGGAGTTGATAACGATCTGGCCCGGAGGGTGAATAGCTGTTAATGGGAACTGTTAGTGGCTAACAATAGGTAGTTTGTAATAGTGGGCTATGTGATAGCAAGGCCTGGTGTGTGCTGTAGGGGTCTAGGACATGGGAGAGTTTGTGCCCTAAAATTATTGAACTTGATATTGAGTCCGGAAGGCTGCAGGGTCCCCAAGTGGAAAATGAGGTGTTGTTCTTCCAGTTTGTGCTGAGCTTTGCTGGAATACTGCAACAAGCCAGAGACAGAGGTGTTGGCCAGAGAACAGGGGTGTTAAAGTGCCAGGCAACTGGAAGCTCGGGGTCTTTTCTGTGAGCAGAACGTAGATTTTCTGCGAATTGGTTACCCAGTCTACGCTTCATTTCCCCAATGTAGAGGAGACCACATTGTGAGCAGCGAATGCAGTAGACTAGATTCTGGGAAGTGCAGGTGAAGTGTTGCTTCACCTAGAAGGTATGTTTGGGGCCTTGGATACTGGGGAGGATGGAGGTAAATGGGCAGGTGTTGCACCTTCGCCGGTTGCATGGCAAGGTGTCGTGGGGCTGTTGGTGGGAGTGGGGGTAGGGGGTGGTGTTGGGGGTGAAGGAAATGTGGACCAGGGTGTCCCAAAGGGAACGGTCCCTGTGGAAGGTGGACAAGGGAGAGAAGGGAAAATATGTGTCTGGCGGTGGCTTCTTGCTGGAGGTGGCAGAAATGATGTCTGATGATCTTCTAGATGTGGATGCGAGTGGGATGATAGGTAAGGACAAGGGTAACCCTATCCCCGTTGCGGAAGGGAAGGGATACGGTGAGGGTGGAAGTCCAGAAGATGGGTTGGACCCAGTTGAGGCCCCTGTCAACAAGGGTACTGGTGCTAAGTTTTAGCCAATGTTTCCTCCTTGGGTGAGCGGGCGCACATTCACTCAGCAATCTGAATAGTCCCACACACACCACGAACAAATCAGCCCTTTTAAGCTGATGCGTGCGTCCAGCCAGACAAAAATTGTAAAGGCCACATGCAGTTAAACAAATTTACCTGGTGTTACGTTTTTAAAAAATGAGAAAGCATTGTTTGAGATCCTGGTCTGCTGGGACCTGGCTTTAGGACAGAGTTTTCCATCTGAACATATAGGAATGGCACCTTTACCATAAAATAAACTTTCAAGATGTACAAAATCAACTGATGAGTTGACATCGGATCTTATTTTTTTTAAATGTTTACTTCCTGTAATGCATGCACCACTGGCAAAGTAAGCACATTTTGGCCATCCCTTGATTAGTCATTGATTTCCATCATCTTCTGAACAGTGATTAGGAATAAGCAATTAATGTTCACAATGCCAATGACACTTATTATGAATGTGTAGGGAAAAAAAAAATAGAGGAATGACTTGACTCAGGCTGAAGACTTATTTTGTCCTTGACATCGCTTTGAAAAATAACAAAACAGTTAATTACAGTTGAAAGGAGCAATGATGCCATCAGGTGCTGTGCAGGAAGTCCACATATAAATAATCAGATATGTGGTACAAGGCTGCAGGAAACAAAATATGGATTGATTTTATTGTATAACTGCAAGGTCTTTCCTGCAATAATCCAGACACATGCACCTTGTTGCGCTCACATGCCATTTAGGCTAGTTGAACTCAAACTTCAATAATTTATTATTATAACCTTCCAGTAAATACGTTTGGATATTTATTGATTTTTATAAGGCAAGGTAAAAAGCTTCAATCATCTGATGAGATATATCTACAGTAGTATTGTGCACACTTCTTAATTGTTGATATCTAATGGTTATGATGCTGCGCTACAGCCTGGAAGTTGAGAGTCTAATAGTGTGAAATTGGACTCAGTAATTTATGGATTTGTACCAGGAAGATTAGTCAATAAAGCTACCATATTCATGAAGAACTCTTTTGGTTCTTCAAAGAACAGAGCCTTACATTTCAGTCCAATTTTACATATATGTGATTTCACAACCACAGGTTGCGGCTAATTCTCAATAAAGAACAAAGAACAGTACAGAGATAACAAGGTGTAGACCCTTCTGGGTCTAGGCCCGAAACGTCAAGCTCTCCTGCTCCTATGATGCTGCTTGGCCTGCTGTGTTCATCCAGCTCTACACCTTGTTATCTCAGATTCTCCAGCACCTGCAGTTCCTACTATCCCTGAAAGAACAGTACAGCACAGGAATAGAACCTTTGGCCCGTCAAGTCTATGCCGCCACATGATACGTTTCTAAACTAAAACTTTTTGCATCTCTGTGTTCAGTATCCCTTTATTCTATGCCTATTGATATTTCTGTGGAGATGCCTTTTGAACATTGCTATTGTATCTGCTCCTACCACCTCCTTTGACAGCGCATTTCAGGCTCTTACCACCTTTGGAAAAAAAATTATCTGTCACATTTCCTTTAAACTTTCCTAATTTTACCTTAAACTTAGGTCTCCCAGATATTGGCATTTCTACCCTGGGAAAAAGACTCTGTCTATCCATCCTATCCATGCCTCTCATAATATTGTAAGCTTCTATCAGGTCGCCATTCAGCGTCTGGAGTTCAAGTGAAAACAAACCAAGTTTGTCCAATCTCTCCTTATAGCTAACACCCTCCAAACCAGGCAATATTCTAGTAAGCCATTTCTGTGCCTTCTCCAAAGTCTCCATATTCTTCTGGTAGTGCGGCGACCAGAAATGTACAGAATATTCTAAATGTGGCCGAACTAAAGTCCCATACAGCTGCAACACGACTTGCCAATTTTTATACTCTATGCCCCGAAAGATGAAAGATGCTATGTGCCTTCATGATCACCTTATCCACTTTTGTTGCCACTTTCAGGGAACTGTGGACCTGTGCATCTAGACTGCTCTGTATGTTGATGCATGTCAGGCTTCTGCCATTTACCATATAGTTCTCTCCTGAATTAGACCTTACAAAATGCATCACCTCAATTTATCTGGATTAAATTCCATCTTCCATTTCTCTGACCAAGTTTCCAGCCTACCTCTGACCTGTTGCAACCTCTGGCAGTCCTCCTCACTATCTGCAACTCCCCCAATCTTTATACTGTCTACAAACTTACATGTCAGACTACCTACATTCACCTCCAAATCATTTATATATGTTACAAACAACAGGGGTCCCAGCACTGATCCCTGCAGAACACCACTGGTCACAGATCTCCAATCAGAAAAAAAAACTCTTCCACTGCTCCTTTCTGTTTTCTGTGACAAAGGCAGTTCTGTATTTATCTTATCAGCTCAGTGCGGATCCCATGTAACTTCATCTTTTGTATCAGCCTGCCATGAGAGACCTCATCAAAAGCCTTGCTGGAGTCCATACATCTGCCAGCCTACCCTCATCAATCATCTTTGTCAAAATGTTCAATCAAGGTTGTGACACACAACCTCCCCCACATAAAGCCATGCTGCACTCTTGCTAGTAAGTCTACATTTTTCCAAACGTGAGTAAATTCTGTCCATGAGCATTTTCTCCAATAAGTTCCTACCACTGACATAAGGCTCACCAGCCTATAATTTCCCTGTTGCCCTTTTTAAACAAAGGAACAACATTGGCTGTTCCCTAGCCCTCTTGGACCTCTCCTGTAACTAAAGAGGATAACAAAGATTTTGTACAAAGCCCTAGCAATTTGCTCCCTTGACTCTTTCAGTATTCTTGGATAGATCTCAACAGATCCTGGGGACTTGTCTTTTTAATGTTTAATGTCCTCTGAAGTTAGAATGTTTTAAAGTGATTGTCATTTCTAGGTTGACCACAACAATTGGATCATCATATTGGCATCATCTTACATTTTCCACCAGTACACAGTCCAACTTAGTTAATCATTTATAGTTGATCTGAGTCACATATTAAAACCAATGCATAAGTTGAAAATTTATACGCTGACTAGACAAGCATACTCAGAGGCTTATGTTAATCAGTACTCTTGGTATACTCTCTTGAATTGCTTGGTATACTCTATCTCATTAGTATATGGCTGTATTAGAAAAAACACTGTAAGACTAAATGGCTCTTTGAGCCTGATCCAGCATTCAATAAGATCATGGCTGATCTTTACATCAATTTTGATTCCCGAGCACCCAAAAAATATAATGATCTCACTCTTGAGTACACTCGTTTTCTGGTCATTCACAGCTATTTCAGGTATGGAATTCTAAAGCACACAATCCTTCCAATGAAAGAATCTCTCCTCATCTCAGTCCTAAGTGGCAGCTCACTTTATTGCTTGGCAGATCTACATCACAGCTGAGTGATTTGGACACAGTAAAAGCTCTGATAACATTCTTGCTTTAGGATAGAAAAGTTGTGTACTAAAATTACTTGCTTGAGCTTCACTATTGTGCAAAAGTTCAAATAAAGCTGTAAAACCTGCATCCCCGTTATGATATGTAAAATTGCCCAATATGTCTTATCTATAAAAAAAATTAAATCTGACAAAGGCCATTATTAACCTGTCAGGCTTCTCTACATCATAAAAATCCTGTTGTCTCTTCGTCAATGACCAGTTTAGATGGAGTTCCTCCATAACCATTCCTAATGGGTTATATATGGGCGTCATAACGGAACTACAACATACGTTGTCTGAAAACACGAGGAAAATGAATGGGCCAGGTGTCTTCATCTCTGCCATTGAAAAGCCCTCTGACAGGCCTTCCTAGCTGAGAAGACCCTTTTGCAGACTCCCCTGAAATCAAGCATACCAGAGGAGCTTTAATATCGAGTGTGTGGAGATGTATTTCCCCCTACAAGACAATTTGCAGATCCCATTGCTGATATCTATGCCAGGCAAGTGAATTACTCCAGAACTGATGGACAAAGAATTCAGTCAGACAAACATTAAGGCGATAGCTGATGTTGAAGTAGACCATCCTTTTACTTTACCTCCCAGCTGGGTGCTACAGGTTACATGGCAGAAATAGGAATGCGGGTGCCAGGGCTAAGTGGCACATTTTTCCATTTTTCTGAAAAATTTTCTGTCCATCCCTTGAGGGCACTGTCAGGTATAATTTCAATGACATTGCCAGGAATGTCACCTGAATAACTTTGTACCATGTACAGCATGAAATTTTAACAAAAAAATTATATATGTTTTTCAAGTGGCACTGAGTTTATTCTCAGAGGTTATATATTTTGAAGTCTCCGTGAAATCCATGACAAAAAAGTACTTTATTAATAAGTACTTTGAAACAATGGAAAGATATTCAAAATAGCATTAATGTTCCATCAGAGTGTCTTGGTGTCCACACTGTTTGTATGTGATGAATGGTTATATGGTGCAGTTATGATGCAATTTTAATAATCCAAGGATTATTAATGTGCAGAATGTATGAAAGCTTTTGGATTGAAAAATCAACATCATCAGATGTTGTTTGGTTTAACTCTGCATTTTTTTACAAATCCTTGTCACACCTTTTTCATCTGTTATCTAATTGCCGTTTCATAAACATTTCAAAATTGCTGAATAAATATCACCAGATGCTGTTGTGATTCCCTCTTAAGACACTTCAAAACTGCTTTACCCTGTATGTTCCAGGGGAAATTAAAACAAGGCACTGCTTCTGCATGACAACTATGCCTCTTCCCAGCCCACAGCAATGTCGATCCTTCTTCTGGTGGAAAAACAGAGTGTGTTTTAATCAACGGTGCACAATAGTGTGATTGGAAACAGATAATTAAAAACAAAGCAATTAATAAATGCCTGATGACTGTCAGAATCAATATCCTGTACATACCTGCTATTAGAATTTCCTAATAGTGGTATAAATCTTTGCTATGTGCAAGAGAAATTAACCCATTGGGAACAGTCTTTAGATGCACATCCGACCTATTTGGGTGCAGCACTTAGCCTGGTTTCTATTTTTGAACAGCTATTGTATCCAGAGACCAATGTTGCAACAATGTAATGGAAGTACCCACAGCGTTGTGCATCCATCCTACATCTGATTATATGTCCCTTACTTTACCTACCTTAGAAAAATGAATGGCTGATGTTCCCATTCAAATAAATAATATTGTGGTCTTGAATTCAGCACTTAGCTGACTGAATTATCAAACATTGCTATACTGTTTGCAAAGATTCAGTTAATGAGACCATCTCCCCAGTGATGGGCTTGGTGAACAGCCCCTAGCTGGCATTATGCAAGCAGTACAAATCTTCACAGTCCATGAGGATTTCTTTAGCTATACCTTGTGAATAATTTAAATGGATGCAAATTGGACCCAGGGTAAATTCTGTTCTATTCTTTTTGTCTCATTCTGCCTTTAATGTCCCTTAACCTTAAACTGAGTTCTTGGAACAAAAGTGCTGTACTGTATCTATGAATAAGCAAAAGACGCAACAGACGGTGCAACAAGGTAACAATATTTAATAGGTAAATGGTTGAAGTAAAATATTGAACAATAGTTGATTATAGACAAGCTGTTGTTGACCTTGTTCCACAAATCTCCATGGGGGGAGGCAATGGCCTTGTGGTATTATTGCTGGACTGTTAATCCAAAGACCCAGAAAACACTCTCGGGTTGCTGTTTCAAATCCCACCACTGCATATTGTCAAGTTTGAATTCAATTTAAAAAAAAAGTCTAAAATTAAGAGTCTAATGATGACAATGAATCCATTGTCAATTGTTGGGGAAAAAATCCTATTAGGTTCACCACGAAACCTACCTGGTCTGTCCTACATGTGACTCCAGACCCACAGTGATATAGTTGACTCTTAACTGCCCTCTGGGCATTACGGATGGAAAATAAATGCTGCCCTAGCCAGCAATGCCCTCATCCCATGAATAAAAGAAAAAGCCGCATGGAGACAGGTGATGTTATCTCTGGTTATATTAGACACCTTCTGTTCTCTGGCTCCTCTTCTTGCAATGCTGTGTGCATTTAGGTCCCAGATTTCATACCATTCCAATGGCCGTCCTCCATAACACCCCGCCTACATGCAACCAAGCTATCCAGTGACTTTTCTGTACCATTTTCTAACCATATGTCACTGAGATCCATTCTTGGTTCCAAACTGGCAAACACAGCTCTCTGTGGAAAGTATGCCTTTCTTAATATATTTAACCTTTTAGTCCCCTTGTAGGTCCCTTGTAAACAGTGCATTCATTATACAATTCAGAGCATTCTAAATGATATATTAATCAGAACTTTTTTCCCAAGAGAATTAATAATGTTCCTCGAATGGTTTAAAATCTCACCAATTTATATCAACAAAATTTGATGTGGCGATAGCAATAGTCCCTTGTGAAAATCTACCAATCATCCAAATCATGATTAATACAATAATAGCTAATATTGCTAACACAGGCAATATTAACATGAATATCATTTGGTACCATGCACATTGACACTCAATTTAAGTTATTTGCACCTACTCCTTAATGTCTACTGTTCTGTAGTTTCATTTGAGCTATGCTGTGTGAATTCTGACAGCGATATTTTAAAGATTTAGGAGTATAGCAGACACAGGATTCTCCAACACTGATATGGCATCTTTAGCTTCTTTTTGAACTAAAGTTCATCGTCTCACACCTTGTTTCCTATCTTCAGTATGAGAAGGTTGAAGCAGTAGGAAGACTTAACCTGGAACTCAGTTCATTTAGCCTGTGTGGTCTTCATTGATACGGTCAAATCATTACATCAACTTCCTTGACAAGCAGCCATGATGTCATTTGCTCCTCAGCTAGTGATTGATATTTGGTATCGAGCTGGATCTAGTCATGTTTTGGTTATGTGTCAATTTCATTAAGTTTTAAAGGGGGTTTCTCTCAGCAAGGCCCAGTTCTTGACAAATTGTCCCAAATTCACCTCATTGACAAACTACCTCAACCCCATGGCACCTCTTTGTCCAATGCTAGCCTGATTCTACAACTCAACATACCCAGAGGAATTTGCCATTGCTGAGATACCTTGGAATAAACTGTCATCCCTGGCATCAGTGCCAAATTTAAAATGCCATTGTGTACCCAAACAAGGTCTGTCAGTCCGGAGCTGCCCTGCAGGGTTTCTGGTGTTTGCTTTGGACATGGAAAAGGAGAGGAAATTGGCTCCTTGTTTTATGGAGAGCAACCTGGAGGTCCTATTGGACAGGGTCATGCAGAGAAGGGCTGTCCTCTTTCCTCCACACTGGCAGTGGAGGCCACACAACCTGGTCCAAGAATGCAATGCTGTGAGTACTGTCTCAGCCATTTGCAGAAACGCACAGCTATGTAGGAAGGATGTCAATGGCTATCTTCCCTCGCTCACTCTCACCCAATCTGACGTCTGACGCACCAACACTGTGAGTCATCTATGCGACCTATTTGCCCACTCAGAGCAACTCAAACACTGTTCCCAAACTGCTACACCTATGAGAGCTACACCAGCCACTTTCACTCAACCCCACCCTTTCTCTCATTCAAAATGGAAACAATCCACAATAGAGCAGAAAGAGCCAGGACAGGTGATGGACTACCCAATGTTTGATTCCTCACTCCTCATGAAGGGGAATCTGACCCTGAGTGTCCCTGACTGATTGTGTCCAAGCCTGTCGACTGGTGTCATAGGCTGCTCTTGGCTTACAGTGCTGGGAACCTCCTGGCTGCAGGGTGTCTCTCCTGACGTGACTTATGACTGGTGACAACAATGGTAAGTTCTTGCTCTTTGTCCATGCTAAATGGCAAGACATGGCAGAAGTACAGTGAGCCTGATGGTTCTCACTGAGGGGGTAATATGTAAAACAACAAAGCAAGACAATAAGCATCTGAGTAATCTCAATAAGTAGGTACTTATTGAGTGAATAAACAGCTTTGAAATATAATTGGTCCAATTTGTGGATTGGTGCCAATCCATGCATACAAGGTGTCCATGTAGTAACATTGGATTGGAAGCCATCAATGTGATTGATAACAATCCAACCAATTAGATTACTAGTCATCAATGAGGTCAGGCATTGAGCTGCAAAAGTAAGGTCCTGACTGACTGGCAAGTTTCAGATGCCAGTTGATGAGGCTCAGAACATGCCTGAGGTTTGGGCTGACAAATGGCAAGCAACATTCGCACCATACAAGTGCCAGGCAATGACCATCTCCAACAAGAGAGAATCTAACCACTGCTCCTTGATATTTAAAGGCACTGCTATTACTGAATCTTCTACCGGCAATATCCTGACATCAATTGACCAATATGGACAGCCATGTATGTACTGTGGCTACTAGAGCAAGTCAGAGACAAGGAATTCTGCAGTAAGTAGATTTAACTCCTGACTCCTCAAAGCCTGTCTACCATCTACAAGGCACAAGTCAGTAGTGTGATGGAAAACTCTCCACTTGCCTGGATAAGTGCAGTTCCAACAACATTCAAGAGGCTCGACAACATTCAGGACAAAGCAGTCAACTTGATTGGCACTACATGGACATTCACAAACTCCAGCACTGAAGCTCAGTAGCAGAAGTGTGTACCATTTACAAGATACTATGAAAAAATTAAACAAGGTTCCTTAGATAGTGCCTTGCAAACCTACGACCAATAACATTAGGATGGACAAGGGTAGCAGATACATGGGAGCACCTCCAAGCCACTTACTATGATGACTTGGAAACATATAGCTGTTCTTTCATTGTCGTTGGTTCAAAATCCTGGAATTCCCTTCCTAAGGGCATTGTGGGTCTACCTCCGCCACATGCAACTCACCACCATCTTTTCAAGGGCAACTAGCAATGGGTAATAAATGGTGGCTCAGCCAGCAATGCCCACATCCCACAAGTGAATCTTAAAAAGAGAAAAGTCAGTGACTGGGTCCAGGCAGAGAGCAACATTGACTGATGATTATGAGCTGATTTAGAAACCACTGTCCCACATGAAACTCTCCACTAGTCAGCCCCAGACAAATGGAAAAGTTAGAGCTTGAGAGAGCGATATGAAACTGAGAACCTATGGGAGGGAGGGAAATGCTGAAAGCCATCATCATGACAGAAAGTGTGATGTTGAAGTGAAAGATGAAGCGTCTCTGTTTTAACTGGCACAAGGTAGGACCCACCACTGCAGGCTATGGGACAACAAAAGCAATGGGATTTGTTGGAGCCATACATCCCGTGCAGAGAATAGGAGTCAGTCTCAGAGACCTTTCAGACCATGTTATGGTTCTGACTGCAGCTATGAACCCCTGAAAACACTCTGCTGAAATTAGGAACCTCACTCATGGTGTGATCATAACAAATCTCATATATAGCATTAAGGTCACAGCTCTGGAAAAACTTCAGGTCGATGTCCTCCATAGTGAAGAGAGAAGCCAATCCCTAGTTTAAAGAAGTACGTCAGACCTGGATGATAATCTTCTTGAAGCCAATATTGTAGGTAAAGTACAGGATTGCTCAAAATGTAGCTCGAAGGTGACTCTCATTTGCTGAAAGTATTATTTCTATGCCTTCCAGGATACAAGATATACATTCAATTTTCTGCAAATAGTTTGTGTGCTCTTGACAGAGGACAGCTGTCAGGCTCGGCACTGTAAAGTACACCTCGAGCTAAAATGCTTGTGCTGTATCAGGTGAGATTAGTAAGGTGGACTGCATCACTTCTTTTGAAGGTTCTTCCTTACAATGTGTTCAAGGTGGAAGTATCTGGTCATTCTTCCCCTCATAGAGATGCTGGAAAAACTCTGCCAAATTTGGAATAAAATTACATGGGCATCCCATATACCCTAAGAATGGAAGGAGTAATTACAGTTTAAGAACAAAAAAATCTTATTTTTAACACACAGATGAGGAGATTTGTTTTTGTCTTAGTCTGTGGTATTTTCTTCCTCAGGTAACAATGGAGACTAAGCCATAGGAGTCACCTAAATCTGAGTTAGGAAGATTTGTGATTGACAAGGGATTCAAAGTTATTGGGTGACAGAGGGAAATGGGGTTGAGACCACAACTGTATCAGATCATGATTTTTTTTTAAAATAGGGGATGAGGGCATCACTGGCTAGTCCAACATGTATTGCCTGGAGGGCAGTTAAGAGTCAACCACATTGCTGTGGGTCTCACCTCGGCCATACCAGGTAAGGATGACAGTTTCTTATCCAAAAGGGCATTTTTCTGACAATGGATTCATGGTCATCAATAGACTCTTAATTCCAGATTGATATTGAATTCAAATTCCAACATCTACCATAGCAGGATTCGAAACCAGTTCCCCAGAGTCTGAGTCTCTGGATTAACAGCCCAGTCATTAACAGCATCACCTCTAAATGAATTCTAATTGAATATTAGAGCCAGATCAAAGGGCTAAATAGCTTATTCCTATCTTTAAATCCTATGTTCTCACATTTTAAATTCCTGAATAATTTCAACCTTATGAGTATCTGGACTGAGATCTTAGGAGATATGGAGACTCCCAGAAAAGTAACATCCTCCTCTAACAAAAGCTTTTCAGGGGTTGGTCTTTAAATTAATCTTCGACAGTTAATTCAATAGCTCATCAGCTGATTAATGTTTTATTGTTGTTAACAAGTCAGGTCCAGACACGAAACGTCAGCTTTCCTGCTCCTCAGTTGCTGCCTGGCCTGCTGCATTTCTCCAGCTCCACACTGTGTTATCTCTGACTCCAGCATCTGCAGTTCCTACTATCACAGAATGTGAGGATGTATAGTCAAGGTAACTATGGAAGTCAGCGAGTTTGTGTTGAATTTCGATGGCCAACCCATCCCCAGAAATGGAAATAGAGATGTTGAAGAAGGGAAGGGAGGAGTCAGAGATTGACCAGGTAAAGGTGAGAGAAGAGTGAAAATTGGAAACAAAACTGATAAGCTTTTCGAATTCCAGGCAAGAGAGCGAAACAGCACCAATGATGGTATCAACATACTAGAGAAAGAGTTGTGTGGGGTTGGGGACCCAAACAGAACTGGAATAAGAATGTTTGATGTACCCCACAAGGAGACAGGTATAACTGGGGTCTATGTGGGTACCCATGGTCCCTTTCAAGAAAGTGAGAGGACTTAAAGGAGAAGTTGTTCAGAGTGAGGACAAGCTCGGCCAAGTGGAGGAAGGTGGTGAAGGATGGATATGGTTGAGGCCGTTTTTCCGGGAATAAGTGGAGACTACTGAGACCATCCTGATGGGGGATGGATGTGTAAAGGGATTGCACGCCCATACTGAAGTGGAGATAGCTGGAACCTCAAACTGGAAATTCTGAAACTGACATAAAGTGGTAGAAGAATCACAGATGTAAGTAGGAAGGGACTGGATAATGGGAGAAAATATCGAGTCAATGTAGGAAGAAATAAGTTTCATGAAGCAGGAACAGGCAGAAACAATGGGTCTTCCTGGGCAGTCCTGTTCATGGATTTTGAGAAGAAGGTAGAAGCAGGCTGTATGGGGTTCAGGATCTATGACTTTTGAGGCTATAAGAGTTTGGTCCCCAGGTACAGTGAGGTTAATGAGCTTCGCGGACATTAATCACTGGACCATTTTTCATTCGGAGTTTCAAAGCATTGTCTGTAAATTACAATAACCATTTCACAGCTAAAACCTTTTAATATCAAGTGACCCTTGCCCACCACCACATAACATTCAGGGTGTGGTGAGTGTGGACAATAGTAATGATACTACTGGGGCTTAAACCCCTGTTTAAAGAAAAGTCATAACTGGTCAACTGTTAACATTGATCTGAAGACAGAAAAGTTGCCCATTATTTTCCATGTTTACTGATACTTCCCACTAGGCATTTAAAATTTCATAAGAATCTTCTTTTTTGAAGAAACACTTGCAGTTATGCACTACTTATCACAACATCAGGGCATCACATCGCATCTTACAGGCTTTGAAGTACTTTTTTCTCGTGAAGTCAGTGCTTTAATGTAGGAAACTCAACAGCCAAACCGTATGTGGAGAACTCCCACAAGCAGCAATGTGATAATGACCAGATAATTGGTTTGTTTTTAGTGATGTTGACTGAGGGATCAATGTTGCACAGAACGCTAGGGAAAACTTTCACAGTCTTCTGAGATAGAGTGACATGAATGCTTTACATTCATTGAGAGGGTAGAAAGTTTTCTGCACAGCACCAAATCCAAAAATACAGCACCTTCAACAGTTTGGTACTCCCTCATAACTACGTTGGAGTTTCAGCCTAATTATTTTCTTGTTTGGAGGTGCATGGGGCTTGAATCTATAGCCTGACAGTAAAGGCAATAGTACCACAAATAGAGCCATATGGTTGATATTAAATTTCACATTGCATTTGTAAACGGAACTGGGCCCATACTTGGTAGGTGACGAAGATGGCATATTTTTGGATTTAAAGCTAGAAGTTAGCATTGGTGTCAAAATGATTAAAAAAGTGCTCCTAGTTTGATTATCTTCCTGAGGCACCTCGTCTGTTACAGACCAGGTTGCGCTCCTGGAAAATCAGGCGAGTTGTAAAAAGCAATTTAAAAATGCAGTCGGCAGATTGGAATAGGAAAGAAGTGGTAAATTCCCCATTTGATTTTAACAACCCTCCCACTGTTTCATTTTCACCAAGCACAGCGGACTTAAAAATGACAGCTTAATTTTCCTACTCCAATTTGGAGTGCAAAAGGATTTCAATATGTTTGCCATACTTATGAAAGGGTGGTAATGACATGCATAAATACTTCCAGTTTTTTTCTCTGACCTCAATTCCATGTTGGATCCAGCAGGCTGCTCCAGTCTTTCCAATGCGAAACTGTATTTCTTATTTTTGTTGAGGGAGCACTTTATCATCAATTTTGACAATGTGCGACTGAGATAAGTGAACCATTGACTGCAGTTGGTTTGGTAGCAACAATACCAATAGCTGTTGTTGCTGTGTTTTCTTGGAGTTGTCTAATACATGACCTCTGTTTTCTTCAAATTTGTGATGATGTCTTAATTATTTATTGCTGATTTTTAATGTTTATTTTTTGTGCTATGTGCAGTGTGAAAATAACAGGAACTCAGATGGTTTAAACAGCATACATGCACAGGCTCTATTGGTACGTTTCAAGAGCTGGAAGTTCTCATGCTGATTTTTCATGCTGTGCACAGTGAGAAAAGTCAAAATCTAACATTAAGATTTCTTTTAATGATACTGCTATTTGAGATGTTTTCAATATATCCTTTCTCCATTATGCGTTTTCAGATTTTATACTCCTGGTTACTTTCTCTTAAAAGCTGATGTTAAATGAATGGGCTAGACTTTTAAACCAAATTACCCCAATTTAGGGCAGTAAATTGGAATCTTAAAAGTTACCAACGCAAGCCAATGCTGAACTTCCACTAACACTTCAGCAATCTCTTTTACGGTTAGATTGTCGGAGTTTGATTATATGCATGTTAATGAATCAAAGGATGTAACACAACCCACTGGTAAATTCCTCACAACTTTGACTCCAATGTCGCCTCAATAATGTACCCTTGAGGTGGATAAAGCATGAATTTTGCTCCTGAAAAGACAAGGGTTAAACTTTTTTACTTAGAAGTGTTTTCTTAACAAAAATAAACTGTGAGCAAAACTGAAGAATGTGCAGAGACAGAGGAAGGATTGTAACACACAAGTCACAGAAGCAAAACACAAAGCCAGGAATGCGAGGAGTAACTAATCAGGAACATCAGCAAAGGTATAGGAGACCTTAGGTGGATATGAAAAATGCTTGATTTGTGGGGAAATAAATAAACTATCATTTGGGGCATCTATTTAATTATTTAAACTGATTACTCAGATTTTAAATTGACCAAGTGAAATGTAAGACAATGAAATGAGGTACATATAAAAGATGACAACTCGTGATTTTTTTTTTCCCTTAGAGTTCACTCGTAGACTGTTGAAGACTGGTTCTCCTAGTGTACATTTCAATAAGCAATCATAACCTACAGCTGAGTCTCCTGGTTGGTGTCAACTTATGGTACAACACCGCTTTATGACAATAGTTAAGATTTGTGTTGCTTTGCTTACATATTGACTTGAACCATCATTTTAACAAGCTTCACTCAGCCTTCTTTGGCGTTATGGTTTTCCCAAAAGCAATAGCTCTACTATAATACTCTGAAGAGTATGCTCTGAGATCGTGAAGAAAGCTGGGCTGAAGTGTTATGATGAGGCTGCCTGGAAGAAGGAGTATTGTGTATACCTGATTACAAGGCTGTACAGAAAACAGACTGTAGTTGATTATGAGTGAGAAGGCTGCACTTCCCTGAGAGACTATTGGAGAACTATACCAATGTTAACTGAGGACCTGCAAACCTACTTACCCCATAATAGTTAAGGTCACCATGACTTTGTGTTTATTGTCACAGGATCCTACCAAGTAGCAATGTATAACATTTTTAAGTATTTTCTCAACATGGTATCATGCAAGAAATTGATTTTCTGACCAAGTGCACTCTGTAATTCATAGTCTCCTCAGTGAGAGTAAACAAACTGGGCTATTCCAGGGTTCCCAGAGATGCAAGCGGACATGATACATCCCCATTTAAATCCCTACATGACAGCCCCTCAATTTTATACATTGGAAATTATTTTCATCTGTTCACTGGCATTGCTAATTACTGTACTGTGCATGTTAAGGCCAGATATTGCTGCTGAATGAGCACCATCTATGGGATTTAAGATCAATGAGCAGCAGTCATGCAGTATTTCTGCTTTGTCCTGGCAGTCCAATGTATTCTGTCCTACACAATCCTTCAATAGCCGTCTGCAATTTGTAACAGCGCAATGACATCTGATGAAAGTAAATGTTTTTACCATTGCCACCACGTTTATATATCAGTTTCATCTATCCCAATAATGTATGCTGTATGTTTTTAATTGTGCAGAATATTTGCCTATGTTCACCTGTCAATTAATTGTTGTATAGTACGTAAAAATTTTAAGTCTAATTTGGTGTTGTGCATAAACAGACAGCCGTATTGGCTTTGTTTAAATAGATATTGCTATGATCAGGCACAAAGGGATAAGATACCTTCCCTCTTTTCTTACTCCTCAATTGATTGCAACAGGCTTTTTTTGTTCCCCCCAAAAAGTATATCCTTGCCACTTAATAAGTGTTTAACTATTAACATGCTGTGACTGTTGAAGATACATAAAGGCAGGTTTCCTTGACCTTTTATTAATTAAAAGAATTTTCTTTTGCGATTAACCTGGTTTAATAAAAATAATTTTAAAAAAAGCTCCAAGATAGTGTATGTTACGCACACCCACCCACACACTTTTTTTTCTTCTGAAGGTCGTGAGTTGGTTAATTCATAGGATACTCAAACAATAGACAAGGTTCAAAACTTGCATGTTAGACTAAGGAAGAGGAATATTTCATTTGCCTGTACCCTGGTCTGCAGAAAATTAAAGCCAAGTGATTAAATAAACAAAAGGGTTATCTGGCCTGTCACATTATCTCTCCTACTGCCCCAGTTACTTTAAATTTTACCAGTGAATTCTAGTTGCATGGCTTACATGATTAGATTATGCCTGAGCACATTCCTTTCAGACTATTACAATTTTAAGTAAAATGGCCACTTCTATCTGTACTTTATTGTACATTCAACCTGTAGGGACTACAAAATATAGCGATAAGTCAGCGTATGTTACTTTGTAAATGAAAGATTAACTTTATTTACATAGCTGGTTGTAGTTTTGAAAACAACGAATGCTGGAGATCACAATGGGTCAGACAGCATCTGCAGAGACAGAGCAAGCTAATGTTTCGAGTCTAGATGACTCTTCATCGGATACTGTTTTGGATGGAAAATATCACAATAAATTAGCCTTGATGTAGAGTAGTGCTCAACATCTTACGTTGATCAGATGCTTATTTAGTTATGTTTTCCAGACATCTTAGATATATCCTCTTCTGTAGCATTCCTTAAATCTGGTTGCTTACTTTGGTTTAGGTCCATGCCTCATCCCTTGCTATCAAGTCTACAACAAGCAACCTCCTGTCAAGAAAACTATAGATTAAATTACTATAGGTTTGCTCGATCTATTCAGGTTTCATCGATTTAAAGTAACGACTTCCCAACACAAAATAGTTTATTGATAGTCTTCTTTCTGAGCTTTTGTGTTCATTGTTTCACCCTATCTGTTCAAGTGTTATCGAATAAAACTCTCAACCAGGGCCTTGGGTTTGTTGACAGTAACTCCTGTAATTCAATTAGGTCACTGATGCAATACATGACATCTATACTGCTTTGAAGTCTAATCTCTATGATATTATTAATCTTGTTTTAAAATCTCAGCACTTTCTTCAAAACTTCTACACATGACATACAAGTGTGGTTTCTTGAATTTACTGAAGTCGAAAACCCTGTGAATTTTACTAAGATTCGAAATCTCCCTGAGAACTCTCCCTGCTGTCACAATCTCAAAACTGTTCTGCTGTCAATGGAAATTGTAGGCAATGTATTACAGATGTCCATTTGTTTGTGATCTCAGCAAAAGGCAGATGCAATCCTTTGCAGTCAGGTTTATGTACTGGTTCTGTCAGGTCCCTCCAGACAGTGTACATTATCCCCCTTAAAGGGTTTACTGACCACAATTTTTGTTTTTCCACAACAATCAATAATATCTCCAGAAATCCATCTGCGCGTCAAGGTTCTTTTCCAACTGCTGATCAACATATTGCTGTTAATCTTCTTCCAGCTATGCTAAAATTGAGTTTACCCATTTAAATCAATACAGACTTTTAAAGTTGCTCCACCTTTTTCATCCATTGCAGAAGCAGTAAAGCTAATGTGGATGATGTCACATTGTGTTTCAAATAATATTGCTTGAGAAAATTGTTTTCATTTCTGGCCTCCTCCAGTGGACCCAGCATTACAGATATCAGTCTTCAGCCAATCACTCCACATGATATTAGGAAACAGTTGGAGGCAGTGGATACTGCAAAGGCTATGGGCCCTGACAACATTCCAGCAATAGTACTGCAGACTAGTGCTCCAGGGCTTGTTGCTCCCCTAGTCAAACTGCTCCAGTATAGCTACAACACTGGCATTCTACCAACAGTATGGAAAATTGCCCTGGTACGTCCTGCACACAAAAAGCAGGACAAATGCAACCTTACCGGTTACCATCCCATCAGTCTACTCTCGATCACTAGCAAAGTGATGGAAGGTGCAATTAACAGTGTTTCGAAGTAACACCCACTCACTGATGCCCTGTTTGGGTTCCGCCAGGGCCACTCAGCTCCTGGCTTCATTACAGCCTTGGTTCAAACACAGACAGAAGAGCTGAATTCCAGAGGTGAGATGAGAGTGACTGCCATTGACAGCAAGGCTGCATTCAACCGAGTGTGGCATCAAGGAGCCCTAGCAAAACTGGAATCAATGGGCATCAAGGGGAAAACTCTCCTCTGTTGGAATCACACCTGTCATCTCAGCTCCAGGACATCTCCCCAGTTCCTCAGGGCAGTGTCCTAGGCCCAGATATCTTCAGCTGCTTCTTCAATGACCTTCCCTCCATCATAAGGTCGGAAGTGGGAATGTTCATCAATGATTGCACAATGTTCAGCACCATTCGCGACTCCTCAGACACTGAAGCAGACCATGTTCAAATGCAACTAGATCTGGACACTTTCTAGGCTTGGGCTAACAAGTGGCAAATTTCACCACAGAAATGCCAGGCAATGACCATCTCTAATGAGAGAAAATCTAACCACCACCTCTTGACATTCAATGGTTTAACCATCACTGAATCCTCCACTATCAAACATCCTAGGACTACCATTGAGCAGAAACTTCACTGAATTCGGCATATAAACACAATGGCCGTAAGAGCAGGTCAGATACTGGGAAAAGTGCAATAAGTAACTCTCTTTCTAATTCTCCAAAGACTGTTCACTATTTACAAGACACAAGTCAGGAGAGTACTAGAATACTACCACTTACAATGAGTACAATTCCATCAACACTCAAGAAGCTTGACACCATGCAGGACAAAGCACCATATCCATAAGAATCTACTCTTTCTACCAGTGACACTCAATAGCAGCAGAATGTGCAATCTCCAAGATGCACTGCAGAAATTTACCAAAGATCCTTAGACAGCAAACAAAAGCCCATGACCATTTTCATCTCAAAGAACAAGGGCAACAGATACATAGGAATATTTCTATGTCCTGCAAGTTCCACACACCAAGCCACTCACCATCTTGACTTGGAAACATATTACTTTTTCTTTGCTGTCACTGGTCAGAAATCCTGGAATTCTCTCCCTAAAGGATTTTAGGTCAACCTAAGGCATGTGGACTGCAGCAGTTCGGAAGGCAACTTACCATCACCTTCTCATGGGAAACTGGGGATAGGCAATAAATGTTGGCTCAACCAGCAATGTTTATTCCCATGAGTGAATAACACAAGAAAATTAGCTGAGGGCATCAAATGAGGAGGCAGTAGTGGAAGATTCAATTTCCTATGGGGCTGGGTCTCAAGTTTGCAACATGTTAGCAAGGAGGCTTTAGGAGCTGATGGGAGGGGGTTGTGCAGGTGGATGAAGGGAAATATGAGAACAAAGGGGTTATCTAATAGTAGATGGAAAATCTAGAAATGAGTGCAGCACACCTGTCAATGACTCTTTAAACAACCACTGTATTGACAGAAAAATAGCATATTTCCTGAATAGATAACATCAATAGGCATGATGCCAGTTTACATGATTTGATTTCAAATGCATTATTTAAAGGTAGCCCCTACTGTGCAATTTAATCTTCCAAAACTCCAGTGCCCAAGGATTGGAACATTACAAATTATCATCCCATTATTTTTTTAAAAAGTGGAAGTTGAATAATCAGGGCAATAAATGACAGATAATCTAATATAAATAACAATTAAAATTCTATAATCAATGACTGGAGCAGTGGTAAAAGGGCATTTAGAAAATAATAGGTTGATTAATCAGAGTCAACATATAGTCACAATTAGGTCGATGCTAGATGGTTTGTATTGTTTTGTGCTATTTGACTTCTCTTTCTTTTGGTACAAGTGAGTAGCTCACCAGGCCAAGCAAATTCAAAAGATTTCCTTCACTGAATAACATTAGTGAATCATATGGGTTTTTACAACAATCTGAAATTTTCATGGACACCGTTACTGAGGTGAGCTTTTAATTCCAAATTGATTAACTATTTAAACTTAATGTACGCCAGCTCAAAAATTTCAAATTAAACCCATATGCCCAAAGCCTGGGTCTGGATTATTTGTTTAATAATGTTAACAACATGGTGCCTACAATTAAGGGATATAAGTGTAATATGGGAAGATGCTGCTGAAGTAGTTTAACCATGACCTTAAAATTGTTCTCGTTCATATTTGTATATCCCTTTCCTGACAGAGTTTATACATTTCCTCCTTCCTTCTGGTACTTTGATTCATTCGCCTTAAATTACTTACGACTTCACTGTTTTATTTGCTTAGATATTTTTTTTTTCTTTCATTGTGTCTCCAGTTCTCATCTTGACTCCTGAATCATTCTGAGATTTTCTATTATCCATTCACTATGGAGTTGAATATCACCTGTTTATTTCTCTTTGATTGGTTGTATTTCCATGTTTCAAAGTAGAGAATGTGATGACAGAGTGCATTTGAATACATTGTTATTTTTGTTTTTAAATACATGGATGCAAAATTTAGAACGGTATTGTAAATATCATCGTATGTTTTCCTTATTTTCCTATATTTTTCTCACTGGTCCTTGTGTAAACCTCAATACTTTCATTATTTTTAGCATAAATATCTTAGTTTAGTGTACAAAATTCTCTTATACCAATGTATCATTAATTAAGAGGTTTCATTTCCGTGGAAGCTGCAGTCAGACACATTGGAGATAATTTCATTGACAGTCTTCTTGCACTGAATGTTTTTGAAACTGTTTTTTAAAACAGACAATGAATTGCATCAAAGTATAATTTTTGCAAATAAATCACTTTTTTACAGAATGTATTTTTAAGAAGCTTGCTTGCAACCTTTTGCATAATCAGCAACCAAATGCCCTTTTATTTTTGAGATATTGAACAATCTCAGCTCTTGCAGTCCCAGAGCTCTCAGTATCTAATCATTTTCACTCCTCTGCTTTAACCACTATCTACCAGCATGACAGCTTCTCTGCTTCTGACTTTTAAACCTCTCAGTTTCCAGAGTTTAATAATATCTCGTCACAGGATTATAATACTGACTCATATTTATTCCAGCAGCAGCATGTACATTTTACAAAAGGAGCAAACAAGGAGTCTAAAATTTAGAAAAAAATACCACAGCAGTATCTGAATCTTAAAAACCATAGTAGGAGCAGTAGAATAGTAAGAGATGGCTCCTAAATACTGAAGTAACTTCAATGCAAAATCCTTAAAGAAAATGTTATCACTTGACCTTGAGGTAAAATTCTTACTTTCACGCCACAGACATATTGAAAGAGATAAAGAGTAAAAAGACAGCAAACTCAATAATTATCTCTTATCGAGATTTTTGCAGTATTTTATTTTTATCCAAATACCTTGGTGAACCAGTCATACACTTTGGGATGGTTAAGCCATTTTTAATTTGAAGGTGGACTGAGTTGAGTCTAAAATGGGCAAAATCCATCATGCTATGCTGAACATATTACAAGGACAATTATTTTCTGTTGAAACCATCAGGTGTCTCAGGAGTTATGATCGATTCACAAGACCATAGAACTCTTAAGGCCGAGGAAATGATGTGAACTCTAATGACTTGTCACTGATGAATCTATGCTTCACAAAAGAAAATATGAATTAGGAAATGGTTAATGAGCTTATCAGACTCATTCCTTCTACAATTAGGTTTATCATAAATGCTGTATAGTCTTATTCATCTCCTGAGAAGACATTCTGATAAAAGCCTCACCCTTCACCCATCCAAAAGTAAATTGAGCATGTTCTGAGGCTATAAACATGACTATCCAAAATTATCCATCCCTGATGGAACATTCCAAAGACTAAGAATCCATTAGATAATCTATGAGTGTGTTACATTCTATTCTAACTAAATGGTTATCTTGTTACTTTAAAAATGATGTCCATACAACATTACCTGTTTTGGATGAGAGGACTGGAATCTAGGCCACATGTTTAATGACCTGTGAGGAAATAATGTAAATTACATCTCATTCCTGCTTGAACTGCATTAAGTGTAAACAGACAGTTCAAGTTAAATAATTTGCTTTCATCTACATCAATCACACTTCACAGCAACTTAAAAGCCTGTTTCATGTTGCCTTTTATTCCCCTTTGAAAGCAATTTTCAATCTTTTACTCTGTATTTACACAATGAAGTTCAAAGTTCCATACTTCTTGCAGTTGAACTCAGAAGGACCGACCTAGGTACTTATAGTCCTGTGTTTCAGAAGTGAGATGTACTCACATAAACACAACGTGGAAAACAGAGTTTCACCTAATTCTAAAAAAAAAGTGCTTCACTTGTTAATCATATATCCTGCATGTATATACAGTACATTTTTTTTTTAAATTTATAAATCTACGTAACAGGCTAAATTCGGTAATTCAAGACACCACTCGTAGTGGTAAATCTGGAAGTCATATTAATAGCTTGATTGGTCACAGCCTCATTTGATTGGGTATGTCTGTAAATAGTTAACAATAAGACACAAATATTTTCCATGTCCAGTTTTGCTTTTGACATGCAGCTTTATCATGTGCCCACATTTCAAGTTACTGTCCACATAATTTGATGCCATTGTATTTTTGGTAGTATGGGTGTCATTTTGGTTCAGAATAATATCTGTATTCTGCAGGCACACGTCTGGTGGTGGCCATTTTGGTTGCAATTTAGAACCCATTTTTAGTGAGGGCACTGGAGTACACACCAATAAAAATGACCAGTGGCAAAAAACATGATGTCAGTCAGTACCTCTGGTCTGATTCTAGCAATGCCATTTATAACACTGATGCTCTAGCTAGGACCCTCTCTTAATTCACACAATTCAATCTGTACTCAGCAGCTAAAAGGACATCCCTGCAGTACAATTTAAAGTGATCATCAACAATTTTCACATTTATTGCTGATTGATTTCTGCCAGCTGTTGCTGGGTTATTGGTGAATTTGTTGGTTGACTTAAAGTTGTGATGATCACAGGAAATGGTAAATACCTTTGTTCTCACTTTAAGGGCTTTGCTCTCATCATTTACTCCCAGATTAATGATAATGGTAAAAAACAGCTATAAAATTTTAACTCCCATCATCTGATTTTAAATTTCTGAGATATTTCATGGAATAAAATGTTTTAACAAATGGTGAAATGCTGACATAAAATGGCTGCTTTGATTACCTATTAAGGAGACATGTATGAAATAAATAAAACTGTTAGCACGGAAGTTACCATTTTATTTAGAGAATTGACTCCAGGAAACTGATACAGTATGAAGAATTTTGTATTTCCTGTTTACCACAGGCATGATAGCTTCACATATTAGGAGAAGAAAGGCTCAGCTCGGAAAGACAATGGAGCCAAACTTGGGAGTTAAGAATGAACCAAATCACAGTAGCTTTTAGAAAGTAGAATTCAGAAAAGAGATGATGGATCCGCAATAACAGAACTTGGAAAGTATTCCTACATCTCTATCTGGTTATTTCTCATCATCTTAGGAGTCACTGCATGGTGAAAATTCAAATTCAGAAAACAACTGTTCACTACGAACTCAACGATATCAACAAATTTCATGCAGTGATTGCGACAGGGTTAGGGTTAGGGTTAGGATCTGTGAGACTATGAGCTCCTCGATTGGGGTTGTTAACCTGGGCCAATCAGGAAGCCCTAGCTAACCAATATAAACAGGAGAATGAGAATCTCCTCAGTTCAGGAGGACTGACTCCAAGCTGGCTTGCCATAGCCAGTGTACTGTGCACAAGTAAATAGAGGGTGACTTGGTGACAGGATACCAGCCTCCATGCAGTTATTTAACATCACTACTGCTGAGGAGACCAGTCAGCAATTAAACAACTGTCTCTGAGGTTGAAAATCTAATACCTCAAGGGCTCTAAGGACTTTTAAATGGCATAGTTTTAATTTCTTTCCAGTCAGCTTCAGACATTCTGTCCCTTCACAATACATTACTTGTGTTTTATGTCACATTTTTATTATTTTTTCTTGGGCTTATCAGGTGATAAAATTCCTCATCATTTTGGAAACCTTGTCATAGGCTCCATCATTTTGGTCCAATTTATTACATTTCTAATTGGCATCTGATATAGCTGTGTGGTAAAAGAAAATAAATGTATGTTGTAACTGAGCATGAGAGGATTAAAAAGGGGGGAACTAATTTCCCCTCTTCACCAGGTTTTAATACCATCCATGTATTTCTAATTTACCTCGACCTGCAGGTGACATAGGGAGGGCTGGAAAAAAAGGATAAGCTATTCAAAGAAGTCAAAAAAGGAGGAGTAGGAGTAAGAGAAGAACTGTTTTCAGGAGGTTGTTGTAAAAGACAGTGCTTCTGGAGTGATTTGAGACAAAACAAATTTGTCCAGCCCCTGAATAACATGGACAATGGAGGAATAGTTGTGAAAATATGAGTCAACACAGTGTGGAGCTGGAGGTACATAGCAGGCCAGGCAGCATCAGAGGAGCAGGAAAGGTGGTGCTTCAGGTCAGGACTCTTCTTCAGAACTGGGGGGGGGCAAGGGAGCTGGGAAATAAATAGTGGGAGGAGGCGTAGTGCTGGGGAATGTAGGTGGGATGGTGATATGTGAGTGCAGGGAGGGAGTGGTGGGGATTGGTCAGTGGGATGGGTGGGGCAGATATGTGGGAGAGAAGATGGACAGGTTGTGTCAGGCTAAGGAGGCGGGGAAGAGGGGGTGTTGGACATGGGATGAAGCTGGGGTTTGGGAGATTTTAAAACTGGTGAATTCTATGTTTAGGCCATCAGGCTACAGGCTCCCGAGACAGAATATGAGGTGTTGCTCCCCACCACTGCCTACCTGTACTCACCTATCACCATCCCACCTATCTTCCCCAGCCCAACACCTCCTCTCTCTATTTATTTCAGAACTCCCTTCCCCCTCTCCCATTTCTGAGGAAGGGACCTGACCCAAAACGTCAACTTTCCTGCTCCTCTGACGCTGCCTGGCCTGCTGTGTTCATCCAGCTCCACACTGTGTTAACTCTGACTCCAGCATCTGCAGTTCTTGCTATCTCCCAGTCGTGAAAATATGGTGTGATGGGAAAAATGAGCTTCTTGATGTTGAGGGAAAAATGTCTGATTTTCCATCCAAGGTTTAAAAGGCAAGATGTGAATCTTAATAGCGAGTGGTGAGGAGTCTATTTGTATGCACCAACACCTCATTATTACTTATTCTCAACTCATCCGTATGCAGTTTACTGTTCTCTCACACATCAGGAAGAAACTAGATGATAATTCCCAACATGAAAGTCAGAGCATGTGCCTGGTGGCTCTAGCTTACTACTTGCACCTATTGGCCTCTATCAAGTGCAGTCATCCTCAGTAACACAGAAATGCTGCAGGGCTAGTGACTGTCTGCAACTTTTGTCCACATGGTTTGATATCAGTTATGCATTAGCTTTACCATATCATCATGGCACACATCTGACACACTAAGAATACAGTATTCTCTTCAATAATGTAGTTTGGATCTCACTGACTCTTTGCATAATAACACTGCTGCCAAGCAGCTTGTGCATAGGGAAAGGCACCCATTTTAATGGATTAGAGCAGGGTGCATACCAGGGCTCTTCGTTTGTTTTCTTAACGCTCATTCATTTTGTGCCTAATCACAAACTCACATTCTCAGCATCTCTGCCTTGTCGTTTTTACTTCAGCTTTTTATCTCATACAGACCTTACAATCTCTCAGTGCTTTCTCTTACCATCTCTTTCTCTTACAAGCAAGACAACATGTCATGGGTCTGAGGAAGGGTCACTTGAACCAAAACATTAACTCTGATTTCTCTCCACAGATGGTGCCAGACCTGCTGAGCTTTTTCAGCAATTTCTGTTTTTGTTTCTGATTTACAGCACCTGTGGTTCTTTGGGTTTTTAGTAAGCTTGTCATGGTTGTCGGCAGTGATCAGTCACGGGGGTAGATATAATACAGTGCGGAGCTGGAGGAACACAGCAGGCCAGGCAGCGTCAGAGGAGCAGGAAAGTTAACATTTCGAGTCGGGACCCTTCTTCGGAATATGTTGCCTACTGAGCTGCATCAATGTTACTCCTGCACCATGTGCTAGCAGCCTATGCAGCAAATACAATGAATGTGATTTAACTGAATGGTCATTCTCAAAATTCAAGAGGAGCGGTCCTTATTCAAATCAGGGCAGACTGTTGTCTGTGAGAATGGACAGACACAGCAAGTTAATGGCATTATGCAATATCAGTTAAGGGGCCAGGACAAGGTTGGTTGAGCTGATCAGAGTAAGTCGGTCCATATCACTACAATCCAGGTAGTGATCCATGGCCAGTGCTGCAGCATCAGTGCAACCACTCCAGGGAATACTGTGAAGTCAATGAAGGATCTGCATAGACATCAATCAGGGGTTTGGTCACTTCTGAATATGTGAAAGACAGTCATATTGGACAAGAAATGTTAACTCTGTGTCTGAATTCACTGATGCTGCCGGACCAATTGAGATTCTTCAGCATTTTCTATATTTGTTTCAGGTTTCCAGCAACTGCATTATTTTCCTTTAATCCAGGTTTAAAAATATCTGTTGTCACAATGGATCTGTGCATTGAACAAATGTGTCAATTGAACATCCTCTCACAAGAAATCTTAACCGATTCATTCAACGTTACAAATTAAGTCTGCAAAGTGTGTGGAATGAACTGCCAGATGAAGTGGTCGATGTACTTGGAGTCAAAGATTTAAAAGATATTTGGGAAAGTTCAAGAATAGGAAAGATTTTGAGGAATATGCACTAAATGCAAGCAAATGGGATGAGTTTCGTTTGGGAACATGTTTGGCATGGACTGGTTAGACCAAGGGATTTGTTTTCATGCTGTATGACTCTCTAACTCTCTAAATAGCTGTGAGGTACAAACAATAACAGACAAGCCATAAAGAATCACTTTGGTTATGTACTCACAATCACCATCCAAAGTTCCATAGACAAAGTGTATGAACTGATCACTTTACACCTTGGACTATAAAATATCGACATCCCTATCCTATATGCAATGCTGCTTTGCTTTTCATAAGTAATGTGAAGCTAGGAGAATAAAACTTTCAATCTTGCTGGCACATGTACAATCTCCAATTGTCTGTGTGCCTGAATGCTTGAGCAGCTTATATCTGAATCAGGTTAATGACAAGCAAGGTCCATGTAGAGGCCTCATTGTCAAAAGCCTCCATCTTTTAATGTTATGAGGATACTAATTAAATGTAATTTCAGTGTACTGTGACTGCTGGATAATCACATTTCTGATTCTAATTCTGCTTCCAATATTGCATGCATAGACTGATTGGAACAATCTCAAATGAATTCAGGCACAGAAGCTGTGATCAGCTTTGTGACCTCTATAATAAAAGCATCGACAAAAATGGATGAGAAAGATATGTGTCTGGAAGCCAGTAGATGAGGAAGCCTTGTAATGTGGCATTACCAGCTCTAAGTGCCTTTGCAATGCAGTAAAAATGTAGGAGGGCCAAAGTCGCTGGTCTTCCATGGAATGTCATACAGATGTGTGAGGGCAGTGGAACTAGATTCTCTTTTGAGGTGGAAGTCGGAACACCATGGCATGATACTCAATGGATTACAACACAGACAGAGGACGCTGGAGGACACAACAGTTGTAAGGTGGAAGATGAGGGTCCATGAGGGCCATAGCATTGTAAGAAAATGAGGAAGTTTTTCAGAAGGATCAGAACATTCTGCATCCTGCAGCACATCAATGTGGCAAAAGTAAAGCAGGCAAACTTCTTTTGAACCTTGTTCAATGGAACTGAGTTGCATAAAGTAACGTTTGACTAACTGTAAATGTTTTAATTCTGCCGAGGCTGGCAAGCCCTGTATAGTCCCAACTGCAAATGCAGCTTACCAGTTTGATCATTTTATGCTTTCCTTTTGGTTAATAAAGTTAAGGCTAAAAACTAGTGGAAACTCATGCAACATTTAATACTCCCTCATTGAAGCATGACGAGATTTTTATGCTTGTATAAGGATAGCTATCATTCATACAGAGTTAGAACATGCTGCAGGACTAAGGACAGCTACCATCTCTACCTCTAATTTTTATAACTGCAACTACAATCGCTGATCTGACGATGAAGTGTGAACGTATATTTAAAAATATGATGATGCATTTTAATGAAGCTTTACCTGCGACACCTATGTACCCTCAGAAGGCTTTGATTCTCCTTTTCCTCCCATTACATCTGAGAACAGTCCCAAGATCCACAGCTGGGTGGCAGGGAACCTGCCCTACTATGAAGCTTGGTGGCTTTGGAGTTTTCGTGTGGCAGCCCAGGGCAGTTTGTGGCTTAGTGACACAGGCATGCCCAGATGCAGGTTCCCTGTCCTCGGCTTGATGTCCCACAGTTTGGGATTTACAAGCTGGGTGGAAGTTAAAGGACTGGCCACCTCTGAAGTGACCAGAGATGAGATTTCTGTGAGCCCTGTTAGTGGTTTCTCATATAACTGTGTCCCACTGACACGACCCTGTCCTTCATTCCCCTGTTGATAATTTTAAGCACTAATGACTAGAATGATGGAGCGCATGTCTGTGAATATATCCAGCAGGCATGAGTGTGCCTGACCTGGGTCCCCATCACAACCAGACACTCATATACCAGAGGCACATATAGGGTGGGTGTATTCATCTTTTCAGTTAGTTTCCCCCAAGTGTCAAACCTGCCTGCTGCTCCAGTATTTGCACATTTGAATTAAGTTGTCAATGGCTGATACTATGGAGTCCTCACCTGTCTGGGCCTGAGCAGGTCCGTTGTCTCTGGCAATCCTCTGTATGCCAGCAAATGGAGACGTTTCTTCATTGGCCAGCTGGGAAGACATACCATTGATGTACCCACCAGAATATGTTCCCTACTCTAAACTAGCTAACCTGCTTACTGATGTGTCAGTATCTGAGTCAGTGAATGGTACAGGAGACAGCCTTGCCATTACTTCCTTTGAAAGGACTATGTTTTCTTCCTCAGAGCCGGAGGAGGAACTGATGACACCAGGGGATGGTGTCTTCAAGGTGAAGGCTGTGCAGGTGCTGCTGGTACCTGTAGGAGCCAAGAGACAGTATGAGTTGTGAGGTGGGGGTTGAAGTTTGGCTATGTTACGAATGTATTCACAATGGCAGTAATGGGGGAGCAACACAGAGCTTGACAATGCATCTTCTTTGGTGGATGGAACATAGAGATCTTGGCAGAACCACATGAGTGGTCACAGTCCTTTCTACTAAGGCAAGGATTCTCTCCTCATACAGGGTGAGGAGATGAATGTTGGACAGCCTACCCTCCCCATCTTGGCTTTCTCTGCCCTGGAATGAGACAAAGGGAAGGATTGAGTGAGATTGAGTGAAGTTGGCATAGCTGTTGGGATTGGGAAAATATAGCCCAAGCAAGTCAGCAGGCAGCACCAAGGGCATGCAGAGTTAGTAGTCGGGGGGAAAAGTACTGCAGAAAAAGGAAATCTGAAACTAACACAACAGAGAATGAAGTGGAAACCCAGAAGATCTGGCAAATTCTGCACAGAGAAAAACAGAACTGACAGTTTGAATCTGTTTTGACTCTTCTTGAGAACTTCTATTGTCTCTCCACAGATGCTGTTTGTGTGTGTGGGTGTGTGTGTAGGTGTGTATGTGTATGTGTATGTGTGTTGCAGTGGTCAGGGTGTTGGGTTGGAGAGAACAGTTGAAGGAAGGTCCAAGATGCAGTAGCGAGAGTGGTAAACAATGAATCTGGTGAATACAGTCGCAGAATTACAGAGAGTGTAAGGAAGCAAAGACAAGATGGTGCCACTTATCCTTATGGAGCACAGAAGGTCATTAGCCATTTTTCTGCACCTCTGGGCATACCCTGGGCTATGGATATTGTACTAATCCTGGTGCCCATTTTAGATTGTGTTCATGGGGACTAGTGTCATGGCCTCCTCTGCCCTGAGGACAGAGGAGAGTGGTCCTTTGTTCACCTGGGCCTTTGGTCCCTCTAAGTAAATTGGGGTGTCATGTGTTGACAAATCTTCCCACTCTGCAACCGTGAATGGCAGCTCCCAGCTTATAGTGTTTGAAATCTGGGAGGTCTCAGCAGCTGCATGTATAAGATAGCCTGAGAATGGCACAATAGAGGCATGGCGCATGCATAATGAGGAATTGCATGAGAAAACTCACAGTGAGAAACCCTCTGTGAAACTCCCAAAAATTGATGCTTAACCAATTTCTGATAAAAGTCGGCCTAAGATGTACCATTGAGCACTGCTATCTGTTGTATACAGCAACAGATACAAAAGGATTAATCTGAACCAAGTTGAAGCACCACCCTTGTCGATAAATAACACAGCCATTAGATGGAGCATTGGGCAGTTTGTGTTTGGAGCAGATAGAATCTGGCACATACTCCCCTGGGAGACATGTACATCTCACAACCTCTTAGTAATAGTTAGCATATCTGGTATATTAATATAAGCTGTACAAGGTTGCCAGGATGTCATAGACTGCATCCTGTTATCCAAGACAAAGCATCTTCTACAGAGATTTATTCATGGTTCATCCTTTCCTACAGCCTACAAGAAAGACCCTAGGCTGAGGTAGGAAGAAGGACTGGTGGCAGCATTCTATCCCAGCCACAAATAGTTGCTACCCAGGCAACTCATCACTCCTAAACATTAACTGTGGCCATGATAGCAGCAGTCTGAGAGTTTTTGGCAACAGCTGAGGTTGCATGGCCTCAGTCTGTGTTTTCACTGCAACAATTGGACTTCGTGTAGTTTGTGCTTGCGCTGTAATGAAAGCTGAGACATTGACCATCAGGCACTTGTTCCAGGTTAGTTCCATAAATATTTGAATGGGGTTGGTCACCACTACAATGCAGGAACAAATGGGCACTAAGAACTGTGCAAAAAGTGACTTGTGAAATTAGAGCTGGATTGTTCCATTCCCCGTGATGGGGACTACATTTCATTTAACTTGTTGCTTCATTTCATCTAGGCCTTTGAGGCTAGGCTGTTGTTATTGACTGATCACTATTTACATCACCTGTTTCTATATTTCTGTCTGCAGAACCTCGTTGTCTCTTGTGGTTAGAGGAAAAACATCCATCACCAAAGCCCCTCATGTTGCAGATGAACTTTGAGGTACAACCCTTGCCATATGATTTGCCCTTCCTTTCTCTTTCTCACGGAAGGCTTACTAAAGGAATCACTTCCAGGATCTCCTCTAATCAAAATGGAACTCTGCTTTAAGAATACAGGCTGGCTTAAAGTAGTGTAGGCTTAAACTTCTGTTAGATACAGCCAACTGTCTATTTTCCGCTCTCATATTTGTTGGCTGTATGCGGCAACCATTAAATAAACATGCAGCATAGTGTTTGTTCTCTCAGTATCCAAAACAACAGGCATGTGGTAATTGGCATGGTTTTGGGGAATCCATTTTAATTGGGACTACATCGATTTATCACTTCTATTTTATTCTCGAACTGATTTGCTTCAACTCCTTTCCTCATAATGTCATTCCCGCAAGGGGAAAATTTGGCTCTGTTCCTTTGGGCTTCACTTTTATGTAGTTCACATGAAATGAGATCCCGTCAGCACATACTCATCCTCCAACCACGATCTACATCTGACTGAGTTTTGAACATGAACATACAATCTCTACCAATTAAATTACAGCCATCCCCACTTGAAACTGCTTGGAAACTTTATCCAATTTTAAACTGATTTGATTTTGTTAAAAAAGATTTTTAAATTAAAATTCAGCTTGCTATGAATCCCTGTCTTGGAACTTTTTTTTACACTTCAAAGAGAGGTATTTGCCTTGATTGTGTCCTGGTGAAGTTAAGATTGCAACACCTCACCCTTAAACTGGGCCTATTTAAAATGTAATATCCCTCAACATCATCCTTGTGGTTCTAACAGCGAGAGGAGTTTCTGGCTCCTGATTGACCGCCTGAAAGGCACTTGATTACATTAGGAACTCCATCCTTAGGATTGATGAGGGTTTCATGCCAGTTCCTTGAGTAAGCCAGTCCTCCATCGGCCTGATAGAGTCTTGACCATAGTCTCTGAGCTTATGCTGTTTCTCTTGCAGGGGAATGTGGCCCACTATAGAAAGGAGATCAAAGAACAACTGGAGACCCGGGCATTTGTCTATTCCCTCAACAAACTTGAGAAAGGGGTCCATTAGGTTATGGGCAGCAATGCTAACAGCCAGTAGAAAAAAGATATTGACAATGCCATTCTGCATTATGGTAATTTGCTCTTTTCACCATAATCCTGAAAAATACCTAAAAATGGAAACTGTTGATAGAGAGGCTATCTGTCTTCTGCTTTCCTTCCCCTCCACCTATTGCATTAAATAACTGCTCAAAGAGTTAATGTTAAATATTCATTAAGCTCTGTCCAAAATGATGATTTCACACAGCCTTTGGGTAGAAGACAGACGTTTTAACATGACAGTCGAGACAGACATGTTACTCTTGTCTACTGATGGTCTTTCTTCTTGCTAAAATTCAATCATGATCTGTTCTCTAACACTAATAGTTAGTTAGCCCCTTAAACTAGTAGTTAAATAGGTCCACAGATCCTGCATTTGAAGAAGAAAGGAAGCAGCAATCCAAGCACAAGCCATTAGTGGTTCATACCCTGTTATACTTAACACACATTCATTTCAATAAGCTTCTGACATTTTAGATAATCAAGAACTGCCACTCAATCAACTAACACAGTCTCATTAGGAAGATGGAGAGGATCAGTACACCACTGAGAAATAAATACCATTGCTTGATATCATTTGGCGTGAATCAGTTTGGCTGAAGACTGGCATCTGTGACACTGGAGACCTCAAAACAAGGCCAGGATTGATTGATTTTGCCTGAAGATGCCTGCAAATGCTTCAACCTTTGTCTTTTGCACTGTTGTGCTGGGCTCCCCCATCATTGAGAATCGTGATTTTTGGAGGCCACCTTCTCCTGTGAATTGATTAATTAGCTACCACCATTCACAACTAGCTTTGACAAGCCAGAAAGCTTAATTTAGATCTAATCCATTATTGGTGGGATCACTGAACTTCATTTATTGCATACTGCTTGTCGTACTTGGTTTACAGGGAGCCTGGTACTGTAACTTACCAGGTTGATACCTCATTTATAGCTATGCTTGGTGCTGCTCCTGGCATGTCCTCTTTCACTCTTTATTGAATCAGAATTTATCCCCTTGTTTGATAGTAATAATAATATAGCGGGAATATGAGAGACTATGAGGATAACTTCAAGTAAATTGTGCTTGAAAGCAATTTCGAAGCTACTGATGGCTCGCAACTCTTGTTGATCACCCAGTATTATCGCCCAGTCTTCAGTCTTCGTTTGAAATAGCCCACACAGCCTAGTGATAGTGCCACACAATGCAATGTAAACTGTCCTCAGTGTGACAGCAGGATGTTATATCCACAATATTGTGTGGTGGTCATTCATAGCAATAATGTCAAGAATACATGCATCTCCTGGACATTGGTAAAGGTGATGTCATATGGATTTTTCCCTCTTGTTGATGTCCTCACTACCTCACAGACCAAATCTACCAGCTATTTCCTTTAGAACTCAGCTAGCTGAGACAGTGGTGCTGCTATTAAGCTATTCTTGGCAATGAACAGTGAAGCCCCAGTGCCAGAATACATGCTATGCCCTTGCCCCCCTTAGTCTTCTTCCAAGTGGTGTTCGACATGGAGAAAAACTGATTCATCTGTGACTGTGGTGGGGTGGATTGGAGGTGATGGTAATCAGCAGGAGATTTCCTTTCCCTTGTCTGAGCTGATGTCATGTGACTTCATGGAGTTTGGAGTCAATGTTGAGCACTTCCCCTTTACTGTATACCACCCCTGTTGGAATGTTAATGGTGGAGGCTCGGACATTGTAAGTGAGACATGACTCCATAAGTACGACCATGGATCAGCTCATCCTCTTTTAACACTAGTCTCCATATAGGAATTTACAGGGGCGACAGAGCCATGTCTGCAATTGTTATTCATTGCCTCGATTAATGTTGAGTAACACATCTGGTTACATTCCTTCTTAGGGTTGAAACATTTAAGACTTTTGTTAGATATGGTTGAATGGTTTGCTAGGCAGTTTTAGAGGACATTTTTAAGTCAAACACATTGTTCTGGGTCTAGAGTCACATGTAGACCGGATCAGGTGAGGAGGGCAGATTTTTCAGATATTTATCTATTGAGGAGCTTTTTCTTTAATTTGTTGTTTTTATTAATTGAATTCAAATTCCGTAATCTGCCGTGGCCAGATTCAAAACCATTCCCCACAGCATGATCCCCCGTGTCTCTAGATTACCACTCCAGTGACAACCTACTATGTCACCGTCTCCCTTTATGTTTCACTAACCAGCCCTGAAAAAAAAAGCCTGTATTTTTCCAAAAGTGCTGTTTGGTACTGATCAGAGTTCTTATGATTCTATAGTTGAAATTAACAGCATATTGTTATATGATTTTTATCTATTAGCCCATAAAATTACTGACAGCTTTTTCTCAGGTGAAGAAATTAATGCTAAAGTTTAATTTAAGTCTCTACTGCCACTCCAAAGGCTGACTGAGATATGATTGTTGACAGTAGCGAGCACCGATATTGTTTAATTCTCTTTATCAGCATCACTTTGGAGAGAAGGTTGTTGAAACTGCCTAGGATTTCTGATGTTTTTTTCTGTATTTGCAACTGACTTGCTCCATACATGACATTTTGCAGAAGTGAGATTGGTTAAAAAACAATTCTTGTTTTGCTTTTGATTTCATCTGCATATTTGTCTCACTTTATCCTTTCTACTGCATTTTTTTCACAGCAAAGTATTCATTTTTGTCAATTCCAAAGTGTCATCTATCTTTAAGCCACTGCTATGTTGTAACTAGGAAGTTTTCTTCTGACAGAAACACAAAACATGCAGTGAAGGCACAAATTAAAGTGCAAGTTTAAGTGGCAATTCATTCCTCCTTTTTAGCTCACATATAAATTCATTGTAAACTCTTCAACATTAACCCCAATCTGAGATAGGCAACCTATTTTTCACTAGGTGACATTTCCATTCCCTGCACTTCCAAACCACTTCCTTTGGAACTAAAAATAATGGACAGATTTTGCTAAGAGCCAGACAAAGATGAATTAGATAATTTTCCACTAATGAGACACCAGTGTTAATGCCAAACAGACCATATTTCAATGAATATTTCTTTTGTCTGTGGAGTAAACTAGCCCAAACTCAACTTATTGCTTGGAGACTTCATAAGATTCATAAGATAATACAAATACAAAAATTATTTTAGTCTTATTCACAGACCGGTGGACCAGTAAACCAGTGCTGTGTTAACAGAACAAATGTTATTTTTGTCAGTGCTGCTGTAGAGGCTGCCTACATCTGAATTCCACTCACAATGTCAAACAATTACAAACAAAAGATTAGTTTTTATCATACACCTACCATCTGAAATACAAACACAGATGTCAAAATTGCACTACTGTTGCTTCTAAACAATTAGTAGTAATGGTAATACGCTCTGTATACAATATTGAAGTAGCAAAGATTATGGTTTCCGCACACTGATATTTGGGGTGTCTGAATTCCTTTCCATGGCACTGAATAAGTCAGTCTTAAACTTAACCTTCCCATTTAATGGCAGAAGGGCATTCATCAGTTTAAGGCGTGGTTTCTGCCATCTGCTTGAGGGAGGGAGAGGCGCAGGTGGTGGCAAGGAGTCATGAATCTGGAGTTAAATTGAAGGGATGGAGCGGCTGTTGGTAGGATAGGACCAGGCTATTATACTCTGACAAGTGGAGTGGGAGCCAGGACAAGCAGGCTGGGGAGGAGAGGAAACAGTATGGAGGGGATGAGGGAAAGAAATTCTGGGAGTATTTGCCAGTTTTCTCTCTCCTTCTTTTCTTAAATACAGTTACATTGCTGCCTTCCAATCTACAGTAATAGGTCTAGGATCTATAATATTTTGGGAGATGGTCATCCATGCATCCATTATTTCTACTGCCACCTCATTGAACACTTTTGGATATAAACAATCAGGAGCAAGAGTTTGCCAACTTTCTGTGCTATTAATTTCTCCAGAAGAACATTTTTATGAGCACAGATCTTTTTCAGTTCCTCCTTTTCACTAGTCACTTAGTTCTGTTGAGGGATTTTTTTGTATCTTCCTCGATTAATGCAGAAAAGCCTGAGTTCCCATAACTCTTGAGGGCATGGGCAATGATGAGAAATTTGGGAGAATACAACAGAAATTATTCTGAATCTGATTTTCGACATTAGGAATAAAAATCCAATTTTCCTCCTAAGTTTGATAGAATCCCTACAGTGTGGAAACAGGCCCTTTGGCCCCAACAAGTCCACACTGACCTCAGAGCATCCCATACAGATGCATCCGCCTATAACCTACCTAATCTACACATCCCTGAACACTACAGACAATTTAGCATGGCCAATCCAGCTAGCCTGCACATCTTTGGACTGTGGGAGGAAACTCACGCAGACACGGGGAGAACGTGCAAACTCCACACAGACAGTCGCCTGAGGGCAGAATGAAACCCGGTTCCCTGGCGATGTGAAGCAATAGTGCTAACCACTGAGCCATTGTGCTGCACCTTTCAATGGCTGGTAGAGAATCTCACTAGTAAGTGGCAGTCACCTTATTTCCATATTGGTTTCTCATTATTAGTTGATCTTCCCTCAGTAATATGCAGTTTGCAATTCTCCCATGCACTGGTGAAAAAATAGAAGGTACCAGTTCACAACCTGAGAATCAGAATGTTAAACCAGCAGGTGTAGCGGATTGGAAATAATAGGTACTGCAGATGCTGGAGAATCCGAGATAACAAGGTGTGGAGCTGGATGAACACAGCAGGCCAAGCAGCATCATAGGAGCAGGAAAGCTTGACGTTTCGGGCCTAGACCCTTCATCAGAAATGGGGGAGGGGAAGAGGGTTCTGAAATAAATAGGGAGAGAGGGGGAGGCGGATAGAAGATGGATAGAGGAGAGGATAGGTGGACAGGAGGCAGACAAGTCGAAGAGGCGGGGATGGAGCCAGTAAAGGTGAGTGTAGGTGGGGGGGGGGGTGGGTGGTAGAGAGGAAATAGGTCAGTCCAGGGAGGACGGACAGGTCAAGGGGCCGGGATGAGGTTAGTAGGTAGGAGATGGGGGTGGGGCTTGAGGTGGGAGGAGTAGCTGATTGGTTGCTTCTATATTGGCTTCCATCTTCAGATCCATTCACCAACATATTACTGCTCACCCATGGGCAGTAACCACCTCCACACTTCATCCATGGAAATCAGTATTGGCAAAACATCAGCTTCACCGTATCCTGATGGCTGATCCCAGAATAACTCAGAATTCACTTCAACATATCAATACAGCACTTTAGAGCTCTGAGAAACCTTGAAATGCTCCTGACAGGTCATTTAGCGCGCAGAACCGCAAACCCATCTGATGCGTTTTTAGAATACTGCATTCAATTCTGGTGTCCCTGTTATACTTGCAAAACTTGAAAGGGTTCAGAAAGGATTTACAAGGTTGTTGCCTGGTTTGGAGAGTTTGAGGTATAGGGAATAGGCTGGGGCTATTTTCTCTGGAGTGTCAGAGGCTGAGGGGTGACCTTATAGAGGTTTATAAAAGCATGAGGGGCATGGATAGGGTAAATAGTCAAGATCTTTACCCCAGGATAGGGGAGTCCAAAACTGGAGGGCACCGGTTTAAGGAGCGAGGGGATAAATTTAAATGGGACTTAAGGGGCAACTTTTCTATGCAGAGGATGGTGTGTGGATGGAATGAACTGCCAGAGTAGTGGCGGCTGGTACAGTTACAACATATGAAGGGCATCTAGATAGGTATATGAACAGCATTGGTTTAGAGTGATTTGGGTCAAATGCTGGCCGGTAGGATGATGTTAATTTAGGATATCTGGCCAGCTTGAATAAGTCGGACTGAAAGGTCTATTTCCATGCTATACATCTCTATGACTGTCTGCATAAGTTGCATCTCAGGGCTCTTATCTTGCTTCATTACCTCTCACTTACTTTGTACTTACGTGGACGTTCACAGTGTTTTAGCCTTGGCCTGACTTGACATTGAGCTTAATGCTGCTTCATTGAGAATACCATCTCTGCATTGCCCTCCCTCTACAAGAGTAAGTCAGAGGCTAGGAATCTTGCAGTGAGTAACTCATCCATTGACTCTCCAAAGCCTGGATGAGTGCAGCTCTAATAACACTCAAGAAGCTTGACATGATCTAGGACAAAGCAGCCAATTGATTGGCACTACATCACAAACATTCTATCCCTTCAGCACTGACACTCAGTAGCAGCAGTATGTACAATCTACAAGATATTCTAAAGAAATTCATTGAGGATCCTTGGACAGCACTTTCCAAACCATTGCCATCTAGAAGTACAAAGATTTGTGATTGTGTTGCTGTCCCTGTTAACCCTGTGAACTTTGAGCTTCCCCATGTTCTCATCCAATCCTTTTATTTGACAGTCTATATCCCCAATTTTCCTCCAACCCCTGGCCTATCACATCGTCTTGCCTGTGAACATGACCCCCACCGTCTCCCATTGAAGCCAAGATACTGGTGACTTTTAAATAAGACACACCCACAGCACTCCACGCCTGCCAATGCTATATCAACTCCTGTCCTATATTTGAGACGCTCTCTCCACATCACAGGCAGTTTTCATTCTGCATCTATGTAATGACTGTGATCCCAAACTTGAGTTTCCCACTTTCCTGAATACAACATGGACTGTCCACTAAGAAACTCTTGACATTTAATGTGGGATATGATGAAAGCTGACTATGGCCACCCATCAGGCTGACCTGTAGGGACAGCTCTTTACTAATGCCTTTGGAGCTCCTCATTTCTGCACTCCCAAGACTAGTTGGATTGACCAGAAGGATTGACCTTGGTCAAATGCAGACTGGAACGATAAGAATTCCTGGACCCTAATTAAACCTAGAGCCCAACTGACCACGATCAATGCCCTGGACTGAGATCAGATGATACTCTTGACTGAGAACTCCCTGACCAATAATTTCCAGTTTAAAATTGTCCAGTTTAATTTCTGGTCAATGGTAATTCCCAGGATGTTGATGGCACAGGATTCAGTGATGATGATGCCATTGAGTGTCAAGGGGCAATGGTCACTTTGCTGTCACTACACTTCCTGATTTACAAGGTCCACTTGGTCTGAGATGGTGGAGGAAAGTCACTCATTAGTCCAATGAGAAGAGGCTTTTGTCTTAAACAAGTGGTCGTTGACTGCATGATGGTAGGCACAAGTTACACTGATAATATAGACATTGTTATACAGACCACGGGGAGGGCCTGGAATATAGGTCTCGTGCCTTCAAGAGCCTTAGCTGTTCTTCTGTTAAGTCTGTATGACATTATGATAGTGAGTAGTGCTTAATATATTTCTGAGTATTGACACTTTCGTACGCTCATACCATTATAAAATAATAGGGATAGGAATAGACATGGACCCCAAGGCATTTTAATATGGTACAATTGCAAAGCTGGCAGGTATAAAGTCCAGACTTGTATTTTGTCATTTTGCAAATGTGCTTTTAAAAACAACTTTCTGACACAAACACGTTCTGAAGTGTTTTTGTAGAGAAATAAATGCTTTCATAACATGTACTTTTGTTATGTTTTCAAATATCATGCAATCATCTTTGATATGTTCTAATTGTATGTACAGGTAGGGAAAATATTTTGAATGATGTCGCAAATTCAATCCATATCAGTTACCCATCAAATACTTAATTACTTCTAAATTTCAACTAGTTTTCAATCATATAAACAAATATAAAAAATCCTTTGGACAACTTTGTCAAAAACAAATAAAAGGTGCTGATAAACGTGATTTTTATTACCTAACGAAGAGCTATATTTTTTTAAAAAGCATCTATGTTTTAATTTCATAGCATGTGCTAGAGGATTGTGACAAATCCTTCAACTGATACAATTGATATGTTTTTCTTCAACTTAATGGCCAGGATTCCCCCAACTAAAAGTAAGAGCAACTTTTGTAAGCATACCTCACACATCAGAAACTGAACCTGTGGCAATTTTTATATAAAACATCCTTATTACAGCTCAGCTTTAAAGTATTTACTAATCTGCTCACAATTCTGTTTGGAACTAAAATTGTATTGTGTGTTTCACTGATTACATGCTTGAATGAAACAAGTCTTCTGAGACATTTACAGACAAACAAATAATCTCGTGCAAAACAAAATGGTATTTTTCAGTATAGGGCAAACTTTGAATATTCTTAAAAACAATTAAAAATACAGTTTCTGAAGAATTTAGGTGTTTCAAATTCATATCCCTATTTTTAAATTGTTTATGTTTACATTATACCATTTTCGATTAATTGTGTTCTAATCGTTTTCTACTAATTATTTTCTTCATGATGCACTCCAAACAAACTAAAACATTTAATATTAATTTGAAAAGAAAATTAAATGCATGTTTATTCCTGCTTATTAAATTTACTGCCTGGAAAGTGCATATAAGTGACAAACAATTAAAACTTTCACATAACTTTAATAGACTAGTGAGCTCTAATACGAGAATGGAACAAGCTTTATAATAAAAACAACAGAAATTTCTGGAAATACTCAGCAGGTCTAGCAGCATCGGTGGAGAGAAAGCAGAGCTAATGTTTTGGTCCAGTGACTCTTCTTCCGAGCAATTTTTGACCCGAATTGTTAACTCTGCTTTCTCTCCACAGATGTTGCCAGACCTGCTGAGTGTTGTCAGCAATTTCTGTTCTAGTTTCTGACTTCCAGCATCTGCAGATCTTTGGTTTTTAAACTTTATACTATATTCTTCAGAGTAAATAGCAGAAAGCTGTTTAAACACCTTTAACCTTTGTAGTCTTTTCGGAAGGAAGGAATAAAATACTTTTCTTCTGATTTTGCTTATAATTGATATTGGATCTAGTTACCTATATTGTTATCACATTAGCTATCAATCCACAACAAAAAAAAATTACAAAGAATACAGCAATTTCACGACTGAGAAGTTGAAGCCGCCAATGTTAGGGAATGTTATTTCATGTTGTGGTTGAGTTGCAATGTAATCCAAAGCAAGTTAAGGGACATAAACTAAAAGAACACCAATCTATTCTACTCTCTCAGTTTCATATAAACACATTATTATTTAACTGATTGGATGAAGATTTGGACCAATTTAGCTTTGCACATATAATTTTAGTTGTATTCTCTTCATCAGCATTTCTTTTTGTTAGTTATAAGTTTTATTTTGAAATATGTAAACACTCCATTTTGATCTTCCTGGATTTGTCACAATTCTAAACTGTAATGGAGGGTAGATCTGGAAGGCTTTGACTTTGCTTCTAATATCCTGCTTTCTCTTGCCTTCATATTTTTTGATATAATTTTTTGGAAAAGACCATCAACTAATACTCTCATTGTGTCACTGACTCCACAGCTGCCTCAACCAAACTTTCTCACAGCTTGCAAAAAATCGAAAGAACAGCGTGTGCTGGAAATCAGAAATAAAAACAGAAACAGAAATTACTGAAAAAAACCCAGCAGGTCTGGCAACATCAGTGGAGAGAATTCAGAGTTACTGTTTCAGGCCCAGTGACCCTTTAAAACAGTGTATGGATGTGATTCTCAGCACATTTCTAATTGTACATCTGCTGGGTTAACATTTCTGAGGTCCGCACAGTCTTGGATAGGTATAGCTACAGCGATGCAATGAAAAGCTAATTTTGGCTGTAGTGGTTTGATTTTTCTTTTAACCCAGTACAAAACATGTTGACAGACATTCTGGAAACACCATAGTCTAGAGGTGTTGGCCTATCCTCAAGCAATCAGACGTGTGAATTCACTGAATGAGGAACTCTCCCATCCACCCCCCCGTCCATAACTAATTAGGTGTTCACCAGAGACTTGACATTGACTGCGAGTGAAGTGCCAAAATACACATGAATTGAGACAAGCATCCGAACAGATTGTTTCTGTTCAAACTTTAAAATGTTTTGACTATATGTTCGTAATATGACATGTCTTAATTGGACATGGTTCGGTCAAGGCGAATTATCTATAGACACCTTATTAACCAATTCATCAAATTTACATGTTCTTTGGATCAATTCTAACTGTTTCGTTCAATGTAAAGCGGATATATGAGTTCTTCAAATTCTGACAATTCCACTTCAAACTTTGTCAGCTCTCATTTCCGCAGTTGCGTGTTTGCCAAGAAGAATAGCGAAGAGCCTAGTGGGCTATACCCTACTGAAAGCTCTTGAATGGAGGGGGAGTTGTTAATGTTGGTGCAGCTATATATTTTGCCCATGCCAAGTAAATGTTTGCTTTGTGCCAACAAGAGAATCACATGCAATATGTTGAATAATATTATGGAAGGCAAATATTATCATGGAAAACAATTGGAGAAACTAAATTTAAGAGATAATGGCTTTGACGACATGTTTCCTATTCAGAGATTTCTTACACACTAATTCTGAAATATTCTATTGCATGCCATGACCTCTAAAGCTTTCCGTGAATGTCACATTCTAACACACACTTTGGAAATTGAGCTTAGTGCCATAGAATGAATTTGAATAGATGTTTTCTGTAAGAATAGCAACAAAGCAGAAGTTTATTTTGTGCAGACAACAGATTGCTTCTGTCATGTACCTCAAAAAATTGGTAATATTGTATGAATCCACGGATGTCAGATTGTTATCAGGATCTCAGGTATCAAGTCTACCCTGACAGTTTTCCTTGACATTAGCTCAATAAGAACATTCACATGTACCGTTGCCATTGTATCAAGCCAAGCCCATTCAACATAATGCAGGCAGTAATGTTTTTTTTCTCAGTTGTCTGCTCCTTATCATAGTTTGTGTGTATGGATCAGTATGAGCCTTGCTATTGGACCCTGGCTATTGACTGGACCAATGAATCTTTGAACCTTGCTGTTCATTGGTCTAGTCAATAGCCAGAAACTTGAATGGGAACATAAACTCAAGCCTAGACTATTTGATCTGAATGGATTGTTTCAGTGCTGTATGTTTTGTGCATTTTTAAAAAGAGTGTTGTTAGCTGTAACAGATTATAGCAAGCCTGCTCCTCTTAGTGAATCGGCTGTTGGAGCTGCTAACATCATTTGAAATAGCCCTACAAAAAGAAAACAATGACTGAGCATGGAGGAGTGACCGCACCAATGTTTTCTAATGTTAAATTGAAGGACTTAGTGGAGAATTGGGAAAGTGGGGTCAATGTCCTGTACCCGCGGAGGAGCAGAAGGCCTCCAGGCACATGATGGGAAGGTAATGAGTGGAGATAACCTTTGAGATCAATGCAAGGAATCTCACTTCAAGGATCTGGATGCAGCGACACAAGAATGTTTACAAACTTCAACAAATGGTAAACATCAAGAAATGCATATACAAGTGCTACATGTTACCATCTTCACCAACAGCCTTGTATACTGTACAACACGACGCACCTCAATCATGTCCTCAATCACACCTCATCCTTGTCAATCATGGCCCATAGGTAACATCCACACTTTCGTCTCATCCTCATGCACTTAGCACTGCTACAAGCCGCGTGGCCATATCTCACAGCTTGCACATGCCATCAGCTGTTCAACTATGACAAGCAGTATCACTCAAAAGGTTTGATATGACATTCACTGACACAATTCCATTTCTTCTTTAGCACATGGTGCTCGATAACTGGTAGCAGCAGAGTCCATCTAGATGGGGACTCCAGCAATTTCTAATGTGCATAAAGTAGATGGTGCTGGACATTATCAAAAGAGCATTGCTGAGCCTGTGGCCAGTGACATGGCTGAATCCTCACACTGAAACCTTCTTCTCACACCCTCTCCCCACCTACAATTAAATCATGGATTTTTCAAACAATTCAATGAATGATGTGCTATGTTAGAAACAAGGCTGACCTTGTGTTTGTCACATAAGAATGTCATCTTACAAGGGTCAACACATTACAGGAGGAGTTTAATAATTTAATGTGTTTCTATTTTCACCATGAATGCACTAACATTTATTTTTACATGTACCAGGACAATAAATCTGTTCGCACCGATGTTTACCTGGATTTACTGATTTTAAATAAATCTTGTTGTTGGGACGATAATTCATATCAGAAATGGGTCTAAAATATTGAGCAAACACACTGACTGTAACTGGTTGTGAATTGCTGGTAATCTTGATTAAAAGACTGCAGACTTGCCTCAGCTAGCCACTCCTTCTCTCAGTTCCCCATTAACAATTAGTGAAGAAGAATTAGAAGATTTGGCAGGCTTAAAAGTGGACAAATACCCAGGTCTGGATGAGTTATATCCCAGGATACTGTGGGACATTAGGGAAGAATTTACAGAGGCTCCGACCCAAATTTTTAATACCTGTCTCGCCTCTGGGGAGGTGTCAGGGGACTGGAAAACAGCTAATGTGGTTCTACTTTTCAAAAAGATAAACTGGGGAATTACAGACTAATAAATCTCATGACAGTGATCAGGAAAGTGTTGTCAAAATTTCTGAAGGAGACATTTAATTTCCACCCAGCGAGGTATGGTTTAATCAAGGATGGTCAGCATAGCATTTTCAGAGGGAGGTCATACCTAACAGATTTGATTGAATTTTTCATGGAGGTGACCAGGGAAGACTGATAAAGACATTAAAAGCACTGGGAACCAGGGTAACGTGGAAAATTGGATCCAAAATTGGTTTTATGGCTGGGAGATGGAGGGTGGTGGTAGAAGGCTGTTTGTGTGACTGAAGTCTGGTGGGCAGTAGTGTTCCACAAGGATCAGTGCTGGCTCCCTTATTGTTGTTGATGTATGTAAAAGATATAGAAGAAAATGTAGGGGATAGATATATAAATTTGTATATGACACAAAGATTGGCTGATTGACAGTGATGAAGAAAGTCTTAGTTTAAAAGTTGATATCAACAGATTAGTCAGATGGGCAGATCACTGGCAGTAGGAACTTAACCCTGAAAATGTGGGACGGCACATTTTGGAAGAAGTAACAAGAGAAGGGAATACTCAATGAATGGTAGGAACAGAGGGATCTTGGGTGCTTGTCCACAGACCCCCGAAGTCAGCAGGACAGGTTAACGGGGTTATTAAGAGTGAGTAGGGTGAAAGGTGAGTGGATGAGATAGTAGAATGCGGCATTGTGTTTATTAGCCATAACATAGATTATAAAACAGGGAAGTTATGTTGGAGATGTACAAAATTTTGGCTAGACCATGGCTGGAGTATTATGTGCAGTTCTGGTCACTGCACTTTAGGAATTAATTGCACTGGAGGAGGTGCAGAGGAGATTAACCAGATGTTGCCTGGGATGGAGAAGTTTACTTGTAGAGGGAGGCTGCATAAGCTTGAGTTATTTCCAGAGCTGTAAAAGCTGAGAGGGGACCTGATTGAGGTGTATAAAATTAAGAGGGGCATGGACAGGTTTTTAGAAAGCAGATGTTGGAAGTGTCAGTAACAAAGAGGTGTAATTTTAAGGTGAAAGGCAGGAGATTTTGAGGTTATTTGAGAAAAAGTATTTTCACCCGAAGGGTAGTGGGAATCTGAAACACACTGCCTGGGAGGCTAGTTCAGGCAGGAAACCTCACAACCTTTATAAAGTACTTGAAATGTCATAACATTCGTAATGATGGGCCAAGTTTTTTTAAAATTCATTAACAGTGTGTGGGTCTCACTGGCCAGGCCAACATTTATTACCCACCCCTAATTGCCCATATGGCAGTTAAGTGTCAACCACATTGCTGTTGGTCTGGAGTCACGTGTAGGTCAGACCAAGCAAGGACAGCAGTTTCCTTCCCTCAATGACATTAGTGAACCAGATGGGTATTCTTTTTTCCTGACAATCGACATGGGCATCAGTGGACTCCTTTTCCAAGATATTTATTGAATTCAAATGCCACCAACTGCAGTGGCAGGATTCAAACCCAGGTCTCCGGAACACTACCAGAGTCTCTGGATTAACAGTCTATCGATAATATCGCTGGCCCCTGACCTCTCCAGTCTGTTCAAATGCTGCACCAGGTTTGAGGAAAGATATGAGAGAAATTGAGAATAAAACATAAAGGTCCAGATCTTCTGGTTTTGAGGAAGTCAGACATCGAATGTTACCTGAGAAACACATTAGGATCTCTTAAAAGTCTTGTTTTAAGTCCTGACTAACTACTACGCTGAGCTCCAGTCACTCACACTGACTTCTTCCCCACACCCCCACCCTTGTACTCATCAACCAATGACATATTCAGATGCTCAACATGATTCGTCCAACGCCTGCACTCCCCATGATCCCTTTCAGCATATCTCTGACACCTGATCCTTCAAGTACACCATACATACCTGGTCGACTCCCTAACATTCAACCATGGAGACACCTGACCACCTCCTCCCCTTTCTTCTGGCCACTCAGCCTAACTCCTTCCACTGTACATCTGACGTATGCCTGACCCACTCTACCATTTCATCCATTTATCTCACACCCTACTCCCTCTCCGATATACCTTCTCTCAGTAGCTGTTGAAATGACTCTGGGACCTATAGACATAGAATGTGGAAGCTTTGTGCCATAAAACAGGAGCATGATTACTGCAAAAAACTATCTTACCCTCGTGGTTTGCTGGAACACTTCTGCTGTGATGGATCCAGCATCAGAAGTCTGGCAAAAAAATGTAAGTGAGTCACAGCAAGAGGCCCTTTGGCCCACCATGCCTATGCTCATCATTAAGCATCTACCTTTTCAATCCAATTTTCTAGCACTTGGCTGTTGTCTTGCATGCTATGACATTTCATGGCTTGTCAAAATAATTCTTAAATGGCTTGAGGATTCCTGGCTTTATCAATCTTTTAGGCAATGAGTTCCAAATACTGACAAACTACTAGATTATTTTTAATTCATTAACAGGGTGAGGATGTCACTGGCTTGGCAGCATTTATTGTCCATCCCTAATTGCCCAGAGGGCAGGTAAGAGTCAACCACGTTGCTGTGGGTCTGGAGTCACATGTAGGCCAGACCAGGTAAGGATGGCAGTTTCCTTCCCTAAAGGACATTAGTGAACCAGGTGGGTTTTTCCAACAATCGATTCATGATCAACATTAGATTCTTAATTCCAGATATTTTTTAACCAAATTCAAATTGCACCATCTGCCACGGCAGGATTTGAACCCAGGTCCCCAGGATGTTATCCGGGTGTCTGGATTAACAGTCCAGCGATAATACCACTAGGCTATTGCCTCCTCTGTAAACATTCCTTAAATTCCATCTAAAACTTACTCCTTACTCCTGCCCTCTGGTTATTTGCCCCTCTGTTTATGGGAAATGTTTCACTCTATCTATCTATATATCTATGCACCCTGGTGCTTTGTACAACTCAGTTGGGTCATCCCTCAGTCTTCTTTGGTCTAAGCCTATCTAGTTCTTCATAGCTGAACCATTTCAGCCCAAGCAACATTCTGGTGCAACCCCTCTGCACCCTTTCTGGGGCATCACATCCTTGCTGTAGTGTGGTAACCAGAACTACACACAGTATTCCAACTAAGGCCTAATTAATGTTGCATGCAGTTCCATTGTAACTTCCTTGCTCTTGCATTCAGTGCCTTAACTATTAACAGCTTGTATCTCATGTGCCTTCCTAACCACTTATTTACCTGTCCTGCTGCCTTCAAGAATTTATGGAAAATGCATGCCAAGATCCCTCCAACCGTCCGTACTTCCTAGTGTCCTACCATTCAACTTGTCCTCCCTTGCCTTGTTAGTCCTCACACCTTTCAGCATTAAATTATATTTGCCACTGCTCAGGAAATAGGGATTCTGACACAGATCGAAAGAATCAGGCCATAAAGAATACAAACTAAGAGTTATACTTGTGCATCATCTTTCACTACTACTATGCATCATTACAGCTAATGAAGTACTGTTGAATGGCAGTCACTGATGTAATGTAAGAAATGTGATCGCCAATTTGCACTCAACAAATTGCCATAAGGAGTGATGTAATAATGACCAGACAATATTTTTTTGAGATATTGTTTCAGGGATAAGTATTGATCAGGACACTCAGAATACACTTTGCTCTTCTTCAAAATTTTGCCATGAGACCTTACGTGTTCACCTGAGAATGGAAACAGTGTCTTGTTTTTTATGATTCACCCAAAATACTGCACCTCCAACAGTGCAGCACTCCTTCAGTAATGCATCTGAGGTATCAACTTTTGTTTAAGAGTACATTTACTGTCATAAAATATGACTTGTAATTGTCAAAAATAGCTACATAATATTGTAGCCATGAAATGATTACAGGCAGAGACTGATATGTTGTAGTGAGCAGAATGCAGTTTAATTATACACACTTTATTTCATTGGAAAGACAAATTTTCTTGGCCAATTAAATGGATGGGGCAAATGAGATGGCTAAGAATTGCTTTGAAGCTATATTCTGGTCCATTTTGCACACTTACGTATGAAAAGTCACAACAATTCTGTACACAAGCATGGGTTAATGTATGCATAAGGATTTACAGTAAAGAAACTGCTGCTAATAATGCTTCAGAGATAAAAGGTACTGCAGATGCTGGAGAATCCGAGATAACAAGCATGGGGCTGGATGAACACAGCAGGTCAAGCAGCATCATAGGAGCAGGAAAACTTGACGTTTCGGGCCTAAACCCTTTTCTGATGAAGGGTTTAGGC
>JAHRHZ010000267.1:19890498-19995860 GCA_024137785.1 Ginglymostoma cirratum
CAGCATCAAAACCTGAGCCCATTTCACAACCTTCAATTGGACAAAGCCTTGAAATTACGGTGAGTTCTGTTAGCCGATACCATGTAGATGTCTTGCTGAAAGTGGCCTGGATTCAGCCTGACAGACAAGAATGGACCCAAACAAGAAGGGTTCCACCACACTTGACAGTTGAGGAGAATTGTTGATAGAGGATAAGTATGTAGGACTCATGGGCACAGTAAGAATCTCCCAAACCCAATCCCGTTTATTCAACTCTCAAATGATCAGCATTCCAGGAATGGACCAAAAAAAATGACAAAGACATTCTACAACTCTTCTTCAAGTGCAATTGCATTGGCAGGAGGAGCTTTCTAACACTTATTTAAAAACGCAACAATTTGTCCATCAAACTGCATCATTTTGAGTTCGGGTGACTTAATTATGAGACAGAGCAGCAGTAGACAATTCAAGAAAAGGAAGTAAATCATGCACTCTGGAACCCACTGCCTCCTAGAACGTGCTGCCTATTGTGTCCAAAGATCTATGGGTTGAGAATTGATATGAAGACGCATGGCAGAAACCCTGTGTAGATGTCATCTTTAAAATGAAGGATAATCAACACATTACACATCTTGTGAATCACAAGCGTAGAGAGGATTATTATTCTTTCTGCAATAAATCAATATCCCATACTATGCTTGTCTTGTGTATTTTTTTTCCAGGAGAGGTGCAAATTAACATTTCATCCATGAGATTCTTGAATCACCAATGGAGTGATAGAATAGTACAGTGCAGAATTAGGTTATTTGGCCTATTGACCTTGTGCCAGCTAGTTTAGAGAGCAATCCAGTTAAACCCAGTTGTTTGCCCTGACCCTATCTTATTGAGACAATTTTTTTTCAAGTGTTTATCCATTTTGCTTTTGAAAGCTGCTACTGAACATATTTCCACACTAGGAAAGATAAGCCAAAATGGTTTCCTGTTGCTCTCCTCATGATTTTTATTTCTTATGATAGGAGGCACAAGGATCCAGCCCCACCAAATGCAATTTGTCCTGTGGCTGTCAAACTGGTAATCAGGCTTAATGCTGCAGTCGTCACTTCCCAGGCCATGTCAGTATGTTTCAAGCCCAAGCTTTCCAACTTAAAAGTAAAAATACAGTCACTGAGCCCATAATCATATTGTAATACGATGACATGCAAATTTATGGACTGTATCTTGTTCACTGTCAGTCATTATCATGCTGCAACAGGAAATGATGTATTAGTCCTCTGGGTAGTATTAAGCATCAGCAACAGGAATAAAATGTACTGTGCTGAGCTTCCCAATGGATAGTACCTGTGAATAGTTTCATCTTCAGATAAAGCACCCCTGTTGTTGTCCTTATGTTATTGGTATCTTTATGTGCAAAAGAAAAGGTAACAATCTGTCCCATGTAGGTAAATACCTGATGTATTCCTATGGTGTCCAGACACCGTATTTTGGTATCTAATTGCCTAGACTGTCAGGTGTGTGGCATGAATACTTTTTCTACTGTCTTACATATGGAATGCCAAGACTAAACCAATAGCTTATTCCTTCGTATAATATGTATTAGTTGCATCAGATGTAAGGTTCAGTATGATGGGATCAACTTGGAGTTGCATGAGACCAACTATTGCCTTGTTCTTCCTGTGGTGATGTAACAGTGAGTGAATTGTTTTAATTGTGTCTATTTATAAATCACAGCAGGCCATCAGGCCCATCGCACCTGCTCTCACCTGTTAAATGACCATCATTACCTGGTGCCATTCTTCTCCATACACTTATATATTATTTTTATTCAAGTAATCATCAAATGCCCTCTTGAGTGCCTCAATTGAACCTGAGTCGAATACTCTTGCAGGCAGTGCATTCCATGCTTTAACTACTCACGGAGTGAAAACAAAATCCTCACCCTTGCTTTTATTTAATAGATTATTTTAAATTTATGCTTCTGGTTCTTCGTCCTTTCATGAGAGGGAAAAGTTTCTCCCAATCTACACTATCAAGCCCAATCATGTTTGAAATCTTCTATCAAATCTCCTCCCAACCTTCCTCTCTCCAGGGAGAACAATGCCAACTTCTTCAATCTATCCTCATCGAAGAAGTTCCTCATTCCTGGAACTATTCTTGAAAAATACTTCTGCACACTTTCCAAAATGTTCATATCCTTCCTACAATGTGGCAGGCAGAACTGTATACAATATTGCAGATGAGGTCAAATCAGTATCTTGTATAAGTTGTACATTACTTTGCTCTATGCCGCTATTAAATCTGAGGATATCAATGATTTACTTGCTGCTCTCTCTACTGGTCCCACCACTTTCAATGATCTGTGTATATTTACACCAAGTCCCTCTGCCCCTGTATCTGTCTTACCCTTGTACTCCCCATTTTTCATTGACAGACAATGTACTTCCTACTTCCTGAAGAATGACTCAAAACATTGTACATACATAATGAAACATAACAAACTTAAGTCCTAACCAATTACCAAAAAAAATCAAAACTACATTATGGAGGAAATATTGCTTATCTAATGAACTCAAATGATTTTATCTGAACTAGTTATGTTCATGAAAAGTACCTCACAGATGTTTCATGGTAAATTATATATATTGCTAGCTGAGACATAAATTGGTTCATATGTCCTCAAGCTATTAGTTTGTTAATGTTCAGGTTGTATAACATTTATCATATTTCTTTGTGCTTTGCTGCTGCTTAGTGTTTGTACTATATCAATGTTGCCTAGTTTTCCCATTTTAATATTAATCTCTGTGAAAGGAATAAGTCATAATGCTGAAACAATGGCTTTCATTGCTTTAGTTTTCTTTGGATTTAATCAGAATAAGTTTGTTTCTTTGTTTATTGTTTGTTCCTTCTGTCTGCATATACATTTTTCTACTTGGGATTACAAGTAAAGGTTTCATGGAAAAGTTCCAATTCCCATTTCAAAGGTTGCATATTAAGGTCTCAATGGGATACTGTGGAATGGAGTCTCCATAAAACAGAACCAACACCTAACTAGCACATAAGGCTACTTAATAAGCTAAGAGCCTATGGTATTGGGGGTAATATACTCGCATCGATTGGCAGCTGGCTAACTAGGAATCATTGTCCATTGCTGTGGCTCTCACATTACCACCACTGTGGATGTATTCTCAACTTCTATCCCTGTTTTGCAACTCATCCTCTCTCGTGTTTCCTGCAGGTACTGGTAAAATCTGCACAGCCTCCATTGTCAAAAGGATGGCCCTGCAAGATATCTTCTCATCTACCTCTGAGGAAGAAGCCACAGATACCCCAGAGAATGCACTGACAAGGCTGCCTCTGGTAACTTCCACCTTGGGGGTGGGGTGGGGGGTAGTCTTTAGCTAGTTTAGGGATGGAAGCACCTCCTGGTGAATGTCTTCGAGGCTGGTTGAGGAAGAAACACTCCAGGTCACTAATGTTTAGAGGACAGCCAGAACCCAGGCTCCTGTTCAGCCTCAGGCAGGAGAGGACACCAAGTTGTCAGCAATTGACAACTTCATACAAATGCACAAACAGACACTGAAGCAGCAGGCAACTTTGTTGAAAGCACTGAACAATCTGAGTCAAAAGGTTGGAGGACTCTACCAAAGCTGTTTGTACCAGGCTGCCTCTGGCATGTGATCATCTGGCTACCTCGATTGTCAGGTTGGTGGTTGTAGTGGAGACCACACTCGTTTATCTGCTAGATATGCATGCTGCAGCCATTGGTGCTCAGCACCAACAACAAGGCAATGGGGTAGAGGAACATTGACTTCACTCTTGGTGCCCCTTCCTCACGAGAAGACAAGATGCAGTTAGTAGGTATTCAGCCAAATGAGGAACCAAATACAGCACCACCCCCAACATGCACCCCCAACCTGCAGCCTCCTGCAGTGGAGTTGAGTCTTTCACCTCCACTCTCCCTACCATCCTCAGTCCTGTGGGACTTCAAACTGAGGAGGGTGTAGTTGTATCTGGGAAGGATACATTCAGCTATACTAGGTCGTCTAGTCAGTAATGCAGTTAAGGGGAAAGAAAGATGAACCTTCTGATGACATTTATGTATGGAACAAAGAACTATGGATGTTGGAAGTCAGGAACAAAAACAGAAATTGCTGGAGGGACTCAGCAGGTCTGGCAGCATCTGTGAAGAGAAAGCAGAATTAACACTGAGTGCAGGGTCACTGCTGATTTATTTCAAGAAATTTCTGTTTTGGTGGCATAGGTGAAGCTTCCATTCTCATTTTTGTAAATATATGTTCACTGATCATCGTCAGCTGTGGAGTGAATTACCTTTTGGAGACACCTAAAAGAACAAAGATTCGGAGAGGAGCCATCCTTGGAGCACCACAATATTTTATTGTTCACAGTAAGAATGAACAGTTCCTGCATCCTTTGTGGGCTATGAATCTGTGGAAGGCAATCACTACATTGACAACCAGGGTGAATCTTTTCAGGCAGCAATATATTGTTCTTACCTCATAGCCATTAGTAGGTTAGATTCTTGATGCTACATGGTGTGGCAAAGTATGTTTGGGAGCATGATTTGTACTCCACGCAGTAGTTAAATGTCTAAGGTTCACATACAGCATTTTATGAACATAGTTGTCTTTTGCTTGTACTGTGTGCCTGTCTATTTAATTCTGGAGACCTTCAAAAGTTCTCATGTCATGAAAGTGACACCCCCTCCCTCAAATAATGAAACTCTTGCTCTGCTCATTCTGGTGGCCATTTTTCCCTCCATTTGCACTTGCTATTCCACAATGGAAGGAAGTTGCAGTCGTGTTTCACAAACTGAGTCATAGAGTCAGTCTCTCAGTTTAAGTTGGCACCAAGCCTTGATGGTCCCTTCTTGGTCACCCTCGCCATTGACCGCATTGACTTTGATCTTCCACATGTTCCCACCTGATCTGACTACATAATTGTTCATTTCCCTATTTTTACCCTGGAGCCCCGAGCATTCTATTTCACATGTCAGACATAATAGTGCACTGTACTCCTACCAAAGGCAGGCTGCTAGTGACAGCCAATTCACCAACCCACTCCCACAATATCCTATTCCCTCTGAAGCTTTATCATCTCACCCCATTACATATTGAGTTGCACACCCCTCTCTCAATTGTTACCCCCTCTGTAGCACAGCATGTTGCTTCCAATCTCTACAATTGAGTTCCTCAGATTCCCTACCACAGCAGTGGCTCCTGATAACCCTCCCTTGACTTTCAGTGAACAGACCTTCCAAGATTCACCATGGCCCACCCTCTTGACTGACTTGGACAGAAAGCCCTGAATAATGAGTGACCAGACCACTGAATGATCTGTCTGCATCCCCGTGATTGACTTGCTCAAATCTCTTGACTAGTTCCACTGGACCTAAAGAGCAGACCTGGTTCACTAATTGGGATTTGGTGATACACACCACTTGACCCTGACCACTCCAAGCACTTGACAGGTCAGTTCAATGCCCTTGGATGATAGCAAACACTATACTTGACTTATTGTGCTGAAATCTCCTGAATGAAGGATGTCAACCTTGACTTGACTGATGGTTATTCTTCTTAGAAGTTAAGAAACAGCCTTTTTGTTGAAACAAGTGAGTTTACTGCATACCTGGCCAGCACATGGTACAGTGCCACACAGCAACAAGTCCGCCCCTTTGACTGATGATCGCAAACAAACAGGTCAAGGTGCCTGGCATTGTGTCTGTTCCAAAAGGCAATCAGGACAGACGTACTGTGAATCTTTAATTTTTGACTGAGGTGACAAAGCATAAAGTGGCCAGGTAGAGATGCTGCAAGAATCCAGGAAGGCACAAAGTGAATGAGCACTAAGACAGCAAATAAGGATCCCTGAGATGCAGCTTTGCCTAATCCATGATGTGGATGCATGCTACTGCGTGCAAAGTGTCCTGGTGGCAGCATTTCAAATGATAGGTGCCAGTGAGCTCAAAAGTGCAGCATGAAGTGTAGACCTGTATTGCAAATGGGTCAGAGATATGCCTTGAGGGTACAGTGGAGCTGGTTTGCATCCAATGTCAACAGCCTTGGATGGTCACTGTCCATGGAGCGTATCCTGAAATATTCATGACTGGTCTCCAAGATGACAAGCTGTAATCGCCAGGTACCTGCTCTAACTTTCATGTCAGGAACTACCACCATCTAGTTTCTATCTGGTGGATGGGACAATAGGAAACTTTACATCCATAAGGCAACATTAGGTAATATGAGTGTGCTGAATGCATGCAAATAGATGCAAATAGGCTCTCGCCACTCACTAGTGAGATTTCTGCCTCACTGTTCAGAGCAATTTTGGATAGTCTGATTGTTTCTTTCCCCTGAAGTCGAGAATGTCTTCGCACAATATTTTTCCCAACTAATAAGCCAATGTCCATTGTTTCCTGCTTTTGATCAATAAATGGCAATATGCAGTATTGTAGGCAACAGAATATTAAAAATTGTGAAATCAATATAGCACAAATTACTAGAAATTCAGGGTCATAGTGCTATTAAGAAAAGAAACTCTCTTTGATTTTTGATGGTTTTAGTGTAGAATATTCTAGAGAAACAAGAAAAACCCAGTAAAATATATTGCAAGCAGAGGATTTTCATTGCAATTAAGCTTTTTTTTTCAGTTCAATTCTATACATTTCACTTCTAATTTCTCCTGAAGCACTTGGGTTTTCCATTTACTATTGACTGAAAACACACCTAAGCAAGTGTGCAAACATAGTGATTTGTTTTTGACTTATAACCAGTATTTTGGCATCTGTTCATATTAAGTTTCATTTCATGCTCTTCCACTTACTGCTTTAATCTAATTCTATAGCTTGTTGGCACGTCCTCTTGTTGAAATGATCCCTTTACTACTAATTTGCCACAGTATTTAATCAGTTTAGAATCAGAGCACAATATGATCCATAAAGAGCTGTACTGGCTCTTTAGTTGTGAGTAATTTCCCTTTTGAATGTTATTACTGAATCTTCTTCCACCACCCTTGCAGTACATTCCATATCACAATAAATGACTGCATTTTCCCCCATGTTGCATCTGTTCATTTGCCTAACACTTCATTTCTGTTCCCTTTTGTTATTAGCTCTTCTGTCAATTAAAATAATTTCTCCTTTTTTCACTGTGTCAAAACTATTCATGATTTTGAACACCTCTGTCAAATGTCTTGAAACCTCTCTGCTTTCAGGAGAATTCCTCAACATTTTTCTACTTTCTTAAATGTCGTCCTCCCCGTTCTGGTAAGTTTGTTCTGCATCCTCTCTCAGGCTTTGTTATCTTCTTCAAAGTCCTAGAACAGAACAATCCAGCTGAGCCCTAGCCATTGTTTCAAAAAGGTTAGAATATGAGTGAATTTCACTCTATTAATTAATGCATCAAAGAAGGTACTGAATCATGAATAAAATGAGCATTTCCCCCCTGCCTTTAGGTAAAGGATGTCTTAAAAAACGAGCCCGTGTTGGTTGCTCTAGATTTCCATGAGCCATTCAAAATCATAAGTGAAACTCATGATGTGGGTGTAGAAGATGTCTTGTCTTAAGATGATAATGTAGAATTTCCGGTTAGTTATTATTCAAGAAAAAGTCATCCTTGTAAGCAAAAGTACTTCAAGTTGAAAAGGGAACAATAAATCTTGCTTTTGCTGCCTAACAGTTTTAAATATACGTTGCCGGAAATCTCAGAGAGGCTATAATCTACTCATGTTTTTGCAGAAATTACGGACTAAGAATTTCTCTTTGTTTTGCTCTAGTCTGAAACTGTAATGATTTACTTTAAGTTCTATTTGGCAAAACAACCAGTAAATGAAGACACTATATCCAGTGTTTACGTGTCTGTTTGAAATCATTTCTCATAGAAGATAGAGGCCATTTGGCCCATCAGATCTACACCCATCCTCCAAATAGCATCCCACCTAGACCAAGCCCTCCACATTAACCATAACTAACTCATCTTTCCTGCACAACACCAGAAAATTTAACATGGCTTATCCATCCAATCTGCACATCTTTGGACGGTGGGAGAAAACCAGAGCACCAAGTAGAAACCTACGCAGACACAGGGAGAACATGAAAACTCCATACAGACAATCATCAGTGGTTGGAATCGAACCCAAGTCCCTGGTGCTGTGCACAACTGCACAAAGAAGACTTACAGAAAACTTTGCTGATATTTTAAAAGTTTTGGATAGAATCTTTTTATTTGTTTAAATACATAGGTCTTCCAGATCTATGCTGACTACTTTTTCTGGTGTTGCCATGCCAACTTTTTTAAAAATTACTGTGAAAAAGCTTTCTTTTTTAATTCTACCTTATGTTGATTTCTCTTTAGTTTGTTTAGATTGTCACTGTAAAAGATAGGCAACCAACCAAATTACTTCTTCCCCACCATGATATTCCATCTTTATTCTTTACAATGACGAGTAACTCCTCATAAATTTCATTCGCTGTTTGTTTTCATGTTCTAGAATCCACCTGCGTTGTTATGGAGTGGAATGCATAATTGAATATCGAAAATTATTTTCGAAAATGAGCAACAATAGAACAACATGCACTCAAGATGGAACAGTCTGGATTTATAATTCAGTTGAATTTTTAAACATACTTCACATGTAAGGACGATCAGCAAAATGCTGCAAAATAAAATAAATTACCGTATTGTTACCTCAGTACTTCAGTACTAAAGACCTGATAGACTGCTCAATTATTGAATGGGGTTGAAAATTACATTGACTGAACTTTCTAAGCCTCCTTCATTCTAAAACAGGGTTTTATTTATTTGCCTGAGTGGCTTAGTTACGTTTAATCTGAGGCTTTTCACCAATTGACTTATCCTTCACTGCAAACGTCTGCTTAAATCGGAGTTAAAAATGCATTATTCATAAAGTGAAAGTACTGCAGATAAGACTTGACAAATTCAAAGCTGATTTGCCTATCTTCCCATTAGCTCAAATGTCACAAATCAAAAATCAGGTTCCACTATCAAGCATTTCATTGCCCACAAAATTGTTTGATTGTGTTGGATACATAGAAAAATAAATGTTAATTTATCGAATGAACAGATACAAGATTTGGCAGCGCAGAAGGAATGAGATATTTAAACACACAAAATAATTAAAACAAAACACACATACCAACAAAAGTTTGAGCATTTAAGAATTTTTCTCCGGCACTCAGCCAATGCAATGCTGGTCCCAGTAGGCAGAAGAGTAGTAAGGAATGTTTGTTTCTGGAAATGAAACAGTAGCCATTCCACTTTACTCCATCTCCTACCCAGCGACTGGCCAGCTGACAGGATTTGGGTTTCATGTATTTTCTCATTTAGAACACCTGCCACTCCACTACTCATCATTGGTGGGTGTGGAAGGATGGAGGGATGGTAAAATTACGTCAAAGTCACGAATTAATGCCATTGATGCTAATGATATGTAAAAGAAATGTCGAACATGGTGGTTCAGTGTTACCCTTACTTTTGCAGAATGTAGGCAATGGCCTAGAGTTAGTATTGCTAGACTATCAATCCAGAAACCCAGCTGATGTTCTGGGGACCTGGGTTCGAATCCCATCATGGCAGATGGTGGAATTTGAATTCTAAAAAAAAAGTCTGGAGTTAAGAATCTACTGATCACAGTAAGTCATTACTGATCGTTGGAAAGACCCATCTGGTTCACTAATCCCCTTCAGGGGACGAAATCTGCCACCCTCACCTGGTCTGGCCTACATGTGACTCCAGACCCACAGCAATGTGATTGACTCTCAACTGCCCTCTGAAATGGCCTAGCAAGCCACTCAGATGTACCAATTGCTTCAAAGACTCAAAGAAATGAAACTGGACAGATCACCTGGCATCGACCTAGGCACCGGAAAACTGAACAGCAGAAACAGCCCTGTCGACTATGCAAAGTCCTCCTCACTAACATCTGGGGGTTAGTGCCAAAATTGGGAGAATTGTCTCACAGACTAGGCAAGCAATAGCCTGACATAGTCATACTCACAGAATCATACCTTACAGACAATGTCCCAGACACCGCCATCACCATCTCTGGAGAAATCCTGTCTCACCGGCAGGACAGATCCAGCAGAGGTGGCGGCACAGTGGTACACAATCGGGAAGGTGTTGCTCTAGGAGTCCTCAACATTGACTCCGGACCCCATGAAGCCTCATGGCTTCAGGTTAAACATGGGCAAGGAAACCTCCTGCTGATTATCACATACTGTCCTCCCTCAGCTGATGAATCAGTTCTCCTCAATGTTGAACAACACTGGAAGGAAGGACTGAGTATGGCAAGGGCAAAAAATGTACTTTGGGTGGGGGATTTCAATGTCCACCACCAAGAGTGGCTCAGCAGTAGTACTACTGATCGAGCTGGTCATGTCCTCAAGGACATAGCTGCTGGACTGGGTATGCAGCAGGTGGTGAGGGCACCAACAAGAGGGAAAAGCATACTTGACCTCATCCATACTAATTTGCCAGCTGCAGATGCATCTATCCATGACAGTATCGGTAAAAGTGACCATTGCACAATCCTTGTGGAGACGAAGTCCCGACTTCACATTGAGAACAACCTCCATTGTGTTGTGTGGCACTATCACCATGCGAAATGGGATAGACTTCTCACAGATCTAGCATATCCCCCACTCAACCATTACCATTAAGCCAGGGATCAGCCCTGGTTCAACGAAGAATGCAGGAGGGTATGCCAGGAGCTGCACCAGGCATACCTGAAGATGAAGTATCAACCTGGTGAAGGTTGCAAGCCAAACAGCGAAAGCAGCAAGTGATAGACAGAGTTAAGCGATCCCATAACCAACGGATCAGATCTAAGCTCTGCAGTCCTACCACATCCAGTCATGAATGGTGGTGGACAATTAAACAACTCAGTGGAGGAGGAGGTTCTGCAAATATCCCCATCCTCAATGATGGAAGAGCCCAGCACATCAGTGCAAAAGATAAGGCTGAAGCATTTATAGCAATCTTCAGGCAGAAGTGCCACGTGGATGAAGCATCTCGGCCTCCTCCAGCCATCCTCAGCATTACATATACCAGTCTCCAGCCAATTTGATTCACTCCATGTGATATCAAGAAACAGTTGGAGACATTGGATGCTGCAAAGGCTACAGGCCCTGACAACATTCTGGCAATAGGACGGAAGACTTGTGCTCCAGAACTTGCTGCTCCCCTAGCCAAGCTATTCCAGTATAGTTACAGTATTGGTATCTGCCCAGCAATGTGGAAAATTGCCCAAGTCTGTCCTGTACACAAAAAGCCAGACAAATACAAATTGGCCAATTACCGCCCTATCAGCCTCCTCTCACTCATCAGTAAAACGATGGAAGGTGTCATCGACAGTGCTATCAAGCAGCGCCTGCTCAATAATAACCTGCTCAGTGACGCCCAATTTGGGTTTTGCCAGAGTCACTCAGCGCTTGACCTCATTACAGCTCTGGTTCAACCATGAACAAAAGAGCTGAATTCCAGAGGTAAGGTGAAAATGACAGCCCTTCTTATCATGGTTGCATTCGACCAAGTGCAGCATCAAGGAGCCCTAGAAAAACTGGAATCAATGGGTATCAGGGGGCAAATGTTCCAGTGGTTGGAGTCATGCCTGATACATAAGAATATAGTCGTGGTTGTGGGAGGTCATCTCAGCTCCAGGACATCTCTGCAGGAATTCCTCAGGGTAGTGTCCTGTGCCCAACCATCTTCAGCTTCTTCATCAATGACCTTCCCTCTATCATAAGGTCAGAAGCGGGGATGTTCGCCAATGATTGCACAATGTTCAGCACCATTTGTGATTCCTCAGACACTGAAGCAGTCCATGTTCACATGCAACAAGATCTGGACAATATCCAGGCTTGCACTGACAAGTGGCAAGTGACATTTGCACCACACAATGCCAGGCTATACTCAACACCCATAAGACACAATCTAACCACCATCCCTTGACATTCGATGGGGTTACCATCACTGAATACTGCTCTACCAACATCCTGGGGGTTATCATTGACCAGTAACTCAACTAGGCTCACCACATAAACACAGCGGCTACAAGAGAAGTTCAGAAGTTAGGAATCCTGCGGCGAGCAACTCACCTCCTGACTCCTCAAAGCCTGTCCGCCATCTACCAGACACAAGTCAGGAGTGTGATGGAATACTCCCTACTTGCCTGGATCAGTACAGCCCCGACAACACTCAAGAAGCTTGACAACATCCATGACAAAGCAGCCCGCTTGATTAGCACTACATCCACAAGCATACATCCCCTCCACTACCAACGCTCATTGGAAGCGGTGTGTACTATCTACAAGATGCACTGCAGAAATTCACCAAAGACAGCACCTTCCAAACCTACAACCACTTCCATTGAGAAGGACAAGGGCATCAGACATATGAGAACACACCACTTCCAAGTTCCCCTCCAAGTCATTCACCATCCTGACTTGGAAATATATTGCTGTTCCCTCATTGTCGCTGGGTCAAAATCCTGGAATTCCCTCCCTAATAGCATTGTGGGTCAACCCACAGCAGGAGGAATGCAGCGGTTCAAGAAGGCAGTTTACCACCACCTTCTCAAGGGCAGCAAGGGATGCGCAAGAAATGCTGGCCAGCCAGCGATGCCCACGTCCCACAAATGAATAGAAAAAAAAAGTTGCATAATTTTCTAAAGTCCACTTAAAAGCGAACCTCAGTAATATTTTTTGGCTTGGCTGATTTATTTTTGACAAAAGAAATAAATTCCCCAATGATGTTTATAATGATGAACTGATTCATCGATCCTAGATGTGATCCCCAGTCTGAGATGAATTAACTGACTCCAAAACTGTTTGGATTATGGGTTTTGCATGTAGTTTGAACGTCATTTAATGGAAGGGGAAGCTGACTACAATTTGCCAACTCCAATAATTGCTTCTATAAGATACATTTAAAAATATCATATTAGGGAATGATTCCCCTGCTGCAAAAAATAATGAAGGACGTATTTAAAAAACACAACTCAAAAAAAATCACTGCTTATCCAGTACTTTCTACTAGTTTTGCCCGAAGTTTAGTTGTAAGTACTTTGAAAAGCTCAAATTGTTTTTCCTCTTAAAATAACATACTGCACATGTCAATCTCAAGATTATTAATTTAATACAATTGCATGCTCTGCGTGTAACCTTACCCAGTCATAAAATCTGCAATGGAAACTTATTTTAATAAATTTATGTAACTGTTGCCTGTAGTATCTACTGTTTCCTGGAGCTGAGTAACTTGGCAGCGCTCATTGTCAAGGTTCACCTGTTAATAATATTAATTTGTGAGAAGTGAGTAGATACGCTGACACCCAAGGAACTATTTCCCAGCTTGGATCAACATGTTTAGATATGTGCGTCAGGCTCCACAATTTAGGTAGCCAGTTGTCTACAATACTATATTGGATAGAATAAAAGGTTATTTAAAAATGATCACCGTTACATTTGGCAATAATTTTAAAGAAGGAGCAAAATGAAATGTAATGGAGAAATTAGAGGAGGCAGCAAAGAGAATAGAAAAACGTTGTTCATTCTGACAAAATTATGGAAAATGAGAAAGTGAGGCACTTTTTTTCCTTTAAAATTGATGTTTCAGCTTGTCTATTGTCTCATGCTGTCTTTTTTTTTCTTTATAGCTTGCCATCATTAAAAACTTATCCTGATTGTCCAAAATTTCTGAGTTCAATCTGGAATTTCAGTTGTAATGTTTGTTCAGTTCTATTAAGGGCTTATCGGTTAAAAAATAGTGGGAAGATTCCTGGAATGATGCACACCTCAGGCAGAGGTTGTACAGCGATAGACAGTTGTTCAAGGTCATACATAAATTAGTTTCAGGGTTTTCAACCTATCTTATGTTGATGTTGAAGTGAAAATGTGCTCCAATTCTACAACTCAAGAGAAGGGATAAAATAAAAACTTATCTACATAATATCATGCAATAGAAACTTCACAAGCGCATCAAAATTGCTCCACAGTTAAAGTAGTTTCGATGAAACTGCTTATTATTCCTACAATTATAAACAATCCTTGACTTATTCTATTGATACCGTTCTTTTTTTCCTTTCCTTTCATTCATGGTATTATTTCTTTCATGTTAATTTGAACACTTTGATGACGTTACTGTATGATCACTTCAGTAGCTTTTACGGACACCAAATTTTTAATCGTCATGTTAGTGGCACAGAAGGAGACTATTTAGAGCAGCAGGATTGTAGAAGATGCGTGATTTGAGATGAGGCTCTAACCAGCAGGAGAAAAAATCCTAAGAAGTGATTAATAGCAGTCTTCAAAATCATTAAGGGCTTGTGCCAGGTACATGTAGAGAAGATGTTACAACTTGCAGTGATGTTTGAGCCACTGGTTTCCTCCCACAGTCCAAAGATGTGCAGGTTAGATGGATCAGCCATGCTAAATTGCTCAGAAGTGTCCAAGGATGTGCAGGTTAGGTAGGTTACCCATGGTAAATGTGGGCTTCTGGAGATACGAAGGGAGCTGGGTCTGGGTGGGATGCTCTTCAGTGGGTCAGCGCAGATTGAATGGGCCAAATGACCTCTTTCTACACTTTAGGGATTCTAGAATGTGAAAATGTAACTACTTGGTGCAGTTCATTTCAATGAAATTAAAACACACTTAATGAAAGCTAGATAAATACATGTTGTAGAAAGGAATAGATGGGCACCTTTAATGAGTCGAGGAAAATACAGTGAAAACAGGAGATTTGAATAGACAAGAAACCTTGAAAGATAAGAACAAATGCTCGCCTAGCCAGCCACTCCACATCCCATGAATGCCTGTTTCTCTCCAAAAAAATTATATCTCATGGATGTTGAATCTTATTATATTTTATGTAACTTGTGGATTATTAAGATGAAACTTTCCTCATGATTATGATTAAATTAATGTACACTTTTTGATATCCTTGATTTCCCCATTTTGTATCTTCTGGAAATGATGTTTTATTGTGGGATGCAGCACAATGGCAACTGAAATTATCGGTATTTTCCAAATGGCCATTTTTTTTACTTGTGAGCAGAGACCATTCATTGGGTGAACAGAAATGGGAATGATGGTGATCAGTTGTGACTTAATCAGGTGGAAGCTGAAATCTCCGCTTCCTGACACTAGGTTGAATTTAAGAAATTAAGTTAACGATGTTACTGCTGGAATTATCCAGCTGTGGTAACATCTTTTTCTGACATTTACACGTCATGAATAGTTATTAAAATATGAATTCTCCAAATTAGGTCTGAAATTTAACTGTCATAACAATTCGCTATGTAAGATATTTTTTCTCATCACCTTTGCTTCATTTGCACATCACTTTAAATCTGTTCTTTCCCATCATTGTTTCTTTTACAAGTGAAAACAGCTTCAAACTATCTACTCTTTCCAGCCCACTCATGATTTTGAACACTTCAGTCAGATCTCCTTTTGCCTTCTCGTCAAGAACAGTCCCAACTTCTTCAGACGATCCTCATAGCTGAAGTTTCTCATACCTGGAACTAATGTAGTAAATTAGTTCTGCACTTTGTGCAATGCATTCCCATCTTTCTTATAATGTGGCAACACAACTGTACACAATATTTCAACTGAGTTCTAAGAAGTGTCTTGTTCACCTTGTGATTCTTTTTCCGATTTTTACTGCTATGTCAGCCTGTCCATTTGATTGGGGACAGTGTGGAGATGATGTGTGGTGTTGGATTTACCAAGTTTTCATGTAACTGGATCTTTTACTCAAAAGCTGGTGTCCATTATCACTCATGACAATGTCAGAATGCCATATCAGTGGAGTCTTAAAGCATTTGACAATCTCATTGTAAATCATTGAAATCAACTGGTCCATCTCCCAGTAGTCCATATCGTAGTCTAGTCTGAAAGGATAATCAGTTCCAGCAAGTGTGAAAAGATCCACTCACAGCTTCAATGATTTGTCTAGGATGTTATGCATCATCAGAGGCTCATTATCTTCTTGGCTTGGTGCTGATTACAAACTTTGCAATGGCTGATGTGGCCCTCAATTTCATAGCTCATTTCTGATCTATAAAATACATATCTTGCCTTCCTCAGATTTGACTTAATTCCTTGGTAACTAGCAAAGAAGAGATTGCTTTAACATCTCTCGTCTCAACTCCTTTGGGATAAAGATTCATTTTCCCTTGTACAATATGCCATCTTGTGCTGTCAAACTATTTCCGAATGCCCAATATGCTCTTATGGCAATATATGTCCTTGATGCTCTGTGGCCACCCTTTTACCATTACTTCTTGCAATAGCTGGAGATTTGCAACTTGTTGGACAGTTCACTTGATTTGAGCAAAGTGTTTATCTGTTACGCTCTGTATCTTTGCTAGGTCAATGGCTTCCAAGGCATGATGAGCTGCTGCTTCATGTTGAATCTGGAAGATTTCACACTCTGTTATGGCGTTTTCCATTTCCTTTATCAGGAGGATTATTTGCTCTTGTCTGCAATAAGCATCTGCTCCACTTGCTTGTACATCAGATCCAGTTGATACTTCTGTAACCAGAGTAGTATATTTGTAGACACAATGTAGCAGATTGTAGTGGCACGAGGAAAGTGTTTTGAAATGGTTTGTGTTTGGACCAAACTGTCAGTTTGTCTCTTCCAGGTGGACATTGATGAAAAGTTCACAAGCAAAGGCAATGGCGAGGCAATCTTTCTCAAACTGGGACTAATGTCTTTCTGTTTTTGTTAGCAGTTTGCCAACAGAATGCATGACCATCTGTATCTCCCTAAGGATGTCCAAATTATGGTTTAAAAAGTTACTATTTTCATTTAACTTCAATTGCCAGTAATCATCCTTTGCACCTATGGTGGTTTGCCTTTTCAAGTTGTGGCAACAATCCATGAATGACTGGCATGGAGTAGTACACTTTCTTCTGTGCTTTATTTAGATTCTTAGGGTGAAAATATGCTGTTGCACTTTCCAGCTTTTTCACTGCTACCATGCTGCTAATCTATTGTGTTACGGTTGTCACTTTCTTGATTACTTCCTCCTTTTCCAGCATTTGTCCTTGAGGGGAATTGGAATTTTCCTTGGCAAGTACTGAATTGATTGTACCTTCTCATTTACTTTGAGATGATATTTTCCTGGAAAACATCCTAACACTGTAAACTCATATAGGATATGATGCATAGTTAATGGTTTCGTGCGCTGTGATACATTCCAAGTCTCTTTTTGCATATTAAGGGTTACCAGTTCATACTTTAGACTTGGTCGCTCTGAGTTGAGTGGCGCTCGCTTGCCATTTATGATCTGAAACTCCAGGTCCTCATTCATGCAATGGGCTTGCAGTGTACTCTGTCCTCTCCATACAAGTATGGTGTCATCACACAATCTTAACCTTATCTTGATGGCTTTGTTTTTAGATCATCATAATGCACAGGTATTGAAAGTCTGCACATGATGCGCCAGTATCTATGTGATATGGTAAGTTGAACTGACATTCTCCTTCTACAGTTACCATCTCAACAACTACAAACCATGTTTCACCCATTGAATAGAGTGAACCAACCTATTGTTTGGCGTTATGATGATTCATCGAAATCTTCAGCCTCGATGTGTCCAATGGTTATTTGTACCTGTTTGTTGTGTTTCTTTACAGCTAGACCCTTGCATGCAAAATGATTCAGCTTTTTGGTTTTCCCCAAGATGGGCATGCCATTTTCCTCTTTCGCATGATGCTTTCCACAATATATGTACTGATCTATGTTCTATTATAAGGTAGGGGTGGAGGTTAGATAGACCTTAGGTTTAGGGCAAAAGTTCCGCACAAAATCATGGGCCGAAGGGCCTGTACTGTGCTGTACTGATCTATCTTTTTTCAGTGATCATTCTGCCCTGTGTGCCTGGACTATCTGTCAATATAACAAAAGTCCTGGTTTCTTTTGCCATGGATATACTCAAGCTGTTTACTTGCAACCTCGAGACTCCTACATGTCAATTGCTTCCCTTAGTAAGTGCGCTTCCACTTTGGAGCATTTGCTCCCGATACAATCCTGTCTATAATTAGCTTAAGCTTTAATTACGCAAATTCACAAGCTGAGTTAATGATGCTTTGTATTGATCGATGGACTCTCTTTCACTTTGTTCCCTAATGTCGCATATATTCTGTCCATATGTAATGTTTACTTGAAGCTTAAAGCATCCTTTTTAAAATTTCTGCCTTGTGTTTTCTCTGCTCTTCAGAAAGATTTAGGGTGGAACATTTTTGAAATTCCCAACTGTGATAAAAGTGTAGTGACTTGCAATTACTCTGGTTTGTTCAACAAATCCATTGTATAATTCTGCCATTTCTTGTGAAAGAATTCCCAGTATGCCTCATATCTCTAGTCATTAGAAAAGGAGCTGGTAGGGGACAAAGTGCAACATTTTTTCCTCTGAAGCAGTATTTTTTTGCTGTGATATTCGCTTTTTATGTTTTTCCCTGGCAACTTACAGCTCTTGTAGCTGTGTTTTTTGTTTTAGCTCTGGCCACTTACCTCAGTGCCTCCTCCTACATCCATGTTTCAAATGTACACCACAACAGTGTGTTCAAGGCGAGGACTTTATTGAAGTGAAGCTTAAGGTATTTGCCTGCAGGGGGTGTGCCTCATAATAGAGGCCACATAGCTATGGCAGACTAGGACAGACATTTGTACATGAATGCATTCCAATCCAAATTGTTTCCAAGCAAAAGCTTCCTGAATCTGCAATTTCTGTCTCTTGGATGACCTTTCTCCCACCTGTAGAATGTTTGTTCTGGGGGCGTTTTTATTGCTGAATCAGAGCTGGACTGCAACCAGCTGATGGTGTGTTCAGTTCCTCCCTGCCTTTCCCCATGAGGACATTGTTGTGTACACTGTGACCAGTGCCTATCCATTAAATTAGCAATAAATTCTGCACATACAGGATGCCAATATGCAAGTGGAAGTGGCACAGTTCTACTTCTAGCATTCAGTTCGGCAGCTCATGAATTAATGTCTATCCTGTACGCCCAAAGATTATTTGTCTGTTCAAACCTAGTCAATGCCTCCTCCAATTTTGAAAAGATTTGGTAGGTTAAGAGTGAAATCACTGAGTACTGAGATCCCAGAAGTTCCCCAGGTTATATTAGTTCATTTGGGATCAAACATGTGGGGGCTGTATTTTACTTACCAGCAGAGAATCGCAGGCAAAGAGTGGCATGCGCAGATTTTGCCCACTGCAGTCAAGACCCAAACCATTTAATGGCTCAGGTCTCAGTATTTATTCTTCCATCAAGGTATTCAAGGTCAGCAGTGCTGCTGGTTCAGCGACTGAGAGGGAATTAATACATTCAGCTCCCTCACTGAGTTGATCCACAATCAGTACCTGGAGAGGAGACTAAGACAATACAGAAGGATGCTTCAACTGAATCAATTGGCCCTGAATTCCATTTTTGTTGGGCCCTGGAGGAGTCTTCCAACTCCTCACCAGACCAAAATAGATCTGTGTATATATTTTAGGCTGCTTTTCAAGTGGTCTCAATCTTTTGTTTAAGGTTGACTGGTTAGGCCACTTATCACCACATACAAATTAATCAAGTGCCTCCCAACATGCCTTTCCCATTTGCATCTTAAAATTCTTCAATTCTATAATTCTATATGTTCTATAATTTGCAAGACTTAGATTCTCGGAGGTTTATAAGACCCCCTCCTGGTTCAGGTAGGTCGTTGGGCCAAAAACAGAAGTTGCTGGAAAAGTTCCGCAGATCTGGTAGCATCGGTGAGGAAAAATCAGAGTTAACATTTCGGGTCAGAGGAAGTGTTAGCTCTGATTTCTCTTCACAGATACTACCAGGCCTGCTCAGCTTTTCCAGCAACTTCTGTTTCTGTTTCTGGCTTACGGTATCTGCAGTTCTTTTGGTTTTTATTCAGTTCGTTGGGCCTCCCTTATAAAGGCCCTTTGCAAAATGCGAGTTAGAGTGGGAGCAAGGCACTAAGGGCTCACGTTGTTTGACTCCTTTATGTTGAAAACAGCCTCTTGAGTGTCTTATGGCATACAGTTTAGAATGACACCACATGGTACAATTAACTAATGAGGCATTGAAAATATCAATTCTTGATTGATTTCATGTAAAGTTCTTTCATATTTCTTTCAAAGTGGCCTACAGTCTCTGAAAGCTAGATTTGTGCTGTCAATAATTCATTCTTGCTTGTATATTATTTCTACAATTTCTTTCCTCACGAAAAAATCACTTATTCCAAATGGATTTACAAATACAGTAACATAAATTTAGAAGAAGGGATTTCACAGTAATTTGGTGAATTCTTTCTAATGACAAAGACTCCCTTTTTCTCGACAACAATCACAGTTGCCCTAACTGTTTAGTCCTATCAGCTGGTGCGGAGGTGCAGTGTCATTGTGCAAAGATACAGGAAGACCTGTCTTTAGGCATAAAACAGTGGAGTTGAAAATGATAGGTGATGAGTCGTGGGATAAAGGAGGCATTTGTCGTGAGATATTTTATGATTGTCTAAATTATTATATCAGTTGTACATTTCCAGTAACCATATTTTCCAGGTTGCAAATGGCTTTGAATCATTCCCAGAGAACATTTTCACGCCTGCAAAAATTTATTTTTCAGCAAAATCACCAAGAAGAAATTCTGAATACCCTTTCCCAACCATCCCCAATCTAACCCACCATGGTCTGTGTCCACTGCAGCTTGGTGGCTCAGTGGTCAGCACTACTACCTCGCAGCATCAGGGACCTGGGTTCAATTCCCATTTGATTATCTGTGTAGAGTTTATGCATTCTCCCTGTATCTTTGTGGGTTTCCTCCCAGTGCTCCAGTTTCAACCCACAGTCCAAATACATGCAGCTTAGGTAGATTGGCAATGCTAAATTGCCCATAGTATCTAGGGATGTGCAGGCTGGGTGGATTAGTTATCAGAAATGTTGGATTTTAGGGGTATGTACCTGGGATGGTCAGCTTGGACTGAATAGCCTGCTGCACACAGTAGGGATTCTATGATGCTTAAAAACATGCAGATTAAAATTTTTATTGTCGATATTTTGACATTACACGTGTTAGATAATTATAGCTAACCGATACATAAAAAGGAAGCCATTCATCTAAATTGTTACGGAATCACAAACATTACAAAGGAATCTTGAGTGAGCATGTTTATTACTGCATCAATTTATCATTCTCTTTATCTTGTCAAAAATGTTCAACAATCTAATCCTGTCAAGTCTCAATTTTATTCCAAGGCTAAAGACCACTGCAGGGGGTTGGTGGGATGATACGGTTTGGGGACTGATAACGTTTTGTTGTTTCACTGTATAAAATAAACTCCATTTACCTCAAACTCTTTTACCCTCAGCAGGCACGTAACCAATCATTGGCATTCACAAATCGAGATAGCAGTATACAAAAGCTGAAGATATTTGCTGATTTACTATGCAATGGCATCAACCATCTTAATGGATGAGCACCCAAATTGAAGTAATAGACGTTTCTGATGCCAGCATCGTATTTTTGTACACTGCTAATCTACTGTGGATTGTCAAGGCCATTGCTTTAAGTACTTTGACCTTGGCAGTGCCATTACCACAAGAAAAGATGATTGTGTAGAAATCTCTCGGCGATGCCAGTCCTGAGTTACAGTCCTGTGCTATCTAATTATGTTGGTTGCTCTTCTGGGCTCAACTCCAGCAGACACGTGCTCCGTGATGGTACCTCAGGGAAAATCCTATACAAGTTCTCTATTCACTGGTAATCCGTTACAAACAGAATCTCAAAACAATGTTTTGAGAACAACTACAGTAATTATTGCAAATCTGGAAATGTTCGTATATAAAATAATTTTAGTGATTACCAGCATCTAGATGCAATATGAATTCTAACAACAGACGTTGATATATGTTAAGCTCAGATTCAACCTTTTCAATCTAGTAGTTGAACAGAAATGGAAAATTTCTTAATTTACAATATGTTGAAATAACTGTTTTCCCTTAGATACATCAGGAACCTGTTACTGCAGATGCAGATTTTTAATTCCAGGTTTGGATCAGATTGCTGAATGAAGTATTCAATAACTATATCCCATTACCAACACACCTCTAATCCATCTACTTCAACTTTTAAAGGAATCAGATTGGAGGTGAGTGACAAATTGAAGGAAGCAGGTTGTCATCTTCAGTACTATTATAAGGCCGTGCATCTAATTTTTATTCACCAATTTTGTTTTAACTGGGTACAGCCATCTCCAGGACATAATTGCTTTCTGTTTACCAACCTGCTAAATCCAACGTATTCATCCGGACAACTCTTCATGGTTAGATAACAAATCCCAACTCTTCCAGTCAACTCCAGACATTCCCTATAAAGAGTCTGACCCAACCATCGTGATTCTATCTATACACCCACCTACACAAGGTCTCCAATTCTCTCCTCTCCCCTGTTTCCTACACTCCCCATTCTCTCCCTTCCTGGAAAGACATCAATGAATGTGTTTTTACATCAAACCAACAGTTTCATGACTGTTATCATTCATAGTCATCTCTAGTCCAGTTTAATTACTGACTTAGCTTTAAACTTCTCCATCAATTGTAGCAGGATTTGAACTCATTTCTCTGCAGCATTAGTCTCTACCTCTAGATTTTTGAACTAATAACATTAGCATAATACTTTAGTGGTGTCTCAAATGTTGAGTGATCAGCAGACTGAAATAGAACAAAGACCTGAATACTTCAAAATTAAACTGCTATCAGTTGAGCATGGTCACACACCGGCCTAATGAGGGATTAGAACATTTTGAGGTTGTCATGCAGATCTACATTTAGATCCAGCACTCCAGAGCCAGGTCTATAGTTCATTGCTCCCCATGTCATTGGAAAGCCTATCATGTGCCCATAGAGAATGCTATGCATCTTTCTTTCCTGACATATAAAAAAAAGGTCATTTCCCTTATGTAGCAGTGGAAGAGAAATTGGGGTATGGTAGGGATGTTGCCTTCTGTAGCGTGGAAGTATCCTGGCATGAAAATCCACCTGTACAGCAATGGACAGTGCCATTCAAGACCTACTCACAGGTCTTCCTGCAATAGAAAACAGATTTGATGTTCACCTCCTTAGTGAAATGGAGACCACATATAATCATTCCTCCCCTTTATTGTGGTATGCACATTTTTTCGGAAGCATGGATGATAGGTGTGTCCTCATGCTGAGTGGCCTTCTACTCCGCCCCTCTTTGTCTCCCTCTCTCTCTTTCTGAAGTAATTCCTCATCTATGCTGCTCTGGTCAATCTCCTTAAAATGCTTCAGGCCACACAGGATGCTAACTCCAGCTCCCATGACAGTGAATAAGTGGTTTCTGCAAAATCCTTGAAGTCATAAACATGACTTTCTCCATGTGTGGTCAACTTCACCAACTTCAAACACACAGAAATATTCAAAAAGCTTCTTAAAAACTCAGATCAATTCAGCAATCAAACTGAAAATGTTTAATCATCCCTTATCAAGAGGTCATTTCTGCTACTGAACATAAGTTCAGCTGTACATGCTTAAAATGAAGTTTGTTAGCAGGAGTATTGAGGTCAAAAATGTCACTGCGAACATGGGATCAAAATAACATACTGTTATATCTTCTGATTTCCATAAATTAAAAAAATCGCATTTTTGATTCAAAATGTTGGAATTATAAAGTGTAAATTTTGCTACTGTTCATGTGGCTGGTAGAAATTAATTCAATATTTTATGAATAGTACAACAGTATAATACCAACATTACAACAGCCTGATCTAGATAGTTCCTGTGCATGCTCCTAACATCCAGGATAATGCCCTTCACCAAAATGATATTGATGTGGGCTATGTCATAAATGTGCATATGATTAGTCACAATTTGTTAGCAAGCCAACATCTGCAGCATTGAAACAATGGGTACTTTGAAGCATATTTTTCTGGCCTAGATATAATATTAGTGTCTTGTTCTGTGATTAAAAAAAAAACAAAATTTGCACTACTTTGCATTTCCATCTGTAGTGATTGTAACAAGGTCAGCCAGGCGGACAAGATAGATTACGAGTTCTCCCTGATTGAGCCAAATAATCTGGTCCAATCAGGGAGCCCGGAATGATAGATAAGCATAGGAGTGTCAGACAATCTGTTCACTCTAAGAGATGGCATTGTGGGAGCTGGATTACTGTCAAGTGCTGATGGTAAACTGACCATGAGACGTAACGTGACATATTTTTCTTGTTAAACACTGGCAAGTGTTGTGCTTAAAGATACATTTGAAGTTTTCATTTCATATTTCCACTATTTATTCTCTTTTTAAAATTGAGTGGTATTTTCTGTCTGATTGTACTCATAAAAATCATTTTGGAATGTTTACAGTGTTCTCTAAATGCCTGTTACTGTTGATTTTCATTCTGCATCCAATAAATTTGCAAAATAGATTGATCCCTAGCATGGAAAAGAATGCTTAATAGAGGAATATCGTTTTCTGAACTGAGCTAGAATATTGTACTCACAGCACATTCACAATGAGGGAAATTATCACAATTTGTTGATCTGGAATGTTAAAATTTATTTTGACATCAGGAGAGAAATGACATTGAACTGCACAGGATGAAAAAAGAAAACTCTGTACTATCTTTGTCATGAGATGGTAATAGCATCAGTTGACTCTAACTAAATTAAACATACTGCTATTGGGCTTTCATTTCATTCGTTCGCAGGATATGGATGTTGCTGGGTAGACCAGCTCGTACTGTTTATTTCTAATTGCCCTGGTTGATGGTGGTGGCAAGCTGCCTTGCTAAGCTGCAATAGTTCTTGGAGTGTGGATATACTCTTAGAGCAGTTAGAAAGGGAAAAGCAGGATTTTGACTAAGAGAAAGTATGGGAATGGTGATATAGTTTCAAATCAAGGTGGTATGTGGTTTGCAAGGTAATTTGCAGGTGAGGCTGCTCCCATGCATCTTCTGACCTTATACTTTGACGTGATAGATTTCACAGGTTTGGAAGGTGCTGTCAAAAGTTAGGTTTCAGCTTACTGGAATTGTTGGGAACGAAAGCCAGAGGTCAGGATTTCCTTGCCAGGTATGAAAACATAACTCTATTTTGGTGTGTATACAGGCAGGTCCCCTACATGGATGCCAGTCAGAAATACAGGCTTGGCTTCCAATGAGACAGGGACCAATTTGGAGCAACCCAAAAAACCGTTAGATTTGTGCCTATCAGAGAAAGTCTGTCCAGGAGGGAGGATGTCATGGGCGCAGGGAACAATCCCAGAAGTGGGTATCAGATCCTTTGGGCAGGGATTTACCCTGACAATGTCCAGGAGAATGTTGGAGACGATATAGCCCAGGAGGGGAGGAAATTGGAGCCCTTTTGTAGGCGTACAGGAGAAGAATTAAGGCTGATAAGGATCAATCAGAAGCCATATAGGAAATGTTTTTGGTATAATGAAAGGTTTGTGAGTAATGCTGCAAAATTACTATTATCAAGGTCACATCAGACTGAGTGTGATATCAAGGAGCCCTGGCAAAATTGGAGTCAGTGAAAATCAGGGGAATACTTTTTGTTGGTTGGAGTCATACCTGTCATATGGGAAGATAGTTGTGGTTGTTGGAAGCCAGTCATCTCAGTTCCAGGATATCTTTGCAGGAGTTCCTCAGGGTAGTGCCCTCGGCGCAATCATCTTTAGCTACTTCATCAATATCCTTTTTTCCATCTTAAGGTCAGAAGTGGGGATATTCACTCATGATTGCACAATGTTCAATGTCATTCATGACTTCTCAGAGACTAAGGTAACCCATTTCCAAATGCAACAAAGACAGGGCAACATCTAGGTTTGGATGAACTGGTGGCAAGTAAAATTTGCACCACACAAGTGCCAGGCATCGACCATCTCCATTAAGAGACAATCTAACCATCGTCCCTTGGCATTCAATGATTTTACCAGCACAGAATCCTCCATTATCAACATCCTGGAGGTTACCAGAAACCCAAATGCATTAGTCATATAAATACTGTGACTACAAGATCAAGTCAGATGCAAGGAATCTTGTGGTGAATAAGTCATCCCCTGACGCCACAAAGCCTGTTCACCATTCACAAGATTCAGTTCAGGACTGTGATGGAATATTCATGAATTGCTGGATGAGCCCTGCTTCAACAATAGTGCAAAAGCAGCCCTCTTGATTGGAATCACAACCACAAATATTCACTTTGCCACACCAGTAATCGCATTGTGTGCCATCCACAAGATAGCCTGTAGATATTTGGTAAGGGTCCTTATACGTCACATTCTAAAACAACAACCACTTCCACCTAGAAGGACAAGGGCAGAAATACCACAACCTACAAGTTCCCTTTAAGACACTCGCCATTCCGACTTGGAAATGTATCACCACACATCCTTCAGTATTATTGGTTCAAAATGTAGATTGGCAATAAATGCTGGCTCAGCTAATGATGCCCAAATCCCACAAATGAATAAAAAATAAATTGTGCATAACATCTATTTTATTGACCATATTCCAAAGCTGCGCCTCAATTGGGCCTGCCACCAGTCAAAGCTAAACTTATCCGTTACATTAGTGCCATCTCCAAAGACCATCCCTGTCCCTTCAGCTCTCACCATCATTTCCAAAGCTCTGCCACCACCACACCATATGTATCGGGGAGAGGGATACATCCATCACCCACACATACTGTTGGCAGAATCCACGCCATCACCATTGCTTGCTCCTCCATCTCACTGATCTCTTTGAGATTTGGGATCACAACTTCAGGTTTGGCCTGTTCTCTGGCATCGTGGGCCTTCTTCTTCTTCATAGGCGAATCAAATCACAGTGTTTGGAAGTGCCTGTACTTCCTGGGTAACTACCATGGTGAGGACCACAGAACTGTCTGCAGGTTCTGACCCTAGCTCGACAGAGCAGGGGAACTTGAAAATTCTCAAGCAATTCTTACTAGTCAGGACTCCCACCGGGTCCCGATGCTCAATTTCAGTAATATATCTGGTCTCAGGCAATCTGAATACCAGAAGATTTGGTCCATTAAAACATATTAGCTTAAAAAAGGATGTGAATTCATTGGACCAGCTTACACAGACGGGAACATTTCAGTCAATAGTACAGAATCACAGAAGGACGTCATTCTGCCCAAAATGCCTACACTCCGCAATATTCACCTTGCAAGAGTCACAGGTCACCTCCTGTGTCTCTGGGCAGATTTTTGATATATTGCCTTTTAATTGGACTGAGGATAGGAAACATCTGCCTTTGCCTCTGACCTTTTCTATCCTTAACCACACACTGCACCCAATTACAATTCATAAATTGCACGTGGGACATGCCCTTAACTCAAAGAAAATGAAAATCTCAGACAAAATCAGTCATGAGTTGGGTATGCGTTTTGGAATCAAAATAGTTCTTATTTCCCTATCCTAAGAGAAGGTTTTGGCTCCATCTGGCTCGAGTGGACAATTTCTAGACTCAGCACATTTTCACCGTTTCTCAACAACTACTCGGCTGCTGTAATTTCCGTTGGACCTGTGAAATAAAATAACATTTTTACTTTTTGGGTGAGTTTTTTTACTGAAACCAAAACTCTTCTGGTGGAAACTGGCCTATATTTATAATCAGCTCCTATGATTTCCCAGTAAATCAAAGAGTTTCTACATATTATTGTCTGGCATGTCATTCGCAAGTGGATGTTAATTCAATCCCTGAGAATTACTTGAATACGTTGTTACCATTTTGACAAATGCTTCCTCAAAATCTTTATATAAACATTTTTTTAACTTTAGCATTCACAGCATGCCTGATGCTTTTTAGACAGCAATAGAAACATTTCCCTTCCTACTACACGCTGGAGCAAACTAAAACACTGATAAGAAATGTAGCTCGAGTTTAATATATTACACGAAGAAAATATTTCAACACTGAAAATATTTTAATGTTACTCACTGCTATTAAAAAATTTTTTTAAAATGTTTTTGCAAACTAAAATTGTTGCTTTATCTATAAATAGTTTGACCTGAAATCCATAAAAAGGAGTAATGCACCAATGGTTGATAGACAGCAAGCCAATGAGGGAACAAAATAAAATAGCAAGTCATTGGATCAAGAACAGCAATAAATCTGAAAAATCAGCAGGTAGGATTACATGCAAATGGGGAAAATACCAAAGTTCTCTTGAACTGAGTAAGTTGCTATTTTTTTCATTAGCAAAACCAGCATCTTAAACATTAATAAATAGAAGTTTTAAGCCCCATTTCAACATATCTCAACACGTATGAGTAGATTCAAAAACAGCTACTTCCACGCTGTTATCAGGCTTTTGAATGGTCCTCTTTAGTATTAATGCTGATCTCTGCACCTTCTTAGCAGCTGTAACATTGTATCCTGAGCTCTACTCCATTGCCCTGATGCACTTGTACAGTACAATCTGCCTGTAAAGCACATAAGATAACACTTTTCACTGTACCTCGGCACACATCACAGTAATAAATCAAACACTGACAGACCTATTGGAAGCTAATATTTAATCACCTCCTGTCCATCTAGTACTAAACTAATTTCTTAAGCAAGTGTTTTTCAATTGGATAGTCAAATTACTGAAAGGCAAATGAAAGTTCTGTTATCCTTAACTGCCTAGGCCATTGACATTTTTTAGACATTATGGTTTCAATTATTAACATTGATAAGAGGACAGAAATTTCCAGTGCGTTGACTTATGAAGCATGTCTTTCTCATGAATGGCTGTCAAGATGGTATAATGTTTGATTTACTTCATTGACCAGGACTTAAGTATGCAAGCATAATTTCAAAATTTGCAGAAGGCTCAAAACTTGGAAAACCAATAAAGATCGAGGTGGATATCAAAAGAAAAAAGAGGAGGACATTGACAGACTGACAGAAATGTGGACACGCACAGTAAATAAAATAGAGCTCAGAGATGTGTGAAGTGATTTATGTTTTCAGGAGAAATAGGGAGGGTCAATAATCCAGATTTTGAAGTCATGAGGATGTCAAAATTGTTAGCCATCATGATTCCTCTGAAGCTGATATCAATTTTTGGAGTCATGCAGTTAAATGCAAGTATCCTAAAGCTGTTGAGAGTGATTTTATGTTATCCCATAAAGTGTGCATTATTGAAGACCTCACACCCCTCGATAGCAATCAAGTCACAGAACTGATGTCCAGTCACAATTTTTATCTCATTGCAAAAGATCCTTGAAAAAAATATACCTTGTTGACTGAGATGCAAATAGATTTTTAACAGGACCTTAAGTTGATAAATACTACTGAACAGGTTCATTGTCCCTGAATAATTAATTTTGTATTTGTGAAATGTCAAATTTGTCCATGATGATTGAATTCACATTCTTCTGCAATAACTACATTTTTAAAATGTATTTGTTATTTCAACTTCTACTTTAATCACATGTATATTCCTGAATCTTTCAGCCAGTTTTCCTTACTATTTTAATTGGAAGTATTTTTAAAAAATTCTTGTTTGTTATCTGTTAGAATGCCTCAATGTGATTTCTTGCTTAATCTGCTTGGTGATATAATTTGGCTCATCTTGACTTGGTAGCAGATTCAAACTGATGTTGGGAAAGGGGAAATCTGCATCACAGAGATTTCTAGATCTTTGTGAACGGTTTTCTTTGGAGGTAAAAGTCAAGTGCCATTCCTGTTCCACACATCGCAAAATCTAGACTAGTATAAAATAAGTTATATAAGAAAAAACGCGTATCAGAATCTCTGGCATGGCAAGGCAAGTTCCTTGCTAGGCAATGGCATTGAGGGGCATTATAACTTGTTTAAACACCTTAGTAATGGCACAACTCATCCCATTAATATTCAGCCTCCTATCTTGCCAAATTTGCTGAATAAACCAGAAGTCAGAAAGGGTACCTGGAGATTTCTGCTTGCCACTCTTTGGGAATAGCCTCAATTTTGCTCAGCACCAAACATCATCTTAAGGCATTAGTCATGGGCATCAGCCACACATACGATGTATATTACTGATGAGGTCACAGAAGACCAAATTCTCCTTCTGTAAATCGATTGCTCAAAAATCAATGGGTAACATAATTTTAAAGGAAAACATCAATATGGGAGGAAGTGGATTAATATTAAATTTTCCATAAGCAAGCAATTGATACCAAATTTGCCTAACTAACACAGACTCAGCTAGCAAGAACGAATATCAGGAATGTGAGTATGGAGATCAAACCCTGAAGATTTTTTCTGTCTTCTAATTACTACATCCTCGTTGGACAAGTTGGAAGAAGTATGTTCAAAGCAGTATAAGATTCTGGTCTTATGATCATTTGACAGAAATCATGAAAAAAAAAACTATCAAACAGGTTCACAGACTTCTTTGCTTCATCTCTGGATACTCCCTTCTGCATCAATTAGCTTAACTCTGCACTTTCAACATCTCTGATGATTTCAAACTTGACATTTGACTAAGACTACCAACTCCATGTAAGGGTTTGGACTCTGACATTGACTGATTTGTCTTAATCAAAAATTAACCTTTCTCTACCAATGGATTCCGTGATACCAACAAACTGTTGGTTTCTTTACAATTTTCTCTTGGGGCTGTTGTAGGAATTTGAACTGTAGAAGGTTTATCATGCTCTGCATTAGGCCGATTTTTTTCTTTCAAGCACGTGATTTATCAGACATTGCTTGCTGCACATTGTGATTTACATTTGATCTATGAAACATGTTGTCTCTTTACAACAACCCAGATCAAATATTTCCCATCACTATGATGGTTTGTCATCATGACCTTCTTGCCAACACTGAATTTTCTCCGTCCCTTGCCTGGTGTATTACGGCTCAATTTCAGTGGATATTTTCACATCTAATTGATTGTGTGCTATGTTATGTTTGACGCTTTGAAGCAGCACTCATTATTTTAGCTTTGATGCCATAATCTTGAACTCAGTGTAGGACTTTGTTCTGTTTTACAATGTACTCTTCCTTTGTCTTAGTGCTAATTATCCAATCTACCTCAAATTATCAAAACAGTAGCACACTCCTGACATTTCATTTAATAACTGACCCAAGCTGCTCCAGGACAACCACAGAAGCAGTGGACACGTCAAATGTTAGCAATTCATACTGGTTCAATCCCTTGTGTGTATAAATAGTAGACAGTTCCTTGCTTATGTCAGGTAATTCTAATTTTGAACATGGATTTAAAAACTTTATCATAATAAAAACTGTTACATTGGCTAAATTAGAAAACAAATCTTGACCGGTAAGTAGTGGGTAAGTTTCATTCTTGATTACCTTATTTACCGTTTGTTTTTAAGTGCTCAAATCTGAATAGAAAATGTAATCTATAGAATCTTTACTTGACAATTACTTCTTTCATAAAATGCATATTCAGAGTGTAACTCTTGGTGCATTTTCAGTTTTAGTTATGCAATAAGATTATCTTAAATTGATTTCAGAATAATCCATAGTACTGTGGATTTGTGGAGTTTGATTTAGAACTAGTTTGAGATTTACTTATTTGTTGCATGTACTGAGTATAGGAATACAGAAGTACAGTGAAAAGTGCACAAAATCGCTACTCAGTGGCATCTACTTGGTTACAAAAACAAGAATGAAAAGATTTAACAAAGCCAAAAAGTAAGCAAGAGAAAAAGAAAAACTCCAGATCTCACAGTCCCAAGTCCCATCTCCACAATGGTGCAGGCTTTGTTCCAATCTCAAGGAAACCCAGGAGGCTGCCGCCGCAGCCATATGAAAGGCCCACTCTCACCACCAACTGCTGCCCCTTCAATGGCCCCACTTTAAACGCCATCACCCCCTCACCGGCCCGTTCTCATGGCCATTGCACACTCACCACTCTTCATCACCCCCTCGCCGCCCCTTCACCATCTCCTCACCGGCCCCTGACCGCCTCCTCATTGCCAACTGCTGATGCCTCACCGGCCCGCTCTCACCGCTGAACCAACCCACTCTTGATCCACCGCCATCGCTCCGGCCCACGCTCGATCCACTGTCACTGCAGGACACGGCCCGTGCGTTGAGCTCCCGCCACGTTGTTTCTAGCCACGACCCAGGTTTTATGCCCGAAACGTCAAGTTTTCCTGCTCCTATGATGCTGCTTGACCTGCTGTGTTTATCCAGCCCCACGCCTTGTTATCTCCAACTCCTTCCCGACTCCTTCGGTAGGTGGATAAAATACTGTGGGGTGTGGGAAGGATAGAAGTACTGCAGATAGGAGAAAAAGACAGGAAAAGGAAAGAGAACTAGCGAGCAGAGTGGAGCTCCAAACTTACCCTGCTGTCATCTTGCCGGAAGAGGATACTTATATCTTGTCCCTACAATGGTGAGGACAACTTTACCGCATTTCCTATTTTATTTGTTTTCATTCTGGGGTTCTATTCAACCCTCAGGCGACTGTTTGTGTGGAGTTTGCACATTCTCTCCATGTCTGGGTGGGTTTCCTCTGGGTGCTCCGGTTTCCCCCCACAGTCCAAAGATGTGCAGGTTAGGTGAATTAACCATATAAATGTGGCATTACAAGGTTAGGGTAGGGGGCTGGGTATGTGTGGGATGCTGTTTGGAGGGTTGGTGCAGACTCAATGGGCTGAATAGCTTGTTCCCGATTCCATGATTCTTTGATTCTATGAGTCTTAATTATATCCTCAGTACCACTTTATTCTATTATGTACCATGCTGACTCACTTTGTACTTGAATGCAACATGCACACAGAGAAATCTTTCAAATTGTTCAAATTTCCTCAAAGTTAAGTCATAAGTTCCAAATATTCTTCTACCTCATGTTGCAATTTAAGTGTAACATTCCAACCAAGGCCATCATGGTCTTTCTTTTGTATAGTCCACTAAAGCTAATACTTTTCCCTCCCCAACAGAGAGGACAGAAGAAAAAAAAAATTCAACAAAATGCTCAAGTCTCACAGTGTGCAACACTGTTCCTGCTGCTCTTGATACAATCCTTCTCCAGTTGCTCTCGGCCTTCTTCAACCTCATCATAAGGGCATAGGTGACACAAAGTATAAGGCCCAACTATATCACAGTAGCTCCAAATTGTTTATTATATCTTGCAGTTGGTCGGCTCACCGAGCTAGTTCATTGTTGTGCAGACTTTTCGTTACCCTGCTGGGTAACATCATCAGCACAGCCTCCGATGAAGCGCTGTTGTGTTTTCCAGCCTGGTATTTAAACTCTGGTGTCCATTGAGCTGGATTACCTCACTTCCGGTTTTCTTTCACAATGGAGTGTATATGGGTTTATTAATGGCTTTCTTAGTAGAGTACCAGGCTTCTAGGAATTCATCGGAGGCTGCAGTGATGATGTTACCCAGCAGGGTAATGAAACGTCTGCAGAACAACGAACCAGCTCGGTGAGCCAACCAACCACAACATCCACAACCCGAGCTACAAATCTACTCTTTTAAAAAAAAGGTCTATTACATTTTCAAGCCTCAAAAGTATCAATGACGCTCCAAAGTGTGCAAAGTAACCTCTCAGGGATAAGTGCTATGAGCTTACAATTTCACACAAACATGGAAGAAAGCACTTTGTGTACTGAATACTACTCTGTCTTCACTTTAGCTTCCTATCTTGGCACCAACCACTTAGACTACTTTCACTGGTGACTTCCTAGATATTTGAAAAATCTAGTGAACTACAGTTAAGATATAATCCCTGCATCAACATTGTTCTAATCGAACATTTAACAAATTGAAATTGACAATCCACTTTTCCTAAGTGGATTTCAAGCACATAGTTTATACACACTACAGCACAGGTTGGCATCCTGTATCTGGCTTCCCAATGTGCTTATATTTTATCCCTCCTGTGCGCCTACCCTCCGTCCTTGGCATTTAGGTTGGGGGAGCTATTGAATATGTTGACCAGTTGTCAGCAATTTTTAAATTTGTGCATGTCTTCATCTCATGTGCAACATACTTGCAATCTAATCTTTTGAGCACAATTTAAACTGCATTTTTGAATGTATTTTGCAAAATGTTATTCTAGAAATATGCTACATTCTCCAAAGGCAGCCGAAATGTTAGTGGTAATGTAGCTCCGTGACCTGTGAATGGACTGTGTTCCAAAGAAACAGCAGCCTAGATTTCCAATGAACCATTGTTGGGTCAGAGAAGTTCTGGATTATTGTTCATTTTACTTAAATAGCTGAAGGAATGTCAGGTCCATTTTGACAAGAGTTTGAAAAGATAATAGTGGCAATAGATTAAGAAACCATCTGGCTAATCAGGTTGGCACTTAGATGAAAGAAAATGAGCAGCAAAATGTAGTGTGAGAATTGCATGTCCTCAGAAACATACACAGAGTTATCTTTGGTCTGTTTTAGGTCAAGTGCTGGTGACCTAGCAATAATGTAATGCACACTTATCCTTGGGTCTCTGTGGTAGAACAAGTCACAATCTCATCAGGACAACTTTTCTATTCAAAAGAATATTTAATGATTTAATTTACACTTCTCTCCAACTTTTTAAATGTGTGATACTCATTAATTTATAATCCCCATAGTATCAGAGAAGGTTGGATTTGAAAGTTCGCTCAAATATTGAATTGTGATTCAGTTTGTGTGTGCTACCAACTAAGCCATTGGCTGACCCATTATAAGCAGCTCATGATTTAAGAAACTTCACCCTATTTAGCTTTACGTTGATTCACTTTTGAGAGGTTTGAGGGAAGACATTTGTTTAAGGCAGCGAGAGCTTGTCCCTAATCCAGGTGTTGAAGGTGATTCATTGCTACACTGTACTATCTATTAACATATAATTGATAGAAGGCAACAACGTCAGCCTTAATTTCAGTGAAGCACTCGGAATGTTTACAAGAAGCCACAGAATGGGAGAGGATGTGTCAGGGAGAGACTTAAAATTGAAACAGTGTGAAATGGGCCGCAGATATGGATGAATTGCAATTACAGCCTAACCAAGTCTGAAGAGTATATTACAAAGTTTTAGACCAGCTTTGTTATCCAGATTTTAGCCTATGTTCTGGTGGCTTATCATCAAATTTCAATGAGAACTTCACTATTAATCATTGCATACAAATACTATGTAGACTTGACTGGCTGGAACCAGATGTTGGTTATGTATTCTGGTATTCATGTGATAGTTGTGTGTGTTTCAGACCATAAGTTTGATGATAGTATTAACCATTTGGGGAAGGTGGGTGGAGCTAAGGAAGGAGGAAGAAGAATGAAACTTCAAGAGAAGTGTGCTTAAAGAAGTGGCAAGTTGAGATATTTCTCAATGTGAGTACATGAGGAAAAAATGAGGAATTTTTCTGGAATTAGCACATGCAACTAATGTAAATATCTAATTCTTGGTTTGTGTGTTTTCGTACAAATCTTGTCTTTAAGGCTTGTAATTTTATTGCATAGACATGTCAACTCACTATGCTGTATACTGTACTACTCATGATGAATGTTTCAGCCACAATCCCCTTTAAGTGTAATAGGCTACAATGCTTGATTGGTTTAATGACATGTAGGAAACCATTTCCTAGTCCAACTGGAAGAGTCTTTTATAATTACCAAGCTATAGTTTATTGAGTGTTAGCAACTAGATACAGGTTGCATTGAAATGACAGATGCTGTTGAAGAGACTTTGAGGAGGACCAGATGTGAAGTCTCATCCTTCCAGATCTGAAGCTATTTTGCTTATGAGTTCCATGGAATCATCATAATTAGTGGTGCTTATGGTACTCCTCAGCATTAACCCGTATAAAACAGGTTTAACTGTAGAAAATGGATTAAATGCAGTTGAACCATCTGGAAATCTATTACACTTAAAAGGTTGTGGTCATCTTGCTTTTAAACTGTTAACACCTGGAAAAGTGGGATGAGTAACATGGCCTTGTTGATCCAGAGACATTGTGTCCACATTGCTTGCAATGATGACGATCCAGACAGATTTACCTGTTTTGAGGATTAAACCTAGATTAGTTAAAAATCATTTGGTGAACTCTGAAAGGCTGTAAAATCAATGCATTTCATCAGATCAAAGACGAAATTGTAAATGAGAGATACATAACCTTGTTAAGGATAACTCAGATCAGACCACAATGCTATGGAACACAGGAACAGGAAGAAGCTATTCAGCACGCTGAGCCTAATCAACCACTCAGTTAGACTAACACTGGTTATTCACCTCATTGTCTTATCTCCATATCCTTGGATATCATTGTTATCCAGAAATCTATTGATTTCTGTATTGAACATGCTCAATGATTGAGCTCCCATGGTCCTCTGAGGCACAGAATTTAAAAAAAAAAGTCATCCTCTGAATGAAGAAATTTCACATGGAGAAATTAGTTGCCGTTTGGAGCTACAAGAGCTGAAATCCCCTCTTCTCAGTCTTTACTGTGGTCTTCGAACAGCCTATGCAGCTCCATGTTTCACCACTGATCAGGAGTCCGAAAAACAGACAGGCTGACAGCAACATTAACAGGAAAAAAACCAATACTAACTGCTTTCTTTTTCCATTACACCACTACACGGTCCTCCACGGAGCACAGAGGATTGATTCAGAAATATTCTGTATATGTTCAGTGTTCAGTGTATATTCATGTTGTTGCCTTTATTGTCCATTCATGCTGTCTAACGGCAGGTGATAGTTTTGACTCTACTTTTTGAAAAATCTCATGCAAGAGTAAATTAAGACAAGATTTATAGCTTGCCAGGTTTCAATATCTTTGCATAAAATGGTCATTTCCTTCTAGATGGTGGTTTGGTTCACAATAGTCTCCTCAACTTGCCTCAATCCATGGCCAGGTCATCATGGCAGCCAACCTAGAAATATTGAAACATAGGAACAAGAGTAGGCTATTTGGCCCTTCAAGCCAGTTCTGCCGTTCAATATTGTCTTGGTTGATCATCCAACGCGATACCCTCTTCCCACTTTTTCGATGTTCCCATTCCGATCAGACAATCTGAGCTTTCAATATCTTCTCTCCACCAGCACCCTACACCCGCAATCCTCCCGAAACTATAACATAAATGCCGTCCCCTCCACACTTCACTTCAGCTCTGATAAAAAATCATCTACTGTCAAAATGTTAGCTTGCACTCTTTCTATGGATGCTATCTGACCTGCTGTGATCTCCAGAATTTATTGTTTTCAGTACAGATTCCAGCATCTGCACTACTTTGTTCCCACTTTTTCTCATTATCATTTGATCTCTTTAGACCTAACAACCGTATCTAACTCCTTCAATGTCTCAGCCTCCACCCTTTTCTGCATCACGGAATTCCACAGGTTCACCACTCTCGAGGTGAAGAAATTTCCCTTCATCTCAGTCCTAAATAGCCTACCCTGTATCCTTAGAATATGAGGTATGGTTCTGGACTCTCCAGTCATCAGGAATATCTATTCCTGTGTTTACCTTATTTAGGACTGTTAGAACTTTGTAGGTTTCTAGAAAATTTCCATGCACCCACACACCCCCACCCCTTCCTCCCAAAATCAGTACTTAGGTCAGTATTTGTCCTTTGTTTAATCCATGAAAGGTCTTTGTTATAATGATCAGATGATGGAAGTTAAAACTTAATAGTCCATCCGTACCAGTATCAAAACAGAAAGCTGTCCTTACAACCAGGGGGACAGAGTCCTTGTGTATAATTAAGGCTGACACAGACGGACTACGATTAGTTAGGGAATCAAGAGTTACAGGGAAGGGACAGGAAAGTGAACGTGTGGAATGTTGGACCAGCCATGATTCTATTGAATGGTGAAGCAGGCTCAAGGGGCCGAACGGCCTACTCCTGTTCCTATTTCTTATGGTCTTCTGGAACACTGTTCACAACCCAGGTGGCCACAGCCAAAATTAATGACAGATAGAAAGAAAAGTTCTTCCTTTATATTTTATAATGGATATATACAGACATGAGTAATCACCAGTGTCATCTATTCAAGCAGAAAGGTTTAGAAGGTGACAAGATTCAGTTCTTAAACATTGTAGCTGGAAGAGCAGTTATAATTATTGTATAATGAAATATCTTTTTTTAGACTAACATTTTTCGTATAACGATACATTCATTGCCTCAGCAGCCTCTCCAGATGACAAAGTACTGATGTCACTGCTTGTTATGGAGGATTATTTTTAGCCTCAGAAGAAATCAGTTGTCATTTTGTGACACTCAGACTCACATATCTTCTTTCAGTAATAATTATTTACAGGACACAGTTTCTCTTTTATTACTATTGTCACTGTTTAATTATAGCAAGTTCATTCGTTTAAGTTTTTAAACATCTGGTGTTTGTTTTAAACTGTCTTCTGCCATTCAAGTGTCATGTTTCTCACACTGTACATTAAATTAATTGATGAATCAAAGCTGAAGGATTTATTAAGCAACTAAATATTACTGAATTCATTTGCTTTGGTCAGACTGACAAATAAATGATTATCGTTTCTGCTAACCGATCCAAGCTTATTTCTTGAGAACTTTAGCGTGTTTATCTGACAGTATCGTGAATGTGTTTGACATTTTCGCTTTGATATCCTGTTAAGTCAATTGTGTCAAACACTCATCATTCACTGAGTGACCTACACATCTGGTTTGATTTTCACCAACTAACATTGACGTGCATTGATTATATACTGTGAGGTTACTTTGAAGGTATGTACATGCTGACCATGCCAAAACTGACACTGGAGCCCAATATTAATATTGAAACTCCTGCATTGAAATTTCAACAACATATTCAGGGAAATGTATGTATCAAAAGTATTCATAACATGCATTGTAAACATTGAAAAGCTGAAAAATAAGAAACCTGTGGTAAGTTAAGAGTTGCTTCTATATGCATCTTCTCTTGCTCTTATTTGAAATGGTTGCAAAGCAAAAAGAACAAACTACGGATCAATAGGGAAACTGGAGCAAATATTTAATTGAACATTTTTAAGCACCCTAATGAGCTTAAAAATAAAATCTGTACCAATGCTTCAATTCAACAAAAGCAGAAGGTGATTGAAGTCCAGCCCTGTAGGAAATCCAACTTTAGTTGTGCTCATGATTTCCCATTGTGTTTGCACTGGGGCTGAGTTTAACCTGGAGCATCTTTATAATGGAAAGACTGCTCTGTAGAGCTAAGAGTCCGTGTGTCAGAGCCAGAGGGAGCCCATGCTGATTTTAATTACCAGCTTCCACATTTAATACTGTTTGACCGATTCTAGTCCAGAATGAGTATGAAGAGATTGCTGAAAGGTTGCAGCTCAGTAATTCTTGTCTTCCTGGTAAACCAGAAGAGCACGACTCTGGGGACAAACTGCAGAAAGAGAGGGGCAGGGAATATTTTCTTGTGAGGCTAAGGGAATGGTGCACGTCTGCCTTTGCTGACCCCATAAAGAAGAACGTTTGACACACCAGAACAACCTGCTTTTAACCATCTTCAGAACTGCATCTGCCTAATGAGAAAAGTGCAGTGGGTTCTGCATTGTGACTGCAGTTAAAATTGAGCCAAATGCCACTTAGCATGCTGGAATTCTGTCAAAAATGAATAAAACTTCTACTTGTTATAGATAGTGTTCCACATCTATTCAAAACCTTGCAGGTTAAGATCTGAAATGGGTAGGAAACGATTAAGTTACCCATTTTAAATGGCCACCTGCCTAGTAAATGCAGAGTGGGATGGATTAAATGCTATACATTTGTTTTAGTTTTGATACTTTATTTGCTTTTATTTCTTGCATTGTATTCCTCTTTCTCAATTATCACTTCCTTAAAAAAACACTATCATGTGGAATTCCCTTGGTTTTCTTTGTCATTGTAGCTTTGCAGAAACCCGCGGACACCTGCAAATGGGATTTCTGACAAAGATACAGTGCCCAATTTAAGGGCATCAATGAAGAAATTCCCCACATCTGTGTTAAGTTTATTTAAAAAAAAAGGATTTTAGAATCAACTGTTATTATTGAGTTTTCTCGAAGAGCTTTGATTCAATAGTCCCTCTATCTGAATCCAATATCAGCCATGTTTCATCTGTGAACCTTTTAAACTGTCTGATCGTCAGAAGCATCTGAACCCTACTCTCCTGAACCACTCTGTACTCTTTGAGCTCCTTCATTACAACCAATGTTCACAACAACAGCATGTTTCAAGAATTCTCAACTCAAGTGTAAGCACATTGCTCTCATTTCATTCTCTGTTCCCTTGAGCTGCTGAGGACTTGATCCGAACATATTTACAAACTCCTCACAAACCTTCCCTGCATATTAGTGAACTGGTTGGATTTGTAACAATATAGCAGCTTTCCTGGTAATTCTTTGTTTCTTCCTCACCAGTGCTCATTTATTGCGAGATCTTTAGCCATTCAACTGAGCGTAAAAGTATTGCTGCGGACGAGATGCCCAGTTTGGAAACAGCTTAATTATTTCCACTGAATTGAATTGTATCATTTGCTACAGTGAGATGTGAATTTAATGCGGTGTATTTTCAAGGTGCGTCTGGATATGGTATAAATATACCAGCATCAGGGAGCATGCCAAACATTCATGGCATCAGCTGCATTCACTAGGGCTGGGGCAGGACAGCAATTCCAATTCAAGCTGTTTGTGAGTGGTGGAGTTTGAAATGTTAACAGAATTGTGCAGGGTGTACGTGCTGTTCATTATTGACGAGCTGAAGCGAGACTATAGAGTGGGAAGCCAGTCATGGCTGTCCCAGGGTGGCTCCATACAAAAGGGTAACAAGGCAGAGGAGAACTTGACATTTGATAAGAATGTGTCCTTGGAACTGCATGGGTGGGGAAGAGAGTGAGTACTACGTTGTCTGCTGCAGCAAGAAGGTCGCAGATAGTAATGGAAGATGTCCGTCAGATTTTGGGCTCAGTGGCAAGGAAAGGCAGCACCATCTCCAGGAAAAGGGAAACCCCCGAAAGCATTAGGAAGAAGTACAGGAAGAACAAGGATGACATACCTTTAATCCAGAGTGTAGCACCAAAGATGTGGCTTCCTGGAGATGACCAAGACCAAATTGCGTTAGGAGATTGTGAGTGTCCCAAGCAGATGGTCACAAACATATTACTACAGTGGTGATGATCTCATAGCTTGCAACACTGGTTGGAAAACACTGCCAATTGCCTGGTAAAATCGCCATGGACTTGAACTTATTTGTTTCTGCTTCCTTGCAAAGTTTAGAGCAAAACTTAATGACAAATCATGAATGGCAGCACACCATAACATGTCTTACCTTCTTACCAAAGTTGCCAAGTGCATTCACTAAGTGACATAACTTCACAGGCTCAAGGGTTGTTCGGTTTTTACACAATCACAGGCATCCTCCAGTTGCAGCAAACCTTTAGTTGAGCCCACTGGGTAGTTTAGTAGAAGAATGCACGTCACCTCCAATCTGGGCCCTTTCCCTCAGTGTGCGGACATTTAACTGTAAGGCCAAAAGATAAAGTGCTGCTGTTCTCTCTGAGCAATACCATCTAGCCATACGTAATCGAAAGTGCATGTCCCATGGTGACAGGGTCTCAGCAGTGTTGGAGCTGTGAGCTGTCACAAGCATTCAATACACATAGTTTGTGCATGCATCCCTCTTGCATTATGGGACCCATGTGTCACCAGCTAACACGGAGTTGATAGATGCTGGACCTTCAAGCTGTGGTGCAGTCTAATGATGCCCACATCAATCAGTTGCAGCTGTCTGAGCACCTCGTTCGAAGTCGATGGTGAACTGTGATGTAAACTGCGACATTTATACATGTGTTTTAATGTTATTATTGTGAGTTTAGGTTTCCGGTTTGAGAGTTAGTAACCAATGGGTTTCCAGAGTGTCTGAAGTTAATAGTTTACAGCCAAACAAGACAAATAAACTTGGGTTTAGAATGTGGTTTTAAGCTAGAGAAACATCTATCGTGTAGAGAGAGAGGGAGGTCTGTTTATTTTTAGCTTTTTCTAAAGTTTTACTTTGAGTTTGGAGCAATCCTGTGAAGACCTTGGAATAGAATGGCTGTACAGAACAGTGTTCCTATGAAGGAAATGACTTTTTAATGAACTAGGTTACATTAGAGTGAAGAGTTAGTTCTGTTTCCCAGACCGAAACCTAAAGAAGTTAACTAATGTTGAGTATATTTACGAAGGGGTACAATAGCTCGAGGAAGAAGCAACCTGCATTTCCAGTCAGAAAGCTGAAGTCACAAGTGACTTAAAGCTATTGTTGTATTCAATACAGGGACTTTGGTGTAAATATTATATGCGTGGTGTTTAGAGCACTGTACCATGGGTACATTTTGGATGCTATACAAAAAGCTGTTTCATTTCTTTAATCCCAAAATATTTTTTATAAATTGTAATGGGATTAAGTTTTTACATGCATATAAAAATCCTTGAATTTGTATAATAAGTGGATGATTTGGTTTATTCTATTTTATCGTAATTTCTTTTGTTAATTACCATCTGTTTTATCAGTAAAGCAAGCGAACAACATTGCAGATATAATTTAATGATAGCACATTTAGTTAAAACTAAAACAAATCAAAAAAATGATCTGTCAAGCTAGGTTTCTGTCTGGGATCTGACTTGTCGGGGAATAATATCAGCTGATATTATAACAAAAAGTGAAACCAGCTGGTTTGAATTTCACTCATAGAGTGCATCAGTGATACTCTGCTGAATCTTAGTCTGAACATCAGAGAGAATTAGGATTGGAATGATGCCATGGACTTGGTGCATGGGCAAGAGGTATAGCTTTATTCACAGACCCCTTCAGTGGGCGGGAGTGGGCTCCCACCTGTATTCTTCTGACTAAGGGTATCAGTATTTGCATCACTTTTGCCTGACCTGTACCATACCTGGAATAAAAGCTGCACAAGATCAGCTGCCCATTGGGTCTCGATTGCTCCAAACATGATGGCTATTTGAAAGTAGCTGATTGGGTCCTTGCCTGTCGTCATGAAACTCTGCACCAATCAGAAAGTCTCTGAGCTGCTAGGAAATAGCTCACCTCAAAGTTAGCAGTTTGAGTTTCATACCAGAGCAAACCTCAATATTCCTTTAGCTTGGCTTGAGCCTCTGACTGGCATAAGTGACAACCACTTGAACCTTTGATAATACTGTTCATAGTATTATCCCTGTTGGGGATCTTGGTGTCCAGATACATAGATCCCTGAAAGATGCCACCCAGGTTGATAGTGCTGTTAAGAAGGCATACGGTGTGTTAGGTTTCATTAGTAGAGGGATTGAGTTCCGGAGCCGTGATGTCATGCTGCAACTGTACAAAACTCTAGTGCGGCCTCACTTGGAATATTATGTACAGTTCTGGTCGCCCCATTACAGGAAGGATGTGGAAGCATTGGAAAAGGTGCAGAGGAGATTTACCAGGATGTTGCCTGGTCTGGAGCGAAGGTCTTATGAGGAAAGGCTGAGGGACTTGGGTCTGTTCTCATTGGAGAGAAGAAGGCTAAGAGGGGATTTAATAGAGACATACAACATGATCAGAGGATTAGATAGGGTGGACAGTGAGAGTCTTTTTCCTAGGATGATGACGACGGCTAGTACGAGGGGACATAGCTGCAAATTGAGAGGTGATCGATTTAAGACAGATGTCAGAGGCAGGTTCTTTACTCAGAGAGCGGTAAGGGCGTGGAATGCCCTGCCTGCCAATGTAGTTAACTCAGCCACATTAGGGGCATTTAAACAGTCCTTGAATAAGCATATGGATGATGATGGGATAGTGTAGGGCGTGGGCTTAGATTAATTCACAGGTCGGCGCAACATCGAGGGCCGAAGGGCCTGTTCTGTGCTATATTAAAAGAGTGCTTACACTGTACCTAGGGTTAAAGAGGCATTGCAGGTTCTCAGAGGTGCAAAGTATTTCTGCAGTCTTGATTTGAGCCCTAGTTATAACCAGTTACCCATCTATGTTCTGTATGTTCTAAGGAACTGGTGTTGGATTCCAGTATGAAAGGGAGCTGGAAATCCGGATAGAGAAGGACAGGTGATGGGACAAGATTCTTTTAAAAGGTGCAGAAAGAGTCTTCACATGCTGGGCTCCAAGCTTCCCATGATGCTCAATGAAGTATCATGTCTTGTACATCCTTACCCAAATATTCCTGCAGCATTCTCTGATGTCCTCAGCAAAGTGGAGAGTGGCCTGGCCAACTATCCATTGTCTTGTACATTCCTTCAGTAGTAAGCAGCTAGACCATGGCACTCAAACATAACATTCCTTCAGTAGTAAGCAGCTAGACCATGGCACTCAAACATAACATTCCCAGTTTAGGCTAAGGCTATTCCTCCGCTGTTCAGATGTTCTCATCATCAGAAATAAGATTTTCCATTGGAACAAGCTGCTTTTCTCCAGATGGATTGGCACTTCTCTCATTTGACTTTCAAGTGAAATTGCAACATGCGGGTCAAAATAACGTCGAAGCTTGCAAATGTATCCATGAATGCCGAACTGAAAATGAGTACATTATGCAGATAATCTTGGAGCCACTGGAAATTAAAGTCACCAAAAGCATTATCCATCACATACATGAAGGTGGAAAAAGCATTACAGAGCCCAAATGATATTCTTGTGTATTTGTAAAGTCCCTGGTGCCTGTTCAGGATGTTGTATTCTCGTGCCATGTTCAGCGATGGGTAACTGGTTATAACTAGGGCTCAAATCAAGACTGCAGAAATACTTTGCACCTCTGAGAACTTGCAATGCCTCTTTAACCCTAGGTACAGTGTAAGCACCCTTTTAACGTTTTGTGCCAAGTTGATACAGATCTTCAGTTTTCCCTGTTACTTCCTCACAAGGACTATGAGGGAGGATTGTTTATTTGATGATTCAAGTCAAAGGTTTCTGCATGTAGTGCCGAACTTCCTCCCAGTGATGGGTAGGATCCAATGGTAAGGAATCTTTACTGGAAAATCACCTTTAGTCATATCCAGTGGCTTACAGATGGCAATACCTACTGCCATTATCATCTTTACTGTAAGTTGTCCTGCATTTGGTGTGAGTAGAATCCAGCTGACTCCTCTCACTAAACTCACCAATGGCCATCTATAAAGTGAGGTAAAGATATTTCCTTCATAGAACATAGAGCAGTACAGCACAGTAGAGGCCCTTTGGCCCATGATGTTGTGCCAAACATTTACCCTAAACCTAAAGTCTATCTAACCTCCACCCCTACCTTATACTATCATCCATATGCCTAATTAATAGCCGCTTAAATGCCCCTAATGAGGCTGACTCTCTGGCAATGCATTCCACACATTCAGTTGGTGCACTCTCCGTGATGGTGGCTGGTTGTCTTGGTTCGAGGTAAACATCTTTGTGTCTGAAACTAGCATTACACATGGGTGCCCTATGCTTACCTCCCACAGTGATGAGTGTGAATCTGAGAGTTACACCAAGCGGGACTTTGCTACACTGATGTATGACACAGGCTGATACACGTTGAACATAGAGGGCAAGATCAAAAAACTTCTGTTCCCCACTTGCCAACCTCATAATGAGCTGTTCATAGCAGTCACCACGCGTCTCCAGGAACACTCAGATATATATCAATGCATTTGATACCAACACCACAATAATTCTCAACTTCCTTACTTCCACTGGATCAGGTTACAAACAATCAGAAACCCCAGACAGATAGAGGGAGCTTGGTGCAGCCGTTATGTGAGATGTCTGACTCCTGTGAAGCAGTGAACAGGATGACGGAAGAGTTGTCAATCAGTTCACAGTCCTTTGTACAATGCCCACAGAGAAAATGGTAAGTCATGGTTGACACCCCTGCTCCTTTATCAATTAGTTGTGATGCTTCTACCTTGCCAAGTTTCACACTTACAGTAGGGCAAATCCCTACTGCTCTACATAAAACTGAGCCTCTTCCTGAATGATACTTCCCACTGGCTGTCACTAGGAGGGCCAACAAGTTTAGTAAAAACTCAGAGAATGCTGGAGGAACTCATTAAGTCTGGCAGCATCTGTGAACAGAAAATACACTTTACATTTTGAGTCTGGTGCAGTTCTTCTTCATAATAGGTACCCAAACTCAGCAATGTCATTTTAGTATGGTTCATTTTTCTGGGTAGTTTAACCTGCAATGTGAGAATCACATTCATTGAGTAAGCTTAAATGCATATGGAAGGTTGATAAGATCTGTTTTTGTTTCATGGTTAAGAGATAACAAGGTGTGGGGCTGGATGAACACAGCAGGCCAAGCAGCATCATAGGAGCAGGAAAGCTTGACATTTCGGGCCTAGACCCTTCGTCGCCTTTTATCTTCGTTTCATGGTTGGAAGGTTTTAGAGTCATAGAGTCATACAGCATTGAAACAGACACTTCGGTCCAACCAGTCTATGCCAACCATGCTCCCAAACTAAACTAGTCCCCCTTGCCTGCACTTGGCCCACATCCCTCTGAACTCTTCCTATTCATGAACTTATCTAAAGATCTTTTAAATGTTGCAACTGTATCTGCATCCACCACCTTCTCTGGCAGTACATTCCACACACTAGCTACTCTCTGTGTAAAAAATGTTGCCCCCCCATGTCCTTTGTAAATCTTTCTCCTCTTACCTTAAAAAAAACCTGAGTTTTGAACTCACCCACCCTATGGAAAAGACCTTGTCTTTCACTTTATCTATGCCCCTCATGATTTTATAAATATCAATAAGGTCACCCCATAACCTCCTATGCTCCAGTGAAAAAAAAGTCCTAGCCTTGCCAGTCTATTTTTATATTTCAAACACTCTGTTCCGGCAACATCCTGGTAAATCTTTTCTGAACCTTCTCCAGTTTAATAATTGCCTTCTTACAACAGGGTGACCAGAAGTGGAAGCAGTACTCCAGAAGGGGCCTTACCAACATCCAGTACAACCTCAATATGATGTCGCAACTCCTATTCTCAATGGTGTTTTATTTTAAATCACCAGCCCTTCAAACATGACTAAAACATGAAACTATCAGTTATAATTCGAGAAAACCTCCGCTGGACTGTTTTGATTGGCAGACCATCTAGTGTAGGTTTGGTAAATAAAGCCATTGTCAACTGTTTCTGCAGTTTCAATAGATTACTTTGTTGATATTTGCAAAGGGTTTTTTACAGCTGACATCATTAGGAATGTTAGACAGATTTTCAAAAGCTACTAAAATGTTTATCTCAATGGAGGGATAGGTGAGTTCATATTTTTATTATAATTTAAAAAAGGATTAAATAATTAACTGTATTTTACATGCTTACTGAATAGAAGCATGTTCATTTTTAAGATTGATTGAATATTTGAGGAATTTAACATTTCTGAATGGTTTTCATGAATAGCTGTTGTATTCAGTATAAAGTGGATAAGAATATAAGAATATAAGAACCAGGAGTAGGAGTAGACAAATCAGCCCCTTGAGCCAGCTGTGTCATTTAATATGACAAAGTTGATCTCATCTCAGCCTCAACTTCACTTTCCTGCCCCCTGTCCATAACTCCTCAACTTTACTAATGAAACATTTTTCTGTCTCCTTCTACAATTACTCAGTGTCACGATGTCCACTGCACTCCAGTTTGGTGACTTCCACAGATTCACAACACCTTGAGAGTAGCTATTTGTCTTCAGCTCTGTTTTATAGCTACTATCCCTTAGCCAAAAAATAGGACCTCTCATTTAAAGTTGCCTCACAAGGGGAAACATCCACTCTAGGTCTGCTTGAGCAATCCTGTGTAGCATCATATATACCCTAATTAGATCTCCTCTCACTCTTCTAAACTCTCAAAGTATAGGCCTAAACCGTTCAACCACTTCTTCGAAGGCAAGCTTTTCACTTTAGAGTTAATCTAGTGAATTTTCTTTGAACTGTCTCCAATGCAATTACATCCTTCTTCAACTAAGAGGACCAAAACTGTATGCATTATCCCAGAGGCGGTCTCACCAATGCCTTGTACAGTTGCATCAACACTTCCCTACACTTTTTATTCCTTTAAAGGGCCAGTTAGCTCATTTGGCTGGTTTGCCATGCAGTGAGATTCTAACAGTGTGTGTTCAACTCCAGCACTGGCTGAGGTCAGCATGGAGGTCCCACCTTCTCAGCCTTGCCACTCCACTCATCTGAGGTGTGCTGACCTTTAGGTTAAACTCAACACCAGTCATCTCTCTCTCATAAGAAATCAGCCCCTTGGTCTTCTAGGACTATGACGACTTTATCTTTAATCCATTCCTTTGGCAATAAATGTCAAAATTCCATCTGCCCTTCTTATTAGCTGCTGTACCCGTATGATAGCTTTCAGTGACTCATGCATGAGGAAAACGAGTGATCAGTCTCTTAGAAGTTGTTTTAGTTCATGTCCACTTGACTCCTACGAAGATGGCTCGGGCTTACAAAATAGCATAATTTGGCACAGAGGGGTGATTTGGTGAACAGTTAAATGGAGTGTGAGGAGTAAAGGCATAACAACTTCTAAAACAGACAGGATGAAATCCCAGCGAATGAACACTGGCCTCTGAAACAGAATGCCTTGGCATGCATTTATCCCTAGTCTCCCCTCGTCTCTACCAATAATTTGCCTCTAGGGTCAACAAGCCTGAAATGATCCTGTCCCTGCCTTCACAGAATGAAATTTGGGTGCAGTACCCTTTGAAGTGAGGAGATATAATGATCCAGGACATTCCTTATCTTCAGCTATCCACTTTAATAACATAAGCTATTCTCTTAGTGTCTGATTTAGACAGTCATTGAAAACCACTGAAGAAATGGATCTTTTATTCTCCATAGATACTAAATACTAAGAGCATCAACTGTGTTTTTTTTTCTGAAATTATAACGGTAAGACAGTCCAGTTAGCTTCAGTTCAATTTTAAGTTGTTCAGTGATTGTGTGGCGGTGCGAAAACACATAATAATTTATGCTTACCTCATAATTGGGCTAAGATTAGTTGGTAGGGACTGAGTTAAAATCTGGGAAGGGGGGCTTAACCTTTACTTGTGAAGTCTGAGACAGTTCCTTCGAGACCCCAAAAGAAAAGTCTAATGTAAAGCAAAAACACATGCCCTTTTGCATCACTTTTGGTCTTGATCCTTAATCTTATCAGGTTAACCTGAGGGAAATACCATAATTGGCTTTCTGATTACAGGAGTTGGGTCCCAGTGATGCCATCAACATCAGTATGTCACAGATCCTGCCAGTTTCCCATGGGTGTCCCTTTGCCTTTCAAAAAAAAAATGAGGTTAAAATCTTATGGGAAGAGGATCTGCACAGATAAGATCAATGGTTGGATGAGCCTCGCTTCTTTTTAGTTTGTCCTCCACCAAAAGCACAACCACTTGTAAAAGTGACCAATTTTGTTCCTTCAAGTTTAGTAAGCGGAATAAAAATACTTTCACATCAGTCCTCTGTTAGCATTCAAGATTGAAAATCTTGAAATTGCAGTTTAATGGAACACATTCTCCTGCTTCATTACACTCACATCGAGACATCACACATCCTGTGATTCATTACACTGAAAGGCGGAAACATCAGTCTTCCAGTTTCAAAAAAAAAAACTGCCTCTTTTAAAATACTTTCCATAATAGAGAGACAAAGTGTAAATCATGTACTTTTATGTAAGCTGGCATTTTACTCAGATTTAATATTTCTCTCCTTGCTGTTAGGCAAGAATTTGCCAAAGAAAGGACTCTTGAAACTTTTAAACTGCATATTCTTTATTCTTTTTGCACTGAACGTTTTCCTGTTATTAACTTTATACCGTGTTTGTGTGTTTGGTGTCGCATTTTATTGTTTTTCTTGGGGTTATTGTGTAATAAAATTCATCCTTCTTTCATTCAAGGAAATGTTGCAATAGGTTCCTCAACTTCGACTAGTACTATGTTTAATTTGAAGTCTGATATATCTGCACATTAAGAAGAATTAAAAGTATTTGGTGAGTCAGATCAAGAAGTTTAAAAGGACGAGAGCCAATTCACCTTTCCTCACCTGATCACAATGGTACTTCCTAAAAAAATGATTAATTCCTTTCTGAATCATATAACGATTTTTAAAATGTTAGCCATCTTTATCAAATAAATGTGCATCTAAGCATTATTTTAATACCATAGTAGATACACACAGTAAGCAATACACATTTCACTCTTTTTTTTATAAATATGAACTATTATTTCAGCATAAGAAGTGAAAGATGTCTGTTTCGGATATCAGCGACCAAAAACTTGTAAGCTGTAATCTTAAACAATTCTTGCTGATGTGTAGTCAACTGACATATAATAGTTTTCAGACAACTGCGTGAACTTAATCTCTCTAGAGGATGTCACAGTTACTTACACAATATCAAATGATGTTATATATGACACAATGATATCCCAGTCACATATTTCTTTATTCTTTTGCAAGTTTACAATGCTTTCCTAATTAACAAGAAGGGGAGTATTTCCACATGGTTTCCAATTATCTCCCACAAGTTTCAGCAAAAGAACCATGGAAATCTGGAAAAACAAATCCACCCTTATACTGGCTCAAGCGTTCATAATTTTATTCATTAATAAGTGGCTGATGTTAGAAAAAGAAATTTTGCTGTTTATTGCTCCTGTCCTCTTCTGATCACCTTAACCTAACATGTTTTGCTTGCAAGGGCCTCAGCTGAAGGCTAGGCAAGTCAAAAGGCAACAAATTTTCACAGCGTAGATCATTCAGTTGCAAAACAGCTTCACTTGTTTCCTATCTCATTACTTTTAAGAATAACAACAAATTCGAATTTACAAAGTGTATTTCTTAAAATAAACACAGGAGTTAGATCATTTAGGACTTGATATTAGTACCACTTCATGTGACTCAATATGCGTTACCATGAGGTGGGTTTGACGGCTGTCTTAAGGGGAAGACAGGAAGTTAGGGCTTTTGGCCCATATCCCTGAATATCTTTGCTCCACATAAGTTTATCTGCCTCAGACCTAAAAGATAAGATTTGAAGAGAGAAGGGAGGCAAGAACTGGGCTAAGTGTGATACCTGGGGATTGTAATGTGGGGGCATGTAACAAAGTTAGGAAAGGGTGAAACCATGAATGGGTTATGGAGGGAATGATATAAAACCCTTATAAAGTGGGGATAACAGCATACAAACATGGGAACAGGAGAAGGCTGTTCTGCCATTCAATGAGATCATGGCTAATCCATGGACTAACTCCATATACCTACCTTTGGCCCATGCCCCTTAATATCTCTGCATTGCAAAAAAATTATCTATTTCTTAAAATTAACTGATCTAGCATCCACTGCTGTTTGTGGATATGTTACTGAATTTCATGGAAACCCCTAATTTCAGTTGTGAGGAACAGAAAATTCATGAAATTCTGATCCAAGTAGATGCAATACACCATTTTATTGGGGAGATTACAGTAGAGGGAGTATGGAAATCAGCCATCGGCTACTTATTAAATATCTTTATTATTCACTTTTTGCAGAAAGCAATTTCATTAATCTGTATAACACGAGGTATGAATTAACAAAAAGTAATCTTTTATAATCATTTATGATAGGAAATACCCAAGGTTATTTTTTTTCCATCACTCTATAAAAGAATGGTTTTCTCTCTCTCCTGCTCTCCTGTGTTCTCATCTTCACTGATGTTTAGTGATTCTCCCTGTAAAGGCCGTGCCGAAGCTTTTGTCTAATTCTTCATTCTTACCTCATACAAGTTAAATGTCAGGGTGAAGTGGCAGCAGCTTGTTCTGAATCTTTCAGAGCAGCTGTTTGGAATGTTCAAGGCACTCTGATATGCCACAAAACAAAACAGCATACTTAGCTCTACCTAGTGATAGGTTCCCTTAATGAATCAACAAATGTACATAATGTCATTGAAATAACTCCACAGAGGCTGGTATCTGGTCACCAAGTCACTCCTTATTTACACACAGAGAGTCCTTGACACTAAGCCAGCTCCCTCAGAGTGAACAGAACCTCTGACACTCCCGTTCTTATCGGTTAGCCAGGGCTCCCTGATTGGACCAGATTAACAGCCCCATTCGAGGAGCTCATTTTCTACAAGATCCAGCTGGCTGACCTTGTAACAACCTTGATTACAAGAGTGTAAGCAAACATATGAAGCTGAATCTGTACAACTCTTTCTGTACATTTAACAACTCTCACTTACGAGCTCAAACCCAATCTTCTCCCCAATAAGAGACTACACAATCAACATTTTCATAAATCAAGTCCCTCATCATTTCACAGTCATAGGACTGAATCTTCCCAACCACTGACAACAGGGTGAAATTGTTAGTATGGAGACTCTTGATGTTGAGAGCAAAAGGTCCCATTCTCAAACCAGATTTTCAATTAGTTAATTTTGTCTCATTGGACTGCAGGTTCTCATTCTCCCACCCACCGGATAGAAACTAGATGGTGACAATGTCTGACATGAAAGTCAGAGCAGTTCTCTGCTGAGTTAACCTCGCCTCTTGCTCCTCCTGCCCTCTCATCTTGGGCAGCAGTCGCCAACATAGAGCTATAGAGATGTGCAACATAGAAACAGACCCTTCAATCCAATGCATCCATGCCAAACAGATATTGTGTGTTAATCTTAATTAGTCCCATTTGCCAGCATTTGGTCCATAACCCTCTAAACCCTCCCTATTCATATACCCATCCAGATGCCTGTTAAATGCTGTAATTGTGCCAGCCTCTGGCAATTCATTCCATACATGCACCACTCTGACAGGCACCCAATGCATTCACAGCTCTGTTCTTGTTGTCTTAGTGCTCATTTTCATTGACAGGTTTGGATGCCTACAGCATCTCTGCCTTGCCTTTTTGCATTTTTACCCCTTCACCCAGAGCACAAAGGCTCACAACATTTGTGTTCTTCCTTGCCTTTTAGTAAAGATACAAAGTTGGGTGGCTTGCCATGGTTGTCAGTGGTCATCAGTCAAGTGAGTGGAAATGTTACTGTACAGCAGGGTGCTATGCCAATCTCACACCAGCACCACATGCAATCTATGTGGCAAACATACTGTGTGTGCTTCAGCCAAATGGCTATGCCTATGGAGAGCTGGTCTTAGTCAACTCAAGGGAGATACCCTTCAGTGAGGGGTTCCTAACATCGTAAGTCAAGAGTAGCCACCTATATTAGTTCAGGTGCTTGGAAACAGTCAGTTTATTGTTTGGGTGATGACGCTGAAGATGTCTTGTCCCTCTTCAGTCTGAGGCATGGATCATGGTCAGTCCAGCAGGTACAATATATCCGCTCCAGGAATCATATGTCAGTCTGGGAGCTGCACAGAGATCAACCAGAAGGCTAGACAGTCATGAGATGGAGCTGTAGTCAGTCCTTGGGGCGAGGTTGATCTGTATATTGAAAGTCAATGGATCAATGCACAGCTGGGTTTTAAAGATAATGCAGGTGCTGAAAATCTAAGTAGGTCCCATCAGTGACACCTATTCCTGCATAAGACCAGTAGGAGAATGTCAGCAGGGCACCATACGGGGTTGGTACATGGGTAATGAAGCAAAATCCAGAAAATACCATAAGAAGTCTCACTGTGTCTACTGGAGAGAAAGGCGCTAAAAAAAAATGACAAAATTGACACTTAGTCCATCTGTGTTTAAATTCAGCCCATAAGATTATCAGTAATGGTGGTATTCTCCAAGCTGCTCTGTTGCTGGTTGTCTGCTCAATTCTCAACAGAAGGGAGAAAAAAGTATTTAATATTGGTGACCTATGACTGTCGTAGAGACTTCTCTTAATCAGTGCATGCAGGCCACATTGACAAAAGGGTGAAGGGAGTTGTTCCTTCAGCAAATTGTTCTTCAAAGATAAGCAGAAGTTCTAGTGTCAAGTTAGGTTAACTGAAAGAATGATTTCAAGTGAAAAAGGTATGGAGACTGTAAGGAGGGATGGTAGTTTGCAGTTGTGACCTTTCCCGCACTCACAGACTGAAAGACAATAGATATGATGGTTAAGAGGTCAGTGAACCTATTGACAGAGTATGTGCAGTTCACTATAGCCTTGACTTACCTAGGCAATCAAGATATTGAAACCCTTTCTGCACTATGTTCTAATTTTCAGGGTAATGAAGATTGCAGACTCCTCCTCCTATCTCTGGGTAGACTGTCTCCTTGTTTGTCATTCTCCTTAGGTCCTACAGCCCTTTGTACTCAATCAGCAGACCCATCCTGGCACGAATTACTGTCAGCAGCATCTCTGTGGCCTCAAGTGGGAAATGTCTGGTCTTTTCCATCTGCTGTTATCCATGAGGCTGCTGGTCTTTTTCGCTTCTTTTTAAAATGTTACCCTTTAACTATCTACATCCTTTTAAAAGCTGCACATCAATTATGTTTTCCTTCTGTCCGGGTCCTTCAGAATGCATTACATCCTGGAAGAACATTTTTGATGGCTGTTAGAAGCAGATAGCTGCAAAGTTATCACTGATTTGGAAGTGTAGGTTCAGGTCAGGTCATGAATTCATCCAGTTCATTGCTGAAGATGTCACTTCATTCAGATCTCCAAAATTTATTTTGTTTAATGTCTTTCGCATTCTTTAACTTCATTTATATTTCTCATTTGGAAGCTGTTCCTCAGAGACATTATTTAAATTAGTTTACATATGCACCAACAACTCCCAAGCTCCGTCTCACAATCAACTCTTAAGACTCTTCCACTATTGCCATTATATCAAATCATCTATCTGACATCAAGTACTGGAGGAGCAGAAATTTCTTCCAATTTTGTACAATGAAATCTTTTGTCTTTGATCTCCCATCATAGGTTGGCCTCCTAGTCATCACAGGGCCTTCTGCATTGGAGTTCTGCATTGCAGCCTGTAGCCAAAGGACAGAGACGGTGCCTCATCATGAGGCATTTCTAAAACTTCTGAAATAATTTTTTTTTGTGGTCCACTATTGTAGAGAAAGAAATCCTCCTCTGGGTGACTGTAGTTTGATTTTGCCTCAAGCCAGGTGTTTTGATGCTGCAATACTTAACTTATCTTCTGCAACATAAGAAACTGGGCATGGATATCATGCCATTATAGAATCCAACACATATTTATTACAGCTCACTATTTATGTACAAACATTACAATCACAGACATATCACTGTATGGGCTAACACTCAGCTGTTATACTGGAAAAGAGCAGCATTCTTCCAGTAACATGTTATGTTTCAAATCATCCTGGGATAAGATGGAATGTGAGACCTTTATACACTTAGGTCACATGCCATACTGCATTGATCTCTTAAAGGTAAACTTACGTGTGAAAAATAATGCAACAGCTTGCAGAGGTGGTCACGGGGTTGAATGGGACTCACTGGAACAGCAGCTAGAGTATGCCATTCAGTGGTTATCACCAGGGACTCACTCCTGATGCTGCAAGAGGTCAAAGCTTGATTGAAATGCTCCAGTCATCCTCTGGTCATTGATATGAATTGTTCAAATCCTGGTCATCCATCACCCCGTGCATTGCTATCCTGAGGGAGTTTTGCACTGTTGGAGATGCTCTCTTAGGATGAGATATTCCATCTGGTCTCTAAGGTTGTGTAAGAGCTCCCATGGCAGTAGATTTTAAAGATAATAGGGAAGAGTCCTGTGTCATGGCCAATATTTATCACTGTGACACTTGAATAGTACTCTGCTGGCTGTAAAATGTTTTGAGATGTTTGTCTCTAACTGCACTACTGTATTTTTTTCTTTTTATATGATGTTCCTAAAAAGTGCCTTTAATGGATTGTCTTTCACAGCAGGAGACGTTTTGAGAGTTGTCACTGTACTACTTTGTCTGATTGGAAGTTTGGTCTTGATTTCTTATCAATATCTCTTCACAACAGTTAAACTGCTATGAGGAGATATTGATAACAAGACAAATTCTTGCCTTCTCCCAGCTTCACATGGATGTTTTGGGCAGTTTTCGTTGACCTTCCACCAGACATTGAAATCAGGCATCACCGTATTGCCCAGCCTACTGATCAAGGCAATACTACTCTTAATATTGTTAGCGGGAAATTATGTCACTTCTTGTTTCCAATATTCACTCCAACATGAAACACAAATTATTATGCGTTTACCTTTAAACCAATACTTATCGTTTATCTTTATCTTTTTTGCTTAAATTTGTTAATGTGAGAATTGTTAAAATCAAATCTCCTGATTAAGGAAGTCAAGACAGTAGTGGTCATGACATAATAAGTTTTAAGATAAGGTGGGGGAAGGGAATCGGAAAAACAAAAAAATAGAAGTAATATAATGAAACAGGCTGAAATGATAAAATTTGGGAAAAGAAATTGGAAACATTTACGAACCATGAAATTGAGCAGTCGTGGGAAGCACTTAAAATGGTGGAATATTGGATCTATGAAAAATAATTCCATTACACAGTAGGCACAAACTAGCCAGTATTAATACACAATTGGTAAATGAAGTACAAAGGGAAAAATAAAATTGAAATTAAAGAACAGGACATGCGCTGACTACACACACAGTAAAAACAAATCTACAATAAATCTGTTTTTATAAATACAAAATGGTAGGACAGGAAGATAAGGAAAACTTGGAGGACAATGGGAAACTTTACGTTCAAATCATCAAGAAATATGAATAGAAATAGTAATGGATTGAACAGACATATTAATAAAAGAAAAATCAAGGTAGATATGGTAAAGGTAAAGTTACCATAACCCCACCAGACCAGAGGCTGCTTTCTCATGAAGAGAAAGTCAACTGGTAGTGGTTTAACATGAGGGTCACTATTCCTCTGACAAGGGGAGACATTGGGAAGGAGAGTCCTTCTTGGTAACTCAGACGGTGCAGGAATTGAACATGTTATTGGTGTCACTCAAGCCATCCAGTCAACTGAGCTAACTGGCCGCCAAAAGGTAGATATGAGCTCAGTTAGTTCACATAGCAATTTCATGGGAAACAAACATGATTGATGTTTCACTAGAATAAGAGATACTGAGAGATTTTTAAAAAATACAATTGCCTTAACTAAAGTAAGAAGACGTTAAATTAACATATACAAAATGCGTCCAATAATCTTCCATGTGCATTCTCTTAGCATCTCTTCTATGTTCCTTCACTTGTCACGGTTATCAAACAAAATGTTAGTCCTGTGACTACAATGTCGCTGGACTGTAACTTTCAAAAGAGGAGACTACAGATGACTTTAGCGGGCAACTTCCTTAAGTTGCGGGTTTGATGTCTGCAACAGCGATAGCAAGCTGAACTGGGTGGTTGACAGGCAATAGCAAGGGCACTGGAAGTGTGACAATGTTGGGAGCTGATATCCTGTGAGAGGACAACAGCTTTGAGCCCTATGGAGGCAATGCCATTCTTTCTCATTGACAATGCCCATAACCAATTAAAGGACAGAATGCTGTGACACGGTGAAAATCTCTATGACTGTTGAATTCCAGTGCGATGATGGCAGCAATCTTCTACTCAGTATTCTGATACTGTGTAACATCTATTTATGTTGCAATAGAAGCTGAGGCATCAACCATCACACACGGCACTATGGTGGGTTCCACAAGTGTGTTGATGGAGCTGGTCTTATGATCCCAACTCATGGCAATTCTGGACAAGTTAGAAGTGAAAGTGAAACTTGTCCTGCTAGGCCATGAGTTCTATTTTTGCTATTGGTTTACTCTGTTGGTTAGTCAATGAGCATAGTCACAAGAAGCTACCAAAACACGTTTAACAAAATAGCATTGAATTTATTCCACACAAGAAGTAAAATAAAAAAGTTTTACAACAGACAAGAACAATTTGAAATGGCCTTATTAGAAATTGAAGAAATAAAGATCCAGTTCTCTTCCACTCAACAATAACCTTATAGATACTCAATCCTCAGTGAAGGGTCGCTTTGTAACTAAAATAGAAATTGCTGGCAAAACTCAGCTGGTCTGACAGTGTCTTTGGGAAAAAAAAGTGGAGTTTCAAACGTTAACTCTACTTTCTCTCCATAGATGCTTACAGACCCCTGAGTTTCACCAGCAACTTCTGTTTTTATTTCAGATCTCCAGCATCTGCAGTTCTTGTTTTATTGAAGGGTCTGCCTGTCTCTGCTTTAAAATTGCTTGTTTAGTTGCTACAATACAACTGATTTCTAGAGATTTCTTCTTCCTGATTACTTCTTTTTTACACTTTCCAAATCAACACAAGGACCTGAATTTCACCATAAATTGGTTAAGAGCCAGGTTCAGACAGGCTTTTTGTTCATAAGCCTTAGCGAGTTTTCTCATGCTATCTTCCCAATGCTCTTCATTACCTAAGCAGCACTCCCTCTAGCATTCTGTTCATCATATTTTCCCACTTGCTATGGGCACAAGTACTAGCTGCTATTGGCATCAGCATCGTCCCCAAAACCTAGTTGCATACCCAGTCAAAAACTGGTGTCCACATGGTTCCTATCAATTGCCCCAAACATGTCATACAGGGGGAAATTGGCACCTGGCTTTGTCGACAGGGACATGGAGGTCCTGTTTGATGGTGGGATCATAGCCAATGCTTATGGAGTGTTCCCTGAGATGTTAGTGCCTGCTGCTCAAGGTGGGGAGGGCCGAAGGAGAAAGTGGCAAGCTGGAGTTGCCACTTTGCTATTCTGACTTTCGTGTTGGAAATTATTAACATCTACCATGACCTCCAGTACAATGTTCAGAAAACTGGACTCCGGCTCTCTCAAAGTCAACCTTTCTTCAATATTTCCCAGGTGATATTTATTACTGGAATAACTTTTGATACTAGTTCCAGCCACAAAGTTTCTTCTTTTCCAGAGAAGCAGTCTAACTTCACATCATGCATGTTTGTAATAATTTTGTATTCCCCACTCTAGTTCACATTGGCTTTATAGTGAAGAGGGAGCATAACTTTCATGTGCTGCCAATATCCTGCTCAGCAGGCAAGGGTTAACCACGAAACACAAAGACCCCATCATCTTCGATTGGCTAACAAATCTAACCCATAAGAGAGTTGTAACTATCTTTAAACTCAACTTTTGTATTGTAAAATTGCACTTTCCAAATACTGACACTGTTTTTGAAAGGAAGAAGCAAAACTAGATTTGTCATGGACATATACTGAATCATCATGATCTGTATAGACATGAAGCTACAGTTAGTCAGATAAATCTAAAAAGTATACCTGACTCTGGTATGTTAGGAATTCCAACAAATTGCCTTTTGTCTTTTGTTTCAACTGGTATTAATTTTTTTGGTAAAACCAAGACTATTTGACAGATGTGTGTAATTTCTTCCTGTCAATCTATCAACTTGAAATTGCAAGTAACCTTTTTTTGTGTTTCATCTCATGTCTGTTGGCACTTGCGAAGGATCCAAAGTTTAATGGTATCTTTGGCCCTTTGGTGCACAGATAGTCAGTCAGTGTAAAAGGAAATTGTCATCCCAGGTGAAAAGGAACTGAAATTATGCATTGCAGACTGTTGGAAAACGAACTCAGCATTTATTATTGTCAAGAACGGAATGTAGTTTCAAACATTCAAACTGTTATAGCTTACATTGTGCACTGGTCTACATTGTCAAAGAACTTTTCTAGTAAAAAAATCAATCTGTTCACAAATGTTATTACACACCTCAGGAGCAGCTGGGACTTGAACTTGGGCCTCCTGACTTTGGTAGAGACAATATCACTTCACGACAGAGACTAACACAAAGCATTTCCTTTTATTTTCTGGAAATAATTAGCATCCATTCAGAATCTGAACAGAGTCAGTTTGTGAACTGTCCTGTTTACTGTCCTCTGGAGTAGATTGGAGGGAAATAAAGTCTAAATTGTGTTAATGATTTCAGGGCCATGCAAAATTCTAAAAGGTGACAATTGGATAAGGCTCAAAAACAGGCATATGATTGCAATGTGTGATTAATGTGTGCCCATTCATGCAGTGCAGACAGCACTCATACTTCGTGGTGTCTATTTATTATAATCATTGCTGAGTGAACTGTTGCATGATGCAGACCTGAGTAGGAGTGCAAAATCTTTGCAGGCCAGTACGAATTCCAGTTAGTGTTTGCTAATGAAAGGAAAAGTACATTTGCCTACAGAACATTCTGCAGTTCGTTGCAGAAATGACTTGGACCAGGCAAACATACAGAATGGCCCATCATAGCATTGCACAGGCACCAAAGCTCTCCAACACAGCACAGCAATTTGATACAGAGAGAAAGATATTCTATTCATAGGAGGCATTCCTGACAAGCTCTAAGAAAGCCATGCAGTAGATGGCCATCAGTCATGTGGCTTGAGGACCTGAATGAAATGCCATAAGGACTGTCAATCACCTTACACAAGTTCATTTCTGCACCTTCAAAGAAAGATGGAGTTCAGTTTATAAGGGTCTTTCATGACCACCAAACACCCCTAAGGAGCTTTACAGTCAATTAAGTACTTCAGAAGTACATTGCTGTAATGTAGAAAGCATGTTAACTGATTTGTGCAAAACAAATGCCAATTCCATGAATCACTGGATGAGATTTTCTGCATTGCTGCTCACCATGGGGTCAGTTTGGAGCCATCATCCTCTTTTAAGATAGGGATCTGCAAGGCACTACTTGGTCTGCTGTTGCAGAGGAAGACCACTTACTAGTCTAATAAGAAGAGGATCCAGCAATAAACCATAACTTGTTTAAGACATGTTAGCAACTATGTACACCTACACTGATATCATAGTCTTTGTAACATTTGTTTATATGGAGGACATGAATGGTAATTCTCCCTCAAGATTTTAAATTGTACCACACTGGGTCTGGATAGCATCATTATAATGGATGGTGCAGAAGGCACTTCCCAGTATTAACCCTTTCAGACCCTCAGAATTTTACACAATAATAATGGCCAGAAATTCTTTATTTTGTGATGTTTATTGAGGAATAAATTTGGCCGGGTAATAGGAGTAAACACCACTGTTCTTCCTCAAGATGGTGCTATGGGATTGTTTACATGCACTTGAGAGATTAGATGGCGGCATCAGTTTAATTCTCATCCGAAAGATGGCAACTCAACTAGCGCATGTCGTATCGTTTTGGGACTACACAGGGGTATCAGCCTTGATTGTTGTGTTCCTGTTTTTGAGAAGAACTTGAACCAACAGCTTTGTGACTTAGGGCAAGCTTGCCCCAGATGATCCACAGCTAACATTCTCCAGTGCCAGATCCCACAAACTGCACCATGAGTATCTCACATTGCTCAATGCATCAAACCCCATCAATCATGAATCACCAATCAAACTTGTGTCCAATATTTACATTCATGCAATACCCTGACAGACTTAGCAAAGTTCTAAATTTCATACCTACATCTCACACTTTGCATATACTGCCAGCTATACAACCACAGTAGTCACATCATGCAAAATCATTGCATTATGCTCATTGACATACTTCCGCCTCTCTTTTTCTTGATTGGTACATAAGATGGTCACATATATTTTGGAGGTGGTGGCTGGAATGTGAATCAAGTGGGTTGCTTTGTCCTGGATGGCACTGAGCTCCTGGGGTTGGAGCTGGATCCACCCAGGCACGTGGAGGGAATTCCACCACACCCCAACAATCACTCACTGTATTACCAATGTAAGACAGGTAGCAGTGTGTGCCATTTACAAAGTGCACTGCAACAGTTCACCAAAGCTCCTTAGATAGCAGCTTCCAAATTCATAACTACTACATCTATGTTTTTGAGGACAATAAGGGATGAACAATAAGTGATAACCTAGACTATATTGTAAATGATGAAAAAAAACCTTCTAATTTGGGCCTTGTGGATGGCTTTGCAGGCTTTAAGAGTGACTAGGTGAGTTATACACTGCAGAATTCTCAGCAATTGACATGCTCCTACAGCTGTAGTATATATATATATGAATAATCCAGTTCAAATTCTGGTCAATTGTAACTCCCAGGTTGTTGAGAATGGGTGATTCAGCAATGGCAGTACAAATGAATTTCAAGGTGTGATAGTTAGATTCTTTTTGGTTGTAGAAAATCGTTGCTATGCACTTTTGTGAAAAAAATAATACTTGCCATTAATCAGCCTAAAACTGGATATTTTCCAGGTCTTGCTGCATTTCAGCATTGACTGCTTCAGTACCTCAGCAGTCATGAATGGTGACGAACATTGTGCAATCATTAGTGGAAATACCCACTTCTGACTTTATGATGGCAAGAATGCAATCAATAAAGTAGATGAAGATGGTTAGGCCGAGGACAAAACCCTGAGGAACTACTGCAGAGATGTTCTAGGCAAAATTCCCTCTGAACCCTATTGGCATGCCACTGCAGTGGCTTCCACTTGTAGAATCCACTGTCATGTGTGGACTTTGAAGGTCCGTACAACAGAAAAAATAACATTTGGGGTGCACTGTCCTGAGGAACTCTTGCAATTAGGTCCTACGACTGCAACAATTAAACTCCATCAACCACAACTATCTTCCTACCTGCTAGGTATGAATCCAAACCTGTTTATCCTTGATTCCCTTTCAGTCCAGTTTTGCTAGGGCTCCTTGATGTCATACTCAAGTATGCTGCCTCAATGTCAAGGGCAGTAATGATCCCCTAACTTCTGGAGTTCAGCTCCCTTGCTCATATTTAAACCAAGGCTGTAATAAATTAAGGAACCCAAGCTGGGCATCAGTGAGCAGGTTATTGCTGAGCAAGTGCGGTTTGGCAGCATTGTCGTGGACCCCTTCCATCATTTTGCTGATAATTGAGAGTAGACTGATTTGGCAGTAATTGGCCATGTTGGGTTTGTTTTACTTTTTGTTTACCAGACATAGCTGGACATTTTTCCAGAGAGGGCCGAATAGCCTCTATCTGCACTATAGGCATTCTATGATTCAAAAACTTATGTTTTGTTGTTAAAGAATGGCTGCAGTTTCCATTGAATATGTTTCAATGATTAACCACAAACTTAACCATTTAAAGCAAAAAAAAAGTTCTATCATGCCAGGTTTCATTCTGGGATCTGAATTTTCAGTACAACCATCAATTGGGGTCATAACACAATTAAAACCTTCACTTGAAAAATCTTAATTTTGATCAGTTTCCCATTGGAGGTGCATTTCTGACATAAAAACAGACCCGATTCCTCTTCCTTGCTCTGTTAAAAAGGTTTGAATATACAAAGAACTCAATAAATTTATGTAATTGAGTCAGTTCTCACTTTCTTTAATGCTCCTAGCCTCATGCATGTTTACTAAGTTCTATTAACAATATATATTGTTTGTTGTCACTTTAAACCTTGTAAAACTATGTGTGGAACATGTATTGATCTTTAACCCTGATTTCTCAGCATCTCACACTGCTGATAGCACCAGATGTTAGTGGTTGGATGAGTTGAATTGCTTTAATACTGAATAAACTTCATGGAAAGTAGTTTAATTATGCAGGACTCGTTTATGCCACAAGGACAGATTATTAGTGGTAGTATATCAATTGTTTTGCGTGTTTTTCTACAAAACATTACAAACCAGTTTTGCTTTACTCAAATTTTAAGTAATTTTTATTAATTTAATCATTTTAATTTCTTCAAATACATTTATTGGAAAGATTGTAAGGTGATAACCTATGAAAACCATACTAATATTGATGTGAATTGAAGAAAACGCATTCAATTAATTTAATTGCAGGAAATGTATTTTTAACAGAAGGTACCTATTTGGATATAACTAAGTTCATTATTATTTGCAGTTTTTTGCCAACCTAACATATGGCTGCATGCTAATTGCACAACATTTTTTTCTCTCAGTGACAATGCTATTTCAAAGCCCATAGGACAGCAGTAGGCTATTCAGCACCTCTGGCCTGCTCTGGGATTCAATTGGATGGAGAGAAACAAAGTACACAGGACTGAGAGAAATGTATTTCAGGAGAGCAAAGAATGATTCAAAAATAGAAAGGGTCCAACGGGAGGTAAATAGGAGGCTCTCTAAATTACATTTGAAGTACATACTTGAAGAAACACAAAGCTTGATAAATGAGGCTAGTGAACTAAAAGCACAACTGATCACATGGGGCAATGATATAATGCCAAGCGAAAGGTTCAAAGAAAGGGAGAAGAACGTTCCTGGCTAGAAGCTGTTGAGGAAATATTGGCAAGGAAGAAATGTGTATTGACAGTATTGAGCAAACAAGTTCTTTTAATACTGGGACAGATGATGTGGTCTAAGGAGTAAAGGTACAGTTATTTAGTTTGATTTAAGGAACAAAAGAGGACTTATCAATATACTGCATTTAGGATCAAGGAGCAAGAAAAGACCACTCGATCCTTTGAACCTACTCTGTCATTCAGTAAGATCATAGCTGATCTGATTTTAACCCCAATTCTATATTCCTGCATATCCCTGATAATCTTTCATTCACTTTGTAATCAAGAATCTGTGACAATGTAAACTTCAGAAATTAATTAACTGTTCATGGATTGAATGAATCAACTAAAGGTAAACTGGTACACATGGAAAGCGGCAGCAATAACTCTATCTAGAATAAACTATTAAGGACAAGAACAAACTTATGCATGAATTGAAAGCAATTAGCCATGTCTGGCAAAAAGAGGAGTGGAGGTTATATGAACAAAATGGCTTTGACACTTGCTTGATGCTTCATTGCCACAAAGGACAAGGATTGCCCTGCAGAAAAATTTAAGGAGTCAATCACAGGAAAGCTATGTCTTGAATCTAACAGTTAAGGACAAAAGTAACAAGGAACAAATAAGCTACTTCTGATAAGAAGGCAACTTACAGATTTGAGGTCTTCAGAAGTGTAATCAATGTTGGGGATGAAATAATCTAATGAATCATCAATAAAGCCACACCACAAAATTGAAAGAGAGAAAATTGTATGAGAATCCAACACCAGAACAATTCAGTGCAGAACTTTGAAGACAAACACTGTGCAAGGATCAAACCATGGACACATCCAGAGAAGGACACTGTTAGTTGGAATCCTGGCCAGATTCCATCATTAGTCAGGTAGTAGCTAAGTTGGCTTGTGAGGTTTAACTTGATGATTTGAGGGGTCTTATTTTGGTTGTTACACGCAACAAAGTTTAGATCATTGTTTCACTACTTGATTAGCTGCAAGATTTCTTAATAAGTAATGGAATTAAAGATGACTTGTGGTGAGTTTATCCACAACAGATCTATCCATATCAGTCTTAAAAATATTTAAAGATTCTGCATTCATTGCCATTTGAAGAAGGGAATTCCAAGGACTCTCAATTTCCTGAGGAAAACAAGTATCCTCATCTCTGTTTTAAATGGGTATTCCCTTATTTTTAAACTATGACCCCAAGTTCAAAATTCTCCCACAAGAGGTTACATGCTTTTAATTCAGTCAAGTCCCGTCAGGATCATATACGTTTCAATTAAGTCACTTCTGACTCTTCTAAACTCCAGAGGATACAGGCCTAGCCTGTCTTCATAAGGCAATCTGCTGATTCCTCTCTGAACACCTTCCAATGCATTAACATCCTTCTGTCAGTACAGTGACCAGTACTCCAGATGCGGTCTCACCAATGCCCTGTATAACTGAATCATAACCACACTAAACTTGCATGTGGGTAACACACACATATACACTGCTATACGATACACTTTTGGAATGCATAAACAACAGTTCCAGCATATGTATTGTCCGAGAGTAGTCCTGCAATATTCTCCAGACTGTGTGTCACAATTTGCTGTGGGTTGTTGCACTGTGCAGAGCCTCACGATTATGAGGGCACAGCCTTTACTACCAGGAATACAATGCGAAGCTAAGGTGAAGGAGGAGGAGGAAGACCAAAGAGCAATAGGCAACTAACAAATCCCCTGTCCAATTAAACTGCTGATCCTCAGCTCATTCAACAGATGTGGTCTTGGGGTGTTTCTGAATTGATGAGCAAAATTGGCCAAATAGATTTGCACATCCATAATTTTCTTTTAACTTGTGAACAATCAACAACTCCAGGCTATCATTGAAGGAGAAAGCCAATTCTGCTGGGATTGCCAGTTGTCATTGTTACCTCCATTCTTGATGGGTGAAATTAGTCCAAGCACGCTTTCGTTGCCAGACACCATGAAATTTAACATAATAACGTAAAGCTTTAATAAATTCTACTCAGACATGACATGCTCAGTAATTTAAATTTGATGCAAAATGAATAGTGGTCTCAAAATAGCAGTAATGCATAGCATTGTAGGTCAAAGGAATACAATGAAGTCAATTCTTTTTAAAGAAATGTATAGAATTTCAGCATTATTTCTGTGAAGAAATGAAATTGTTTTAAAACATTGCTCAGTTCAGGAATCTATTAGGGATCCTTGAGTTTATTCTGCTTGCTGTTGACAGAATGATGACTGGGAAAATCACCCACCATGCTGTAAGTACATTAACTCAAATACTTTAATTGGCTTAAAGGGTAGCAGCATCAGCTCACTTGGGAATAATTTAATCTCCCATTGAAGTGGAATCACCTTCTGTGGCTGAGGACTTTTCTATGGAGAAATTTCATAAAGTGTAAGACAATAAAGTTAGTAAATGAGCCAGCTCAAAATTAAATTTCCAAATTAAGACATTGCACTATTACTTCATCATCAAATATTCCATTCAGGGTTTCGACAATTTATCAGCATTTTGAGTTGCTGAAATACAATGGGAGATTACATTTCTACAGGCCTGTGATGTTTATGAATAGGAATACTTGACAGCTACTGTTATCTGCTGCTGCTAGCACTGCAGAGAGTTGGCCAGCAGCTTTGTGAGGAGAAAGTTCCTGCCCTTGACAGTCTGATGTTCAACTCTACACTACTCAAGTATTAGTGTTGTGGGGCAGCTGGATGTTACATTGACAAAGTGCTAATCAACTTTTAATTCAGGGTGGGGAGAGCAGATCATCCATGCTGACATAAAATGTACTTCAATACATCAGTTGAAGCCAAATTAGTTTTTTTTAATAAAGTTTTGCGATAACCTTCTTTCATACTCCATGCCTCCACCCCGAAACCCAGGATCCAATTTGCCTTATTAACTTCATTCTCAACCTGCCCTGCTTCGTTCTTTGATATATGCATTTTTACCCTGAGGCCCCTCTGCTCCAGCAACCGTTTTAGAATCGCAGCCTTTATTTTACACTGCTTTTCTTCATTCTTCATACCTACCTATTCACATTTTGCTGCATTAAATTTCATCTGTCACATGTCCACCAAGTCAATCAGACGATCTTCTCTTGAAGCTTATCATCTTCACAGTTCACTATACTTCCAAGTTTTGTATCATCTGCAAACATTGAAATTGTGTCCTATGCACCCATGTTTAGGTCATTAATGTAGATTGAGAAAAGCACTGGAGAATCCCACGACATGCTTTCTTCCACTTCCTGAAACAAATTTTCACCACTACTTTCCCGTTTCCTTCACTCAGGGAATAATTTGCCCAAGTCACCCAACCAACAGTAGTTGGAACGGGGTGTCGCCAAAATGTTGTATGGTGGTCCATCAGTATGATAAATTATTATTGTTTATAATACTAGTTTATTATAAGTTTAGTGAAAAGCAAAATCCTTGCATGACTAGCAACATAACAGTTCTCAGTGTTAGACAAGCACTTACTCTACTAGTGACATTACAATTCTATGCTTGCTTGTTTTTTTTGTAGCTAATTGATTTAGACAAACATGCATTATTAATACAGACACAGTTAAGGAAAAATCACATCAGTCTCTATTACTCTGGTAGCAATACCAAAGTAATCATTGTCAAAGCTGATCAACAGTGCCAGAAACAAAATGTACAGCTTTGAAATTTAACAGTACAAGCAGAACACTGCATTCAGAAGACTTTTGATAGTCATCATGAGCAAATACCTCCTTTCAAAGCTGAATTATAGTTTGCCAATGCTGTTTGACTGCTTAATGGATTTTAATGTTTTCAAATCAGTCACTGAATATACTTCTTTTGTAATCTGGCTGCTCAAAGAGTAGAACATAGGATCCTTTGCCATATACCCAGACTCCACCTGTTTTGAACTTGATGACTTTCAGTTGCAGCTGACGTATACCACAAAGTAACAGGACCTTCCCTTACAGGAAAAAACAGGCTGGAAGTGGGCTGGATCGGGAGGAGATCAGGGTGAGGCAGGGGAGGTTTTAAATATTCTAGACATAAATAGTTTGTATTACTCGTTTGTGGGCTGTGATCTTATTTGACAGAAGACGAGGAGATCTATACTGATAAAGATGTCATTAAGGGGTGTCTTTTTAGTCAAATCTAGCACCAGATAAAGCAAGGACAGCAGGAACTGGAAATAACAGACCCATTGGTTTATCTATTATTCCTCTATAGTTGTGGTGCCCAGGGCATCTCATTAAAAGCACTCACCAAACGCCAGTGTCATATCACCTTCTGACGGTGATATGAAACCAAATTAAAGCCTATTTCTCAATTTGTTTGTGGGATATGGGTGTCACTCATTGGGTCAACATTTGTTGCCCATCTCTAACTGCCCTTGAACTGATACAGAGGACAGGTAAGGGATCACCACGTTGCTGTTGGTCCAGAGACCATGTCAGCCAGATAGGGTAAAGATGGCAGATTTCCTTTCTTCCTCTCCTTTGAAGGGCATTAGTGAGGAATTATAACTAAGCAAATTCCTCATTATCCCCTTTTATGCAATCTGAGGTACTCCAGAAGATAACATTTGAATCATATTATAGGGTGTAATGAATGACTGGATGAGACAATCTCTACCCATCCAGCGGAGGTCTTTTGGAAGCGTTTGTCTTTCAGGTTGACAGCCTTTCTAGCTGTGCCTGGGGAAGAAGCTGGCTGTCCTTCCAGGGGACCCTTCAGAAACTTACTTGGAAGGCAGTGGAAGCACAGTGCTGAAAAGTCCAACACCAAGAGACAAGCTCCGAGGAGTTGGAGGCAGTGCAGCAGAAGTCAATGACCTCACAAATGATCCATGCCAGTGAATGCATCATCAAATGGCATTTCCCTGCACCACTAGGGTTAGACACAACTTGATTTACCACTTCCCCATTAACCTTGATTGATCAGAACAAATACCTGATCCGCATGAGTGTCACTTCACCCTCTAAATTAGAACTGCTGCAAGTCTCACACCCACATCTCAATTTGCACATGCAGTCAGCTCCTCAACCGTTCCAGTGACATTACCCAAAGACATTTCACCACACTTTACTGTCAAAGATCTCTCCGTCTTACATAGTGACAACTGAAAGAGAACTCTTGCGTTTGCATGTCCCAATCTCTATGGAGAAAACAGTGCTTACCATTACTGGGATGGTTATTGCTGAGACTGTAGCCCAGGGCATGCATAAAGCATCAACGTTAATATTATGGTCCTACCAAATCTCCTTACTGATGTGTTGTAATGTGACAAAACCATTTGATTCTTTGTCTGTAAATTCTCCCACCATGTCTGTTGGCAGACACTAAGAGTGAAAATCATTGCTGGTCAGCTATATTTGCAGAAGTCAATGACAAACCACTGGAGTACTTTGACCATGACCATGGATCAATCCAATGGAAATTCATGGTTTTGGAAATTATAGTGGGAAGAAAGACTGATAGAATCTCCTTTCTCCCACCCCACTGCAAACCAACAAGTGAAACCTAGCTAGGCAGCAGAGGAAAAGCAAGAAGACTGTGATGATGAAGATGACTGTCACTTGGTCTATCTTACACTGCCACCAGATCAAGCACTAACACTGTTCACAATTTAGCTGATAACACAGAGATGGCATCAGCAAGTGATGAGGCATCAGGTTCAAGTACCATAGCCAGAACTGGGGAGAAGGGTTGCTCAATGGCAACTCACCAGAGGGTGAGACAGCACACACATTTTACACAGAGAACAATGGTGAGAACCTCAATTGAGCAGCCTATAGAAGACTGGTGATGGAAATACAAAACAGAACACTTGGTGCAGTGAGCAACCTACTTGAAAATTCAATGTTTACAGAGTGTGGAGGGATCCTGCAATAATTTAGTAGAGGACTTCCCACAGCATTTGCAGCTTGTCCATTCCAACAGGCAAGTGGTGACCAACTCTTCACACCCTTGTGGATATGCCAGTTATACAAAGTCTGATCACCAGTTTGACAGCTTCCGCTGCAGCATAAGCAGCAACTACCCAGTATAAGTGCTGCCATGCAAGTTCAGACTGCTGCCTTCATTGCTGTAGATTATAACATGCAAAAGATGTTGCAAAGTATTACAATACAGCAGCAATCTGTTCCTGAACAGATTTTTAGTATTGCTGAAGCACTGCTGAATGACAGTGCTTGAGGGAGCACAAATCTGTTATCTTCTTTTGGATTGACATGCTTTCATTCTTCCACCTTTGCCATTCTAAAAGTTCTTGCTGGTGCTTGTCAGCCTGCAAAGCTAGGTAACCACTCAGCGAGTTACTGCAAGAATTCTGCAATACAGTTGAGGCAGTGCAATCCTTGCTTCGCCATGCCAATGGTCATCTCCATTACATTTTATCTGCTCGCAGGGTTTTCATTATGTGTATGAGTTGTGTGCGAGTCTCGTTAGCTAACTGGAAAAATAAACTATCTTGTCCATTGTTTAATTTTTTAAATTCTTGAAATATCATTTAGTATTAGCTGTTACAGCCTGGTGAGGAAGGACTCTTCTCTTTTTAACCCCCTTCATTTATTTGAATAAATATTTATAATTCCTTTTAGCACTCAACTTTGTCACACCAATTAAAATCTACTCCTACTCAAACTGAAGCAGCCGATTACAAAGTTTCTTGAGTGAAAGAAAGTGGAATTTTGTTACTTACTAATTCAAGAAAAAAAAATCCAACATCAACCATACATGAACAAGTGTAAAATTCATAAAAAGGGAAGAGTGTCTCATATTAAAAAATGATCACGAATAGGTAGTTTAAAACTTCCTTTGAGGTCATGATGTGTTGTGAAACCTGGAATCAGAGTTGTTTAATTGATCATTTGTATGCTTGCAGTAGTGAAATTTGTAAATATTACTAAGTTCTCACTGAATGGATTTTTCTTCAATTTGCTTTTCATCGGGTATTGTCTTCTGGGACAAAAACAGAAATTGCTGGAAAATCTCAGCAGGGCAGGCAGCATTTGTGGAGAGAAATCAGAGTTAATGTTTCAGGTCCAGTGACCCTTTCTGAAGGGTCAGCTGATTTCTCTCCACAGATGTTGCCAGACCTACTGACATTTTTCAACAATTTCTGTCTTTGTTTCAGATTTCCAGCATCCACAGTTCTTTCCGTTTATTGTCTTTTGGGAGACCGAGTGAAGGCAGAAGAGAGAGAGAGAGAAAGAGCAAGCCTTCCTGTTACGTCATTACAAATCTTTTGTCTTTGCTCTTCTAAGCAAAAGTTGTTGCCTAAAACATATTCCCATCTCTGGTTTCATTGTTTTTCTCCAAATTGGATAATCTGCAGATGACATTTTTTCCGATATGTGAAACTTGTAGAAAAGTTGTAAATCAAAAACAGGAGATATAGATCTGAGTGACTGATTTCAATGTTTTTTTTGATATCATGTTAATTTCAGTTCAGACTATTTCTCCTTTTTGATGGTTTCATGAAGTTTGGCTCAATTTGTAAGAGATGATCATTCGTTGCCATCTTAAGTCAATGTATTTCATTTTTAAACACCATCTTAGTCCATGAAAGGTTTCAGGTGTTTTAATCAGATCATGAGAGATTTATTTTTTAAAAAAACATTCATTTTACCAGCAACACAGCCTAATTTTCCGATAGGCGTGCATACTTGAGTAAACTCCATAGCAACTGTGAAGTTACCATCTGTCCGTTTAAGATACCACATATGCATAGCATTACAAAACACTGAAGGTACTGTACATTGAAATAAACAGGCCCAGCAATGAAAGAAAATTGTATTAGGAAATCAATTTTAGGCAATTTCAGTTTCAGTTTCAGCACAGCAAAGGATTCAAGCAATTTCTGAGCACAGCAGAATTAAAGCCTCCTGAAACAACAAAGTGAAACACACCGATAGAATGCTTTGTTTGCTAAAACAAGATATTACTCATATTTGGGAGAAATCTAAAATGTCTGTCATAGTTGTTTATTATCATCTACATTCAGTGATTGCTCGTATGGAATACTCTCCTCACGTACTAGAAAAAAGAGGCAGCTCGGATATTTCCAAATGCCTATGGCAATATGTTTCCTCCCATGAATTGATTTTAAACTTTCCTGTTCATCTCTCTCAATCCATCTCAGCTGCTGTACTTGGAGTCTCAAGGTGCTGAGCACTGCCCGTTACAAAGAAGTCTAATTTCTCCTTGCCGTTAGATCCTTTGCTGCAATGCAGGATGAAATGTTTTAGAGCTACAGTTTGTCTCTCTGCTTGCTGTGAATTCCGTCACAGTAAGCACGTTTTGCTTACAGCGAGCACTGAGTTCCACAGCCGGTGTGTCACGCACACGTTCTGCAGATTGGGTCACCACGGATGGAACAAAAGGAACCATCGATTTTGATGACTTCAGAAGCACGCAATTGCATCTCTCCCCTCTTAAATATCGCATGTGAGGTGACTGAATAATCAGTGGGATTACCCTGGAGGAGAATAAATCCCCAGATCCAACCAGTCAGCGAGACAGGCTGATTGTTTCGACAAGCAGTGAAACGCAGTTTGCAGTGTGATACAATGCTTCCGGCGGGTTAGTTCGCATGCCAGACAATTGCAGGGGGAACAAAAAGAGTTTTCGAGTGTTTCTTTTTAAGACATACGCAGTTCAGACAAATAAACCCAAATTTAAATGGCAGAATAAGATTTGGAAGGATTTTTCATTAAAACATTTATTCTAAAAGAATCGTAATGTATTTTACTAGAAGAAGTCAAAATTTATGATGCCATGACACGTTGTGGAATTTAATTGATTTTTTTTATTTTTAAAAAACAAAACAGATAATCAATCTTTAGCAGTAAAGCAGAAAAAAAACAAATTAATCAAAACAAAATTAACTATTTTTTAAAAAAAAAATTATCTCTATATGTCACCTGCTTCAAGCTACAATTATTTCATCATTAGCATTAGTCATGTCCAAAGTGTCAGCTTCTGGTCCATGCCTGATTGGTCTTATCTGAATGCAGTCAGCACTTCCGATGGTGTGCGGCTTATTGACACGGTGCGAATCCTGTGAGGGCTTATTGCTAACCAGGTTATCAGAAGCATTCTCCTTCCATGGTTCTTTGTTGCAACAACCAGAGTAGAACAGCAAAGCAAAACAAAGGCATCAACATGTACTTGAAATGCACGCTATCTTTCTGCGTTCTTATTAAAAGAGAGAAAAATCATTATCCATTGATATGCTGACATCTGTATTGGATCACTCTGAGTGATACTCACAAGGCAGTTCATTTAGCGGGCCCTCAAAAGCCCACTCTTGCTTCCAAAACAAAACTATGGCAAATATTTGATATTTCAAATAGTTATCAATTCAATGGAACCCACTAGATTAATAATGATGTGTTATAATTTCATAATTGCAGATATTGTTGATATTTTAACTGTTAGGGAGTCAATAACATTATTTGATGGTGTGAAGGGAGATTTTCGCTGTTGGAAATCCCAAAATAATTGCTTTTCCTTGTGTACTGAAGCTGATGGCAGCAATATTGTTTTATTCATTCATGGGAACTGGGTATTGCTGCTGGGATAGCATTTATTGTGCATCTAAAGTTGCCCTTGAGAAGGTGCTGGTGAGTTGCCTTCTTTAACAGCTGCAGTCTATTTTAGTTTTTGCTAGACCTACATGCTTTCAGCAGGCGTTTTCATGATTTTGACCTGCCAATTTGATTATCCAAGAAAGAGAGATGGAGGAGCAGAACTAAATTCGATGAAATTTTAGTCTCTTGACAAACTAGAAGGACCAAAAGTGCCAAATAATTGTGGGGATTGACTCATAACATAAATCCTGCTGCCACTGCGGTTACAGCAATATTCCACACGAGTCAAATGTTGGGAAACTGGAAGAGTAACTTAAAACATGCAGTAAGCCAATTTAAAATGTCATTTTTACCATACATTCTTCACTCAATAATAGCTCACGGTCTAACTTTTTATTTATTCATGGGATATGGGTATTGCTGGCTAAGCCAGCATTTGTTGTCAATCCCTAGTAGTCCTTAAGAAAGTATGGTGATCTACCTTCTTGAACCACTGCAGTCCATGTGGTGTAAATATATCCATGTATTGTAGATATATCCATGTGTTGTTAGGAAGCGAGTTCCAGGACTTTGATCCAGCGATAGTAATGGAATGGCAATATAGTTGTAAAAGAGGATGGTGAGTGGCTTGGAAAGGAACTTGCAAGTGTTGGTCATCCTATCATCTCCTGTCCATGGTCTTGCCAGGTGGTAAGAAGTCAGGGCAATGAAAAGTACTGACTAAAGACCCTTGGTAAGGGTTGTTTCAGAGTGTCTTGTAAATGGTATGAACACCTGACACTGTTTGTGGTGAAGAGAGTGAATGTTGCAGGTATATAGCGTGCCAATCAAGCATGTTGATTTCTTTTTTTAGGATGGTATCATGCTTCCTGAAATGAAAAATAAATTGCTGGAGAAACTCAGCAGCATCTGTGGAGAGAATGCAAAGTCAATGTTTCAAGTCCAGGGACTCTTCATTGGAATCCTGCCACGGAAGGAAATTCCTTGGATTACTAGTCCAGCAGCAATAGAGCTAAGCCATTACTTACCTGATGCACACAAACTTTCAGTAATTGAGGAGCCAAAAATGGTGCTGCACATTGCATGGTAAGATGGTTGATCCTAGGTCACTACCTTAAGGAAATCCTGCAGTGATGTTTTGGGGCTGAAATGATTGACCAGCAATAACCTTAACCAAATAAAAACTGAAAGAACTCAGCAGGTCTGGCAGCATCTGAGAAGAGAAAAACAGAGTTAACGTTTCGGGTCTGGTGGCTCTTCCTCAGAACTGATGGTGGCCAGGAAAACATCAGTTTATATGCAGAAAATAGGGGGGTGGATGGGGTAGGGAGTAAACGATAAGATAGAGCCTAAAGAGAGAGAAGTAGAGTTGGACAGACAAAGGAGTTGATAACGATCAGGCTGGGAAGGTGAATAGTTGTTAATGGGGGCTATTAGTGACTAACAACAGATAGTGTGTAATGGTAGGCTATGTGGTAACAAGGCCTGGTGTGTGGGGTAAGGGGCTAGGATATGGGAGAGTTTAGGCCCTAAAACTATTTAACACGATATTGAGTCTGGAAGGCTGCAGGGTCCCCAAGCAGAAAATGAGGTTTTGTTCTTTCAGTTTGCGCTGAGCTTCGCTGGAACACTGCAGCAAGCCAGAGACAGAGATATTGGCCAGGGAACAATGTGATGTGTTAAAGTGGCAGGCAGCAGGTAGTTCAGGGTCCTTTTCATGAGCAGAACGTAGGTATTCTGTGATGTGGCCACTCAGTCTATGCTTTGTTTCCCCAATGTCGAGGAGACCACATTGTGAGCAGCGAATGCTGTAGACAAGATTCTGGGAAGTGCAGGTGAAGTGGAAGGTATGTTCGGGCCCTGGGATACTGGGGAGGGAGAAGGTAAATGGGCAGGTGTTGCACCTTTGCCGGTTACAGGGTATGGCACCGTAGGGCTGTGGGGGGTTATTGTTGGGGGTGAAGGAACTGTGGACCAGGGTGTCCCAGCGGGAACGGTCCCTGCAGAAAGCGGACAAGGGAGGGAAGGGGAAATGTGTGTCTGGTGGTGGCATCTTGCAGCAGGTGGCAGGAATGACATCTGATGATCTTCTGGATGTGGATGCTTTTGGGTGGTAGGTGAGGATAAAGGGAACCCTATCGCTGTTGCGGAAAGGAAGAGAAGGAGTGAGGGCGATAGTAAGGGAAATGAGTCAGACCCGTTCGAGAGCCCTGTCAGCAACAGTGCTGGGGACTTCGAGGAAGAAAGTGTCCCTTGTCGAAGTTAGCCTCCTCTGAACATATACAATGGAGATGGAGGAAATGAGAGAATGGGATGGAGTCTTTATAGGAAGTGGGGTATGAGGATGTGTAGTCCAGGTAGCTGTGGGAGTTGGTGGGTTTATAATGGATATTAGTGACCAGTCTATCCCCAGAAATGGAAACAGAAATGTCGACGAAGGGAAGGGAGAAGTCAGAGATAGACCAGGTCAAAGTGAGGGCAGGGTGGAAATTAGAGGCAAAGTCGATGAACTTTTCCAGTTCCAGATGAGAGAGGGAAGCAGCACCAATGATATCATTGATGTATCGGAGAAAGAGTTATAGGTGAGGGCTGGAATAGGACTGGAACAAGGAATGTTCCACGTACCCCACAAAGAGACAGCCATAACTGGGGCCCGTGCGGGTACCCATGGCCACCCTTCTTACCTGAAGAAAATGAGAGGAGTTAAAAGATGAATTGTTGAGGTTGAGGATGAGTTCAGCCAAGTGGAGGAGAGTGGTGGTGGGTTGGGATGGTTCAGGTCTTTGCTGCAGGAAGAAGCGGAGAGCCCTAGGACCCTCCTGTTGGGGAATGGACATGTAAAGGGATTGCACATCCATGATAAAGAGGAGGTGGCTGGAACCTGCAAACTGGAAGTTTTGAAACCGGTGTAAGGCGTCAGAGGAATCATGGATGTGCGTCGGTAGGGATTGGACTGGCGGGAGAAGACTGAGTCAGGGTAGGAAGAGATGAGTCGTGTGGGCATGAGCAGGCTGAAACAATGGGTCTGCCCAGACAGTCCTGTTTGTGGATATTTGGAAGGAGCTAGAAGTAAGCTGTGTGGGTCCGGGGCATCAGTTACCATAGTAGATACAATGGCCTGACACATCCATGGTGGGGTCATGATCCAGGGGAAAATAGGAGGAAGTATCTGAGAGCTGGCACTCAGTCTCTGCAAAGTAGAGGTCAGTACGCCAGATTACAACAGCAGCACCCTTATCAGCAGGGTTAATAACAATGTCAGGGTTAGATCTGAGTGCACGGAGTGCAGTCAGTTCGGAGGGAGATAGGTTAAATTTGGTGAGGGAGCGGGCAGAGAAATTGAGGCGACTAATATCATGTCGACAGTTTTCAATTAATAAATCGAGGGCAGGTAAAAGGCCAGAGAGAGGGGTCCAGATGGAGGGAGAGTGTTGGAACTGGGCCAAAGGGTCTGTGGGTAGGGGAGGGGACTCTTGTCCAAAAACCTTAACCATTTTCCTTTATGCTAAGAACAACTCTAATGTGTGGATAATTTTCCCTCGATTCCTGTTGACTCCAGTTTTGCTGATGCTCATTGATGCCTGCTCACTCAAGAGCTGCCTTGATGCCAAGGGCACTCGCTCTTTTTTGCGCTCTTTGGTTCAGCTCTATTACCCATGTTTGGACTAAAGCTGTGATGAAGTCGGGGCTCAGTGGGCTTTGCAGAACACAAACTGATAATTGTTGATAATTGTTAAGTTAGTGCTACTTGACAGTGCTGCTGAGGACTCCTTCCATCACCTTGTTGAAGATTGAGAGTAGACTGATCAGGCAGAAGTTGGCCAGGTTGGATGGAAGGGCCATATCTGATTACATTTTCACATTGCAAGACGGCAGCCAGGGTTGTAACTTTGTTGGAACAACTTGGGTAGGAGCATCACTAATTCTGGAGCACAAGTCTTCAGTATTATTGCCAGAATGAAGGCTGTCAATTGGCGAGCTCTTGTTTTATCGAGACTGAGAATATTTGCAGACCTTCCTCTCCCAGTGAGTTGTTGACTTGTAATATACTGTAACCCAAAAATTTCCTCTTAATTCTGATAAAGCTGGGAGAAGGATGTACATATACCCCGCCTATCCTCTACTGCTCCATTCTGATACCCTCCAAAATTTACCCTTCCTCTTGCTTCCTGTAATCTTACAATTTGGCCTCACAGCCTTCTGTGAGGTTGGTCAAAGACACTTTGGACATTTAATCTTCAACTATCGTTCATCACAGACATTCATGTGGCCTAGCCCTCAAAACATTTCTTGAGGAATTAACATTTGTGAGGCTGAGACTTTTCTTCAAATAAGCCATGAATTATTTTCAATACAAAGTGGACAAAAGTTGAGTTTAATGTTTTTACCAAAAATGCTTCTGCCAATAATACATCACACCCTCCACACTGCACTGAAATGGCAGCCTGGATTTTGTTCTCCAGTCCCTGAAGTGATATTTGATAGAGACAAAATAATCTTTAAGCCATGCCCATTGATACTGTTTACTGATAAAATTCGATTAAACGGTCTTGAAAGATTGTATTGACTTGGCATCCACGTTATTTGCAGGAATTGGTCGAGGCAGTGCAGCTGTGGGCTGTGGATGAGCTGGTGGAGAAAAGAGTTAATAAATTTCAGCTATACTTTGTGTGAAGAAGTCTTTCCTAATTTTATTCCAAAATGGCCCTGTTATAATTTTAAGATCATAGCCCCATGTTCTGATTTCTTTACTGGAAGAAAGCATTTCATTTTATCATTTATATTGCATCCTAAATCTGGGTTGCCCCTCTAGAAGACTGTCAGGGAATCTTCTTCAAACCACAAAAGGTTCTGTCTTCCCAAGGAGCAGGATGCTGGCAAGTGTCGAAGATTAAAATGAGAACCACAAATGAGGATATATTAACAGACAAGTCCACTTATTAATATACGACAGGACCATGTGGCAGTTGCAGGGTTTAATCCCTAATTCAATGATAAATGTCTCAGAATATTAAGTAATGAAGAAGAAACATATTCAATCACCATAAATCACTGTCACAATGCAGAACATCCTCTGACACATATTTAGTTCACTGGTACTGATTAGGTAAATGAGAATTTTTATTTTAAGTATTGTCAAAATTTTGAAACAGTCAAATTCGAGAATAGTAAGGATAATTTGACCTGTTGATGAGCATTACTAGGGGCAAAAGGGAAAAAAGAAACAGCTGGGTGCAAAATGTATTCATGTAGCAGCATTGCGGATAGTAGCACGATCCGTCCTGGTAAATTAATGTAAATCTGAAAAAAGTGTTTCATGTCTGAATTTGAACCTCCAGTTTTTTAAAAAATATTTCTTCAAGTATCATTTTTGTAAGTGTGAGAAGTATTTTGAAAAATACAGTTGTGGAAATGTTATTGTCAGATCAATCAATATCCATGGGTCTCATCCAAGAAAATCAAATTTTCTTGTCATTATCCTGTGCATTGTATTTTGTTGAATGAAAATTGGCAGCTGTGTTTCCTACAGTTACCTCATTTCAAAAGCTACCTGTGAAGTATTTTGAGGTATCTGGAAGCTTTATAAAAGTGCTGTATAATGTGAGCTTTGCTTTATTTTATGTACAGACACTTTAACAATTACATGGCTTGAAAATATCCATAATCAAATTACTGTAGATTTGATCCGCCCATTACGTTAAATTGCCAGAAAATATAGATTCACCTAACTGCCACTGACCCTTTCTGAATAACCTCCCCCATCCCCTGACCATTTATGAGGGATATTTATCATGAGTGTTTAAATGACAACTGTGGGGGATTTGAGATCGCTGGGAATTGCATTATATCCAAACATTGACATGAAAGGATTTTGGTTACATTGTTACAAGTTTACATTGTTTTGATTGCATTAGTTGCAGCTACTGAGAGATAATTGATTAGAAACTATCATGATAGCAAGAAAGAAAGAAGGTCCTTCAAATGGCTGAGAATATGCATAGTGACTTAAAATTACAAAATACAAAACCCATACCTACATGGGAAAAAAGAATTAGTCAAGCTGGGGAAGATATATGTTATTAAATGATCCAGTTTCCAACTGGAGTGGGGACAAATGTAAAACATAAAAAGAGAGAATCTTGCATCCTATTTTGTTGAATCCATGTCTCCTGGAATTGCATTGGAGCCAAGATCAACTACTTTTGCAGAGTAACAGCTATGTTTTGTGCAAACAACTGGACAATTTGTGAACAAGGACCTCATAAACAGCTTTTAGATGATGACTACTTAAATCTGTTTTTGATTGCAATGTTGGGCGATAAATGTTGACCACAACATTGGGAAAATTCACTGCTCTTTGTGATCTTTTGCATTCTGAACAAGCAGATAGAGCTTTTGATTTAATGCCTTATAGCTAGGACACCACCTTTAGCAGTGTGATAAACCTTCATTGCAGCAATTAATTACCAGGCTAGATAATGTGTGCCAGGCCTGAAGAACACGGAGGCTGTGATTCTGAGGTGAGAGACCTACCAACTAACCCAATTTAGCCATAGTTCTATTAAATCTTTATATATGGATAGCAGAAGAAATAGGGAGCTCTGAGGTGATGAGGGAGACAGAGAGGAAAAGACAGTAGCAATTGATTGTGTTTGACAGATGTCAGATTGATAATACAAGTGAAAACCAGGCTGACTACAGAAAATTCAAAGGAGCAGTGAGAAAGGAGATAAAGGAGAAAGAAAATATGTACAGAGATTAGTAACAAACATGAATGGGAATGTAAATGTCACTTTTGCATCATAAAAATGATATTCAGAGGAAGGCTGTGATCATGTAGGGAGTCAGGGAAACAGTGGTGGTAGTCAATATACATATTGCTTCCACCTTTACAGTGGAAGAAGATGCCATTGAAGGCAGATTATTTTATGAAATAACATCAGGAGAGTCCGATACAGGTTAGCAATAGTTTATTTTGCAATGCGTTGGGCGAGCACCGCCCAGAGAAGACTCCAAGATAGAGCTCATCCCTAAGTAAGAAATCTCACGTATTTATACATTGCAAGTTATGTAGACAAACAAATCATGTTTTTCATGCATATCAAAATGGCAGAGGCACCTAACAACTTCCATCCAAGAGCCTCTGCTTCATTGCCATCTTCGACAAAACTGTGCTGCTTTGTCTGAAAAGTGTTTGCTCAATGTGGTACAGGGTCACTCTCACAAACCATTTCCAAATAAGACATCAGGGTCAGTACTGGTTCACCCAAATTGCATTTTCACAAAATTGTGTCTATCTACTGTATCAGCATTCTAAATCTGCTCGTATGTGTTGACTCTTCTTTTTAGCCTGACTACCTTACTTAAATAAGAATAAATGGAAAATGAATCTTAAATAAATTATTTAAAGGATTGTTACTTATTAAGCTAACTAAAACTCACTACTTCATTGTAACCCATGCTAATTTATGCTATACCCAATACTTTCCCCAACAATGCTGCCAAAATCATCATGAAAGAGCATGTAATTGTGATAATAAATTCAGTCACCAAGTCTGGAGGGATGCATCCAAAGATGTGGGTTGGGGGGTGGATGGTATGAGAAAGTAAGGTGGAAATTTTCACGGCACATAAACTTCCAATCTTCCTTAGATATAGGGCTGGCGACATGGGGACTATGGATTGCACATATTACCCATTGTTCCAAAAAGTGCTGTGGATAAACCCAGAAAATGAGGCTATTCAGTTTAATAATGGGATGGGAATTTTCTAAGATTGGCAGTCACACACAAATCACACTGTCTTTTTAACACAGAGAAAGAGCTTCACACTCCTGACAGGAGATTTCAATCAGGACTCCTCCAGGAATGCAGAGCCACACTTTAAATCTGTGGGTCCCTCAGAGTGCAGAATGGTTGAGGGATGGCAAACCACTCCTCCTTTTTCACAGAAGTCAATTACCATATTCTGTGCTTTAATAGTCTCGTATCACACTCATGTGAAAGGGTAAGCACTATGGGTTAGTGAGAGGTTAGAATGGCAGGAGGATAAAATGCCATGTGGGTAGGCAGTAAGGTGCCAGGTATGTGCAGCACCACATAAGTGTGGGTGCCAAGAAGGATGTTGGCGATGGGCTAGGTAAGTAATGGACTGTTTGTGGTAGATCAGGGTGGTCTGGAAATATTAGGTCAGGTTTGGGTGCTGGATGCCATGGGGAAGGGAAGAAAGGCGTGCCAGGACCTGGGGGAGTAAACTAAAGGGTCCAACCGTGTGGGCAGAAAATGGGGTGTCAAGACGGTTGATGGGGTAACAGGTCCAGGAAATATGGTGGGGAGATATCTGGTACTGGAAGATGTTGGGTTCTGGGGTTAGGGTGGGGGTTGTGCTGAATTTGCCAGCCACGTAGGGGGGTTTCAATTTGGTAGCAGGGTGTCTCTGATCCTGGAGGTAGAGGGGAGGTGCCAGGTCAGGATATGGGGAGATGTAGTTAGGGGTAAGTTGGGGGTCTCTTTAAAAACTTCACAACAATTAAACTAAGTTTTAATAGTCTGACTTTTCCTGGAATATTTACTGAACTATAGCAGAACCATTTGAATTCTTTTATTTTAAGAATAATAGGGTGGTTATGGTTGGGGTCTTTAACTTTCCAAACATAGACTGGGACTGCCATAACGTTAAGGGCTCGGATAGAGAGGAATTTGTTAAACGCGAACGAGAAAATTTTCTTATTGCATGTGGATTTACCTACTGGAGAAGATGCAAAACTGGACCAACACTTAGGGAAGAAGGCAGGGCAGGTGACTGAGGTGTCAGTGGGAGAGACTTTGGGGCCAATGACCATACTTCTATTAGTTTTAAAATAGTGATGGCAAAGGATAGACCGGATGTAAAAGTTTAAGTTCTAAATTAGAAGAAGGTCAATTTTAATGGTATTAGGCAAGAACTTTCAAAAGTTGATTGGAGACGGATGTTCGCAGGAGAAGGCATGGCTGGAAAATGGGATGCCTTCAAAAATGAGGATAACGAGAGTCCAAAGACAGTATGTTCATATTGGGGTGAAGGGCAGGCTGGTAGGTTGAGGGAATGTGAGATGTCCAGAGAAATTTAGGTTTTGGTCAAGAAAACGAAGGAAGCACATGTCAGGTATTGACAGCAGAGATTGAGTGAATCCTTAGAAGAGTATAAAGGCAATAGGAGTATACTTAAGAGGGAAATTAAGAGGGCAAAAAGGGAATATGAAATAGTTTTGACAAATAGGGTTAGGGAGAATCTAAAGGAATTCTATAAATACAGTATGGACGAAAGGCTAACTATGGAAAGAATAGCATCCCTTGAAGATCAGCAAGGCCACCTTTAGTGGAGATGAGGCAGATACTAAATGAGCATTTTACATCAGTGTTTACTGTGGAGAAGGATATGGAAGCTACAGAAGGTTGGGAAATAAATAGTGACATCTTGAAAAACGCCCAATTTACAGAGTAGGAGGTGCTGAATGTCTTAAAACACATAAAGGTGGATAAATTCCTGGGACCTGATCAGGTATACCCTAGAACTCTGTGAGAAGTGAGGGAAATGATTGCTGGGCCCCTTGCTGAGATATTTGTATCATCGATAACCATAGGTGAGGTGCCAAAATCTGGAGGTTGGCTAACGTGGTGCCACTATTTAAGAAAGGTGGTAAGGAAAAGCCAGGGAACTATAGACCAGTGAGCCTCATATTGGTGGTGGGAAAGTTGTTGGGATGAATCCTGAGGGACAGGATTTACATGTATTTGAAAAAGCACGGACTGATTAAGGATAGTCAACACGACTTTGTGCATGGGAAATCGTGTCTCACTGACTTGATTGAGTGTTTAAAGAAGTAACAAAGAGGATTGATGAGGGCAAATTGGTGGATATGACCTATATGGACATCAGTAAAGTGTTCAACAAGGTTCCTCATGGTAGACTGGATAGCAAGCTTAGGTCACACAGCATACCGAGAGAACTAGCTATTTCGATACCGAACTGACTTCAAAGTAGATAACAGAGGGTAGTGGTGGAGAGTTGCTTTTCAGACTGGAGGGCTGTGACCAGCAGTGTGCCACAAGTATTGGTGCTGGGTCCACTGTTTTTTTCTCATTTATGTAAATGACTTGGATGTGAACACAGGCAGTACGATTAGTAAGCTTGCAGATGAATTGGAAGTGTAGGGGACAGCAAAGAAGGCTACCTCAGAACACAATGGGATCTTGATCAAATGGACCAATGGGCCAAGGTGTGGCAGATGGAGTTTAATTTAGATAAATGTGAGATACTGTGTTTTGGAAAGGCCAATCAGGGCAGGACTTGTACTTTTAATTGTAAGGACTGGGGAAATGTTGCTGAACAAAGAGACCTTGGAGTGCAGGTTCATTGTTCCTTGAACATGGAGTCACGGGTGGATAGGATAATGAAGGTGGTGTTTGGTATACTTGACTTTATTGGTCAGTGCATTGAGTAAAGGAGCTAGGAGATCATGTTGTGGCTATACAGGACATTGGTTAGGCCACGTTTAAAATACTGCATGCAATTCTGGTCTGCCTGCTGTAGGAATGATGTTGTGAAACTTGAAAGGATTCAGCAAAAATTTACAAGAATGTTGCTAGGGTTGGAGGGTTTGAACCATAGGGAGAGGCTGAATAGGGTAGGGCTATTTTCCCTGGACCATCAGAGGCTGAGGGTGACCTTATAGAGGTTTATAAAGTGATGAGGGGCATGGATAACGTAAATAGACAAGACCTTTTCCCCAGGGTGAGGGAGTCCAAAACTAGAGGGCATAGGTTTAAGGTGAGAGGGAAAAGATATAAAAGGGATCTGAGGAGGAACTTTTTCACACAGAGGGTGTTGCAGTATGGAATGAGCTGCCAGAGGAAGTGGTGGAGGCTGGTACAATTACAACGTTTAAAAAGGCACCTGGATGGGTATATGAATAGGAAGGGTTTAGAGGAATATGGGCCAAAGTCTGGCAAATGGGACTAGATTAATTTCGGAAATCTTGTCAACATGAACGAGTTGGACCAAAGGGTCTGTTTCCATGCTGTACACCTCTATGACTCTGTGACTCTAAATGGATAATTTCAGAGGACTCCAAACTGTGGGGAATTGCCCATCAGAGCCTTCGATTTCCAATGCAATGTCTTCAGAATTCTGCTGCACCGGGGATTCCACAGGACCCCAATGCACAACTTCATATCTATGCTCAGAAATGATTATCTGGCCGTTGGAAAATAAAGACTAAAGTGTTACAGGCTTTCTTCTGTTGCATAGCTAACAGTGAATACAAGGATTTTAATTTAAAAATGTACAGGGCCAAGGTATAATGCTGAATTCATCACAGCCTTAGAATGAAAAAAATAGCAGTAGCCTTGTCATATTTTGGATTTTTGTGTGAAAATGCTATAACATTACTGAAGGGTCTCATGCTTTTCTGCTCAATAATGCAAAGTATATGAATTCTTTGTTGAAAACTATTGTGCTGATAATGGGTGGTCAGTTAAGTTACAGTCATTCTTTCTTTAATGCAATGAAATAGGAATACAAGCATTCCTCATATCAGTATGATACAGTTTTGCTCTGATGTAACTCATGATTTTTATTTTCTGTACTTGCTTTCAAATAATGATGTACCAATTTTAATTATAATTTTTGTACCAAGTCACATCATGCATTATCCATGCTGTGAAATCACCTTTGAAATTGAAGTTGGTTATCAAGTGCGTATTACCTTACAAAAATGCAGAAATAGGGGACATCAATGTCTTCCCACTGATTAATCAGTAACATTTCATCTTGTGCTAGTGTTCTCTTGACTCTTTACAGAAATCCAAGGCACGTACTCCAGCTATTGCTCTGACATCAATCTCCTCTATATTCCTGTAAGATAATACATTTATCTTCCACGGTTTTTCTCTTTTTGAAGGGATGTACCTGATCCTGAAAGCTTGAGAAAAGATTTGTCATCTGATAGTCAGCTAAGCACAAGTGGTGACACTCATTGAAGCCTTATATGTCATATTCTTTTCAAAGCACCCAAAAACATGCTGATTTTAGTCAGATCAGACTGTAATATCTTCACACCAAACCTGCTCAAACCTACTCTTGTCCTGCACTTCTCATTATCAATCAAATGAAGAGAGTTATTATGTCATGACAAACCAGTCCTCCTCCATCACCTCACTGCAGAGGCAACCAATTTTAATAGACATAGACCTGTCAATAATAGAAAGCCTTAAATCATCAGCAGCTCCTAGATGCTTAGTTTCCAACTGTGTATACTGATATCACCATGGTATGACATTTTCTTAACCACACTCCTATACACAGTGTAAATCTAAACAGTTGTACGTTTGTTCTGAATCTTTGCTTCTTAAAAATATGCCAGTAGGTGCTGTGCTGTCTTGAACTTAAATTGTAAGGATCCATATTAGCACAATTCTTCAACTTATCTTAATTTTTACTTTGTCATTAAAATGTCACCACCACTCGTTCAACTTCACTTGGCACATGCTACTCAGTATTTGCCTCTTTTTATTCATTCATTGGACGTGGGCATTGCTGGCTATGCCAGTATATTGTGCCCATCCTGGATTGCTCTGAAGAAGTTGGGAATGAGCTGGTTTCTTGAACTGCTGCAGTTCCTGGGGTGTAGGATGCTCTCAATGTTGTTTGGAAGGGAACACAAGATTTTAACACAGCAACACGAATGGAATGGTGATATAGTTCCAAGTTGGGATGGTATGTGGCTCGCAGGGAATTAGCATGTGTCCTTTTAGATGGTGCAGGTCATGAATTTGGATTGTCAGAGGAACCTCGGTGAGTTAATTCTCTGTGTCTCGTGATGTTATACACTGCTGCCACTGTACGTTGGTGGTGAAGAGAGTACATGGTGAATGCTGTGGACGGAGTGTCAGTTAGGTATTTCTTGGGTGATGCCAAGCTTCATGAGTGTTTTTGGAGCTTCGCCACTCCAGGAGAGTGGAGAGTATCCCACCACACCCTGACGTGTACCTTGTAGATGGCAGGATACAGAAGGTGAGCTACTTGTGGTGGAATTCCAAGCCTCTGCTCTGTTCTTGAATGATGACGATTTATTGTCGCTTGCATTTTACAGGGAATAGTACAGTAAAACACCAGTGAAAAGCTCCATCTGTCACCACAATCTAGTGCCATTTTGAATAGTTTAAAAAGATGTAACTTAAAGACAGTGTATCTTCGTTCTGCTGTCTCCACCATGATCCCTGAGCTGCGTCACCAGCGGCACAACACCTGTGCTACCACCTATTCCGCTCCTTCACCACCATCTGCACTGGACCCATTCTTGTAGGAGTTGTCACTGTTTAGGTGCCACATCTTCACCACTGGACGGGCTTCACCAACGCCGCCGTCAAGTCCCATGCTGAACCCACACGACCAGGAGTCCCTGGCTCTGCTGCTGCCACCTTGATGCTACCAGGGGTCTCTGCTCCAGGCATACCACGCTGCCACCATGCCAGCACCAGGAGTCCCTGCTACTGACCATGGCCAAGAGTCCCTAGCTCTGCACCACGCCAAGCTGCCGCTGCACTAAGAGTCCTGCTTTGGCCACCCACCTTTGAGATGTCACCTTGCTGGCACCGCCATCTTGAAGAACCCTCTGCCACCGCCTCCAAATCGATGCAGGAGCTTTGCCATTGCTGCCGGCCCAGAACACCACGAGGGCGTCCTTTCTGCTGCTGTCACCGCCTCCAATTGCCGGGGGGTGCCGTGTCTGCCACTGCCTCTGACCACCAGATGGCTGCCACCACCCTGCACACAGCCCATTCTTGCTACTCACCCACCAAAGTAAAGAACAATGGAACAAAAGAAAGAAAGATAAAGATCAAAAGTAAAAAGAAAAAAAGTGCTAAAGGGAGCGGATGAGCTCTGGCCAGGACCCTGCAAGCAGCTCTGCTACACCACCACCATCTTGGTCTTGTGGTAAAAATATCCATATGGCCAGTCCTGTTCAGTTTCTGATCAATGGTAACTCCCAGGATGTTGATGATGGGGGGAAACCAATGGTAACAATACACTTGAATGTCAAGGAGCAATGCTTAGATTCTCTTGTGGGAGATAATTATTCCTTGGTACTTCTGTGGCGTGGACGTTATTCGTGAATTATCAGCCCAAGCCTGAATTTTTCCCAGGTCTTGCTGTATATGAACATGGATTGCTTCAGAATTTCATGAGCCATGTATCAGGCTGAACATTGTGCAGTCATCAGCAAATATTCTCATCTCTAACCTTATGATGGAGGGAAGGTCATTGATCCTTGGTCTGAAGATGGTTGGGCCTCAGATACTACCTTGAGGAACTGCTTCAGTGATGCCCTGGGACAGAGATGATTCACCTCCTATAAACACAATCATCTTCCTTTATACTAGGTATAATTCCAACCAGTGCAGATTTTTCCCTGGTTCCTATTGACTTCAGTTTTGCTCGGGCTCTTGATGCCAAACTTGGTTGAATGATATCTTGCTGTCAAGAGCTGTCACTCTCATCTTACCTCTGGAATTCAGCTCCTTTGTCCATGTTTGGACAAAAGCTGTGATGTGGTCAGGCCAAACCCAAAGTGAGGGTCAATGAGCAGGTTATTCCTTTGACATTGCGGTTTTATATACTCCCTTCCATCAACTTTCTGATGATTGAGTGTAGGCTGACAGGGCATTGATTGGCCATGTTGGATTAGTCCTAATTTTTGCACATAGGCCAACATGGTCAACGTTCCACATTGGCGGATAGCTGCCAATGTTTCAGCTTGTATTGTGCTGTTCACTTGTGTTGTTATTGGGATGTATTCTGCAAGAACATTGCAGTACACGCTCGAGTGTTAGTCCCAATTCATCATGGCATGGTGAATGTTGTCACAGCCTATTCTGTGAGGGATTTGGTGAGTGCGCAATAGCAGGTGACAGAGGATATGGAGGAGGAAGAAGAGCAGTAGTAGAAAGGGAGGAATCAACCAATTAATCCCCTTTCTGGTTGGGTTGACTGTGTTGAGTTCATCAGACAAAAGTTCTACTGAATACAATCACACTTTCCTGTTGTACAGCAGTCCTTATCTTTCCACTGTTTCTCACTATCGCTGTCGCTGACCAGGCAGCATTTATCACCCATCCCTTATTGCCCAGAGGGCAGTTCAGCGTCAACCACATTTGCTGAGGGTCTGGAGTCACATGTAGGCCAGACCAGGTAAGGATGGCAGTTTCCTTCCCTAAAGAACAGTAGTGAACCAGATGGGTCTTTCTGACAACGACAATGGGTTCATGGTCATCATTAGATTCTTAAGTCCAGATATTTTATTGAATTCAAATTCCACCATTTGCCATGGCAGCATTTGAAGCCGAGTCCCCAGAATATTATCAGGGTCTCTGGATTAACAGTCCAGCGATAATACCACTAAACCATTGCCACTCCACATCTGAGATAGCAAGGTGTAGAGCTGGATGAACACAGCAGGCCAAGTAGCATCAGAGGAGCAGGAAGGCTGACGTTTCAGGCCTAGATCCTTCCTCAGAAATGGGGGAGGGGAAGGGGGTTCTGAAATAAATAGGGAGAGAGGGGGAGGTGGATAGAAGATGGATAGAGGAGAAGATAGGTGGAGAGGAGACAGACAGGTCAAAGAGGCAGGGATGGAGCCAGTAAAGGTGAGTGTAAGTGGGGAGTTAGGGAGGAGAAAGGTCAGTCCAGGGAGGACAGACAGGTCAAGGGGGCGGGATGAGGTTAGTCGGTAGGAGATGGGGGTAGGGCTTCAGGTGGGAGGAGGGGATAGGTGGGAAGAAGGACGGGTTAGGGAGGCGGGGACGAGCTGGGCTGGTTTTGGGATGCGGTAGGGGGAGGGGAGATTTTGAAGCTTGTGAAGTCTACATTGATACCATTGGGCTGCAGGATTCCCAATTAGAATATGAGTTGCTGTTCCTGCAACCTTCGGCTGGCGTCATTGTGGCATTGCAGGAGGCCCAGGATGGACATGTTGTCTGAGGAATAGGAGGGGGAGTTGAAATGGTTCGCGACTGTGAGGTGCAGTTGTTTAGTGCGAACCCAACATAGGTGTTCGCAAATCGGTCCCCAAGCCTCCTCTACACTGGGGAAACCAAGCGGAGGCTTGGGGACCACTTTGCAGAAAGTGCAACCGCAGGAAGTGCTACACCTGCCCCCACACCTCCTCCCTCACCTCCATCCCAGGCCCCAAGAAGACTTTTGACGTCAAGCAGATGTTCACCTGCACATCTGCTAATGTGGTATGCTGCATCCGCTGTTCCCGTTGTGGCCTCCTCGACATCGGGGAAGCCAAGCGGAAGCTTGGGGACTGCATTGCAGAACACCTACGCTCGGTTTGCACTAAACAACTGCACCTCACAGTCGCGAACCAGTTCAACTCCCCCTCCCATTCCTCAGACGACATGTCCACCCTGGGCCTCCTGCAGTGCCACAACGATGGCACCCGAAGGTTGCAGGAACAGCAACTCATATTCTGCTTGGGAACCCTGCAGCCCAATGGTATCAATGTGGACTTCACAAGCTTCAAAATCTCCCCTCCCCCTATCGCATCCGAAAACCAGCACAGTTCATCCCCGCCTCCCTAACCTGTTCTTCCTCTCACGTATCCCCTCCTCCCACCTCAAGCCCCACCCCCATCTCCTACCTGCTAACCTCATCCTGCCCTCTTGACCAGTCCATCCTCCCTGGACTGTCCTATCTCCTCCCTAACTCCCCACCTACACTCACCTTTACTGGCTCCATCCCTGCCTCTTTGACCTGTCTGTCTCCTCTCCACCTGTCTTCTCCTCTATCTGTCTTCTATCCGTCTCCCCCCTCTCCATATTTATTTCAGAACCCCCTTCCACCCCCCCACCCCCATTTCTGAAGAAGGGTCTAGGCCCGAAATGTCAGCCTTCCTGCTCCTCTGATGCTGCTTAGCCTGCTGTGTTCATCCAGCTCTACATCTTGCTATTTCAGATTCTCCAGCATCTGCAGTTCCTACTATCTCTGCCACCCAATATCTTCTTGATTACCATGCAGATTTAAAAGCCACCGCAAAATAAACATGTCAAGCTAACATTAGCAACAAGCCATCCAATATTTCAGAGAAACTCAACAAATGCTCCCTGTCCAATGTCTCCATGCAGTGCTGCTTCAGTGGGTACAACATGGCTGGTGGAAGGATGCCAGTATTCAGTGGGAGAGACAGCATTGACCTTCCGGAATGGCTTCTAGCAGTTCTGACTCTCAAAGACTGTCTTCAGACTAAACCACCTTGGCATGGTTGGTAGCACATTGGGCTGGCTAGTGACAGACCATAGGAAGGGCACTGATATATGACAATGGCGTGATCGCAAATGCTGTCATTCTGAAAGAGGACCATGGGTTCACGATAGGCAGAGTGATGCCTCAGAAATCCTCATCATTTTTCAAAGTGCAGACTGATGAACTGTGGAGTCCCTGAAATCGATCTTCAGCAGTCACACACCTTATGTGGCCATGGTGGCAGTGGTCCAGGCCTGCACGGTATTGAAGAGGCAGGTACACAGCTTTCACAGCCTCAATCCGAACTTCCATTCTAAGCGGTGATTACTGCTTATGACTGAATGCAAGTTGAGTAATCGGTCATAAGGTACTGCTGCTCAGGTTTGAGGGTTTCCTTATGGAGGTTGTCACCATTTCCACACTGCAGAGAACAGTTAATCTCTGGGTTAAACAGTGCGTCAAGTTGGTACAAAGCTCCCCATTCTCCTAGACAATGACAGCAAGCTTTGTGGCATGTCCCCGTCATTGCTGCCTTAATGATGGCCAACTTTGTCTTTTCCACGAGGTTAAAGACATAGAGTATGTCTGTGCCTGCTGTTTCAGTGATCCATTGTTAGACAAGAGCAAGGGAAGTGCCATTGAATGTGTTTGAGACAAGTATCTGTCAATTGAACAGATGGAAGGGTGTGGAAAGAGACAAATGCACATACAAGGGCTGCTGTGATATTAAGTATCAACTGATACTATCAATTTTCAGTTCGGCTGTAACAATTTTAAGCCATCTGATGGTCAATGGTGAATGGCATAATGATTTAGACTTCTGGTTCCTTCATGAGTCAATAGTATCCGATAATGCGTTCACTGACCTTGACCACTCTTGTGATGTCATTTACCTTCCTGCACTGCAGTCAGTGTGTGAGCAATACTGTTTGCATTGACAGCAATAGCAATTTGATTTCCCTGCCTAACTGGAGGATCTCTTTCCTTCTGTTTATTTCCTACACTAAAGCCTTTAATTTGCGTGTTGGCTACATTGCACTATATTAAAAAAAAACACAAGGGTTAATCACTTTCGGTGATTTCCGCACACAGTTTCAGGGTTTAACCAATGTTTTCCCCTGTGTCTTTTTGAAAAAGAATTTCTTTTTCTTAAAATTCCACATGTTTATTTTCATACTAAATTCCAGTTCCTCATGATTCCCTGAATGTAAATTTCTCAAAAAGCAGATGACACGAATTATCTTTCTGAATCTCAACAACAGCTATATGTGCAATGGCTGAACGTAGGGGTGGGAAAACATTTATGTCAAATTATTAGAAGCATTAGCCTGACCTTAATGTACACAAGAAGATAATAAAGAGGAAATTATAATTTATAATTTGGTAGCTCTCTGCCAACTGGTCCAGTGATTTGTGCTGACTCACATTAATCACTATAACACCCTCTACATAAGTATTGTGTCTTATATTTCTTGCTGAAGAGGAGCAATTCAGTGGGAAGGATTTGTCCAACTCTCCCTGATTAGTTTCAATGCTGTCACAATGTAACATACAGAAAATTTGTGAAGATGTCTTCCTTCCTCAGGGTTAGCCTTTCCTATTATAGATTTGTTGAAACATAGCATTATGCTGAATAAATATGATTGAAGTAGGAAAGCAAATAGTTTCTTTTTTCTGTGAGATTTGTTTTCCTGAAAATTGTATGAGGCTTTGTTTCTCTGGAAATACATCCATGGAGTTATGAGGTGATGATGCCTGCATGCAGTCCAAAAAGGGGCTATGGTTAGACGAGGCATTAGCAATCATGTCTTGCTGATGAGAGAACATGGTAGATGCTTAAAAATATGTATATTACAGACGGTTTTGGGTTTTTCATCCGGCCTCGCTTAATTAGGACGCTGCTTTAATGCATGTTAATCAGTGTGTGAAAGGAGAAGCTACTTTAGTAAGCAGTGTTAGTTCAATAATTTGATAAGGAATTTGAACAGATATACAGGAAACCAATTATAAACAGTTCATTGGTAAGCTTTATGAACTTCTTCGGTCATAAATAAATTATGGTGAAATAGATATGACTTAATGAAACTTCTGAAGGTCAGTTTTGAAAGGCTGAATTCTCAGAATCACAGAATTGATATGGCGCACAAGGAGGTGGGGGACTTGTGGCGCTGCCACAAGACTATGAATCCCAAGACCCAGGTAATATTCTAGGGATTCAGGTTCATATCCCACAATTGCAGATGGTGGAATTAGAGCCCAATAAAAATATGGAATTAACACATTTAATAGATGCCCAGTCTTGGGTGGCTAGATGTGTTCAAAGTCTACCCTATTTAGTACAACGATAGAGCCACACAATATCTTGGAGCTTTTTGCTTGATGTGAAGGCAGGACTTTGTCTCAACAGGGACTGAGCAGTGGTCATTCTTACCTATACTGAATTTGACAGTTGTATCTGTAGAGATTGATAAAATCAAGTGTGTTTTTCGTCTTTTTGATTCCTTCACCATCCGCTGCTGACCCAGTCTTGCAGTGCTGTATTTTAGGACACAACTAGTTTGATCAGTAATGGTGCTCCTGAGTCTGCTGCAGATTCATATATCCATGACAGTATGAGTAAGAATGACCTTTGTGGAAACAAAATCTATCTCCATAATTGAGAATATCCTCCATCATGTTGTATAGCATTATCATCATGCTGAACGGGACTGAATGTGAACAGATCAAGCAATTCAAGACTAGGCACCTGTAGTGATTGGAACCGGGTGGACGTTTTTAACTATGAGGCACTTGATTGGGGTTGTTAACCCAGGCTAATCAGAAAAGATTGGCTGACCAATATAACCAGGGGATTAGAATCCCCTTAGTTGAGGACTGACTCTGAGCTGGCTGGCCACAGCCAGCGTACTCGTAAATAAATGGTGACTTGGTGACGGTACCCAGCCTCAGTGCAGTTATTTCTGCATCCATGTGGCATCATGTGCCATTATCACCAGCGCAATTGTACTCTCATGCAGTCCGACCCTAACAACATTCAAGCAATAGTCCTGAAGGCTTATGCCCTAGAACTTGTTGCATTCCTGGTCAAGCTGTTCTAGTACAACTCGAACACCAGCATCTACCCGACAGTGTGGAAAATTGCCCAGGTACATCTGTACACAAAAAGCAGGGCAAATCCAACACTGACAATTACCACACAACAAGCTATTCTCAATCATCAGTAAAATGATGGAAGGTGCCACCAACAGTGCTATCAAGCAGAAATAATTTTTAATAACCTGCTTACTGATGCTCAGTTTGGATTCAGCCCCTCACCTCATTCCAGTTTTAGTACAAATATGTACAAAAGGGCTGAGATCCAGAGGTGAGTGACTGTCCTTAAAATCAAGGCCACATTTGACAGAATATGGCATCAAGGATCCACAGCAAATCTGGAGTCAATGAGAATCCATGGAAAAGCCCTCCACTGCCTAGATTCAAAGCTGCTATAAATGAAGATGGTTGTAGTTGTTGGACATCAGGGACCTCTGTACCAGCATTTCTCTGCAGGAGTTTCTCAGGGAAATGTCCTAGGCCCACCAAATGTTCCTTCATCAACGTCCTTCCCTCCATTATAAAGTCAGAAGTGGGGATGTTGTGGCCTTTGCACTGAGGGAGAATAGATGTTTATTCAATATGTCCACAAGTATTCTTAGCTAAATAGACTGCAGATGGCATAAACTACTCAAAAGGATGACATTTCTTTCAAAGTTAGGGACTTTGTGCTGAATATTATATTTTCCTTGCAAAGTGTTAGTTGTATGGAGTTTTTTGGAAGGGTTCCTACTGCAAAGCCTAGCAGGATATCTTGAGAAACAAACCTCATTAACTACCTACCCCATCCTATAGCATTTCTCACATAAAACCCTAACCCTATCTTACCATGCACTGTTCCCAGAACAACTTGCCACTCAGTGGATATCCATTAAAAAAACTGGCTTCCTTTCTCCCATGAAATCTTTCAAAGGCCAACAATACTCAAGAGCTTGACACCATCCAGCACAGAGGCTGCTTGATTGGTATCACACCTGCAAATATTCACTCCCTCCACAATCAATGCTTCATAGCTGCTGTATTTACCATCTACAAGGTGCACTGCGAAAAAAAAATCACCAAGGCTCCTCAAACAGCATCTTCCAGACCCATAACCACTTCCATTTAGAAGGACACGGGCAGGAGATACACAGAAATGTCACCCACCACCCGCCAGTTCACCTCCCAGCCACTCACCATCCTAACTCAGAAATATATCAAAACCAGAAATGAATGAGTTGGCATGCCAGTTGGTGTGTTCTCATCCTCAGAAGTACTGAAGAACAGCTCCATGGCTGCGCAGCTCAGAAGGAACACTGATTGTGGGTGCACCTACACCAAATGGATTGCAGAAGTTCAAGCAAGCAGCTCACCACTATCCTTTCAAGTGCACCTAGGGATGGTAATTAATACTAGCTGAGTCAGCGACACCCATATCCCATTAGATAGAAATAGCTGTTCGGGCATGTTAGCTGTTTTGCTCACTCTGGTCTGGTACATGGTACTGGATAGAATCATACAGAGAAGATTAACTAGTGTAAATCATAGTCCATCTAGTTAAACTCGACAGACCAACATACTATTTGCAGTCATTCCTGATTAATTGCTTGAGGAAGTCGTGATAACATTAACTGTGTTTTGAAAATGTAAAATTACCACATCATGCTGTTCTGGATAACACTTTGGTCGTGAAGAACTTTGAGAGATTGCCTTTCATTTGTAAGGTGACTGACCAATATGTCAATTTTCAACACTTTAATGTCAAAGTGATGTTAGAGTTAGGCAGTTGTAGGTATGACATTGGCAATTGAGTCATTTTGCTTCAAGAGTGACCCCTGTAGAATCAAAGAATCAAAATCACAGAATGATCTTATAGAATCATAAAATGATAAGAGGCCCTTCAGCCCAATATGCCTGTACAGGAGTGTGAAACTAAAAATCTTCTGCTCTTTCCTAATTGTACTGTACATTTTCCCATCCAGTGCTTACTCAGTTCACCATTGAAAGGTATTAATTAATCTTCTTCTATCATGCTTTCAGGCAGTGCATTGCAGAGCAACACTTTTTAAAAAAAAGCTCTCCTCCTGTCTCCAGTTCTTTTATCAAATAATATAATTGTGTTCTTTAGTTACTAATTCTTTTGCTGGAGTCAAATGTTTCATCTGTTTACTCTAACTAAATGCTTCTGAGGGAGGCTGTTTCAAATGATATTTCTCTTTCAAAAAAAAAGCATTTTGATAACATGTTATTTTCAATACAACAATGCATGGAAACTGGTCATTTTTCAGCAGATGTACGTATTTAGAAAAACAATGGAAGTTAGTGTTTCCAATTTTCAAAGAGTAAATGCATTTGAATTACTAATAAGAAATGCAAAATAAAATTTTATTGCAAAATTAAAGGACTGTGTTGTATGAAGCACATTTCACATTCTGGAGAGTTTTGACAAGTAGCCAGCAGGCAATTCAGCCCAACTGTAATTCCAAATCCATATAATAACTGTCCCTGTCAACTCACATAATATAATAGTTTAGAAAGCAAACTAGGTAACTAACAACAAGAGTAGAAACTGCTGGAAAAGCTCAGCAGATCTAGCAGCAACTGTGGAGAGAAATCACAGTTAATGTTTTGGGTTGAATAACCTCTCCTCAGAACTTCCTCGACCCGAAACATTAACTCTGATTTCGCTCCACAGATGCTGCCAGATCTGCTGAGCTTTTCCAGCAATTTCAGTTTTTGTTTCTGATTTACAGCATTCACAGTTCCTTCAGTTTTTATTCTGTGTAACTAATGCATGAAAACCTTATTGCATTTAACTCAAGTGACTTTGTGATTCTTTTAATGGAGGTCATCGGTATGTTACCATTCAAATTATAGGCAAAGTAACTTTCTACAGTAAAACAAATGTTCATGCATTAATATCATTACATATACTTTGTACAGAGTCTGATAAAGAAGTCAATATTTTAGTCAATATTATCAGGCTGATATTGTTATATCTTATAGCAAAAACATTGAATGTTTATCGACTTCTAATAGTTGCAACTAGTTTTTAAGAAACTTCAGTTGTTTTAAAAATGAAGTGATTTGACATGCAGCTTTGTGATTTCTGAGAATGTATTTTTAAACAGAAAAAGGAATTAAAATTTAATTTGAATATACCTTTTAAATCACTTGATTATTGCTTAGAAAGTGACAATTGGAATTAGATTGGTCTGTCCTTTTTCCCTAATTGTGAGATTAATTGGTGATTTTCTGCTTTTGTGGTAATGCTCAGCTTTGCAATTAATTCCAAGAACCAGAAGCAAGATGCAGTAATTGCACCTAAGTGGTCTTAATAACACCGATTCTTTTTCTCTATTGATGAATTATATCACACAATACTACGAGTAGAATGAGTTTACATTCATATTTTATGTGATGTTCATTTTTCTCATATTTATAGCAACATTCATTTATTTACTTACTGTTTTCATTGTTTAATATTTCACTGTTTCTACTTTGATTTGCTATTTTTGTAAGCCAGAATATCCTCAATGCAAATAATCATCCTGAGCATTTCAGTTCCTGCAGCTGAATCTCTTTCCCAACACATTTGGCTAGTGCTCATAGCAGAACGATGTGCAGCAAAAGTTCTATGAATTAAAAGAAAGGTTCCTTTTATAGTGTTCCCCTCCTCTCCTTTCCCCTTCCATCTTTATAAAGGGAAAATTTATTCTGCAATATTCCAGTCCACTCTTTCATCCCTTCCTCTCCTATTGTATTTTCCCATGCACATAGAGCCAATGCAAGGCAAGTTCTCCCATTCCCATTTTCAAGGGATCTGAAGATTTATTTCAGTCGAGACAGATATTTCATTGTATCCACTGTTCATAATGCAGCTTCTTTGACCAGTTGTCTAGTCTAACCTTGATCTCTTAGTCATCTGCCAATTTAGTGCTACAGTCCTCCCGCCTATCCCCTCCTCCCACCTCAAGCCCCAGCCCCATCTCCTACCTACTAACCTCATCCCACCCCCTTGACCTGTCCATCCTCCCTGGACTGACCTATCACATCCCTACCTCCCCACCTACACTCACCTTTACTGGCTCCATCCCTGCCTCTTTGACTGGCCTGTCCCCTCTCCACCTATCTTCTCCTCTATCCATCTTCTATCCGCCTTCCCCCCTCCCTATTTATTTCAGAACCCCCTGCCTCTCCCCCATTTCTGAAGAAGGGTCTAGGCCCCAAACATCAGCCTTCCTGCCTCTCTGATGCTGCTTGGCCTTCTGTGTTCATCCAGCTCTACACCTTGTTATCTCAGATTCTCCAGCATCTGCAGTTCCTACTATCTCTGGGATTCTTCTGTCCCCAGCTTTACACTATTCTGATGAGACTCAGCTGAAGCACGCAGGACAGCACCTCATCTTTTGAATCGGATCTTACAACTTCCTGGACTCGACATAGTGCTCAACAATTTCAAATCATAACCTCTGTTCTCATTTCCCAGGCAACAAATGCAAAGTGATTCTGTTTTGCTATCTATAGCTCATTTGGATCTATTTTGTTTTTGCTTTATTTGTCTCAGGCCTCATCTCCTTTTGCCTGGTACTATCACATGTTGTAGTACCAACTACTGGCAGCTTCTTGTTAGGACAGTCTATTGTAACCAGTCTCTCATTCATTCATGTGTAAAGACCAGCAATGGTAGAGAATAAACCACTACTGAGTCATGATTAGAAAAAAAACCTTGTCTTAACAATGTGTAGTTCAATGTAAGATTACATAGCTGTAATTTTCACTGACTAGTTAGGCATAATTGCTAAAAAAAGTTATTAACAGGGTGAGATGACCCACCTGTCAATGTAAGAGAATGCCTCTTCTCCACTCAAAGGCAGTGTAACATCATCAGACTAGGTGGAGCTCTATACAACATTAACATTTACTCTTTCAGAACCATTACCTTATACAACATGTACTAACGTCCTTTATTTAATCACTTAATTAATTATGTCCTCCACCCTTCACAGATCTTCCCCTTTATTCTTTTCCTCTGTTTCATCCCTCAACCTTACCCCTGCCTCTGTAATGTGTGAACATCAACATTTTCTCTCTACATAGATAGATGCTGACTGACCTGAGGATTGTTTCCAGTTTTTTTTCTTTGCATCAGATAATCAGATACCATAGTACTTTGATTTTATTTGTTTATATAAAGTGTTGTATTAATTACATTGCTTCTAGTCATTCATCTTGATTTCCTTAGAAATCACATGCAATGAGAATGATTGTCTCCCTGCCCTTTTGACAACCTAACATTGTACTAGACCAACATATAAAATACAATCACTTAGCCGTCTATGCTTACTCATTAAATATAAAAAGATTACGTTTGCACCTTGGCTATCCTGAATCAGTGATTTCTACAGCTGTGCTCTATACCACCTAGAAGGAAAAGGAGACATTAGAACACCATTACCCTCAGGTTCCTTTTAAAGCTGCACAAACTCATTTGGAACCATATCACCATTCCTTCAATGTTGATGGTCAAAGCTTTGGAATTCCTTTACCAACAGCACTATGGATGTCCGATTAGAAGAGATTAAGGACACTGAGCATCTATTCTCCAGAGTTTAGAAGAATGACCAGCAATCTCATAGAAACTTACAAAATCATTAAAAGGATAGATAGACTAAAAATTGAATGGACTGTTCCACTGCTGTAGGGTATGGAACCAAAGGACACAATCTCAGAATAAAGGCAAGCCACTTGGGATTGCGATAAGCTGGAAGTTCTTCACTCAGAAGGTTCTGAACCTTTAGAATTCTCTGCCACAACAGGCAGCGGAAGTTCAATCATACAGTCATAGAGATGCAGAGCATGGAAACAAAGCCTTCAGACCAACTTGTCCATGCCGACTAGATATCCTCAATAAATCTAGTCTCATTTGCCAGCACTTGGCCCATATCCCTCTAAACCCTTCCTATTCATAAGTGTATCCAGGTGCCTTTTTAAATGTTATAATTGTACCAACTTCCTCCGGTAGCTCATTCATTTGTGCGAAAAGGTTGCCCCTTAAGTCCCTTGAATTATGCCCGCTAGTTTTGGACTCCCCCCACCTGGAGAAAAAACCTTGTCTATTCAACCTATCAATGCCCCTCATGATCTTATAAATCTCTATAAGGTCATCCCTCAGCCTTCAAAGATCCAGGGAAAATAGACCAGTCTATTCAGCCATTCCCTATAGCTCAAACCTTCCAACTCTGTCAACATCCTTGTAAATCTTTTCTGAACTGTTTCAAGTTTTACAACATCTTTCCTCTAACAGGGAGACCAGAACTGCACACAGCATTCCAATAAGCCGCCCAACCAATCAATGTCCTGTACAGCCACAAAATGATCTCCCAACTTCTATACACAATGCCCCGACCAATAAAAGCAAGCAGACCAAATGCTTTCTTCACTATTCTGTCAACCTGGGACTCCACTTTCAAGGAACTATGAACCATCATGCCAAGGTATTTTAATTCAGCAACAGTCCCCAGGACCTTATCATTAAGTGTACAAGTCCTGCTCTGATTTGCCTTTCCAAAATGCAGCACCTCACATTTATCTAAATTAAACTCCATATGCCATTCCTCAGTCCATTGGTCCATCTGATTAAGGTCCCATTGTACTCTGCGATAACCTTCTTCGCTGTCCCCTACACCTCCAATTTTAGTGTCATCTGCAAACTTACTAACCATACCTCCTTATGTTCACATCCAAATCATTTATGTAAATGATAAAAAGCAGTGGACCCAGCACTGATCCTTGTGGCACATTGCTGGTCGCAAGCCTCCAGTCTGAAAAGCAACCCTCTATCACCACCCTCTGCCTTCTACCTTGAAGCAGTTCTGTATCCAAATGGCTAGTTTTCCCTCTATTCAGTGTGATCTAATCTTGGTAACCAGCCTACCATGAGGAACCTTGTTGAACACCTTATTGGAGTCCATATACATCGCATCCACGGCTCTGCCCTCATCAATCTTCTTTGTTACTTCTTCAAAAAACTCATTCAAGTTAGTGAGACACAATTTCCCACACACGAAGCCATGTTGACTATCCCTAATCAGTCCTTGCCTTTCCATATGCATGTAAATCCTGTCCCTCAGAATTCCCTCCAACAACTTTCCCACCACTGATTTAAGGCTCACCAGTCTATAGTTCCTGGCTTTTCCTTACCTCCTTTCTTAAATAGTGGAACCACATTAGCCATCCTCCAGTTTCTGGCACTTTGCCTGTGGCTATCGATGATGCTAATATCTCAGCTTAGGGACCCAGCAATCACTTCCCTTACTTCCCACTGAATTCTAGGGTACACCTGCATTTTAAGTCTAGCGCTTCCTCCTCTGTAATATGGGCATTTTAAGATGTCGCTATTTATTTCCACATGATCTCTATCTTCTGTATCCTTCTTCACAGTAAACACTGATGCAAACTACTTGTTTGGTATCTCAGCCATCTTCTACAGTTCCACACTTAGGTGGCCTTATTGATCTTTAAGGGGCCTTATTCTCTCCCTAGTTACTCTTTTGTCTTTAAGGTATTTGTAGAATCCCTTTGGATTCTCCTTAACCCTATTTGCCAAAGCTATCTCATGTCCCTTTCTGTCCTCCTGATTTGCCTCTTAAGTATACTCCTACTGCCTTTGTACTCTTCTAGGGAATCATTAATCAGTAAGTTCAAAGCAAGATTGATAGACATCTAGTTTCTAATCAGATCAAAGGATATTAAAGATAGTGTGGAATATAGTAATGAAAGAGATGATCAGTCATGATCTGGAATGACAGGGCAGGCTTACTGGGTTGAATGGCCTACTTCTGTTTCTATGTTTAAAGAAAGGATGACTTATATTTCTGTAAGAGCCTTAGTGTTTTGCACCCAATGAAGTACTTTTGTAATCTGGTCACATTGGTAATATCAGAAACATTAAGTTTTCCAGCAGCTCTTGTTTTTATTTCAGATTTCCAGCATCCACAGTTCTTGGTTTTATATTTTGTGTTGTTTTTAGGCTTAACAAGGAGGCATCTCACAATTTTGTGGATGCTGTTTTAACAATAAAACAGAAATTCATTATTATGCACTGAAAGACTGTTTCCCCAGGCTAGAGCATCTAGAACATAGTGCACAGTTTCAGGGTAATGACTTAGTCATTTAGGACTGGGATATGGAGAAATGTAGTCACTCAAAGCATTATTATTCTTTTGCATTCTCTCCCCAGACATTTGTCAATGATCAGCTCAGTCCACTGGACATCAGTCCTTCAGAGCAGACTATTTGAACTCAGAGCAGGCTTGCTGTTCCACAAAATTGAGTTTTGCTCCTAAAATTAATTTAGGAGCTCTTGCAAACATTGGTGTTATAGCCTACCATTCTCCATATGGAAGCAGCACACCAGAATCGCTCCCAAAATTTTAATCAAAGACCCCAGGCTCTGTCCATACAAACAACTGAATTCCTTCCTTGGTTCTTTCTGATATCTAGTGGCATATGAGGTGGAAAAAGTACATATTCATGTTTATTTCCATCTCTACTTTTTCTGAAATAAATCATCAGCCTGTCAGAGGCTACAGTTTGAGGAGCAACACTCCACATTGAGAATGACTGACCTGAAGACTCTCCTACTCTTATTACATTGTTAAAAAAAAACCATTAACCAAGCGTGTCTGTGCCCTCTCTGAGTGTTTTGACTTCCCAATTTCCAGCCTTTTCCCTGCTATGCTGTCTTACATGCCGTGGAAGGATTTACTTATTAAAAAAAGAACAACCTGTTCGATCACATTGTGCCCATCAAATCCAAGTGGAACTTCAACCTGGATCTTCAGACTCAGAGGCAGGAATGCTATTCACTGCAGCACAAGATACCCCCTGATACAAATAATATTGATGTTTATCTAGCATTTTGGTGCAGACGTTTGTTCCTGCATCCCTACCTGCCAAGCAGTGTTCAATTCAAAGGTCTGCCAGGATGATGTGACCTTGCAAGAAGGAAAGCTTTGTGCAAGATTTTTTTTTCTATTTAAGAACATATGATATCATCATCCTGGCAGTTATCCTTTCCATCTGAACTTGCAAATAACACTCGTGCACATATTTGTAGATTAATGATTGTACAGATGCTACACTTTAATGGTTCAAAAATTGAACATCTGGGAGCTGCCCCAGTAACAAGAAGCTCTATAAGCTGAGTGATGTTTGAAACACCTTGTAATAGTCTCTGTCATCATTCCAAACTCCTCAAAGGCATAAAATATGTGTCAAAAGAGAAATTAAATAGAGACAATTATTTACAATTTACTGTACTGTTACATCAAAAACTGCTTCCTGTTGCAACATTTTAATCAGTGCAATGATGATGTTGCTTAAATTCAGTCGTTCAGAGAAGTAAATGCACCATATGGAACGAAGGATCTGAATATGCATGATAACTGTTTATTTAAAATGAATCTTGCAAGGCCCAACTGTGGTCAGCTTTGTACAATATTTTTACGCATATTCTGTGCTATTAGAATACTTTATCGTCTCAAAAAGAACATTTCAGCCTAATTAAAGTTCTGTAGAAGTCAACAAGAACTAAAGATAAACTACTGTCATTGTTTGTTGTTCAGCTGTTAAACAAACTGAAAACAATTTTTTTCTGCAATATTAATGATACATTTAACACAGATACATGTCGTTAGTTTGAATTGCTAATGCTACAAGTGGGAAAAATAATCATGACTATGAATCAGAGGTTAAAGAGTTTCACTTCTTCGCGGCACTCATTGTTAACTCTGTTCATTAGGCAAAGCATAATGCAGTGGAACCTTTTGGTTGCCATAAAAATAATTTAGAATTTCAAGAGATTTACTGTATTAGAGATTAGCTTGTTGATCTGCATTTAATCTAATAAAGCTAGACTGAGCAGAGCCAAATGCAATTCAAATCTTCTGACCTGGGTCAAATTCCTGAGACTAAAAGTTGCTCACTAACATTTGGTGCAGGTTTTCAGGTGAACCTCTGAGTCAGGAGGATTTCCAGCTGAAATTGTACAGAGAAGTCCAGGAGCAATTGATGATGTCCACTGAAGTGGACTGACACTGAAACCAATGGGCCAAATAGCCTCCATCTGCAGCATAATAATTCAATGATTCTGTTAAACCATGCTCCCTTTTCAGCAATAAATGCTACATTATGTAGTTTATAGTTCTGTAAACCACACTGTCGGCTATGGAGAGAAGGGAATTGTAAGGTAGGTGAGGGGCTAGAATGCCTGATAGTGGGGTGCAGAGTGGGGCTAGGATGCTGAGCAAGTGAGGGGGTAAAGGTGTCAGGCCTGTCAGGTGCCAGGTTGGTGAGAGTGCATAATGGTCAGGTCAAAGGAGGTGCCAGGTACAGGTGGGATCTTTGGTAGGGACAGAATTGGGTCAACAGAGCGTTGGTGTTGGGATTCGCATGTTGGGTTTGAATGTCCCCTGAGTACTAAGGATTGGGCTGGGGAGTAGGTATCAGATCAGGAGGTTGGATCTGGAATTGTGTGCCCAGGTGTCTGTGGGGGAGTAGGAATTTAGTTGTGTAAGAGTCAGGAAGGATAGTTAGGCTGGTTTTAGTGCTAGTTCTAATTCCTGTAACATTTCAGTGTAACAATTCAGGTAAGTGAGCCTTGTGTCAGGTAACTTGCTCATCCACTTCCTGAGCAATTTACATGGAATCAGTTCACTGGGACTCCACATGAACCTCTGCATTGCTGCAATGATGAACTGACATTGGGAAAATCTATCCAACATTCACAGATAAGGTCTTAGACCTATAACATTGACATTATTTTTCAACAAAGTTGCTACTTGAACTGATGAATATTTCTAGTTTTTCCCTTGTTTCGTTTTCAGGTCTGCAGCATTTTCAGAATTATGTTTTTGTTTCCAAATTGAAAGCTGCAAATGAGAATAATCTAGAATCATATCTCCAAATTGACCTTAAATGGTGGAGCAGACCCACAGAGTTGTATGGGACGGTCCTACTTCTATTTCTTTCATTTTAAGTAGATTTCTTCGGAATAATGAAGATATCTGACATTTCAGAAACATAGAATCAGTTTTTTTTTCCAGGTGGGGGGTTCTTGAGAGTTTATTCTGCAGTAATAATAAGGCTAGAACATCGTTAAGAACCTAAATTCAACAAGGTGCAACATTTACTTGAAATGAGACTAACAGTCTAAAAAGACACATTATCATTAATTCAGAGATAGTAGGAACTGCAGATGCTGGTGAATCTGAGATAACAAGGTGTAGAGCTGGATGAACACAGCAGGCCAAGCAGCATCAGAGGAGCAGGAAAGCTGACGTTTCGGGTCTGGACACT
>JAHRHZ010000267.1:19996260-20056928 GCA_024137785.1 Ginglymostoma cirratum
ACGTCAGCTTTCCTGCTCCTCTGATGCTGCTTGGCCTGCTGTGTTCATCCAGCTCTACACCTTGTTATCTCTTATCATTAATTCAGGTTGGTTAGCTCAGTTGGCTGAAAGGCTGGTTTGTGATGAAGAGTAACATCAACAGCTTGGGCTGCACTGGCTGAGGTTACCATGAAAGGCTCTCCTTCTAACCTCTCCCCTTGCCTGACGTGTCATAACCTTCAGGTTAAACTATCACCAGTCACCTCTCTGTAATGAGAGAGCTGCCCTAGGGTCTGCGACTTTAATTTAATAACAGACTGTGGGGGTCTTGTCACCATATCGTTACTTTGCAAAACCAAGAATCACTGACAACAATTTCTGGATTTTGCATTTAACTATTTTTCTAACTAACCTGTTTTGAGATATTATTACACACTTCTGGAGCAGGTGGGAATTGAAACTAGGCTTCCCGGTCCAGGGGTAAGTGATCCGACTGCTGAACTGTGTATGCTTGACCTCCAGAAAATTTTGTCAGCTACAGAGCGAACACTGATTGTTTTGCCATCAACACAATTGTGAAATATGGGCTCAGAGATAACAAGAACTGCATATGCTGGAGTCAGAGACAATACAGTGTGGAGCTGGAGGAACACAGCAGACCACGCGGCTTCAGAGGCGTAGGAAAGTTGACGTTTTGGGTCAGGACCCTTCTCCAGAAATGGGCATTTCTGAAGAAGTGTCGCAACCCAGAATGTCAACTTTCCTACGCCTCTGATGCTGCCTGGTCTGTTGAGTTCCTCCAGCTCCACACTGTATTTTCTGTGAAATATGAGCTGATACGTTTCAGCACATTATCTACAGATGCTTTTGCATTTCATTTTTCTTTGCTTGTTAGGTTAGGAGAAAGTTAACTTTTTTGTTATTTTAAACAGATTAGCACCTTCTGTACAATAACAAGGAGAGAAATTTCAGAGTAAATCACCAACTACTTTTATGTCATAATGTAATTTTACAATGCAATTTACTTGCATTAAGATCAGAAAAGAAACATCGGGCGTGGTACAAAATGTGCTGCTAATTCATTATGAACTGGCAAAGACCAATTTCACCTGATTGTCTCTTACGGTAAATAGCCACCTATTTAGTGCAGTTAGATGAAAAAGGCTGATTCACCACCATCCATATTGTCTCTCCAACAAAGTCGAATTTCACCTCCTTATAAGTCTTTAATTCCACAGAAATCTTTGCTTGCGTGAAATAATATGCTTTGACATCAGATTGAATAGGTGGGAATGTGACAAAGTGGATTTGAGGTCAAAGGTCAGCAGTGATGCTGTTGAATGATGGAGCAGGTTCAATTGACCATATGGCCTATTCCTTCTCCAAGTTCTTGTGCTGTTAATCACACCCTGATGTGTAATGGTCTTTAAGTTAAATGTACTGTAACAATTTTTGAATGGCCTTTTTTTTTAAAGTCGTAATTACTGGAGCATCTGCTGACACAGACTTAACAGAAAAGTAAATTGGCACAGAGTACAACGGGCAACTGAACTCTCTCAGCCATTTTGTGCTACCACAAAAGACCAATTTCACCTCCCCATCCTCCCACCCCAACTTTTCTGATTATACTGCAAATAGAATTTGCTGTGCTGATATTTTATCCAATTTTAAGTTTGCATAATGATTAATTAATATTAGAATAGCATTCCCAACTTTTACACAATACAACACACTGACAGTTAAACTCTTGGGATTGATCCCAGGAGATCCTATTTTGACTATAACGCTACCAACACTAGCAGCACTGCGACATTTATGGCAGATTGCTGTAATTTATTGCCTCCATCCAGGTACAGGAAGAAATATTAGAAGAGTCCATAATCTATAGGGAACTGATTGAGAAAGATAATGAGAGGAATGTATCCTGATGTCCCAATAATAACCCGCAAACAAGTTATACCAATTTTAAAACTGGAATATGAGAATATGAAATAAAACAAAATAGAGAGAATATGAGCATTCTGCAGTAGTCAAAGGGCATTGTCAATCTAGCAATCTACAATATGTGGGAAGCAATGTGGAAATGTCACTTCTGAGTCACTAACATACTACAATCTATTCCAGCTGTGTCTACTTAGTTTCTGTGAAAAATAAGACTCCATTTGTTTTCATATTTTGTGGAGCTCACTTTCAACAGACACATAATAAAGAACACAAGGAGACCGACAATCAACACAGAAGTGATTTCCACAGGGGAAGTCTGATCATCGTCACGGGGAAACTGAAAGATGTTAATACACTATCTCTTTCACCAACATCCTGTCTCTTACTGATTTTGGAAATGAAAGGGTACAAAAGAAAATGCTTCCACTGGTTTAGTGAGCAATTTCAAAAATATCAACTGATATGCTGGACAGCAAAACCTTGTGAAGGAAATTGCAGGAAATATGTTATGTAAAGTTGGAAGATGTGTATGGTATTTTGACTACTTCCAAAGTATCAAAATGTACAACTGCCTCGAACAACTCAACTAGCAGCACAGAATGAGAGAAGGAAAAGTTGCATTTATATAGTGTCCTTCAAGAGACAAGAATTCCACAAAATGCTTTCCAGCCAATGAAGTACTTGAGAAGTGTAGCCAGGTGTTATACTGTTGATAAACAGAGTGGGGAAATAAACTGGAACCTGGAAGAACTGAAAGCTTGCAAGCTGTGTAGTGCTTTTTTGTCTCAGCCAACAGTAGCTAAAACTAGCCTTAGCAATTATACTGTAAATAGAAAGGAGTGTTTATCATTTGAGGACTTGTGCCCCCTCTGGGGAAGAAATCAAATTGTGTTTATATATAATTATGACACTTGGGGCTATAAATTGGTCTGCAGCTGTTTTGGTGGTGGGTCGCGATTCATGATCCACCAATAAGCTATTCCATTGAGGCAGGCAGTAGGAAAATTTCATAGAGCCACCCCTGTTGTCCAATTGGAGTGTGCAAACAAACATAATGTACACAGCTGGCTGGCAAAGTAACATACACGGGCTTAGTAGCACATAAGTTTAACACATGTTCCAGCTAGCTTCCAGCACTTTAAAGGTTCTCAATAAATGCATTGCATCAATGTCAGTTAATTGAAGAAGGGAAGGTGCTACTAAAGGCCAGAAGCTGCATTTGGCTCCAATGGTAATCAAAGCAAATGGGCAAACAGAGCAGAGGCAATGCCCAGATTCACACTGGAGACCTAAGCATGCAAATCAAATGTAGGAGAGAGGCAATATTCGTGCTTGGCACCAGAAGCAATCAACTAATGTTCCCGAAAGGAAACAGGAATAGATGCCGAATGCAGCAACTCTGGCACTGAATGCAAGGCACTTGTGCAATCATCAAACTCTCACACCTCACTATATGCCTCAGCCACACCGAACACCCACAAATATTTAACAAAAACCAAAAGAACAGCGGATGCTGTAAATCAGGAACAAAAACACAAGTTGCTGGGAAAGCGCAGCAAGTCCAGCAGCATGTGTGAAGAAAAATCAGAGTTAAGGTTTCAGGTCCAGTGATCCTTCCTCAAATCTTAGTTCTGACGAAGGCTCATTGGACCTGAAACATTAACTTTGATTTTTCTTCACAGATCCTGCCAGAACTCTTGAGTTTTTCCAGTAATTTCTGTTTTTGTACCCATAAATACTTTTTGTTTACTTCATTCAGAAGATGTCGACCATGCTGACTGGGCTAGTACTTATTACACATCCCTAATTGTCTTTGAGAGGGTGTGGTGAGTTGCCTTCTTGAGCCTGTTATGATCCTTGCTCATGCTATTATTGATCACGTCAAAACCAGATTGAAATATGGCTCGAAAGATTTGTTTTTTTTATTTCAATGAGGTGGTCTTCTGCTAAAACACAAACATATGATACTGCAGGTTTGGGTTCAACAATAAAACAGAAGTTAATTACAGAAAAGGAATGAATATAAAGGAGAATAAACGTTATCATTTACATGTAAAACACATTTCAAAAATTTGAAAAATGCAGTGAAGCATAATCCCATTAATTCAAAAAACACTCCTTCCTAATGTTGACAACAGAGACAAATCTCTTCTTCATTACCTCTAGAAGGTTTAATTTCACTGTGACATCAATACCTTGTCTTTCGAATCTGAGAGCATTTTTCTCAAGACTTTGTGCAACTGATCTTAAAATTGACTATAGCTCCACCTTCAACCTGGTAATCCTCTTCAGACAGTTCTCAAAACTCTGAGACCTAGATCTTGGCTCTGCCCTCTGAAGCTGGATCCTCAGCCTCTGGAACCATAGATCGTCATGAGTGAAGATAGACAAGTACACCTCCTCTGTGATAACCCTCAACACTAGAGACACCCAAGGGTGCGTTCTCAGTCCCCTACTGTATACCCTGTACACCCACGACTGTGTAGCCAAATTCCAAACAAGTGCTATCTACAATTTTGCCACCGACAGCACCATGATAGGATGGATATCAAACAACGATGAGTCAGAATATGGGAAGGATTTAGCAGGCTTGGTGTCAAGGTGTAACGATAACAACCTCTCCCTCAATGTCAGCAAAACAAAAGAACTGATCATTAACTTCAGAGAAAATGGAGGAGATCACACCCCCATCTATATCAACGGAGCAGAGGTTGAGAGGGTTGAGACCGTCAAGCTCCGAGATGTGACGATAACTGACAAGCTGCCCTGGACTTCCCACATAGCTGCAATGGTCAAGAAGGCACAACAACACCACTACTTCCTCAGGTGGCTTAGGGAATTCAGTATGTCCATCAAGACTCTTAACAATGTTTTGCAGATGCGGTCAGAAGTCACACAACACCAGGTTATGGACCAAAAGGTTTATTTGAGTTCACATGCTTTTGGAGTGCTGCTCCTTCATCAGGTGAAGTGAAGAGAAGCACGCAGGCACAGAATTTATAGGCAGCGATCAAAAGATCATACAGATGGTCTGAGCAGAGTGTTGACAGGCTGAATAATAAGTGCCTGTTGGTGATCAAAAGTGTCAGACAGTGTGAGTAAAGTGTCACCAGCTGAATAGCAAGTGAAGGGATGACCTATGATCTGATTTAGTGAGGCAGAGAGATAATTACAAAAATTTAAAAATAAGGCCATGCTGGAGACAAACCAAATGACTGGAATAACATGACAGGTATAAGAGTTGCATGCTGATGGTCTAACCAAAGTAACAAGTAATCCAAAACTGTACAAGCTAATTAAGGTAGAGCGATCATAACAATTTATTAAGATGATGGTGTCAAAACAGGACAGTAAGGGAGATTTTACAGATACAGAACAGTGTGGTGGGGTCACATGCCATGCGACATGAACCTAAGATCATGGTTGAGACTGCCTTCATAGGTACGGAAGTTGGCTATCAGTTTGTGCTCGGCTCGTGTGTTGTTGAGTACCTCAAAAGCTGCCTTGGAGGATGCTTCCTCGAAGATTGGAAGCTGAATATCCTTGACTGCTGAAATGTTCCAACTGGGAGGGAACATCCCTGTCTGCCAATTGTTGCGTGGTGTTCATTCATCCATTGTCATAGGATCTGCATGGTTTCGCCAATATACCATGCCTATGGGCATTCTTGCCTGCAGTGTATGAAATAGACAATATTAGCTGAGTCACATGAGTATCTGTCGTGCACGTGGTGGCTGGTCTTCCCACGTGTGATGGTAGTTTCCATGTCGACGGTCTGACATGTCTTGCAGAGGTTTCCATGACAGGGTTGTATAGTGTTGTGGTTGATGTTGTCCTGAAGGCTGGGTAATTTGCTGCGAACAATGGTCTGTTTAAGGTTTGGTGGGTGTTTGAAGGTGAGACCATAATTGCAACAAAGGACATCTGAGAGGGTGGAAGACAGCCAAGTGCTACCAGACACAGGCCAGTTCTGAACCAAAAAAACTGATGGCAAGAACCTCAACAGCCAGCTGTACTTCAAAATTGTGTTATCCTCAGTGGTGAGTTTAAACTTCTGAGACTCCAAAGTTTCCGACCTAGCTAGCAAGGCAGGGAAGACGAGTGGTGACAGTGCATGGGACTCCAAGGGAAGGAAGCCTGATTAAAGTTTCTGTGTTTAAAACTGCTGTTTAGATTCTAAAAGTGTTTAAACTGTGTTTTTATTTTAATCGTGTATTCAGTTTAATCACCTGAAGCAAGACATGTGTTGAAATCGTGTTGCTCTTTATTATGGAATAGGTTAAAATGTGACCCAGACACTGATATACTTGTGAATATAATATTTGTCGTGTTAGTGAGATGTAACCAACGTCTGTTGGGTTCTTTAATACTATATTTTCCACACCTATTTTCTTACGTTCCAAGTTTTGATACAGCATTGTTGGTTTACATCATGCACCATCCTGGAGGTAAAACCCACATTAACAGTGACACAGTTTCCATTGCTAGATATTGAAGTCATCCACCCAGGAAATGCTCTGTGCTGTAGACACACTAGTGCTTCTTTGAAATGGTGTTTAACATGAAGGAATACTGATTTATCGACTGACCCGTCTGGGGAGTTTGGGGGTAGAGGACAATGTCAAAAGATTTCTTTGGCCAGATTTGATCTGATGTTATAAGACTAAAGTTAATATTGAGGACTCCCAACTGTACAACATAGTGCCACCACTTCTGGTGTACTCTTAAATGGTAATTGTGGTGTCTGGGCCATGCTCATTCTCATAGAATCATGCCTGACAGACAATATCAGGCTGCTGCCTGACTAGACTGTGGGACAGCTGTCCCAATTTTGCCATGAGTCAGAAAGGCTTTGTAGGGCCAACGAGGCTTTGAAGTCGAGAAGGGCCTGAACGTATTACTGTCATTTCCACTGCCTTGGCTGATGCTGCATGGTCTGTCCTGTTTCATTCATCTTAAACGTTTCTCCAGTGGTTTGACACAACTGGGTGATAATTTAAGAGACAGAAGATCCAGAGTCTCTGGTAGGTCATACAGGGTACGGATGGCAGATTTGTTTCCCCAAAGAACTTTTGCGAATCAGGTAGGATTTTATAATAACTAATAATTGTTTCATGGTCGCATTTACTGAGACTTGTTTTTTTTTTAAAAAGAAGCAAATCCACCAGGTGCTGGAATGGGTTTGAACCTTGACCCCAGAGTAATTCCCTGCTTGTCTGGATTGGTGTATTATAAAATTACCACTTTGTCATTAACGCTCCTTTAAAAGTGAAACCATGTTGGTGAAGGGTTTTACTTGTAATGAAACAGAAACTGTGCATGCCGTTTTGGTCAGCATATCTGGAGGACAGGCGGGGCGTGGGTGCGGAGTGGGTGTTGGGATCTGGTTGCATCTTCCCATCAGGCACTCAAAATTGTTGCCTGGTATAAGTTTAGCAAAACCTGCCTATATTTATGTTCCACTGCCTTTGAAATAAGGGCCAATATTCCATTCACCTCCCCTATCACCTGCTAAACTTGGATGATAGTTCTTTTGTGTTTAAAAAACAAGGACTCCCAAATGCCTCTTTTCCACAGATTTTAGAAGTCTTTCTCCATTTAAGTAGTATTCATCTCTTCCATTATCCTTGCCAAATTGCATAACTTTACATTTCCCCATATAATAATCTATCTGCCAAGTCTGTGCACACTTGCTTAACCTATCTATATCCCTCTGTAGATGCTTCATAGTATCCCAACCACTTGCCTTTTGTGGTATTCACAAACTTGGCTGTTTATCTTGTTAAAATAAGTATTGCTTATTAAGGTTTATTAGTGATTCATCCTCTATGACTGGTAATTATATAGACCCTTAAACCCAATGCAGACAAGAGGATTAGTGTCTTATGGCACTGTGGTAGTGGCTTTACCTCCGAAGCAGAAGTCGAGTTCAAGCCCCACTTGTTTCTGAAATAACTCGACATAGGCTAGCATCCTACGACCAAGTCATCCTTTATTTACATGTGGAGGGTCCTTGACACTAAGCCAGCTCTCAGAGTGAACAGAACCTTTGATACTCCTGTTCTTATCTATCAGTCAGGGCTCCCCGAATGGGCTAGATAACAGCCCCAGTCAGGGAGTTCGTTCTATTAGGCTCAAGTGGCTGACCTCATCACACTCACTACAGTTTCAGAGGTGTGGTATAAAACATCTGGACAGGTTGGTGCAAATTATATATTTCAACCTGTTAAAGTTTATTATTTTGAGAGCACAAGGGAGAATTGAAGAGCTCCTGTGGCACAGTGGTTGAATCCTTAAATCTGGGCTGGAAAGACTGGCTTTAAGTCCCACTTACCTTGGATATGTATTATAGCATCTCTGAACTGGCTGGTTTTAAATAAGCAAATGAATTTCTTAACTTGTTGATGAGAGCTTGTAGCGCAGTAGTCATGTCCCCACATCTGAGGTAGAAGAACTGGGTTCATATCTCAGCTGTACTGGAGGTGAGTCAAAACATTTCCAAGCAAGTTGAATGAAAAATAACTAAATGGGCTAGAAGCAAGAGGGTTATTGTGGCAGAGTGGTAGTGACCCTACCTCTAGACCAGAAGGCACAGGTTCAAATTTCACTTGCTCCAGAGGTGTGTCATAACATGCCTGGACATTCAGAAAACATCACTCTCTCCTGGCCATAAACTGATACTGGTCAATACTGCAGCACCTACAGCGCGAGATAGTTGGTGTCATTTGCTTTGCCTTTATGATGACAATTTTGTGAAGGATGCAGAAGATGACCACAAAATTGGAGATACACTCTGGCATCTACTGGAGGACTCTTTTTAGCCATTCAGGTAACTTGTCTTCTAGCAACTACGATTTTCTGGAATATTTGAAACCAGCAGCGACAGCAGATTACTCGGGGACATTTTGGTTTATGCATGGCCTCACACCAAATGCATGTTGCTATCACTGGAGGCCTTGCAGCTCCTGTATTTCTTCCAATTGGCATGAAGGACTGCTAAAACATGTGCATACTTCTTTCACCATTAGAAATCCCAGTAGTGGCAAATACATCTACCTGCCCTTCTTGCTTCTACCTGCTTACAGAGAACATAATATATTCACATTTCTTAGTATACAAGGCCTCTGTTACATTTTGATGGATGCTGCACTGGTAGGTATTTAATATGTTTCCTGCACCTACCTGGAATCATTTGGTCATATTGAAGTTTTATGCAATTGTGAACTTTTTGGCCACTGGTAGCACTGTTACCATCCAGCTGTGAGGCTACAGTAATTCTTGAAGGAGGTGCAGTTGTGCTTTGACTGCTGTTAAACCCCAGTTGCCAAAAGCATTGTTGTGACATGAGATCATGGTGTACGAGTTGTTCTTTGATGATAACATGTGATGGAACACTTTTCCTTGTCTTCTGACGTGACAGAATATCTTCTCTCAGAAACTCATATGGACTTCAGTGAAATGTCAACATGGTTCCTCATGGTAGACTGGTTCGCAAGGTCAGGTCACACAGAATACAAGAGTACAGAGTCTTATGTCAGTGGTGGGAAAATTATTGGAAAGGGCTCTGAGAGATAGGATTTATGATCGCTTGGAAAGGCACAGTTTGATTCGTGATAGTCAGCATGGATTTGTGAGGCGTAGATCATGCCTTATAAACCTTATTGAATTCTTTAAAGAGGTGACCAAACGCAGTGGATGTGGTATACATGGATTTAAGTAAGGCGTTTGATAAGGTTCCCCATGGTAGGCTCATGCAGAAGGTAAAGAGGTATGCGATAGGGGAAAATGTGGCAGATTGGATTCAGAATTGGCTGACCCTTAGAAGACAAAGGGTGGTAGTGGACAGAAGATATTCAACATGGTGCTCAGTTACGAGTGATGTTCCACAAGGATCTGTTCTGGGTCTTCTATTTGTGATTTTTGTAAATGATTTGGATGAAGGCGTGAAAGGGTGGATTGGTAAGCTTGCAGACGATACGAAGGTGGTCGTGTTGCGGACAGTGCGGAGGCTGTTCCAGGTTACAAAGGGACATTGATAGGATGCAGAGCTGGGCTGAGAAGTGGCAGATGGAGTTTAACCCTGAAAAGTTCGAGGTGATTCATTTTGGACGGACAAACTTGAAAGCAGAATACAGGGTTAACGGAAAGATTTTTGGCAGTGTGCAGGAGCAGAGGGATCTTGGGGTTCATGCCCACAGTTCCCTGAAAGCTGCTACCCAGGTGGATAGAGTTGTTAAGAAGGCATATGGTGAGTTAGCTTTCATTAACAGAGGGATTGAGTTCAAGAGCCGTGAAGTTATGCTCCAGCTATACAAAAGCCTGGTTCGGCCACATCTGGAGTATTGTGTCCAGTTCTCATCATCTCATTACAGGAAAGATGTGCAGAGGAGATTTACCAGGATGTTGCCTGGAATGGAGGGAAGGTCTTACGAGGAAAGGTTGAGAGAACTAGGGTTTTTCTCTTTAGTATGACGAAGGATGAGAGGTGACTTGATAGAGGTGTACAAAATGATCAGAGGTATAGATAGAGTAGACAACCAGAAACTTTTTCCTAGGGTGGAGGTAGCTATTACAAGGGGGCATAGTTTTAAAGTGAGTGGAGGTAGATATAGGGGAGATGTCAGAGGTAGGTACTTTACTCAGAGAGCGGTCGGCATGTGGAATGCATTACCGGAGAGGGTAGCGGAGTCGGCCTCATTAGGGGCATTTAAGCAGCTATTAGATAGGCATATGGATGATGGTATAAGGTAGGGCCGGACGTTAGATAGACCTTAGGGTTAGGGTAAAAGTTCGGCACAACATCGTGGGCCAAAGGGCCTGTACTGGTCTCTGTTCTATGTTCTATGGGACCTTGATCAGATGGGCCAATGGGCTGAGGATTGGCAGGTGAAGTTTAATTTAGATAAATGTTGAGGTGCTATGTTTTGGTAAGACAAATCAGGGCAGGTCTTATACATTTAATGGTAATGACCTGGGGAGTGTTGCTGAACAAAGAGACCTCGGAGTGCAGGTTCATTGTTCCTTGAAAGTGGAGGCGCAGGTAGGCAGGATAGTGAAGAAGACATTTGGTGTGCTTGCCTTTCTTGCTCAGTGCATTGCATATAGGAGTTGGGATGTCATGTTGTGGCTGTATAGGACATTGGTTAGGCCACTTTTGGAATTCTGCATTCAATTCTCTTCTCCCTGCTATAGGAAAGATATTGTGAAACTTGAAAGGGTTCAGAAAAGATTTACAAGGATATTGCCAGGGTTGGAGGGTTTGAGCTACAGGGAGTGGCTGAATAGGCTGGGGCTATTTTCCTTCAGAGGCTGAGGGGTGATCTTATTGAGGTTTAGTAAATCATGAGGAGCATGGATAGGGTGAATAGGTAAGGTCTTTTCTCCAGGGTAAAGGGCCCAAAACTAAAGGGCATAGGTTTAAGGTGAGAGAGGAAAGATATAAAAGGGACCTAAGGCGAAACTTTTTCCACACAGAAGGTGGTGAGTGTATGGAATGAATTGCCAGAGGAAGTGGTTGATGCTGGTCCAATCACAACATTTAAAAGGCATCTGGACGAGTATATGAATCGCAGGGGATATGGACTTCTTTAGAGTGATATAGCAAATCAGACTAGATTAATTTAGGATATCTGACTGGCACGGACAAGTTGGACTAAATAATCTGTTTCTGAGGTGTATGTCTCTACGAGTCTATGACTTTGCTCTGTTTTGTAACCTTGTTATAAACCCATAGATACTTGCTGACCTCTTGCAGACTTGGTGTGTACGGACAACCAAATCCATAGCCTCACTGGCTGCATTAACTTACCAATAGACCACAAAAAACAAGGCCACTGCACTTCCACAGTCTTAGCTATAGCAAAACCAGTTCAGATACATGGCACTCAAATTGAATGGCTGACCCTTTACCTACCATTAGTAGAGCTCTGAGTGATCAGCACGGATCATTACTGATCTTGCACAGTTGAAGTTATGAAAATTTGGAACAAATCAACCAGAGCCGTATAACACTCTTTCATGGGCCACACTGGAGAGAATTTTGTGGCCAAGAATTCTGCTTTATCATTGGTATATTTGTGGTCAAATGTGTCCAGTCAGAATGTCATTGATTTATTTATGTGGTTTTGCCGGTGGGCTTGACAATACTTTTGGTCAACATCTATAGGTCACCTACTTAAGTTTTATGCATTATATTTCATAATTGCTCATGATAATTTGGTTGAGCTGATAAATTTGGACCAAGTATTTGATAAATCTTAATCTTAAATAATTCTGAAAGTTACCAACGAGACTCTTGACATGTGTTATTAAATATGGCTCCTTATGCGCTGCCATTAAGACTTGGAAACTGACAAGTTAATCAAAAATAACTCAAAAGCTATTCACCAGAAAGACATGAACTATATAAATATGTAACAGCTTCATGAACCTGGAGCAACATTGTGATAAGACAGTAGAGCTGCATATCACTGAGTATAAATATCACAGTGTTAGAGTTAGAACTCTCTGGAAGACTTAAATGAGCACTTGAACATGAACACATGAAGAAGGTAGATTAATTCCTTAATAACAACAATAATTTCAGAACCCAGTATGTCTATGATTACTGTGTACAGCAGGATATAATATTAATATTTACTAAGTGAAGTTACTGTGAACAAAGTTCTTGACTTTGCCTTTGCTTTGAGCATTCTATCTTGAAGCTAGACCACAATGAAGCATCAAATCACATGATAAAACATATTCAATTATAAAACGACTGAAGAACATTGCTTTATCTCAACAGAATACTGATGAATTCTGGACATTAAATGTTGATACCAGAATGCTCAAGAAAGCAAGGTCATGTAAAAAATGTCTTTTGACTGGCAAAGTGTAGTTTAACAAAAGCTAACTTTACCTAACTTTTCAAAGGTCTAACCAAAAATTGCCAAGAGTAGGACAATAGTTCCTTCAGTTTCAGACTTTCAACACTGCAGAGCTATTCTGGAATTTAAAAATAATCTCCTTGAGACTGTTCTCAGCAACCTAGGACAAAAATATATTTGGAACATTCAAAATAAAATGTTCTAATTGAACATTCCTATTTATTAATCATCAAAATATAGAAGGTAGGGAAAAAAAACATTGTTTAGTTGCATGGGCTGATTAGAGGCAAGGGTTTGAGTGATGAGACTTCCAGGAGTTCACCAGAGTTGGCACAAAAGTCGAGACTCCAGACCAGGAGATCTCAGGTTTTCACCTGGGCTGTTAGGTTCTGGGCCTATTACCTTTTCTAGCCAGAAAAAAAAACTGAATTTCGTATCTTATGATCCAGTGTGGAGTAAGGATGCCATATTTTCTTTTGGTTTTTTTTCCCCTTTGTGGAAAACAAGCATAAAATATTCCTGTAGGCTCGACAGACTAGATGCAGGAAGATACGGGAGTTCTGAACCAGTGGTCACAGTCAGCGGAGACAGGGTAGGAATGAGATGAGGAAACATTTTTTCACTCAGGAAGTGATGAACCTGTCAAATTCACTACCACAGAAGGCTGTGGATTCTGAAACTCTGCATATATTCAAGAAAGACTGATTTTTTTTTAGATATTAAAGGCATCAAGGGTGTAAGGAGAGAAAGCAGGATTATGGCGTTGGGATAGACAATCGCCCATGATCGTATTGAATGGTGGAGCAAGCTCAAAAGGATCAAGTGCCCAATCCTGCTCCTTGTGTCTAAGTATCTATGTTTTTCTCAGATTAGCTTTGTACACAAATTCATCCACGTGTCTAAATAAAAATTACATTTGCGGATCAGTTCCTTCTCTGAAGAGGGAAGACAATCACTACACTCCCGGGGCACACAGGCTGCACTCTCATTAGAAAGAGATGTTCGGTAGTGAGTATAACCTGAGGGTCTCCATGCAACAGGCGAGGAGCAAAATGGAGTGGACAGGCCCTTTATGGTGACCTTGGCCAGCGCAGGAATCAGAGCTATACTGACAGCATCACCTTGCATCACAGACTAGCCATCCATCCAACTGAGCCACTCTGATTATCTGTGATATTAGTATCATTTAAGCAAATGTACTCACAACTGTACTAAGGAAGTGACAGAATAAAAGGCTCCAATCAAAAAGCTGCCAATAATTTACGTAATTATCATAAACCATTTCTGTCAGCTGCACAGAGCCAAATTACCAAAGAACATTATAAAGTCAATACTAACTCCGTATACATGTAGACACGTGTAGGAGCTGTGATTCTTGATCCCAAAAGCAGCCAATTTTATTTCCTTTGACATGCTGATTTAAAATGACAGAGGCGCTGCCTCGTTGGGTTGTTATGGATGTGCAGATGGTTTTTGAGACAGACGACTTTAGATGATCCGACATAATATGACAACACACATGGATTTCCCAAAAGAGTGGAGTATCCCCATAACCTGTTCTAAGGCCACATCTGGAGCATTTTATACAATTTTGGTATTCTGACTGAAGAATAACATTCTTGCTTTTGAGGAAGTGCAACTAAGATTCATATGAAAAAATATTGCTATTTTAGGAGAAATTAAATAGGCTGGGTGATGGGAGCAGAGAGCCATGCAGTTCCCAGTCAGCTACCTAACTGCAAAGGTTTGCTGGTGGTGTTCATGTTGGTTGGTGGGTGGGATATTTCTTTCCTTGTTTCAACTGGAGTTCAGCTAATGCATATTTGAGGGATCGACGAGAGCTGAACCTTCTGTTTGTAGTCAATCCTGCCAGGAAAACTGCTCTCACAGTATGCCATGCTGAAGCATTGAGTACAAAAACAGCAGTACTGACATGGGAGCAGTTAAAATGGCACTTGGTGCCGCAGAAAAGATGCTAAAGAACAAATTTCCAAGAATTTGTTCCCAATATGGAATGAAATGAGAAATTTAAAACTGTTTTGAATGCTCTACCAACTGTTTGAATCATACTAAAAGTATAACTATGATCAAAATTCATAGTTGTTATATGTTTATTTGTTTAGTTTCTTTGAAATGAGAATGAAAGGTAATTGATTAAATGAAGCTCAGTAGCTATAGAACGTGTGACCATGGATGAAAGAATCACTGGGCTCCGTTGTCCAGGCTTAAGCATTTTATCCGATTTGCTTTGCTGGTTTTTACTTGCTAACTTAGTTGCTATAAAGATAAGAAAGGTAGGCAAAACAAAACTGCTGTAAAAGAAACATATTCCAGTGGCTGAGGAAAGCTGATGCTGAAACCTAAAGGATAAATTGTTTGTGTGTCAATGTGCAGTCAGTCAGATGATACTGTCCAAAATCCAAACAAATGGAATCTGTATCAGGAAAGAATTAGAGACAATCTATGTATCACAACTGATTGGTCACAAAAGCACTAGACATTTAGTAAAGACTGGGGAATGGTGCCTTTACCCAATAAATCATCTGGGATTAAGAACAGACCAGAGATTGATGCGAACCATCAGGGAATTAGGACAGACCAAAAGTCAACACCTTCCCTCAATAAACCCACAGAGGGAGACTCAACAAAGAAAGGGATGACTGCAGTTACATTTGTGTGTCCTGTTTCATGAAAAAGCTTTTTCTAAGGGTTGATGATCTCGAGAAATCTTGTCTTTGATACTGTTAGTTATATATTGTAACATTTTGCTAAAGTACTTGAATTAAGGGGTGACGTCTACAACCAGTAATTCTCTACTAAAATTAATCTGAAGCTTTGACTGTCTCTCTCCACAGATTCTGCTGAGTATTTCCGACAATTTTTTTTATTTTCTCAGAAATTTGTCATGCACACGGAACTAAAATTACCCCTCTATTTTCAGGCATACATCTCTAGTCATAATTCTTTACTTCATCCAGTCCTACTCTCAACTTTCATTAATTGGGCTCCTCAGGCTGTCTGCTTCTGATTTCCAGGTCTGCCACATCCTTCTTTTCTTTTTCCATTTATTATTATTTTTAATACCAATATTAAATGGCCTGATGGGGTGATCTTCTTCTTGCGCAGCCCTTTGTCAGCTTTCTGCAGTGGTACTGTCTTTTCCCGAGCAAAGGAGCAGTGAATTGAACTAACATGGACCTTATCTTAATTTTTAAAGATTTTTTTCTTGTGTCTGCCTTCTGTTATTAATATAGGTGCCATGGGGCAGTGAGTTTTCACTTTATTTTTTTCTTGTAAAAAAATAAAGTGGCAATAAATTACTGTTCTATTTTATTCCTTGCAAGGATGCTCATACTGAGTATAGAAGTCCTAATCAGAACTGCCTGTCAAAAATTTGGAACTCTGTCTTAACATAAAAGCAACAGCAGAGTGGCAATTTGAGTGTGATTCTCACTCCTTAGAAAATCTGGTCTATTGCCATGATTTTTCAAACAAAATCTTGAAATCCTCTGACATGAAAGAACATGAAGGTCTTTCTTTTTAACCCCTGATTTTCAGCATGATACAATCATAGAATCCCTACAGTGTGGAAGCAGGACCTTTGGCCCAACAAGCCCACACCGACCCTCAAAGCATCCCACCCAGAACCCATCCTCCATACCACTCATCCCTGAACACTTTGGGAAATTTAGCATGGCCTGCACATCTTTGGACTGTGGGAGAAAACCAGAGCACCTATGTGGGAGGAAACCCACATAGACATGGGGAGAATGTCTGTGTGGTGTTTGTACAGTCGCCTGAAGGTGGAATTGAATGCGGGTCCCTGGTGCTGTGAGGCACCAGTGTTAACCACTGAGCCACCATGCCGCCCCTAAATATAATAGGTTTCTATTATTTATATTATACATATCAAGCTTACTTTCTGGTATCCTAATAATATCCCTGCAGGCTGTGCATCCTTAGAAGGACACCATAAGAGTCGAAATGATTAGGTACACAAGTATGCTTATTAAATCTGCTCAACTATGAACAATTCAGTGCAGTTTTGGAAATTCATTTTCAATTTCATATTCATCTGTATAAGTAGAATAATTTTCCAGTTATTGATATTCAATTTTTCATTTCTAAATGTGAGCTTTGAATTTCTTTTGTACCATTTAAGATCACCTCTACAGCCCAAACTGTAAGTTGGGCCCAATTCTGCTTAGGTCTGATTTATTTATATTTCGGGAGTCGAAATATGGGATAATTCCTAGTTTCACAAACCTGATTGAGGAAAAAGCGCCCTAAATTTTGGATTTCCCTTGTGGGAGGAGTCAGGGCTGGCAACCTTGGGATAAGTGCATAACCTCCCAGCTATGGAGGTGGATTGCATGGACATCCTGACACATTACGCTGACACTTTGAAAAATAACAAAAAAAAACCTCCCAGAAACCAGCCTGTCAGCCCTTACTCCTCGCAAACTCATGCCTCTCACTCACATCACATTTACTGTGCCAACTCACATCGCATCCCATGACAGACCTCAGAGCCCATACTGAGGTGAGAAATAATTTTCAAAGAAAATCTCGCGATTAAAAGAAGAAACATTCACTGCATTTACACTCCTTTAATACCTTATAAAAAGATGTTTTTTGTTTCCGCTTCAGAGTCCAAAACCCATGGAGCTCTCCGTAAAACAGAGAACTGAGAGGCATCACACTGTGATAATAGAAGTTTGTGAAGGCAGTCATCCAGCACAGATCCCAAATTGACAGCCTCCAGGCTTGTGCTAAGGCAGAATGAAATAACAAAATCTGAAGCTTTAAAAACTACAGGCAGTTTATTTTCAACTATTTAAGAGGAAGAATGTTTAAATACATCAACAGTTTTACAGTTCCCTTGGATACGCCTGTTTACAGGTTGTGCTCTATTGACCATTTCAATGACTTCAGGGTTCCAATGAGTTTAAGAATTTTTATGCACTTTTTGTTTCTTATTCCCTCCCAGCCAAGTCTTCTCCGTGCCTTGTTCGACTTAGCTGTCAGCAGTGTGAACCCATTCTCCTCCTTTTCACACCTTTCATTCACATACATTTTACATGTCTATCATCATTGGTACTCCCTTGACGTTTTGGTCCCAACACACATCTCCTTTCTGTTTACAAAAAGTGTTGTATCAGACTCGAAAGATTCACTCTGTTTCTCTTTCCATAGACACTGACAGACCTGCTGAGTTTCTCCAGCTCTCTGCTGCATTTCAGATTTCAGCAACTGCAATATTTTGCTTTTATATGAAACAAAGTGTCTGCCTGACAATCATTTGCATTAGCAGTTTTTAAACCAAAAAAAAACCCATTTAAGTTGTTTTGCTATGATGTAGGAATACTTCGTCTCTCGGAATTGAATCATTTTTTATGGATGCCACTTTGAAATAATCAATTGCTTTCATTAGCTCCATAAAAAAACAGCATAAAACCTTTTTAAATGATAAGCCTTTACAACGAAAACAAACATAAATTATATTTCTCTGACACTTTGGAAGTAAAACATTCCCAGTACTTTCCAGAAACATTATCAAATAATTTGACACTGAGCCATACCAGAAAATACTAGGATAGAGGGGTAAGTTCAGAGGAATGCCATACAAAAGGAGGAAGGAAAGGAGGTGAGATTTTGGGAGGAATGGTTGTCAAAAGTACACTGATTAAAATTAGACATGGTCAAAAGGTCAGAATTGAGTGACTGCAGGTATCACGGAGGAAGACATCAGTAACTGTGTCACAAGGTTAAGTCTTACTATAATATGGCCAATTACATATAGGCTTTAATTGGGTATTTTAATCCATTTTAAGTTGTTTCCATTTGTCAGCAACTGCTGAAAAATGTCGAAGTTGTGGAAAAATAGTTGATAATAAAAAAAAATGATTCCTCAGTAAATCATTATATTTCCATTGTTCTCTTTTAGGCATGCCTCTAGGGTAGAATGCATTTGTCTCGCTTCAACTCAGGCAGCTAAGACATTTCCAAATTTTGGCTTTCTTCTAAATGACAATCCTTCAAAACCAAATTGACTAAACCAAAAACAGGTGCTAAAGCTATTATATGTCTCCATTGCAAATGTTTTCTGGAAAATTAAATTGGATCATTGATTTGGAACTCTTATATCTCATTTCTATGAATATGCTTATGGTGTTTAGAGCAATGTGAAATGTTATTGATACTAAGATATAGAAAACATCTTTTGTTGGATTTGTGTTCATCTATAAGTCTAGTAACTGGAACTGAAACATATCTGACCCTCAGTTGTTATGTTTAATTTGTAATGTTTTCTGTTACATATGTGTTCAGATTCTGACAACTGTTTTCTTTTCCCCTCTACCCAAAGGTGATTTTTTTCATGGTCTCAGTTCGATTTACCCAGCCTCTCACCATAACCATTAATTCGTTCACTATTCAAAAAAATTGTCTATCTTAGCTTTAAAAAACATTCAGTGAGGAAGCCTCAACTACTTCACTGGGCAGGGAATTCCACAGATTCACAACCCTTTGAGTGAAGGAGTTCCTCCTCAATTCAGTCCCAAACCTGGTCCTCCTAATTTTGAAGCTATGCCTTCTTGTTCTCGTAGTACTCCCCTCATTCTTCTAAATTCCAATGAATACAATCTCAGTCTATTCAGCCTCTCCTCATAAGACAAACCTCTCAACTCCAGGATCAACTTCGTGAATCTTCTCTGCATCCCCTCCAGTGCTAGTACGTCTCTTCTTAAGTAAGGAGGCTAAAACTGCACCCAGTACTCCAGGTGTGGCCTCACCAGCACCCTGTACTGCTATAACATAACCTCCCTGCTTTTAAACTCAATCCCTCTAGCAATGAAAGACAAAATTCAATTTTCCATCTTAATTATCTGTTATACCTGCAAACCAACCTTCTGCGATTCATATACAAGGACACCCAAGTCCCTCTGCACAGCAGCAATTTTTTATCATTCAAATAATAGCCATTTTTACATATTATTCCTATCAAAATGGATGACTTCACATTTATCAGCATTGAATTTCATTTGCCAGACCTTCGCCTACTCACTTAAACTATCTATATCCCTCTGCAAACTTTCAGAGTCCTCTGCACTTTGCTCCACCACTCCTTTGTGTCATCCGCAAACTTTGACACACTCCACGTGGTCCCCAACTCCAAATGATCTATGTAAATTATAAACAATTCCAGTCCCAGCACCGATCCCTGAGGCACACCACTAATCACTGTTCGCCAACCAGAAAAGCACTAATTTATCCCGACTCTTTGCTTCCTGTTAATTAACCAGTCCTCTATCCATTCTAAAACATCACCATAACACCGTGCACCTTTATCTTATGCAGCAGCCTTTTGTGCTGCACCTTGTCAAATGCCTATTGGAAATCCAGATGCACATCTACTGGGTCCCTGCTGTCCAATGTGCTCATAATGTCTTCATATAATTCCAGCAAATTAGTCAAGCATGACCTGCCTTTCATGAACCCATGTTGTGTCCATCCAATGGGACAGTTTCTATCCAGATGTCTTGCTATTTCTTCCTTGATGATAGATGATTCAAGCATTTTCCCCACTATCGAAGTTAAGCTAATGGGCCTATAATTACCCATCTTTTGTCTACCTCCTTTTTTGAACGGCGGTGTCACATTGGAAAACAGCCAATCTGCTGAAACTGCCCAGAATCCAGTGAATTTTGGAAAATTATGAGTGCATTTGCTATTTCTCCCACCATCTCTTTTAGTATCCTGGGATGCATTCCATCAGGGCTAGGAGGCTTGTCTACCTTTAGCTCCATTATCTTGCCCAACACTACCTCTTTCGTGATAATGATCATATCCAGGTCCTCACCTACCTGAGTCACTTCATCATCAATTACTGGCATGTTATTCATGTCCTCCACTGTGAAGACCGACAAAATACCTGCTCAATGCCTCGGCTATTTCCTCATTTCCCACTATTAAACCCCCTTCTGATCCTCTAAAGTCCAATGTTTACCTTAGCCACTCTTTTTCATTTTATATATTTGTAGCAACTTTTGCTATCTGTCTTTATGTCCTGAGCTAGTTTCGTCTCATAATCTATCTTATTTTTCTTTGTAGCCTTTTTTGTGGCTTTCTGTTAACCTTTAAAGTTTTCCCAGTTTTCTAGTTTTCCATTGGTCTTTACTACTTTGTATGCCTTATCACTCAGTTTGAAAGTCTCCCTTATTTCCTTGGAGATCCATGGCTGATTACCCCTTTTCCAACAGTCCTTCCTTTTCACTGGTATACATTTTTGCTGAGCACTTTGAAAAATTGTTTTGAAAGTCCTCCACTGTTCCTTCCTTAAATATCAGAGTAACACCACCTTCCTTACCCTCCTGCCTGTCCTTCCGAACAGTCAGATACCCCTGGATATTTAATTCCCAATTGTTACCATCCAGCAACCATGTCTCTGTAATGGCTACTAAATCATAGTCATTCTCGATAATTTATGCTGTTAATTCGTTTACCTTGTTTTGAATGCTACGAGCATTCAGGTACTGTGCCTCTGTGCTAGTTTTTATACCTTATTTTTGAATTCTAACATCTCCATTAATAATATCTCCTGAGCTTTCCTTCCTCTCAACTTCCTTCATAATTCTCAATGTAGTTAAACCGTCCTGCATAAATGTTAACCTGCTATTTCCTTTTCTATTTACCATTACGTTTCCCACCGTTTCCCCCTTCCCCCCCATTTTACTAGTTTAAAGTCCTAGTGACCGCCCTATTTATCCTTTTCATGAGAACACTGGTTCCAGATCAATTCAGGTGGAGACTGTCCCAATGGCACAGATCCCACCTGTTCCAAAACTGATGCCAATGCCCCATGAAATGGCGCACCTTTTTCCCACACCACGCCTTTAGTCACATGTTTCCTTCCTTAATTTTCTTATCCCTGAGCCAATTTGCATGTGGCTCAGGCAGTAATCCGAAGGTTATAACCCTTGAGGACCTGTTCCTTAATTTCATTTCTAGTGCTTGATTATTCCCAAACAGGTCCTCCTTTCTAGCCTTACCTACATTGTTTGTCCCAGCGTAGACCACAATAACTGGATCTTCACCCTCCCACTCCAATATCCTTTCAACTCTGTCAGAAATGCCCCTCACCCTGGCTCTGAGCAGGCAACACACCATGCGGGACTCTCAATCCTGCTTGCAAAGGATTCTATCAAGCCCCCTAATTATAGGGTCCCCTACAACTACCATTTGTCTTTTACTCCCCCTTCTTGAATGGCCTCTTGTACCATGGTGCAATGGTCAGTTGGCTCATCCTCTGTACAGCCCTTTCCCTCATCCTCAGAGGGAGCAAGTACTTCATACCTGTTGGACAAGGTCAAGAGCTGAGACTCCTCCGTTCTTTTTTCAAGATTACCCCGCTGTTCCTGATCACTGACTGAAATTGAAGTACTTTGTTATTTATCAGGTATGACCAACTCCTGAAACAAAGCGTCCAGGTGCTTGTCCCCCTCCTGGACGTGCCACAGTGTTTGAAGCTCAGATTCCAGCTCATCAACTCTGAGCTGAAGTTCGTCCAGCAACCAACACTTGCTGCAGATGTAGTCACTGCAGTTCGCAATGGGATCAGCTAGCTCCCAGATCAAACAGCTACAACACATCACCTCCCAGCCACTTCTACTTGCTTAGTTAAGTTATTTGTTAGTTCATCCCAGTTAATTTACTTATTAGCTCTGGAGTGTCCTTTCTAAACTTAGGGCAGATTTCCTACCAGCCAATCAGGTCACAGCTGTCCTGTGATGTCACCTTTTCAGTTAGGTTTCCATTACTCCCAGTGCTCCTCCCTCTGACTCCGCTCCATGGAAACAAGGCCACGAATCCCTGAGGTAAGTTAAATTTATACTCACCGTGCTCCGAGTGCTCCTCCCTCTAACTCCTCTCCCTCGAAACAGGATACCTGGGCATAGCCACAACAGAAGACAATAGCTCCTTAAAGATTAACATTAACCCCTCACGCATACTATACAGAAACAAAACTTCAGCCCAATTCATCCATGCTCACCCAGGATTCCTAAACTGAACAAGTCCTATTTGTCTGCATTTGGCACACATCCTTCCAAACTATCTTTATCCATTTCTAAATGTCTTTTACATACTGTACTCGCCTCCGCCAGCTTGTTCCATATGTGAACCGCCCTTTGTGTAAAAAAGTTGCCCCTCAGGTCCCTTTTAAATCTATCCCCTCTAAACTTCAACCAATGCCCTCTAGTTTTGGAGCCACCTGACCTTGAGAATCAGGTGGTTATAATAGAGATAGAAGCCTTTTCTGCTTGTCCGTGTCACATTCCCACCTGCCACCAATTAGCAGCATGTACAAAGAATAGACAATTAATTGTGGGTAACTTTAATCTTCATTTTAATTGGGTTAATCAAACTGGAAAGGGTAGCTATGACAGTGAATTCATTGAGTGCATTGGGGTTAGTTTCCTAAAGCAATATATCATACAGCCAACCAGGGAGCAGTCTATCTTGGATCTGGTAATGGGTGATAAGCAGGTTCAACTTATAACCTCAGATCCCCTAGAAAGTAATGATTTTGACATGATAGAATTTAATATTCCATCTGAGGGTGAGGAACTTGGTTTGGAATTATGTTTAACTTAAAGCAAGGACAATACAATGAAATTAGAATAGAGCTAGTTAAAGTGGACTGGGCAAATAGATTAGCAGGGAAGACAGTAAGCAATCAGTGACAGACATTTAAGGAGGTAATTCTTGATTCTCAGCAAAAAATATATCCCAGTAAAGAAGGCAGATGCTAAGAGAGGGATAAAGCAACTATCCCAGAGGGATCATGTCTGACTAATTCATTAGAGGTTTTCAAGGAAGTCTTAAGTAGACCAGATAAAGGGGAACCAGCAGATGTGTTGTATTTAGATCTCCAGAAGGCGTTCAACAAGGTCAAGTCATAAGATAAAAGCCCACAGTGTTGGAGATTGTAAATTGGCCTGGACAGAGGATTGGTTATTGGGCAGGAAACAGTGGGTGGGGTTAGGTGCTCTTCTCCAGGTTGGTGACCTATAACCAATGGGATTTCACAGGAATCAGTGCTGGGACTGCATGTGTTTACAATATATAGTAATTACTCAGAGAACAGAAGTGGATCTACTGTATGTAAATTTGCAAATGACACAAAAATAAGTGGAAAGTCAAGTCGCGAGAGGGATAAAACAGTTTACAGAAAGATATTAATCAGTTAAATAAGTGGACAAAATGTTGGCAAATGGACTGTAATGCTGGAAAATGTGAGGTTGTTCAGTTTGGAAGGGCGAACAAAAAAACAGAATATTATTTAAATAAACAGCAGAAAGCTACAACACAAAATGACTTGGGGGTGTTTGTGCACAAAGCACAAAAAGCCAACACACAGGTGCAGTAGGTTATTAAGAAAGCTAACGGAATGTTCGCCCTTATTTCAAGGGGCTAAGAATATAAGAGTGAGAGGGTCTTACTGCAACTGTACAAGTTGCTGGAATACTGTGAGCAGTTTTGGTCCCTTACATCAGGAAAGATATTATTTCATTGGAGGCAGGTCAGAGAAGGTTAACTAGGGTGATCCTGGGAATGGAACAGGGGGTGGAAGTTGCCTTATGAACAAATGCTAAATAGGTTGGGACTCTACTCACTGGAGTTTAGAAGAATGAGAAGTGATTTCATTGGGACATGAAGGATTTTTAAGTAGCTTGATAGGGTAAACATTGAGAGGATGTTTCCCCTCATGGAAGAGTCCAGGGCCATAGACCTTTACCGTCGGGCTGGGGTTTGTGAGACCGGGGTCATGGACTAGCACCATCAGGCTGGAGTTCACAAGACCAAGGCCATTGAGTCTGAGATTGAGATCCAAGTGCCACCATTGCCAGTCCCCAAGGAGCTGAAAGGCAGTGAGTCTCTGTAGTTTGCATATGTATAAAGTATTTCAAGATGATAGGTCCACTTATTAGGTTGTAATAAAAGACATTAAGCAAATAGATTCACTCATTAATTATTAAGTAGATTAAGCTAACAAGTTTGTTTTGTATTGAAGCACACATGTCTTGTTGTATTCATTTTGATCAGGCCTTAAAGAAGCCATTAGCTACTTGCAGCCTACAATACAGTAGGTTATGGGGAAAGGGCAGATGAGACAATTGTCGGATCAGCCATGATCCTAAAGAGGGTGGATAACTTACTCCTGTTCCTATTTCTTATGGTCATGGTCAATTTATTAGCAAGATTTTGGGCAATATATGAAGTTTGCACTGTAGTTAGGACCTTATTAAAACGAACACAGGAAATTAAGAGGCCAAGTTCTAGCTTATTGACCTTTCACCATCTCAGTGGTAACTATAAAACTGAATTGTGACAATCATTCCATGACAGTGAATCTAAACAGACCTGAAAATGATGCACGATAGCAAATTTTTGCATCTCTATAAGTTTTCATTATCATGATTAGTATCATCAAAAGGTCGTGCCTGGTTCACCTAGCACTAATCACTTTCATACATGTTGGCAGAATACAAATATTAATCTCAGATATGAGGACAACCAAGAAGAAGCAGAACCATCTGCAGCAACAGCCTGCATTTCTAAAGAACCCTTAAACACAAATAAACTTTTACAAACAAAGACACAGGGAATGTTGGAGAAACGCAACAGGTCTCGCAGCATTTGTGGAGAGAATGACAGAGCTCATGTTGAATCCGATATGACTCTTCCTTAGCACAGAAAAAGGAGAGCCAGACTGGATTCGAAATGTTAACTTCACAGATATTGCCAGACCTGCTGAATTTTTCCAGCATTCTCTATGTTTGTTTCAGATTTCCAGCATCCACAGTATGTAGCTTTTAATAAAGAACATTCTTTCTTCCATTGGACAATCCTACACACAGCTACCAAAAGAAATATAGTCATAGACACATCTAAAAGACCCATCATTTAAACTTTTTTTCCTTTTATGATTTGTTCATTACTGGACTGCCGTTTCAGCAACTCAATTCTTTGATGAAGCTTTCTTATCACCCTTCCTCAACCTACTTCTTTGGAACAGCTTTGATTTTATTGCCTGATAGCATTTCACACAAAGTTATTCTTTTGATGCTTATGTTAAAGCTTTTTACCTCAATAGGCACTCTCTCATCTTGAATCAAAGTTTGAATACATATTACCTGATACTGTGCTCCAGTCAAGTGCTCAAAGAGCGTTGTATTATTGGAGATGTTTTTGGAGGAAGTACAATAGATTAATCCATAAGGGCAAAACACAGAAAATGCTAGAAATATGAAATAAAGCAGAGAATGCAGTAAGTACTCAGCATTTTGGGCAGTATCTTTTGTCAGAAGAGAAGATGTAAGAGAAAGGGAGGTTATATTGGAACTGTACAAGACTTGAGTTAGGCCACAGCTGGAGTATTATGTGCAGTTCTGGTCACCACACTACAGGAAAGATGTGATTGTCATGCAGGGGATGCAGAGGAGATTTTCACCAGAATGCTGCCTGGGATGGAGCATTCAGTGAGAGATTGGATAAGCTTGGGTTGTTCTATTTCTAACAAAGAAGGTTAAGGGAAGATCTGATTGAGGTGTATAAGGTTATGAGGGGCCTAGATGGGGTGTATAGAAAGCAGCTGTTCCCCTTAGTTAATAGGTCAATAACAAGAGGGCATAATTTTAAGGTGAAAGGCAGGAGGCTTGGAGGTTTGAGGAACAATATTTTTTCACCCAATAGGTGGTGAGAATCTGGAATGTGCTACCAAGGAAGGTAGTTAAGGCAGCAAACTCACAAACTTTAAAAGGATGAAGATGTCATAACATTCAAGGCTACGGGACAATTGCTGGAAATTGAAGCTAGTGTGGATTTAGAGTAATTTCATCAGTGCAGACTCAACGGGCTGAGATAACAAGCATGGGGCTGGATGAACACAGCAGGTCAAGCAACATCATAGGAGCAGGAAAACTTGACGTTTTGGGCCTAAACCCTTCATCAGAAACCTCAACGGGCTGAAATGCCTTTTCTGCATTTTATGATTCCAAGAAGGTATCCAATAACATTATTTAAAGAAGAGCCATGGAGTTATCTTGTTGTCTTGGCTAGGATTAAAGTCATCATTGTCTCATCAGACAATAGGGCTACTCGCTCATTAGAGAGAGAGAGAGAGAGACATGGCAGAAGTTTAACCTAAGGATCACCGTGTCCCAGGCAATGGTAGATGTTGAGAAGGAAAGTCTTTCATGGTAACCTCAGCCAGTGTAAGAATTGAGCCCACGTTGTTGGCATTGCTCTGCAATGTAAACCAACTACCCAACCAGGATTATCCCCTAACTAACTCCAAAAAAAAAGCTCACATACACGTTATTTAATGTTGTTTTGTGGAGCTTACTGTTTATAAATTAGCTACCGTTATTTGCCAGTGTAACACTGCACCAGTCACTACACTTAAAAAGCAAGTTACTGGCTGTACAGTGCTCTGCAACACCTTGAGGGCTCAAAGCACATTGTGTAAATGTAAGTCCTTAAAAGCTGTAATTCTTCATTTTTATATAAGGTTTTAGCTACATTCAAATTGAAAAAAAGATGTTTGCTTGATGAGAGAAGCTAGCTTGCCGTTATGGTGTGACTAATATATACATCTTTATGTTTCAAGTATTAATATGATACTGCAGGAAAAAAAATCAATTTGCACAAAATGGCCCAATTTTTAATCCAATCATTCACAACACAAATACAAAAAAAACTGACTATTCACACATTTCCTGTCAAGGGCAATGTCATTATCTTCTACCTGCTTGTTGCAAGAGGATCTGGAACTGCACAAAAAATCTTGTATGATAAAACAAAGCCAAATTCTGCTTGATTAAAGCTCATTGCATTTACAAGTAAAAGGGTGCAAAATCTTGAAACAATTAAGTAATTGGTTAATAGAAAACAGTTCATTGTATGAATGGCTCAGGTATTTCATTTATTGTTGTTTAATCTGCTTGTTTGTATATGCTTCTATACAACTTCAGCTTTTGTTTCTGAAAGAGAATTAAATGTGTACATTTTAGCCTGAATTGTTTTTGTGAGTAATGATAACAAAAGGAACTTTGGCTCTATAGATAAATTCCAGTGGCTAGAACCAATGTGTATGAAAAACAGATCTATTTAAATGCAGAGATAAAAGGTACTGCAGATGCTGGAGAATCCGAGATAAAAAGGCGTGGGGCTGGATGAACACAGCAGGCCAAGCAGCATCATAGGAGCAGGAAAACTTGACGTTTCGGGCCTAGACCCTTCATCAGATCTTTATTTAAATGCAGCCTTTAGATAGAATCATAGAATCCCCACGTTGTGGAAGAAGCCCTTTAGACACATCAAGTCCAAACCAACCCTCTGAAAATTACCCCAACCAGAACCACTCCGTTATCCTATCCCTGTAACCCTGCATTTCTCATAGCTAACCCACCTAGTCTTGATATCCCTGGACACTAGGAGAAATTTACAATGACCAATCAACTTAACCTGCACATCTTTGAACTGTGGGAGGAAACCAGAGCACCCAGAGGAAACCTATACAGACATGGGGAGAATGTGCAAACTCCACACAATTACTCAAGGTGGGAAATGAATGCAGGTCCCTGGCGCTGTGAGGCAACAGTGCTAACTAGTGTGCCCCATGCCGATCAAAACTGGGTCTAATTTGGGTCTTTAACACCAAATTTTCATAAAATATAGAACCAAATATGTTCCAAGCCAGGTGTACATGCTTTTGTCAGAGGTCTGTGGGACACCAGAGTGGTAAATGGGGGTCTGTGATGTGTTTAATGACTACTGACAAGATCTTAATATATGAAGTCAAATAAAAAGTTAGTGCAGGGTGTTTTTCAATTTAACAGAAAAGCTTGAATTTCCAATTGGGACACATGTACTGTGACAGTTTTTGGCCTGGAAGAAATAACAGTATGGATGATTTGTAATTACTTTAAATTTTTTGGAGAACTCTATAGTTGTTTCAAAGAATTGCAAAAGGTCTCATTTATTTTCGTATATGAAAAAAATACTGGTCATTTTGACTTGGTGGCCTGTGACTGTGAAGCATTGTCAACAGAAAATAAAATGTGGAGGCAGAAATACAAGAATAGAGAGACGAAGAAGTTAGAGGAGCTCAGAGTTAAGGTGATTCCAGAGAAAAAAAATACTCCATATAATGAAGAGTTCATGGGAGGAGCCCTATTTATGTAAAGGTTAAGTGGACTGGCCATGCTCAATGACCCATAGCATCCAGGGTTGTGCAGGCTAGCTGGATTGGCCATAGGAAATGCAGGGTTACAAGGACAGGGTAGGGGAATGGGTCTGGGTGGGATACCCTTTGGAGGGTCAACGTGGACTCGATGGGCCAAATGGTCTGCTTTCCTACTACAGGGATTCTATGATTCTGTGATAATTGGCTAAGACCTGGAAGGAAAAGCAGATGCACCCTGCTTTGAAGCACAGTACAGCTGAAACTGACGTCTCGCAGACTGGACTTCCAGTTACCTTCATGATATTGTCTTTGTTAGATCTGCAACTCTATGCATAATTTATATCTTATACCAACAGTGCTTTGCCGGTTAACTAATACATAATTTATGTTGATTCTGATTTGTGGGAAAGTGAAGCTTTGCCTGGTAATTTCTTCTTTTGTGGATCATTTGGCAAATTTGATTTGATCAATCCTCATGGGGACTGTTAACATCTCTCATGTAAGAAAGAGTCAAGCACGTCAGTGAGTTGCTAGCTACACATTGGAGTATTGTGGTTGAATAGCTGATCTATAAATGAGATGTGAGATTTAAATGCACTGCTACACTGCTAAATATGGAAGAATGAGGTTAGGGGCTCATTATGACTTATAGTTCTCTCACAGTATGGTGTGGGGAATTGGAAGCTGGAACTCCCTGTATGCTGATTTCATAATGTATGTGAGAGTTTAGTAATCTATTCCTCTCCAGTACATTTGCCTGTTGGGCAGACTGACGTTTAGCAAGACGAGGAACTAGTTTCCATACGGCACAGCGTTAGATAAGTCTGTATCAATAGGTGGATGTGGGGAGAAGTGTTGGTGGGTGGGAAACTTGGTCGCTTGGAGGTGAGTGGGGGACAGAGAGTGTAAATGAAGACATAATAATTTTAGGGGCCTTTTCACACATACCAGTTCAGCTCTTCAACATTATCCAGAATCGAATTTGGAAGAGTTATGAGGTAATCTGCCTGGGATTTTGATTGACAACAATGTGAACTTTTATTCAGATGTACATGGATCTTCAAAAGACCACGAAGAAGATGCTATGTAATAAGTTAACTGGGGAGTCAACTATGCCTTTATGTGTAGGAACAGCCTGCACTTGTGGTTGATGGATCTAGAAGTTTGTGATAAGTAATGCGCGATTCTACAAATAAAAGTTTGTAAGTGTACAGGGCGTACCATCTCAGCTGACAAGTGAAATGTAATGAGGGGAGAAATTATGAACAGGAGATCACCTGGGCAGCTATCTTCCTTGAAAAAGATAACTGCTGGCAAGGACACATTCTATAATAAATCCAAAAGAAATCATCCAGAATATCCATCCCAAGGACAAAATTCTCACCTCGAGTCATTTCAGCACCTGAGCTGGCCATGACAGCTTGGGATTGAAATGAGTGCTTGGAAGGAAATCTGCTATTCTTGCCTTGTCTGGCCTCCATGTGACTCCACTAATGCAGGTGTCTCTTAACTACCCTCTGGAATGGTCAAACAAGCCACTCCATTGTATCAAACAACTACAAAGTCAAAATGAAGGAGAGTAATTGGACAGAGCAACTGACCTTGGCAATGCAAGCAACAACTGCAAATTAAGTTCTATCAATCCAGCGAAGTCCTCCTTGCTAACACCTGGGAGTGAGTGCCAAAAGTAGGAGAGTTGACTCACAGGCAAGACAAGCAGCAACTTGACATAGTCATACTCATACAATCGTATGTTAGTGACAGGACAGACCCAGCAGAGGTGAACACACTGTAGAAAACAGTGACATTTCCTACAGCCAATTGCAATTAGGGGAAATGCTCCCTTGACTGGCATCATATTTAGCACTAAATAAGATATTTGTAGTTGTTGGGGGTTGATCATTTCAGCTGTTGGACTTTTCTGCAGAAGTTCTTTAAGGTAGTATCCTAGGCTCAACCACCTTCAGCTACTTCATCAAATACCTTCTGTCTTCGGAGCTAGGAATGTTCACTGATGATTGCATAACATTCAGCATCATTTGCAACTTAGATAAGGGAACAGTTAATGTTCAATGCAACAAGATCTGGATAATATCCAAGTTTAGGTAGATATGAGGGAAGCAACATTCATAAGATCACCCCTTGACATTCAATGACATTACCATCACGTAATCCCATATTCTGAAGGTTTCAATTGGCTAGAAACTGAAATGGGCCAACTATATAAATACGGGGGCAGCAAGAGCAAGTCAGAGACGAGGAATCTTGCAAAAAGTAACTGACCTCCTAAATCTCCAAAGCCTGCCCACCATATGTAAATTACAACTCAAGAGAGTGTGATGGAATAATCCATAGTTGCCTGGATGCATACAGCCCCAATGACATGCAAGAAACATGGCACCATCCAGGACATAGTAGCCCACTTGGTTGATACGATAATGTTACGGGAATCTCAGGCTAAGATTCTGTAAACATGGTTGTGAATCCTGAAATGACAGATGGTAACATTTGAAACCCACAAAGAAGAGAGGAGCCCCAAGCTAATACTTCAATGCCTTAGTGAAGAAGCCCCTCTCTGTGTGCCACACTGACCATTACTATTGATTGTGTAGCCTGGAGATGCTACCTCAGGTGGATCACAAATATTTTTGAGAGAGATGAAACAGGTTGAAAAATGGAGGGAGGCAAATGTTAGTTTACATTATCCCCAGGTGCAATGATGTACCTGCCCTTTATGAAATGCTGAGTACCTTTAAATAGAGAGTTAGCCACTCACATTACTGGGCCCCCTATTGATGCATACAGACAGAGCACAATATGAGTAGCAGTAGTTGCAAACAGCAAGACAAGAAATCAGCAGACGGCATGTTTTTAATGTGCTGCCTTCAGCATCATGAATGGATGTGATCCCCACACTGATTTTATTCCATAGCTACCTACATTAATATATGTAGACATTTAAGCAGGAAGGCAGAAATTGACAACTGCTACTCTCCAAAATTAAATGAATGAGTCATTGCGGAAATGTTTAACTTTCATCGCAAAATTACATGTTAGTTATCTACGAATACATGTCATACCTGGATAATGGCATGACACTGTTTTTCAGAGCTGTGTTGTATAAGTTAAATTTAATACTGCAATTATAATTCCAAAACCAAAATACTCTGTGTTGATTAATTTGATGATTACCTTACGCTTAACGGAGAAAAAACGTTTTGATGTGGATACAAGGTATATATCAGTGCCTTCTTATTTAATTGATAGTTTTCAGGAAAAAAGGAGTTGAACAAGTTGAACTAATAGCTTTCATATTTTCTGGTGACCTGTCACCTTTTAATTGCAACACAACTTAACAATAATAAAGCGCTATGTCTTAAGAGCATCTGGAAACCAATCTTATTTATTTTAACAAGCCTGTCAAGTGAAAGCACAATATTCCAACAGCATTAGGGCAAGTACATCTATTTTTCATCTGGTTTATTGCTTTCATTTTTTAAAAATTTCTTACACTTTAATATGAACCTTAAAGTTATGCAGAACCTGTCATAGCCAATGTATCTAACAGGCATTTAAAAGAAGTATTTCAATTGGGTATTCATATGAAGACTCCAGTGATTGCCAAGTTTTGTTACTAATTCATTTGTGGATGGCTATGAGAACTGTATTTTTGAATGAACAAAATAAAGTTTTAAAGAATCCAGCAGAGGAACATCTAGGGTTGTCACAATGACCAAATGCTTTGGTTCATTGGCAGTCACCTTCAAATCCTTCTCATTCTCAATTATGATTATGCATCACCCAGTATTTTCTCTTGCCTGACGTGTCTATCTCTGATGTCCAAAGCATGTGGCAAGAGCCGAAAAATGGTACTGGTATTTTGAATGCTAATTTGCTTTTGGAGAATTGGGTTGGCATTTATTTTCTGGTTTTCTTTTTATATATAGTGATAGAAAGTTCAGTCCAAGTATTGTTAGTTTTGCATTCCTCATGATACAAGTTTTTTTGGGTTGTTACTTATCTTTCCAATATCCTGTGGACATAAGAAGCTGTAATTATTTAGAAGGGTGCAAATTTGACTGCCGATGATATCAAAGATGACAACCATTTCTATGAATTCCTTTTCTTTGAATAGGGAAGCGCTTCTCAAATTTCTCGATCCCAGCCCCCAGCTTGGTCCAGATTCTAGGAGGTACGTCACGAAAAGAAAAAGTAAATCATAAATTACATCATCTCACCTGAATACAGACATCTGACGCCTGTAAATTAAAAACAATTCCGCTCCTGAAAGCTGCGCAGTGAACGTTTTAGAATATGTTTTTGAAGCTAAACTTGCAAAATCTCACATGGCCAGCCTGAAATACTTTTGTTTGGATTGTAGGTCTGCTGCAGGTAGTCTCGGTGACATTAACATTAGAAACCCAAATACTGGCCCTGGTGTCTCAAATTATTTTCCTCCATAAATTTGACTGTCTCATAAGTGTAAACAAAATACTCATAGGGTTCCTTGAGGTGGTGAGAATGATGTTGAGTATCAGGCAAGAGTCTATTAATCAAATTCTTCCAAGAAAAAAAACAAAGAACTGAAGATTCTGGAAATCAGAAACAAAAAGCAGAAATTGCTGGAGAACACTCAGCAGGCCTGGCAGCGCCTGTGCAGAGAAAGCGGAGTTAACATTTGGCTCCAGTGACCCTTCATGAGAACAGTCTGTTCTGAAAGTCAGTTCTGATGAAGGGTCACTGGGCCCAATATGTTAACTCTGCTTTCCCTCCAAAGTTACAGCTGAGTTTTCTCCAGCAAGTTTTGATTTTGAATCAGATTCTTTGTGTTAAGGTGACTTTCTACAATTAAGTCCTCCCTCTTTAAATGGAAATATTGTCTTCTGCCTCCAGTCAGGGTGAATACATAGCTATAGCTACCTGTAGCAAAACCTTCACAGTGTCCCTCGCCTTCAATTTTAGCTGTAACCTCTACAACTGCAGTGAGTGCATCCATGGGGACTATGGCAGAATATAGGCCATCACACAACCCAACTGAAAAATGGCATTGCACCCAACTTTATCTCCGTAGGCTGCAGCTTTGTGCACAGCATCTGCCACCAGCTTTTGTTGCACGTGCAACCGTTTAGCTGATAGGATCAACCAATAGCATTTTTCCCTGAATGTCACAGAACTTAAAACATTAGTGGGTGGCTAGGGAAAACTAAAGCATCAAAGCTAAAGTAGAATACATGCACGTGTCAACAGAAGTGGTGGCCATGTCTGTAGTGTACACAGTGTTCATAGTGCATGTGCTTGAGCAGCATGATAACGTGTGAGAGATAGTAGGAACAACCGATGCTGGAGAATCTGAGATAACAGTATGGAGCAGGAGGAACACAGCAGGCCAGGCAGCATCAGAGGAGTAGGAAAGCTGACATTTCGGGTCAAGACCCTTCTTCAGAAATGGAGGAGGATAAGGGGGCTCTGAAATAAATTGGGGGGATGTTGGGCTGGAAAAGGTAGGTGGGATGGTGATAGCAGGTAGATAGTGGTGGGGATTGGCCAGTGAGGTGGGAGGAGCAGATAGGTGGGAGAGAAGACAGACAGGTCAAGGAGGCGGGGATGAGAGGGACATAGGCTTTGTAGGACAAGATTGTATTCCAGTCAGTCATACAGTCAGAGAGTCACACAGCAAGGAAATAGCAAGGCCACCCTGATCATGTTCCCAAACTAAATGGATCCACTTGCCAGTGTTTGGCCCTTAACCCTCCAAACTTTTCCTATGCATGTACTTATCCAAAAGTCTCTTAAATGTTGTAACTGTATCTGTATCCACCACTTCTTCTGGCAGTTCATTCCACACATGAACCTCTCTCTGTGTAAAACGTTGCCCCTCATGTCGTTTTTAAAACATTCCCCTCTAACCTTAAAAATATGGCCCCTAGTTTTGAACTTCCGCAGCCTAGGGAAAAGACCCTTGCTATTCACCTTATCTATGCCTCTCATGATTTTATAAACATCTATAAGGTCACCTCTCAACCTCCTGCATGCCAGTGAAGAAAGGTCCCAGCCTATCCAGCTTACTTTTATAACTCAAACCCTCCATTCCCAGCACATCCTGGTAAATCTTTTCTGACCCCTGTCTAGTTTGCTAATATTCTTCCTATAGCAGGGAAACAGACTTGCACACACTACTCCGGAAGAGGCCTCACTAACATCCTGTACTACCTCAACATGACATCCCAACTCCTATATTCAGAGGTATGAGTAATGAAGGCAAGCACGCTAAACACCATCTTAACTGCTCTACTTGTGATGTAAATTTCTAAGCATTGTGCACCTGAACCCTTGGTCTTTCTGTTCTACAATACCGCTCGGGCCCAACTATTAATTGTTGAAGTCCTGCCTATGTTTGTTTTACTAAAATGTAATACCTCACATTTATCCAAATTAAACTCCATTAAACAGCCCACTGGCCCAAATGATGAAGGGTTTTTTTGTAATCTTAGATAACTTTCTTCACTGTTCACGATACACCAATCGTGCTGTTATCTGCAAACTTACTAATTATGTCTCCCATATTCTCAACTAAATTGTTTATATAATTGACAAACAAAAGTGGACTCAATACCGATCCCCATGGAATACCGCTGGTCACAGACCTCCAATCTGAGAAACAACCCTCCAACCAACCTCTGTCTCCTACCATAAAGCCAATTTTGTATTAAATTGGCAAGCTCATCCTGAATCCCGTATGTTCTAACTCTACTCATTAGTCTACCATGCAGAACCTTATCATAGGCTTTACTAAAGTCCAAGTAAACAACATCTACTTCGGTGCCCTAAATAATCCTTTTGGTTACTTTCCCAAAACTTCTCTCAAGTTTGTGAGACACAGTTTTCCATGCACAAAGCCACAGTGATTATCCCTAATCAGTGCTTGCCCCTCCAAATGCACATAAATCCTGGAATTCCCTCACTGAGGGCATTGTGGGTCAACTCACAACAAGTGGACTGCAGCAGTTCAAGAAGGCAGCATACCACCACCTTCTCAAGGGCAACTAGGGATGGGCAAGAAATACCAGCCAGCGACACCCACATCCCGTGAATAAATTTTTACAAAAAACTTTAAACATGGGCTGTGGTTTGCCTCTGCCCAGTCCCCTCACGCCTTTTCTTTCTCTTTCCTCTCTGTCTTTCCTTCCTGTAACTGCAAATGTTCTGCTTCTGCTATGCCCCTCCCGCTGTTTCTTTTGACGTCACTTTCTCTCAGTTTCTCCTCTTTTTCTGCACAGGCAATCTGCACACAGCAAGATTCCACAAGCAGCAGTGTGTTGACAGTCCAAATCTTCCGTCAGTCTCTCCAAAAAAGGGCAAAAGTTTCTGAAGAACTAAAGTTTGTGGTATCAATTGGATACCTTTGGGAGAGCTTTCTAGCAAGTGAATTAATTTTTAAATCGCTGTCCATCTTGTGAAGTGGAGAGAAAAATCAGACCACTCACGCACAGCAAGATCCAATTGTCAGTGGAGTAAGCCCAGACAGTTCCTTTCTCTTTAGGCCCACATGTGTCTTTTCTCTCTGTCTCTCTCTGACTGAATAATGATTGCAGTACACTCCGGAATGTCTCTGTCCCACTCTCTCTCACTTTCTCTCCCACTACTTCTGCCCAATTGTAAAATCCTCAAACACTTATGGCCACAACCTCTCTCTCTCCTTCTCCTGTTTGCTGTCCCTGGATGCAAGAATTGACGTTCTGGCACTTGACAAACACAACTTCGCCTGTCTCTCCCTCTCTCCTCTTCCTATCTGATTCCCATCTCTGCTTCTTTCTCCTGATCTCTCATCATCCATTCACCTTTTACACCTTCTCTCTGATTTAAGCCTTCTCTGATCTGTTTCACTCCCACCATTTTGAAGAACTGACCGTTGAGCAGAGGGAGAGTGAGTGAGAGGGAGGGAGGGGTGAGAGAGACTGAGCAATAGTGAGGGCCAGAGGAGGCAGTCTGAGAGACAGGGAGGGAGAGACACCGAGTGAGAGAAAGGGAGACAGAAACATGGAGAGGTGCAGAAACACGAATAAGTTGACAAACTGAGCCTCTATGAACTGAATTTTCAAACTGCACCTCTCATTATAATGTAGGGCACACTGTGGGTGATTGACACTCAGCAAGATCCCACAAGCAGCAATGTGAAATAGTCAAAGGTCCCCTCAGAGACTCGACTCTGTTAAACCCCTCCTTTCAGCTGGAGACTAAGGTATTTATTCCTTATATTGGGGTTTGGTTTAAATTGTTAGCATTGGTTTTGGGACGCACACATTGAGCCAAAATTGATTGGAAGAGAAAGATGAGGAAAACGGGGACAGGAATCCTTCCCTGCAGCCCCAGAGGCATCCCATCCAACCCACGTCCTTCCACACCACTCTCCACCACCCCCCCACCTCAACACACACACATACAAACCTTCCCCACCCTTCAGGTCTCGGAGTTAAATTCAAACCACAGCTGCATCATCACATTTCACCCATGATTCAGTGTGTTCCCTGAATCACCATCCCAGAATGTATTTCTGTCATTCCTACTCTCTCTGGACAGATGTGCCTGGAGCTGGGCACTGACAGGACACTTAAGACACCCAAAGCCTGGGTCTGTACCCCAACCCCTGCCCTTCTGTGTTTTGTTCTTTCTCTCTCCCTTTTGACCCTCACTCATCCCTTTCATTCTCTGTCTCCCTCTTTCTCATTCTTGCCCCATGCCCCTTATTTGGAGAGAGAGATATAGAGAGGGAGGGAGGACAGAAAACAGAGAATGTGGAGGACACAATCAGATCTTCAGTAAATTGAATTAAAATACTCCCCCGAGCTTTTCACTTTATAGTCAAATTCATGGCTCTAAAACAACAACAAGGAATGAAGAAAACAAAGAAACAGTACAGGAACAGGCCCTCTGGCCCTCCAAACCTGCACCAACATGCTGCTCATCACAAATAAAATCCCCATCTCTTCTGAGGACCATATCCCTCTATTCCCATCCTATTCATGTATTTGTCAAGACACCCTTTAAAAGTCACAATTGTATCTGCTTCCACTACCTCCCCTGGCAACAAGTTCCAGGCGCCCACCACTCTCTTTAAAAAAAAAAACTTGCCCCATACATCACCTTTAAACATTGCCCCTTGCACCTTAAACCTATGTCCCCTGGTAAGTGACTCTTCCACCCCAGGAAAAAACTTCTGACTGTGCCACTCTGTCCATGCCCTTCATAATCTTGTAGACCTCTTTCACATCACCCCTCAACCTCCGTCGTTCCAGAGAGAACAACCCAAGTTATTCCAACCTCTCCTCATAGCAATACTCTCCATACCAGGCAACATCCTGGTAAATCTTTTCTGTACCCTCTCCAAAGCCACCACATCCTTCTGGTAGTGTGGTGGCCAGAATTGAACACAATATTCCAAATGCAGCCTAACTAAGGTTCTATAAAGCTGCAGCATTACCTGCCGATTTTTAAACTCAATGTCCCAGCCGATGAAGGCAAGCATGCCATATGCCTTGTTGCCTACCTTTTCCACCTGCGTTGCCATTTTCAGTGACCTGTGTACCTGTACACCTAGATCCCTTTGCCTATCAATACTCTTAAGGATTCTGCCTTTTACTGTATATTTCTCACCTGGATTAGTCCTTCCAAAATGTATTACCTCACATTTTTCCGGATTAAACTCCATCTGCCATCACTATCCGCAATTCCACCAACCTTTGTGTAATTGGCAAAGCTACTAATCAGACCAGTTACATTCTCCTCCAAATCATTTATATATTACAAACAGCAAAGATCCCAACACTGATCCCTGAGGAATACCACTAGTCACAGCCCTCCATTCAGAAATGTGCCTTTCCACAGTTACCCTCTGCCTTCTCTGACAGTTTTTTTATCCATCTTGTGAGCTCACCCTTGACCCTGTGCAACTTTACCTTCTGTATCAGCCTGCCATGAGGGACCTTGTCAAAGGCCTTACTGAAGTCCATGCAGACAACATCTACTGCCCTACCCTCATTGACCATCTTCGTCACTTCCTCAAAAAACTCAATCAAGTTAGTGAGACACGACCTTCCCTTCACAAAACCATGTTGCTTCTCGTTAATATGCCCATTTATTTCCAAGTGAGAGTAAATCCTGTTTCGAAGAGTCCTCTCCAATAACTTCCCTACCACTGACGTAAAGCTCACCAGCCTGTAATTAGCTGGATTATCCGTGCCACCCTTCCTAAACAAAGGAACAACATTGGCTATTCTTCAATCCTCTGGGACCTCCCCTGTAGCCAGTGAGTATACAAAGATTTCTCTCAAGGCCCAAGCAATTTCTTCCCTTGCCTCTCTCAGTATTCTGGGGTATATCCCATCAGGCCCTGGGAACTTGTCTACCTTAATGTTTTATTAATGATTCTGACATTTATGATGCAGAGATCACACCAGACCCCAGTTTAGGGCCGTTTAATTTCAAAACCCTCAAAATAATTCATTCAAACCAGTGCACAACAGGATCCCACAAACAACAATGTGAGAGCTGCCAGATTATGTGCTTCACTTACACTGGTTAAGGGATTAGTTCTGTCTCCAGGAACACTGTGACAGACAGTGCTTTTGTTTGACAAATTCAAAGCACTTCCCCCTTTCTCTCCCGGCTCCGTCGATCTTTGATCTCTTTCTCACTCTCTGATTTAATCTGGTACCCCAAAATCATTGTTTATTTTTGACAATGCTAATAAACCAAACACTTTATTTTCATGCCAGCAATGCTGCAGTCAATGACACACCGTGAGATCCCACAGGCGGTCCAGAATGGGCTTAAATCCTAATTTATGTTCAGCAAGAGACTGCTGATTCCTTTAGGACTCCCATTCTTTTTGAAAGAAAACTCACCCTCATCCCAGGATGTAATCTTGTGGATCACTCTTTCCAACAGCAAGTGGCTGGAGCTGGGCAATAACAAGAGACTGGAGACCCCCAAATCAGGTATTTCTTTAACTGAAAACAAAAAGTGCTGGAAATCACAGCTGGTCATGCAGCATCCGTGGAGAAAGAGCGAGATAACGTTGCAAGTCTAGATATCTCCTCATCAGAACTCTGAGCCTCCGGGAAATGTACCTCTTTCCCAGCCTGGCTAGCACCCCATGCCATTTCATCCTCTTTGTCATGTTTCCTCTCTCACCCTTTGCTCGCATTCCACTCCTTTAGTGATAATCGGGGATGTTGCAAACAAAACCCCTTTGTATCCTTCAATCTCTCCCAGCTTCCCCCATGCTCTATGTCCACATTTTTTTGACTCCTTTGTCTTCAAAATCACTTTTGAGCTGCTAAATAGAGACGAACAAACTGCAGATGCCAAGGTAGACAAACAGGAGGCTGGAAGAACACAGTAAGCCAGGCAGCATCCGTGGATGGAAGGAGAAGTCAATGTTTTGGTTATTACCCTCCTTCAGGACTTGATGTGGGGCTTGGAGGAGCTGCAGGTGAGAAGGGAAGGGTTGTAGCGGAATGGTGGTGATAGGTGGACACTGGTAGTAGGTATGACCTGGTTGGTCAATGGGAGGAATGAATCCGGTTGGTGGCTGGGAGGGAGGGTCAGTAGGTGGAATGGAAAGGAGGAGGTAGGGCTGGAAAGGGAGCCGGGGTAGGGGGGGCGTAGGTGGGAAGGTTATTTGAAATTAGGGAACTCAATGTTGAGTCCTCCGGGCTGTAGGGTGCCCAGGCAGAAGATAGGGTGTTGTTCTTTAAATTTGTGTCATGAGTCACTGCAACACTGGAGAAGGCACAGGATAGACATGTCGGAGGGGCAAGTTGAAATGGGCAGTGACTGGGAGGTTGGGCTTATAGTTACGGACGAGGTGAAGATGCTCGGTGAAACGGTCAACTGGTCTGCATTTGGTCTCACCAACGTAGGGAAGACCACATTGGGAGTACCAGACAAGGTTGGAGGAGATGCGGGTGAAGCTCTGTCTCACCTGGGAAGACTGTTTAGGACCCTGAATGGAGGCAGTGTGTGGGCAGGTGTTGCATCTTTTATGGTTAAGGTGGAAGGTACTGGGGTGGGGGTTAGAGTGGTTGGTGGGGAGTGTGATGCTAACTAAGGAGCTGCGAAGGGAATGGTCCGTGCGAAAGGCAGAGAGGGGTGGGGAGTGGAAAATGTTCTGGGTGGTCTCTTCAAAGGATGCCCACTTTGAAGAAGTCCTCTGTCTCTATCAGACATGAACTCAGTGAGTCCCTTTCTCACTGTCACACTGCTGTGACCTCTTCAGGCCTTCAGCTCTTTGACCACATCATGAAACAAACCCACTACTATAGCCACGTGACCTTCCTCAGCTCCTGCCTTCACCACCACCTCATCCCTTCAGCCCTACAGGTACATTTTAAACCCTCAAAATTTGGACCTACCTTTGATAGTCCATACTCACAACACCTTCAATGCCTCCAGAAACAATTCTCTCTCCGGATTCTCCGCTCAACCTTCTCTGCAATGTGCCAGCACCTCTACTCCCTCCCTTCAGCCCTCTCCCAGCTCAAGGCCTCCCTTTCTCAAACTTGAGGAGGACCTCTACTCTTCTATATCCGACGGAGAAAGCACACACTCAATAAACGGCTTTTCTACTTCATATCGGGCATTAAAAATCGCTAGTTCGCAAGACTCACCTCTACACACCTCCAGTCGGATAACCCACTCACCATTTAAAATCCGTGCCCCGTTTCTGGACACCTCCAGCAACACCCCCCACCCGCCAACCTGCAATACTGCCACCGCTATTGTGCATGTGCAGACCTCATCCTGCACTGGGCCTCTCCGGTCTGACGCCACTTCCAGTTCGTATGCTGCTTCCAATGCCGGTCCAACACCCAAGCCTCTGCAAACATCTACTGGGACCCACAGGTACTCACCTTCAACTTCCGTCTCTGCTCCGGACAACTCCTCAAACGTTGCCCCAGATTCTGCTGACGAAATATGTGGGACCTGCATCACCTTCTCTATAACTTCTGCCTCCACTCTGGACTCTGCCCACTCTCCAATCAACACATGGACTCCTATCCCCAGGGTCATTCCTGGGTCTGACTACCCAACTGCAGCTAGCCAGCACACTTCTCCCTCCTCCTCTCTCCACCCCCAGAATACACCCTACCCCTCCACCTCTCCTTCCCCCACTCTACCACATCCCTCCCACGCTCTTCCATCCCATCCAATCCTCCATCCTACTCCCCAGCCTAATACACTCCCACCCTCCTCTCGCTCCCACAGCTACTACCGCCACCAGACTGGGTCCAACCCTCACCCATCACATGCCTTTCACCCAATCCCCTCCTTCAGCCTCCTCAAGAATCTCCCAAAACCTAATCCCTGAACCTTGCTGCACATTCACCATCTGACCCCCAACCTCCGACCTCAAACTCTCTGTGGCTGAACGGTCTGTCCTCAGGAAAGGGCATGGTTCATGCCCCTCTGCCCCCACCTCAATGAGTTCCATGTCCGCCACAATGTGGAGCTCTTCTTCCACTGCCCCCGCCTCCATGCCTCCTTCTTCAATAAAGGCTCCGAACCACCCTCCAGGGATCCCTTCTCCTGCTTCCAACCTTCCTTCTCTTCTTGGAAACCTCCTCACAGCCTCTTACCTGCCCTATATTGCTTACTGCCAATGTGACATTGACTGCCTTGATTTATCCACCAGCCTCACCCACGCCAACCTCACCCCCTCAGAACATGCGGCACACCACTCTCTCTGCACGCATCCCTGATTCACTATCAAATCCGCTGGCAAAGGCAGAGTAGTGATAGTCTGAAGGACGGACCTTTACGTCTCAGAGGCCAAACACCAACTCTCCAGCACTGTGTCCTACCTCCCCCTTGACCACAACCCCACCATGGCCCATCAAGCCACCGTCTCCCACATTGTCCATGACCTCATCGCCTCCAGTCATTTACCCTCTACCGCCTCCGAAGTTATCATCCCCCAGCCTCGCACTGCCTGGTTCTACCTGCTCGCCAAGATCCACAAGCCCAACCACCCCGGCCAACCCATCGCCTCTGCATGCTCATGCCCCACCGAAATCATTTCTTTCTACCTCAACTCCATTCTCCCCTCCTTGGTCCAGGCACTGCCCACCTACGTCTGGGACATGAACCACGCCCTCCTCCTCTTCAGAAACTTCCAGTTCCCTGGCCCCCAACGCTTCATCTTTATTATAGACTTTCAATCTCTATACACATCCATACCGCACAAGGATGGCCTGCAGGCCTTCCATTTTTTCCTCTCCAACAGGCCCACCCAGGTCCCTGCACACCACCCGCCCCCACCGATCAAAACCCTCCTCCGCCTCGCCAAATTAATCCTCACCCCTCAATAAATTTTCCTTCAATTCTTTCCACTTTCTCCAAATCCAGGTGGTTGCCACGGGCACTCGCATGGCCCCCAGCTATACCTGCCTGTTTGTAGGTTATGTCAAACAGTTCTTCTTCAGTACCTACACTGGTACTGTTCCCTAACTCATCAGCTGTTACATCGATGATCGCATCGGTGCTGCATCCTGAACCGGAGCTGTTCACTGACTTTACTAACAACTTCCACCCCACCCTCAAATTCATTTGGCCTATCTCAGACACATCCCTCCCCTTTCTTGACCTCTCTGTTCCCATTTCTGGTGATAGTTTGCAGACCAACATTTCCTATAAACCCATAGACTCCCATAGCTACGTGGACTATACCTCTTCCCACCCTGTATCCTGCAAAAAAAGCTTCATCCTGTTTTCCTTATTCCTCTGTCGCATCTGCTCTGACAAGGAGACGTTCCACTCTCAAGCATCCCAGATGTCCTCCTATTTCAAACAACGTTCTTTCCCCCCACCCCGTGTCATCCAGACAGCTGCCTGGCTTGCTGTGTTCTTCCAGCCTCCTGTTTGTCTATCTTGTGCTCCTAAATGTTCTGATCTCCCCATTAAAATAGATGGCGAGTCATATTGTTAAACAATTAAAAACATCCCACGTGCAATCAACAAGAGAAAGCTGAAGAGGGGTTGAGAGAGGAGTCGGAGCTAGAAATACTGAGGGGTCCCATCCCAGAAATTCAGTAAATTGAATTGAATTGGCCAATCTGCATCTTATTTATGTGACTGTCAAAATGTATCATATTGCCTGATACACATCACACATTACTCTGACATTCTAACAAGTCTTCAGAGAATTTTTCACATTTAGGGTTTTAATTTCCTCTTTGGGGAATCCTGTCTGTGAGGCAGGATTCGTATCAAATCACAAGGCCTGGTTAATTTAACAATAGGCTTCACGCCTGTTTTAAAACTACTGGGCTACAATCTGACAGTACCCAGTTAACCAGAGGCCCCGAGAAACCAGATCCTGACAGAAGAAATTAAAAGTCGAGCTAACGAATAAGCACAACTCACTTGCGCTCCACGTGGTGCAGCCTGTTGATCAGACTTCGCGAGTGTGTCCCTGCTGCAGGATGTTCTTGATCACCTGCTCGCAAATTTTCTCCTTTGAATCTTCAAGTGAGCAAAATGGGGTGTTGCCACAGTCAGTCCTGTGGCTGGGCCGTTTCTCACTCAGAGGAAGATTTGCTAGAATGTCCACCCTGGTCCAGGAGTGTGTGAGAGTACAAGCGTGTGACAGTGTGTATGTGAGCATGACAGAGAGAGAGAGAGAGTGTATGCGTGTGTGTGTGTGTGTGTGTGTGTGTGTGTGTGTGTGTGTGTGTGAGAGAGAGTGAGTGTGTGTCAGAGTGTATATGTGAGCATGTGAGAGAGACTGTGTGAGTGTGAGTGAGACAGAGACAGTATGAGAGTATATGTGTGTTGCGAGGGTGGGGGTATGTTAGTCAAATAGTTGGCTTGTATCACATCTTAGCTTTAATGCCCTTCCAGTCCGGAATTGGATCATGGTCAGTTCTGGAAATCAAGTAAAATTTGACCTGCCTTTCCAGTTGGTCATAGAATCCCTACAGTGTGGAAACAGACCCTTCGGCCCAACAAGTCCACACTGAACCTCAGAGCATCCCACCCAGACCCATCCCCCTATGACCCATCTAATCTACACATCCCTGAACACTACGGGCAATTTAGCATGGCCAATCCACCCAACCTGCACATCTTTGGACTGTGGGATGAAACCGGAGCACCCGGAGGAAACCCACGCAGACACGAGGAGAACGTGCAAGCTCCCCACACATAGTCACCCAAGGGTGGAATCGAACCCAGGTCCCTGGTGCTGTGAGACAGCAGGGCTAACCACTGAGCCACCGTGCCGCCCCACGTTGGTCAGTTGGAATATCCTGCAAAGTCTGTCCAGGAAATCAGTCACAAAAAATCAGTGAGGAGGATCAGCCAAACGTGAATTGGTGTTACCAGAATCTGTTCTTGGCATCGAGACAACAACGGTAATCACCAAAGCCTCTGCACAGCTTAAAGGGTGAGGTGCAGTAGGAGCAGAGCTATCACACAGGAGGAAAGTTTTTTGTCATTGAATCAGAAATCAGCCATCTACAAATGAATGAGAACCATGGCAACAACGACTCAGGCTGTGCCAAGCCATCATGCTCCATCTATGCTAGTTTCGATGACCTGCAGTCACAAGGACTGAGTGGCAATCCCACCGTGGTAGCCCTAAAGTTAGCAGCTACCATTCATTTCTTTGTCAGCAGACCATTTCAGGGAGCTACTGGTGACCTTTCGTACACTGCATTTCATAGTCTTGTACTCATAATGGCATCTGGGATGTTACATACTCTGTTTTCCCAACAGACCTCATAGTCACCTACTTTCACCTTGACAACTGGAGTCAGACAGCCATGTCATTCGGACTCTCAGCCATTACTAGCTTCTCCCAGGTGTGGTGTGAATTGAGTGTACCCGCATCGCAACCAGAGCACCCCAACATAAATCAGCAAAAAGCAGAAAAGGATTCCATTCCCTTAATGTTCAAATCATTTGTGAACACAATGGGCCAAAAATGTGTGTCAACACTATCCAGGGAGCTACCATGACTCATAGATCCTGGAATACTTAAGTGTCAGTGTTTTTCAAGAGGTTTCAGCCCATATAAGGTTGTTTGCTTAACAAAGAGGGATCCCACCATCAGACCTCTCTGTCCATACCTCTAAAAATTCATCAAACTGCCCTGCTGAGGAGATTTACAATTCTACCCATATTTCAACAAGCCCATTGAAACCAGACCATTGGTCTCCTGAAAATAAGGCACAAATGCCTTGATCAGTCAGAGGAAGTGCCATGCGATAAAGCCCAGGGAGGGTGTCCTGCTCCAAAATGGTGGATTATGCTTTCCAAAGAGGGGATGTATTGGCTGAGGAGGAGATTCAGCTGCCAGAGGAATCCTCTGAGGAGGAAGGTGTTGGTGAGGATCCTACGATGGGCCAGGAGGAACATCAACAGAAGAAGATAGGATACTGGTTCACCAAACGTAAGAAGCCAGAGACAACCCATACGACTACCCACTTCTAGGATGATTGTTGAGAATTTTTCCCGGTTAGTATTTCATTTGAACATGTCAGCCTTCTGTTTGCTGTATGCAACATTTCTCAAGGATTGAACTGGTTTTCAATTTGGTTTAGCCATGCAATAAAATGTTAAAGATGTTCCTTTCAGCTGTGGTCCTGATCGCCTCATCTCTGTTTTCCCTGGAATCATAGTTCAATCCATTGAGCTGTCATGGCCACACACTCCTGGATGGTTGCACTAAAATGACCCTTGCATCAAAAACACGTTAGTCACTTTTAGCAATTCCACTCTCTGGCGAATACTACTGAGTTGTCTCATATCCTGAAATTGCTCCATTAGGTGCTTCAAACCCTCACTATTGTTACAAACAGACTGCCAAAATGTTTCCCCAAGATAAAGCCTATTCTGTCAGTGACTCCATCGAAAGCAGTCGTAAAGAAACATCATTGAGTCAAGTGGCCAACATTTGCTCCTTAGGAAGCATTTGTGTCAGGGGCAAATAATACCAGGCGTTAGGCCTTCCTTCTGCTTCAGCACATGTCATTCACTGAATCACTCCTGGAACATCTTGCTTGTATAGGTAACTCAGCAAAAGACACATGATCATACAAGATAACACACCATAGACATTGACCGATGTGAGGCCTTTGATCGTATTGAATAATGGAATGTGATTGAAGGGTTATACTCCTGCTGTCATTTCACATGTTCCTTTATCCCTCATGTCTGTTTTGGCTCAATTTCCTCTCATCTTAAATTAATGTCATTTTGTTTGCAATCCTTCCTCCAAAGGGAATGGTTCCACTCCACCTCTTCATTCTGGATCTTGCATGATTTTGAACACCTCTCTCAACTTTCTCTTTTCTAAGGAGACTAATTCTAGCTTCTTGAATGCAGCCATGTAAAATAAGTCCCTTGCCTCTGAAACCATTCTCATAACTCATTTTTACACTGTTGCTTAGGCCTTCTCAACCCTCCTAAACTGTCATGCCTAGATTAGAAGAATTCTCTAGTCCAGACTGAAACAATGTTTAAGAATGGCCTTTGATAAGTTCCTTGTTTTCATACACTTTGCCTCAATTTATAATGCCTACAATCTTTTTTCACTTAGGCATTTCTATCACCTGCCATTTTAAATGGTTTGCATGTGGATAGAAGGTAGTTTGTATTTCTTCCCCCACTTTTAAAATGGTATCCTTTATGTTAAATTGATTCTCCTTGTTCTTCCTATCAACAAGTCATCACTTCACAATGCTCTGCATTAAATTTCATCTACTCTGCCAATGTCCTCATGAAGCTGATGGCCTAGTGGTATAATCACTGAACTGTTAATCTAGATACCCAGATAACATTCTGGGGAGCTGGCCTTGAATTCTGCCACAGCAGATTGTGAAATTTGAATTCAACACATATCTGGCATTAAGAGTCTAAGGATGACTGTGGATTGATTGTTGGGGGAAAGAAAAGCATCTGGTCCACTAATATCCTTTAGGGAAGGAAACTGCCATCCTTACCTGGTATGGCCTACATGTGACTCCAGACCCACGGCAATGTGATTGACTCTGAACTGCCTTCTGGTCAATTTGATGGGCAATAAATGTTGCCTAGCCAGTGATGCCCTCACCCTGTGAATGAATGAAAAAAAGTCTGTCACTAGTCTTTTCACAGTTCACAATATTTTCCATTTTTGTATCATCTGAAAATGTTAAAACTGCGCAAACATATATTACACAAATCTTATGGTTTGAGTTTACAGATAGTGACAAATTTACTACTGACAACAGTAAATGTTTTTATATCATTTTGTTTTACCCTTGGAGTTTTCTTTCATACGTATTTTTTGCTGAACATCTGTGTTTACCAATTTGCTATGGTGTTGAAGACTGAAGTGTGAATGTACTCATATGTGCTGATGTAAGCAGGCAGGTACGTGCTAACAGAACTGTGGCTATAAAAGGTACCCGTTGCTAAAGTGTTAATCAAAGCCATAACTTTAGAAAGTGCTTGGAACAGAAGGAAAACGTGAACCCGTCATTTGTTTACTTATTTGGCATCTGCTGCATTTAAAAGCAACTGCTTTAGCCACGGTATAGGCTAATCATATCTTAAATAAGACAAATGTATTTGGTACGTCAAAGAAGTCATCTAATTAAATAGGCACCTGAAGTATAAAATAATTCCAGGGTGAATTCCATGGGTGACATTGAGACTCAATAATGGCATATGTGTTCCTGATTTGGGCCATTACCTTTGCCATTTTATGGAGGCCAATTAGCGTGTCCTTGTTAAAAAAAAACTACCACTTATTCTGCAGCAAACAGGCACACTTTTAAGAATGCAGTTTAAGTCTTGATGGTATGGAAGGAGCTCATAATTAATTTAACTGTACTCCTAACTTGAGAGATGCATGAATACTTTTTCAGGTCTTGGTACAACATCAAATCACAGCTTGCAATTTAGCACTTGGCAACAAAACAATTTGTAAAATCAAAAAAAAAAAGTATGTCGACTTTAACCTAATTTGTAGATGTCGCCTTCATATCAGCAAATATTAATATCCTGGTTTAAACATAAATGGAACATCAATCAACACGACACATTAAGATGAAAATGAAAAAGCCAGTCAATCTGTAATGTGGAGTTTGTAAGTCAAAGGTCGTAAGTCAAAGATACTAAGTTGTGTTTTTTTTCCCCAGAAAGGATCCTGATGGCTTGGCAAAACTATGATGGTGTAAATCAATTTTCCTGTATTTTGAAGGAAAAAAAATGACTGATTATGCACTCAATCTCTGAAGCACTGGATAAAAATCAAAGCTCTGGGAATTGGGTCCATATTTTGAATATAAAAGGAGATCACAGTGAGCAACCCTGGAAAAAAATATGATGCGCAAATGTGAGTTTTTAAGGTGCTATAATCTGGATTGTTTCATGTTGTTGTTGCTTTCGAAATGTAATGCAGTTTGATTTTCCCCAAACTCTGCAGCGTTTACAAGAATGATAGGATATCTAACTGAGGTGTATAAAACACGAAAGTGGATTGGCAAAGACACATGGGCAATCTAGGTCATAGTCTTAGGATATTTAAAACTGAGATGAGAAGAAATTACTTCCCTCAGAGGGTCATGAATCTGTGGAGTTCAATTACCCCACAATATGGTGGATGCTGAGAGTAAATTTAGAGGAGGTGGAGTTTTAATTAGTTGTGCGTTGAAGGGTTAGGGAGATTTGACAGGAAAGTGGCGTTGAAGCTGTGATGAGATCAGCCACGATCTTATCAAATGTTGGAGCAGGCTCAAGGGGCTGAATTACCTCATCCTGCTCCTAGTTCTTAGGTTTTTATGCTCTAGATGTCACTTCCTGTGTGAAAATCTTAGAATTGGACTAACATTATAAAGGCTAAAGGGAGTTTTTTTTTTCCTTTTTTTGCTCAGGTTTAGCCCTTTGAAATACAAAGAGTAGGTTCTGAAGAGGGCAAAGCGATAGGTGACATTCTAGAGAATAGAATGTTTAAGTTATTTTGTTGAAAACGTCCCTTTCGGAGGATAAAATAATAACAGACCATGTTTAGAAACCAAACTATGGAGGAGGGATAAAATAATTATGTTGGAACAGAATTTTCCTAAGTTTTCTTCAAACTGGGAGAAAGCACAAGTTTAGATTCACTTAGGTTATTTTTGTGACTGATATCCAGAAGAAATACCCTGCACATTAATTTGTTGTTTCATATCCACCAAGGTATTGAGGCTGAGGCCTCACAAATGTAGCAGATATAACGTGGACATAATGTGACTTACAGATCAGGCAGGGTAGAGCTCTCTTCCCCTTGTCTAATAGTGAGATTTATCCCTGCCCTGAAGATCACACATTCTTGTGTTGGTATAACACTTCCATTTACCATTATCTTTAATTATCATTGTAGAAATTATCAAATCTCACCTCCTGCAATGGATATAATGTAAGGCTCATGGACTTTGTTTCTGTCTTAGCAGAAACACATGGACACTACCTCAGAGATATTTTACATGCTTTTTTGAGTAGGTATTAAAGAGGAAGAAAAATGCCCTGGCTGCCAAGTTTGATGAGCATCCAAAGTCTGAAATCCGGATCTTCACTTCAGAGCATGGGAATTTTTATACCTCTGTCTCAATGATCGTGGGCCACAGCGTTTTCCAGGTCTCCAGGCTACAAGTGGGCTGCTGTCTCTAGCAGAAGGTCTGATTTGGAAATGGAGGTGGGCCAAGTCCTGAGCAGGAGTAATGAAAGTCCCTGCTCGTTCCCAAAAAATCGTCTTCTAATGAAATCAATGGTTGATAATCACACAGTTGTGCTTCTGGCCATTTTAATCCTACCTTGTCTGATATTACTTGCTTTAGAAATGAAACCCTCAGAAGCTGTTGAATAGCTCACGGAACTTCCCAAATAAATGGACTCTTTAAAAGAAAAAAAAAACAAGCTATTTACACGGAGTCAATCTACAAAATGACTAAAGTGATTGCAACCAAGAGCCCATAAAACTCCTCAAGAAAACAAACAAATTTCAGAACTCCCTACTTTAACAGATGTCTGGATTGAATATAGAAAAAGTTATGGTAAAGCTTGATCTAGTAGACATAGCTATCAAACTTAGCTATCATTTCATTGCTGTAGCATATATTAACATCTTATTTATTTCATTTTTTAAAATTAATATAAAGATGTTATTTTCCCCAATTTTAAAATGTCGATCTTTTACTTGAAAGCTTGACAGTTGGCGGATGTCACAATCTGGCACATATTGTTTAATGGTTTGTTATATCTTCCAATCACTGTACTATGATTATTCATCATAATGAACAGCTTGGCTATAGAATGCCATGATGAACTGTGAAGGATTCAAAATCATGTAAGCAGCTTTTTAAATTCTTCCGATCTCCAATCCATGGTTCATGCCTCCATGCAGATAGAGTAGTACACAGCAGCTGCTGAAGTCAGGCCACTTAATATAATTTTAAAAAAAAAAATCTTACTCAAGAATGGCTCTCAATGAACACAAAATGCTTTCAATTGTCTAGTTAGTTGGAAAGGCAGGTCCAGAGAACAAAAAAAAAATCTTCCACAGTCACATGAAAATGGCCAAGGTTGGAAACAGAAGCACAGAGGATTGTTGTGATGCAGTGATAGTGCTGCTGCTTCTGAGCCAGGAGGCCCAGATACAACTTCAACCTGCTCCAAAGGGGTGTATTAAACTAGTTGATCAGAAACTATCCAGGGAAAAAGAAATAGGATCTCTGAGTGCACTGCTCAGCAGCCATTTTTTTTCAGTCCTGTATAGTTCGTTCCCCATCAGGATCATGAAATTCCAGACCTCATCTTTAGATGCCATCTTCTAATTACGCTAGGAGGAGTTCGACATTATCAAGGTCTTATAACCATTGGGCTCACATATTTTTATAGTGTTAATCTGTAAATACATATGATTGGTTCCCAGTTTTATCCATTTCTTTGTTCTCCTGATTTGCTTCAACATTTAGAGGTGTTACCACAACAGTGCTTGTTGCTGGTCAGCGACTTCTGATTTCAAAACTATATCGATCTGATTCCATAGCAACCAAGATTTCATCCTTGGTAAGCAGCTACCACTATGTGATAATGTCAGTTAAAGTTCCTTTCTGCTCTTGTTTCACAACTCACAGTTGAAGTCATTTAGCTGTCAGTAAATTTCCTGTTAAGGACTTTTAAAGTAAATTGAGGTGGTGAAGCAAAAGTCTCAGAGCAATTTTATGCTTCACATCTTACATTGTTTAAGGGAATTATATGGTAAAAATCTCATGCTATATCAAGAGACCATATCTTAGAGTTTGCTTTGTCAATACAACCTCCAATGGACATACATCCTCTATTGGTTAAGTGCTTAGCCTAAAACATTTATGTCCTTTGAGGACGAATGAAAATCAATACCATTGTGAAAAAAACTGCTCAAATTCACTTGGCAGAATTTTCTAGATTTCCAAATGTGTGTAAAATCCGGAAGAATCATAGGAAAAGGCAGGTGAGGCGCAAGTTGACATCAGGAGTGATGAGTGACATTTTCCAAAAAAAATCCAGATATCAAGACAAGATTCTCAATAGGGAATGATCCCTAGAATCAGGAATTATTAAATTGAATTAGACTGAATTAAATTAGCTTTATTTTCACATGTCTTCAGATGAGTACAGTGAAAAGTTTACAAGTTGCCACTTACGGTGCCACTTTAGGTATGAAGGTTATTCAGTACAACTTCCAAGGGAGAAAATAAATAGAAAATAAAGAAGTAAAAAGTCGAGCATTGCAGATTGGAGGAATAACTTAGAAAATAAGCGAATAATGAGTTCAAAACAATGGTCCTTCCAACCCAGTCCATGCTGGCACCTAGCCTCTTATCTGCATGAGGCCCTGACTCCAGACCATGCCAGGCTTCACCTTGAGGTCCTTGAGGCCGGGCGACTGCTCTTGAATCACATCTAGACCGGAAGTCCACGTTGAGGCCATGCTGGGGCTGAAAGACCAGTATAGGTCGTTGAAAGACCGTCACGATGGGCCTAGAGACCTTCACACTGGGCTGCTGAGAGACCACCATGCTAGGCCAGGACACCACTATGCCAGACTGAGAGGCCACCACATATGCCAGGAGGCCGCCCAGCCGAGCCAAGAGGACACTATAGCATGCTGAAAAGCCGTGCCAGGCCTGGAGGCTGCCCTTAGCAATAGAAAATCTTGCCTCATTAATACATAGATTTCAACTGTATCTCAGGGCAGATAGAAACCAGACACTGCAAAATCCTGACATGAAAGTCAGAGCAGGTACCTGGCAGTTCCACGAATGTTTCTGCAGACCTCCATCTTGGACACCTGGCAGCAATTCTGCAAAGGCACATTCGAGGGCACCAGCCATATGCATCCCATCGACACTTGCTCTTAACAGAACCAACCCATTTTCTGTTACCAGCACTTACCATTAATAACACCTACTCTTAATCTCTATCACTCCTCTACTACCATTAAGTCTCCCTTTGCCTTTTGCTCTGGATATCTTCTCCATCTGTTCCACTTGGTCTTCCACTTCACTTTATCAACAACATAAATACTATCATTTTTCTAGCCCCCTTCATTTCTCGAGTCATATTGAAATCAAAATATGAACTGTTTCTCTCTCCATATGTGCTGGCAGCTGACATGCTATCATCCCTGAAACATCATGGCATATTTTCAATCAACTGTCAGCACACGTCTATGCTGTAATGACCCACTTCAGAACATACCAGCAAGCATCATTAAAATGCTGCTACAAGGACATATAGATCACAAGGACAGACACCCAGTTCATAGGTTGCGTCTCAGGGCTGCTCTCTTGCACTCTGAGCTCTCACTAACTTAGGGGCTATCTGAATGCTCACGGCATCCCTGTCTTGCCTTGCCATGTCTTTAGCACTGCAGCCAAAGCTTTAAGTCTCACAGTCCTTCTGTCTTGACTTGCTGTATTTAGCACAGGCACAGAGCCAGGCTGCTTGTCAAACTTGACAATAATGATCATTGCAGGGGATGGGCAACTTGCTGTCCTGCACAGTGCTAACTCAATCTCATATAGCTACTAATGTGGCAAATGCAATTCATACAACATTCACTCCACTCTTACAAACTGAAAGCAAAGCTTCCACTCTTGTGCCCCTATCAAACAATCCAGGGCCAGGTACAGCATGGAGTTAGATATAGAGCAAAGCTTTTTAACATAAAGTAATTATTCCTCTACTCTTTTAAACAGAAAGTGAAGATCCTTTAACACTGCCCTCTTCAAATACACCCAGTTCAAGGACATGACAGGGTTAGGTACAGTGTAAAGCCTCCTCTACTTTATCAAAACTATGGGTTTATAGGGCTGGGAGAAGAAAAGTTCATATGCATAGAGTACTTACACTGTACTGCTATGTATTTGTTACATGACTGGTGCTGCAATTCTACCAAGTGTACCTATCTCAAATTATAAGATACTCGAGGGGAATTTGATCATTTCTTCAGCAGAGTACGACAGATTTGAGTAAATCTATATTTTGTTTATCAATATGCCATAAAGCACTTACTGCTTGCACGCACCAACATTACAGCATACCCTCCAAAGATGGACTAAATGAACTACAATAGCAGTTCAGCTGAACACACAGTCCAACTAGTCAATGGTAACAGCAAAGTGATGATTCAACATACTTCCAACAGGTTGTGTTGACATTTCCCAAAATCAAGTACATTGTGCCAAATTAATAAATCGTCAACAAAATTAGAAATGTTGGCAACACAGATTTTGCAAATGGAGCACTCATGCACACAGTCGAAAAAATGGTTACCATTAATTTGTATTATTCAACACAGGATTCAGAATAACTTTTGTTGCTTTAAATGAATATGGTGTAAAAGGTTTTTTACTTAATCAGCACAGGTTGTCAAGCTGAAATAACAATAAAATTGGCAATGAAAAATTATCTGGAGGAAGTTGAATTGTCTTTCACTTTTTTACCACCCAAGAGATAGTTTTGTCACTCTTATATTACATTTGGATGCTTATTAAATTTTGCCTGCTTTAAGGCACAGTATGAGAAAAGTATAATGACCAAGTAATTGGGCAAACTTATTTGACAAATGATTTTAAAAAAGCAAGACTTTTAGATAATGATCTTAAACATTGCCTTGTAACCGATGCAGAGCATGACAGAGTTGGATAATGCATTGACTATAAAGGCAGATTACGCCAGGCAATAAAATCATTTATCTTTAGATAATGGAGTTTTAAGTTCAATTCAAGTGAAAATCTGAAAGGTTTATGATATTTGTGAATTCCAAGAATGTAGTGCATGCCACTGAAGGATTATTTGATCAAATAAATTGTCTATCAGGAAAATAAGACATTCTAATGATGAGTATTTCAAATGACTTTGAATTAAAGAGAAACTTCAATGAAATTTTTTGCTTAAAGATCTGGAATTTGTGTAAAAGCATAGCACAACCTATCTTCTCACGTCTTGTTTTCAATGATCCAAATGAAATAGTGGAAGATGGCAGAAATCATAACTATAAAACAAAAATGCTTTGAAAAGGCAGGTCCATCATATTGATACCTGGACCAAATAGAATATTTGGAAGAATACTTGAATTAAAAAAGGTAACAATATAAAGGCACTGAGGTCAAAATATCATGCAATTCAGTTAGAGCTAGTACAATGGCTGAAAAAATTTCTGATTTTTAAAAGCTCAGAAGCATAATGACGGGGATAGAGAAGTGTGTTACCTTGAGAATTGTATTTTGAGAGTATTATATTAGAGACTAATGTGAATGAAAAATTTCAAGCACCATTTACAATGAAAGCCAATAATTCTTTGAAAGCATGTATTCAGAAGACGGGTTAAAAAGACTGGGTGATACAAAGATTAGCAAATTGGAATGGGCTTTGCATGTCAGCATCCACTTGGCTGGGCAGGTGATTTACTCATTGTGGTTAATAGTTAAAAACAAATAAAAATGTCACAGTGATTTGGTGATAGACAAGAACAAGTTTGGTTATATGTGATAGCACTTTCTGGTCCACAAAGAAAAAGTACATTGGTCCACATTTCCATGGAGTCAGCTTGAATCAAATAAGGAACAAAAACAGAAGTTGCTGGAAAAGCTCAGCAGGTCTGGCAGTATCTGTGAAGAAAAAAAAAATCAGAGTTAATGTTTCGGGCCCGGTGACCCTTTCTCAGAACCTCGGTCAAATGAGGTTTCACGTAGAACTTGGGAATGTTAAGGGGGCAGCCATTTTACTTAGAAGTGTATTATAGGCCCCCAATGAGTCAGCGGGAAATAAAGCAGCAAATATTGTAGACAGTACACAGAGCTGTGTAAGTGTAATAGCCAGGTAATCATACTAGGGGATTTCAACCTTCTCAACATAAATTGAGATAGCCATAGTGTTAAATATTTTGAGGAGGCAGATTTCTTGAAATATATACAGTGAAGTTTTTTGCAACAACATTTAGATGTGGCGCCATGCTGGATCTTGTTCCGGGGAAAGAAGTCAGACAAGTATTCAATATTGCGGCGGGAGTATATTATAGCAATAACAGCCACAACATGACATGGTCCAAATGTTTTGCTGACAAGGAAAAAGATGGCCTGCACAAGACGGCTTTGGATTAGGGGAAGGCAGATTTTATTAAAATAAAGCAGGATCTGGCCAAAGTTGACTTGGAATAATTCCTTGTCAGTAAGTCTTCAGTAAAGCATTGGGGGGGCATTCAAAAAGGAGCCGGGGAGAGAACAGGTCCAAAATTTACCCTAAAGGGCGAAACGCAGCAGCATAAAGTTCAGCAAACCCTGGAGGTCTCGGACAATTCAGGACTGGATAAGGAAGAAGAGAAAGGCTTTTAGCAGCCCCAGAGGAAGATAGGAAATGCAAGAGGGAATTCAAGAAAATAATCAGAAGCGCAGAAGAGGAGCATGAGAAAGGACTTGCGAATAGAATTAGGGAGAATCCTAAGATATTTTATAAATATATCAAAGGGAAGAGGTTAACTAGGGAAAGCGTAAGGCCCATTAGGGACCAAGGTGACAATCTGTGAGAAGCTGTAGGATATTAGAAGGTGTTAAATGAATACTTCTCTTCGGTCTTCACTCTGGAAAGGAGAATGTAGGTATGGAATTCAGGAAAAAAAGGACTGTGATGAACTTACACAGTTTGACATAAGAAATGGGGAAGTATTGGAAGTCTGTTGGGCTTAAAAAATGAACAAATCCCTGGCCCCAATCCCAGGCTGTTTTTTGAAACAAGGCTAGAAATTGCAGGGGAAGTGCCGGAGGAATGGAGGGCAGCTAATGTGGTTCAACTTTTCAAGAAGGGTGGTAAAGATGAACCAGGAAATTACAGAGCAGTGAATCTCACATCAGTGGTACAGAAACTGTTGGAGAAAATTCTGAAGGAGAGAATTAATATCCACTTGGAAAGGCATGGGTTAAATTGGGAATAGTCAGCATAGCTTTGTCAGGGGGATGTCATGCCTAATAAATTTGTTAGAATTTTTTTGAAAATGTGATCATGTGTGTGGATGAGGCAATCTCAGTTTAAGTAGTTCATATAGATTTTAGCAAAGCTTTTGACAAGATCCCACATGGGAGGCTGATTACGAAGGTTAAAGTAAATGGAAATCGGGGAAACAAGGCAAGGTGGATCAGCAACTGGGTTAGTAAAAGGAAACAAAGGGTGTGGTTTGAAGGCTTTTCAAGTGACTGGAGGGTGGTGTCCAGCAGAGTACCACAAGGGTCAGTGCTGGGACCCTTATGGTTTGTTGTAAACAAAATGATATAGATGAAAGTGGAGAGGGGGGGAATGGTGGTGTTGTGGGTAGTGTTAAGCAAGTTTTCAGATGATACCAAGGTTGGTAGGGTGGTTGATAGTGAAGATGATGATTATAGGTTGCAGGAAGATATAGATGGGCTGGTCAGATGGGCAGAGCAGATGGTATTTAACACAAGAACAAAAACAAAGTTGCTGGAAAAGCTCGGCAGGTCTGGCAGCATCTGTGAAGGAGAAAACAGAGTTAACGTTTCGGGTCCAGTGACCCTTCCTCAGAACAGATGGTATTTAACACTGATAAGTGCAAGGTGATGCACTTTAGAAGAAACAACAAGATGAGAGAGCATTTAGTGAATGGCAGGACACTGGTACGATTAGAGGAACTGGAGGGATCTTGGGGGTAATTATTCACAGATCCCTGAAGTGTGCAAAGCATTTGAATAGAATGGCTAAGAAGGCATATGGGACACTTGCTTTCATCAGTCGTGGCATAGAGTATAAGAGCAAGGAGGTAATGTTGGAGATGTACAGTATTGATTGGACCACAAATGGAGTACTGTGTGCAGTTCTGGTCACCTCACTACAGGAAGGATGTGGTAGCATTAGAGGGGGTACAGAGGATTTTGGCTGTGATGGAGAAATTGAGCTATAAGGAGAGACTAGATAAGTTTGGATTGTTTTCTTTAAGAGCAGAGAAGACTGAGGAGGAATGTAACTGAGGTGTATAAGATAATGAAGGGTACGGACAATGTGAATAGAGAGCAATTGTTCCCCTTGGCTGAGGGGGTAGAGTACGGGGCAGAAGATTCAGAGGGGAATTGAGGAAAAAAAACTTTTTCACTCAGAAGTTGGTGAGAATCTGAAACTTTACAAGGAAATGGGACAAGTACAACAATTGGGATTAGCCCAACTTTAGTGTTAGTTATGTCGGTGCAGATTCGATGGGCCAAAGGACCTTTCTTTATGTTGTATGACTGTATGAATCTATGACCTTTAACTCTGAACCATATAAAAATAGTGGGATGGATCCAACTCAGACATTTCCTTCCCCATATGAATAACAAACTTGCAGCCTGCACTCCTGAGTTGGTTAGCTGCATTGAGGGGAGAGGTATTTTTTAGGCCTTTACAATTTCTGAGGAATTAAGACACCTTCTCTAAGTCTTGCAGGAAGGATATTATAAAATTGGAGAGAATTCAGAAAAGATTTACCGGGATTTTGCCAGGAATGGAGGGTTTGAGTTATGAAAGTAGACTGGATAGGTTGGAACTTTTTCCACTTGAGCGTAGGAGGTTGAGAAGTGACCTAATGGAGGTTTATAAAATAATGAAGGGTGTAGATAAGATGAATGACTGGTGTCTTTTTCCTAAGGTGGGGGATTTCAAGACCCAGGGGCATATTTTAAAGGTCAGAAGAGAAAGATTTAAAAAAGACATGAGGGGCAATTTTTTTTTTACACAAAGAGTGGCTCGTGTGGAATGAACTTCCAGAGGAAGTGGTGGGTATGAGTACAGTTACAACATTTAAAAGACATTTAGATAAGTACATGAATAAGAAACATTTAGAGGGATATGGGCCAAGTTCAGGCAAGTGGGACCAGTTTAGTTTGGGATTATGGTCGGCATGGACCAATTGGACCAAAGGGTCTGTTTCTGTGCGGTATGATTCTGACTCTGACTCTAAGTCACATAATTTGCAGCCCACAACGGAGTCATGAGCCATAGTCTGGATTCAAGAACCATATGAAAAAGATCTTACCCATGCCCCTTCCATGTCATCAGTTAAGTTTTTCTAAAGTTATCACAAGGAAATAACCAGTCTACTTCTTCTGAAACAGTTCCCAGATGGCCTTATTATGAATATTTGGCTGACCTCCAAGATTCTCAAATTACATTAGTTCAATAACGAGGTTGGTTTTTGACAAGTGAAGTTGTTAGCAACACTTTGCTTGATTGACATGTTCTTGCAGTTTCAATTTCTTTTACAAAGACATTTGAGGTCTTTTTTGTCAGCATTTCAATGCTTGCCATTGTTATTTTTGTCTCATTCATTCTATATGCAGTTCAAACTGGATGAACAGGCATAAATAAGCATGGAAGTCACAATAGGGAGGGACATGAGGTATGACTGTAAGAGAGCCTAATCATTATTAACTGGACTGAGGTAAAATTCCAAAGGACCAGGGAGGATATTCTAAACAATCTTCCTCGGTACTTGTCCATCTCTGTCACCCCCTTGTGATCTGATTCAGCCGGCAGTGGATTCAACTCGATCCTGCTCCATGTATCTGAAATGAAAATTGGGTACATTGGGCCATTTCAAACTGAGTGGGTCTACTGAATTGGTAGTATTGTGTAAGTGAAAATTTAATCCATTGTCTTAGAATAAATACAGCCTTACTTACTGCACTGGCAAAGAAATACATTTATTGTTGTGTAATGAGAAAAGAAATGTGGAATTGCTTTATCAACAGGAGAACCAGAATTATTAGTTAATAGACATGCTGAAAGTGATTCAGCACATAGCATTTATGTGGCATTTTCAATGCATAAAACGACTCACGGAGCTTCAGAGAGGCAAAGTAAAAAAACTAATGTTGCAGGGAAGGTACCGTACGTGTGTTCTTCTAAAAACTTGTTCAACATGGAGAATATTGGGGATGATTTCGGACGTGGAACTTGTGAAATGAAAAGGGCAGCTTATAGAGATAAAAGGTACTGCAGGTGCTGGAGAATCTGAGATAACAAGCATGGGGCTGGATGAACACAGCAGGTCAAGCAGCATTATAGGAGCAGGAAAA
>JAHRHZ010000267.1:20057328-20151716 GCA_024137785.1 Ginglymostoma cirratum
TTATACATGGGAAAACCACCACATTGATAGACTATTAATTCATAGACCCGGGTAACGTACTGAAGATTTGGGTTTGAATACCATCATGGCAGATGGTAGAAATTGAAAGAAACAAAAATCTAGAATGAAGAAAAACCAAAAGATCTGCAGATGCTGTAAATCAGGGACAAAAACAAAATTGGAGAGGCTCAGCAGGTCTGGCAGCATCTGTGAAGGAGAAAACAGTGTTAATGTTTCGGGTCCAGTGACCCTTCCTCAGAACTGATGGTGGCTAGGAAAACGTCAGTTTATATGCAGAAAATAGGGAGGTAGGTGGGGTAGGGAGTAAACAATAGGATAGGGCCCAAAGAGAGAGAAAGACAGTTGGACAGACAAAGGAGTTGCTAACGATCAGGCTGGAAGGGTGAATAGTTGTTAATGGGGGCTGTTAGTGACTAACAACAGATGGTGTGTAATGGCAGGCTATGTGGTAACAAGGCCTAGTGTGTGGGGTATGGGAGCTGGGACATGGAAGAGTTTAGGCCCTAAAATTATTGAACTCAATAATGAGTCTGGAGGGCTCTAGGGTCCCCAAGTGGAAAATGAGGTGTTGTTCCTCCAGCTTTGTGAAGCCCAACGCCATTTCACACCCTCTGTTGTTAGTCACTAATAGTCCCCATTACCAACTATTCACCCTCGCAGCCTGATCGTTAGCAACTCCTTTGTCTGTCCAACTGTCTTTCTCTCTTTGGGTCCTATCCTATCGTTTACTCCCTACCTCCCCCACCTCCCTATTTTCTGCATATAAACTGATGTTTTCCCAGTCATCATCAGTTCTGAGGAAGGGTCATCCGACCCGCAACGTTAACTCTGTTTTTTTCTTTCACAGATGCTGGCAGACCTGCTGAGCCTCTCCAGCAATTTTGTTTTTGTTCTAGAAATGAAGAGTTGGATGATGACCTTGAAACTGTTGCCAATGGTCAACTAGGACCCATCTAGTTTGGCAATGTCCTTTAGGGAAGGAAACTGCCATCCTCATCTGGTCTGGTCTACATGTGACTGATTCTTAACTGCTCTCTGGGCAATTAGGAATGGGCAAGAACAGCTGGTCTAGCCAGCAAACCAAATCCCATAAATTATATTTTAAAAATATCGCTGTTCTTCAAGTGGCACAGATTCAAATCCTGGAACTCACTCCCTAACAGTACTCTAGGGATAATCGCCCCAAATAGCAGTTCATGATGGCAACTCAGCCAGACTTCTCGAGGGCACGTAGGGATCTGCAACAAATGCTGGAACTGTCAACAAAGCCAATGTATCCTGAACAAACTCAAAAACAAACACAATTTATGAAGCCACAGTAGGTTGAATTGCTTCTTTGCACGGAAGCAGACCTAACGTTGTACAGTATCTCCATAATTTTTTTTATTGCAGATTTTGTTCACCAGTGATTTATTCACAAAGTTTTAACTGTTAGAAATGTGAATCATTTGTCCAGCATTTTAAAAGTATGTAATAAAAAAAATGCATTGACCTTGTTACAAAAGAAATATATGTTTGCGTGAATGTTGTTCTTTTCTGTTTAGTATGCAAAGATGTTGGTGCAATAGGTGAAATATTTTCTCATTCATATAAATTGATGGCACTAATCTTTAAACCAGCTCAATCTATCACAGCTCTAGGCTTGGTTACTGGAAGAAATAAATCTGAGGTTGCCTCTGTTCAGAGATCAAAGATGAATCCAATTGTATTCAGTCGCTGGGAAAGGACCTGAATTCTGCTCGCTGTGTAAACATTTTGATTATCTTTAAAATAAAAGCTCATGGAGAATCAAAGTGGATAAAGACAACAGACTTATTCCATAATATTCTGTGTTCTTGGCGATAATTGTAACTTGTCTCTTGTTTTAGCGCAGCAATTTAGCAAGAGTGATGGATTGTAATATTTTATACTCAAAACTTCTATTAGTTTATAACTTTTTCAATACACGTTTTGGGACATTTGTACAAAATGCTAAAAGGTGTTAAAGTAGCAGCTTATTTTTTCACTAGTACAAGATTATATCAGAGCATTCATCTTGAGACTTTAATCCCTTTGTCCATTGACTTTTTGCTGTCTGTTTGGCCATGATACAGATAATAACAGTTTTACTTAGTCTTTGTTTTTTTTAAAAAAGTACACAATGTATCATTACTGTTTTTTGCTTCTACCCTGCAGCCCTTATTTTGATGAAACTATAGAATTTCCTGGTGCTTCTAAGCTCAACCCTTTGAGACTGCTTGTAAGGAGAAATTTACTGATGATGCTTCCTCCGAAAATCTTGGACTCAGACTCTATAATTGTGATGTAACCATCAGTGTCCACTTAATATGGTGTGGAGCTGGAAGAACACAGCAGGCCAGGCAGCATCGGAGAAGCTGGAAAGTTGACATTTCGGGTCAGGACCCCATTTCTGAAGAAGGGTCCTGACCCGAAACGTCAACTTTCCTACTCCTCTGATGCTGCCTGGTCTGCTGTGTTCCTTCAGCTCCACGCTGTATTATCTCAGACTCCAGCATCGGCAGTTCTTACCATCGCCGAGTGTCCACTGCTACTAGTTTTTATCCAGCATCTCCTAGAATTTTCAAATCTGCATTTAAAATAAAAATCTAGATATTGCTTTCAGAGATTCTTTGTTTCTTCAGAGAGTGAGCTATTAAGATGCACCACACGATAATAAATTAGAAATTAATAAACTGAAGAGAACTTGCTCTTTTGTGTTGTTAGTATCACTGTAAAATCCATTGAATAAGATGTAACTCGATTTTTAATCTACACTAGGTTTGTAATTACTGCAAAACATCCACATTGTCCTTGTGTGAGTAATTTATATTCTTGATTGGCAAACTCCTGCATTCCTAAGGAATCAAAATTTTTAAACATTACTTTGTTTTTTTAGTTTCAACCTTATTCTAATGTCCGAATCATTTATTTCATTTTATAATTCAAAGCTTCAAAATGAAGGGGTGCAGAGAATTTTACACCCTGGTTTTCTGTGTATCAGCATTCTTCACTGTGATTTGTTACCATGTTTGCTAGTACCAGGTATTTCAGAACACCTAGTACCACATTTCCAGTGTCAGGACAACTTTATGAACCCTTAAAAGCCATATCCAGATGCAGATGTCCTGTCCCCATTTCCAAAATGCACATTTTTCCTGTTGGGGAAGGAATGATTCACGTAGGAGGAGATACATTAACTCAGCGGGGACATTTAAACTTGGCGCTAAATTAAATCATCTCCTACTTTGCCTGTTTCCAGGAGCTTAACCTGTAGTGTCAGAGACACAAATTGACAGCATAGGTGTAGATGCTTCTGCAGGCTGAATAAGATCAGTATAATTGTCAAGATCTAAGAGAAAAGTTACAGATGGCCAAATGAAAAGAGACTACCTTTAGGAAAAAAAAAATTGAAGGCAAGAAAGGAAAGGCAACTTTGTGGAAAAGAGTTTTCAACTCTTATAAATAACATTACTCATACAGCATCTGCAAGGAACAGTGAAAGGACCAGGAAAGGAGCTATAGAAAGATAATGCTTTGTAACATCATCACCTTCAAGTTCCCCTCCAAATCACTCACCAATCTGACATCATAGAATCCCTAAGCATGCCATTCGGTCCATCGAGTCAACATTGACCCTCTCAAAAGCATCCCACCCAAACCACTTTCCTATCCTATCCCTGTAACCCTGCATTTCCCATGGCTAATCCACCTAGCCTGCTCATCCCTGGACATTATGGACAATTAAGCATTGCCAATCCACCTAACCAGCACATCTTTGGACTGTGGGAGGAAACCAGAGCACCTGGAGGAAACCGAAGCAGACACGGAGAGAACGTGCAAACTCCACACACACAGTCACTCAAAGGTGGAATCGAATCCGTGTCCCTGGTGCAGTGAGGCAGCAGTGCTAACAACTGAAGCACCATGCCATCCTTTATCTGTGTAGTCTCTTATCTGGAGAAAATGCTTGAGTGACAATATGGATATATTTGTGGGTTGAAGATTGGAATTTTTTTCCATGAGTGGGACATGGGACATGGACATCACTGGCTGGCCGGATTTTAATGCCAGTCCATTGAGAAGGTGGTGGTGGCTATCTTCTTGAACGGCTGCAGTCCACGTGCAGTAGGATGTCCCACAATGCCTCTTGAGGGGTATTTCCAGGATTCTAACCCAGCGACAATGAAGAAGCGGTGATATATTTCCAAACCAGGATGCCAAGTGTCTTAGAGGGAATCTTACAGGCAGTGGTATTCCCATGTATCTGCTGCCCTTGTCCTTCTACGTGGAAGTGGTTGTGGGTTTAGAAGCTGCTATCTAATAATTTTTGGTGAATTTCTGCAGCGCATTTTGTAGATAATGGTAGCAGTGTGCACTGAGTGTCAGTGGTGGAGAGAGTGGATGAAACTGTTCTTAAAAAGTGGATTGGATTGGCTATGCTAAATTGCTCATAGCGTTCAGTGATGTGTAGATTAGGTTGGTTTGGGGAACGGGTCCGGGTGGGATGCTCTGAGGGGTCGGTGTGGCCTATATCCAAACTGTAGGGGTTCTATGGATCTTAAATTACATTGTTTATTGAATCAGAATAATATGTACAACTACATTCTAATCAGGCATAATTACTAGGACACTGGTCCCTCTGAAGACCAATGTAAACTCACTGTCTCCATCTAGAGACTATGCGATATTTGTAGAATGGGTGGAACTAATGTAACATGAACATTAATTCCTTATTACTTTACACAACTGACAGTACTAGTGTTTCAGTTCAGGATCCTCGGTGAACAAGTCAGTATTGCAGGTTAGTGGCACAAAGAAACATTAAGACTGAACTCCCAATCCCTAGATAGTCAGAGATCAGAAAAATCACTCACAAATAGAGCCATATAGTCATATAGTCATAAAGTCCTACAGCATGGAGACAGGCCCTTTGGCCCAAACTGGTCCACGCTGACCAAAATGTCCATCCACGCTAAACCCATTTCCCTGCACTTGGCCCATATCCTTCTAAACTGTTCCTATCTATGTATTTGTCCAAATGCCTTTCAAATGTTGTTAATGTATCTTCCTCAACCAATTCCGCTGGCAGCTCATTCCATATGTGTGCCACCCACTGTGTAAAAAAGTTGCCCCTCAGGTTCCCATGGATTCTTTCTCGTCTTACCTTAAACTGATGCCCTCTAGTCCTTGATTCCCCAACCCTGGGAATATGACCGAGTGCTTTCACCCTATCCATGCCTCTCATGATTTTATACACTTCTATAAGATCCCCCTTCAGTCTCAAGAAAATAGTCCTAGCTTGTCCGACCTTTCCCTGTAACTCAGTCCCTTGACTCCTGGCAACAGGATGTATGTTTTTACTTCCTGGAAATCCTGATGCACTGATTCTGAGGGATTTGCCGAGGAAGTTTAAGCTTCTGATGGAAAATTACCTCATGTCCAGAATGTTCTGAAAGAAAGAGTTTCCAACTCTGACCTACTCAGGAGATTCAAATTAGAGGGATTCAAATCTCCTCTAACTCCTGGGTAACTCTACTGTTAACTGTCTAATCCACTGACATCTGACTCCGTATTTTGTTTTCTCTTTGAGCCACCCTACCTCCTCACTCACCCGACCTGGTATCCTCATCCCTTACTTACCTGTTAGCTTGCCCACTTACCTTGTAACTTGCCTTCTTTTCATAGCTTTTTAAACAAGGCTTTGGGGACATAGAAGCATTTCACTTACTACAACTGTAGTGTTTAGTGTCTTAAGTGGGGTGGGGCTCTTGGCTTCTGCAAAACAATTCTCTACACTATTCCCTGTGTGATTTTACTGCACTGTCCATTTTGGGATGGGCCCTGCTTCTTAAAATCGCGATTCTGATCCAGATCGGAAGGTGTGGATCAATGCTGCCATGATTATAGGCATCTCAAGGCAGTTCATATTATAATGGTGGCAGCTGTTACCACAAAGTTGGTGCTGTGATAATCAGAAGTCCTTTCACCTTATCAGTCACCCCATGAGTGTTGCCAGTCTGATTATTTTGAATTTCATATTTGAATTGGATTATTTTTGTAATTTAAATACTGCAGAACAGTTGTACTTTTGTAATACAGTTATTAGTCAGTGTACATTAAAGTTTGTTCAAAACCCACTTAGGTCTGAATCATGCAATAGTATTTATTACAGCTGTAACAACAGGATAGATGTTAACAAGTTCCATCTGTCTCCTTTCTTCCCATTGATTTCACATCTGGATCTAAGTTTACTACTTGCAAGCTTATGTAACCCGGACAATACTCTGTTCTCCAAGTAGTTTAGAAGAAAAGTTTCAGCCCAACCCTGAGAAACTGAGGTCCCGTTAATTCTCAACACTGTGTCACCTCTCTTCCCACCAACACATTTCTTTATTCTTTGCTTGCCATATTTTAGCTCCCCATTAACTCACTCTGATGCTTAAGCTACATAACAGATTTTCCCAGAAGGATCATTGCTCACCGCCTTCAATTTCATGAAAAGATGGGGAGCACACATTCTATTTGGGGACATTATCAAATTTCACTGAGCTTTGAAAGATGATGGATTGGAGAATTGCAATTTCCTTAGTCAATTTAGCAGCACACTTAGGTGAAATTTATCAGAACTTGGATTGGGGCTTATCTTCAGCTTCCTAAATTTAAATATAAATGAGGCGAATCTTTCCTCAAGGGTTAGTAAAGGCTGTTCAACACATTAACCGAACCATGCAAACTTACAAGTCCTCCCGTTCATGTTCTGCTGAGTTAATTGGTTTTGGTGAACTAAAAAAAGCAAACTATCATTGATCTCAATGCCAGCCACAAAGTTGGCCAGGTTTTCTATTCCTAAATCAATATCCAGTGACCCTTGTCTGGATGTTTGACAATTACTCTTTCAACTGATTGATGATCAGGAATATCGATTTGGAGTACAGAACAGCCAGAATTTACAATGGTGGCTCAGTCTTAATCTAATACAGTAGCTTGTGATGCACACCTCAGTCTCTCTATTCTTAACAATACTCACTAACAAGCCTGTGACAATGGTTAGCCAATGCATTTGGAATCTTTTGGCAGCTCGACGGCAGTGGCATTGAAATTATTATTGCAGTAGCATAATACACCAGTGCCTTCAGGAAAAGGAGAGAGAAAATACAAGACGACTAAACAACACAGTATAGATTTTCACATCATGCAATTGCATTTTCTGGGTTAAGCACCGAGGGATGTTTTACTGCATTAAAAAGGGTTATATAAATGCAAGTACTTCTGGCAGCCAAGTGCCCAATTATCCCCTAGATTCCCATTTACTTACTGTAAACAAGTAGACAGTGGCTCCTGTGTATTTGGCAATTCTTGAAAGTAGTTGAATGTATTTTATGTTTTATATATGTATACTGTGCATGAAGTCTAATTTGCCCTTAGATAAATTATGTTTTAAACGGCAGAAAATAAAAAAAAAAAAACGCTTGGTCTTATAAAGATAAATAAACAAGAATTTTTATCCAGATTTGATTTTTTTAAAAAATGTTGTCTGTGCTGTGGACACTCTAACCAATTTATGAATTAAAAACACTTTATCCAACCACTCTAGTTGGTGAGGCAGACAAAGAGACACAGAATTCGGTTTGCAGTTCAACTCCATTCTATTAGCAAAATATTCTTCATTAAAAAACACCATTTGACCATTTCCAAATTCTCACAATACTTACTCTCTATCTAGCACTATCTGTCTGAGAAATGATATTACCTGCAAAGATCCAGGTGTTTGACCTGGACCATTGGAATCTCTTCCCTCTCTGACGTAGGGCGAGCTCTGTTCCTTGGAGGCGGGTCTTGTAGATCAGGTCAAATCTTCTCCTGGGTCTTCTTTGGGTACCACACTGTCTTCTGCTGGAAATCTTGTTGTGAGTCTTCCCTAAAAGTCTTTGCTGAGGCTATGGCTTCCAGGTATGTATGTTTTAACTCTCCTCCGCAACAGACCTTCCAGAATGTTCTGTGGTCCTTGGTGAATGGGGTCATGGGCTGAGATCAAATCATCCAATGGGGTCGTGTCAACACCCTTCACTGTTGCCATAGCAGCAAGGTGTAAAGTGCACATCTCAGGCACTGGCTGGAAGTCAAGGTTCCAGAAAGCCTGATCGAGACTTCTCCAATACTCAGGCTGGTTATAACTACTTCCCCCTGTACCTTTGTAACCATTTTGGTCTTGGTTTATTCTGTTCTCTGTAGCCAATATCTGCTGGCTGCAGTTTAATTTAGTTTGGCCAATATTCTGTTGGGCCTGATTTCTCCGGCTGAGGGAAAAGTTAGAATGTGCAATTTTTGGGCCTGTGATTACTTCACCGCAAAAAGCAAGAAAAGTTCAATATCTGAAATGATAAGGAAATAATGCATTGAGTATTCAAAGCATCAAGAATGTAATAATTAGGAAGCATGTAAAATAATGATATATTTTCAATTTTTTTTAGTTCAACTCTATTTCAACAGTAATATAAAGAAAACCCAGAGAAGCACATTGAAAAGAACACAAGAACCAATGAATTAACACAAATACACTACACTTGGACTTGTCAGAAATGCCATCATTTCTCGAGCATTCTGAGTGACAAATACAGACACACATGCTTGGTTTCCACTCATGCCAATACTATATAGAATCATGCAACAAAGAAGACTATTGAGTCCATTCTGCCTACGCCAATCGGTTTGAAAGAGTCATGGTACTATGGCTTTAACCGGTGTATTTAGTCCTTTTTTTTTTTAAGATGAAAAGAGGTTGAGACAGAGGTACCGAGTGACCTGTCCAAGCCAACAAAGCATACAGCTTGAGAGGCCTTGGGTCTTTTTTTAAGTCGGAACAATAGAAGCAGCATGAAGGGGTGGAGTCCAGCTCCCACAGAACCAGGATTTTAGTTTAGCTTTCAGTAATTGTTGGTGTTTTTGAAGCTGCCATATCTCTGAAACAGCTAAAAGCTTAAGTTCTCTCTCTCTCAAGCAGAATTTTCTCTTGGTGTTCTTTCCTTCTGGTTTGGAGAAACACCACATATGAGACAGTCTATTTACTGAATATGTCTTTCCAAGGGCATGTTTATGGATGTTACAATATTGAAATATTTGCTATTTAACATTTAAATAATCTATTATAGGGGGGATGGGCTTAGTTTAGTTCACAGGTCGGCGCAACAGAGGGCTGAAGGGCCTGTTCTGCACTGTATTGTTCTATACTATGAAGTTTTCCAATAGTGTTAAAGTTATACCAATTTTTGTTTATACTTTAACTAGGTGTAAAAATACAGTTTGTTTTTCTTAAATCCAAGTAGTGTAACCAATCAAATTATATCTGGAACAAAGCACCTTACACTTGCCTTTAAGATAAAAGGGCCGACACCATCTCCTTGATATATTTGAAAGGGGGTTTAATCTGATTCATAACAAAAGAGCTAAACAAATTGGTCCAGCTCCACTGAATTTCTTCTCCACAGACCTATTTTCTTTACCTTTAACTATGACCCTTCTGCAAAAAAAAAAAAAAAAAAAAAATTGAAGCAAGATATCACTGTTTACTTCAATCTACTATATGGTGCTTATAAATACACTGCACAGACTGAAGACACAGTGCTGGATTTCCACCCATGTCGGGAAGATTCATGGATTTTTAAAAAAAAATTACCAGGTAGTTTATGCAAGTCTTCTCCTCTCCTGTCCTCAATTTCTGGCATATGCAATGTTTGCCATATCAGGAAAGAAGGTGACACAAGAGGGAAACACAAACTCAGCAGACTTATTTGAATTTAGTAATGATTTCAAACAGCTCCAATGTTGGCTGTTTAAAATTCCAATATGCAATGAGGTCATTACAAATTTGATTAAAAGGCAAATAAATCTTGAAGGGCAGATACAATCTGTAAAACTATTACAAGCTGAAGCCCTTTTTTCTCAACTCAGTGATCTTTAATTGGTAAAAACAGTGTGCAGCTGTTATTGGCAGTTTCAAAACCAAACCTTTACTGGGCTGCTTTAACAGGCCATCTGTTGGAGGTTAGAAGAGAAATGTAGTTTCAACAGATTACTTTTATTAAGATTGACCCAAAAGCTTGTTATATAATTATTGACTGAGTTCCAAGTTCTCAGTTCACTATTTGAGTGATTAAAGAGGCCGTTAAAGGATAGATATACCTATGATGCATGAGAAAAAGTTTATTTTCATTTAAGAGACTAACCACTTGAGAAGATTTAAAAGCTTTGAATGGATTTTATGAATGGAAGGGTTTTTTTGCAATGATCAAGTGTGTAAGATTTAGCTTTATCATTCTGGATGACTGTCTTCCATCTTACAGATGTCAAAACCATGTGATAAGTTACATAAGTTACATAAGTTACATTATTTGAAGCTCAATAAAATGTACTAATCTCTTGTGTGGGATCCAATCTGACTCTCCAATGTCCTTTTGAAATTCACATTAACAATATTTCTCAAAACTCTTCCAAAGCAAAGACAGGAGAATCAAGTCATCATAAATATAATTCTAAATGCAAGATACTAAGCATACCTTCATCCAAACAGTGACTCTTCAAAGGAATGAATGTTACAAGAAGCATGACTGGGATGATACAAAGTGTCGAAGTCAAGGTCTTGTTTAAAGAGACGGACTGCATTTAATGTCCTCCCCCAAGTGATTTTGGAACCAGGGAGCATTCAATCTAGTCGGCACAGTGGGGGTGGTGGGGTGTTGCTGGGTGAGGATCACACTGCTTTCCTATTCTTAATCCCTTAACTAATATGTAGAGAAAGACCTGTCAATAGCCTTCATGTCCCAGCAATAATTGAAAATCCAAAGTGAGAAAATAATAGCAACTTAAGGGCATCATCCTGTTGCAACTGGTTTCAACTAAAGACAGGTGGATCAGTTGCATTCAAGAGGCCCAAAATGCAAACCTCACCTATGGCTATGCTGTTCTGAAAACACCCAATTTTGCCTGATCTTAGAAGCTAAGCAGAATCAGGTCTGTTAGTACTTGGATAGGAAGTCCCCTGGGAATACCAGGTGCAGTTCCTTCTTGTTCTCCCTACATTCCCCTTTACTTTTCATTGTTTACATAGCCCATAATGGGCTTTGCAAGTAAACTTCTAGTTGGCTGCAGGGGTGATTACTGGTGATGGTTAATAGTTAAAAACAAATACAAAGCCATAGTGATTTGGTGGTGGGACAGTCATTCCATTGAGGGTGATAACATTTCTGGATATAAAAGCAAAAAGCAAGTTCTGCCTTGATTGCTTGTGGGCTTTAAAGTAATTTCTGTCATCAGGCACTTAATGTATTAAACCTGTTTTAAATTCAGCCTGATGAAAGTTCATGTTGTGAAATTAAATACTTTTCATTAGACACATCACCCATCAATTATTACAGGGAAGTAAACACTGGCAGTCATGCTGAAATTAATCAATCCTGAACTCTGGAAACTAGGACCTGTTCTGCCTGGTCTCAGACAATGTAAGTGGCTCACCTTCGAACTTTGAACTTTTGGAGTTTCAGTGGGACTTTGGGCCAAAAAATGCAAGGTTTTCTGATCTAATATCATCATCAATAACCACCAGGTCAGTTAGAGCTTCCTCCAATCTACATCCATGTTCTAATACTCTTTTAACCTCACAATTACCTTCTACAGTATGAAGGTTATGTTTGTTTCCCTAAGATTCAAACTGCAAGCTCTCAGAATAAAATCATCAAGTTTGTGGCTGTTAAGCATTAAGTTTAAAGCAGTTTGGTTGTCCGTGTCTCCTACAGGTTGTGTTGAAACTACCCGAACTTGTGTTAGGAAGTGAACTTTCACTGCCAAAGGAAAAGGAAACTCTGGTTCTGAAAGCCTGGATTAAATTTGAATACAAATCCCAAAGGTAGAAATTCAATTTGGAACCCATTGCATTACCCAGTCCTCCCAATTATGTGACACTTTACCCTTAATCTTCTCTTTGATGAATCCAACCTCAGTTCAATTTCAGGGCTTAAGCTTTGAAATTCACTGCCTTATTGTTTTCTAAATTTTCCCAATGTATTGCTGTACGTTTGAAAGGAAGTAACATAAAATTGGTATTCTGTCAATGACATATATGAATGAACCTTTTTGACTTTGGTTTGCATATCTTTCTAACACATCCTAATAAGTCTGTTTTTGAAGGGTGGGCCTTGCCAAGCAAGTGGGATAAGGGACAACGCATATGTATGTTGACTGCAAGTGTTGTTGACATCAACCATCATTGTATAGTTATACGTAGATGAAGATAAAACCTTGCAAATGCATGCAGAACTAAACAGTCAGATCGTATGAACTGGCTACCGAAGGAAGTTGCAAGATTACCATGCCCTGTATGTAAGAAACATATTTGTTTTTTTAACTTTATTCATTAAACATTGTTGGACTAATTTTTATTTCTTTTGTCCCCATCTGGCATCAGATTGGATTATTACAATCGGATTGCTTAATATTTAGAAGATGCCCAGGTTTCGAAATATTACATTAATGTTGTGGATGACGTGAAATTGCAGAATAAACCAGCCTGCAATAAATCAACTTGGTCAAAATATCAAAGTTGAATTCAGGTGCAAGAATACATTTGAATGTAACTGCATTCAATTAATGCAATGAATACTATTGTGTGCTCATGAAATGAAAATCATAGCAGGAACTTAACGGTAATTTATTTAGACTCTTGTAACATGAGTTCTTTTATTCTCTATGTGGCTGTCGTGGTCAGTGTTTCAGCCTATCATATGACATTTGAACGTCAAGTCATCAGTTTGTAGACAATGTGTCAGTTCTTAATTAATAGCTTTCAGTGTTCAAATTGTATCAACAGTAAGGTACATGCAAATGTTTTTGTCCTCTGCAGCCATCATTATTCTACAATCATTTTCTTCTCAACTGGGTTGTGTAATTTTATATCCAAATGTTTTCCCATGCTGTCATATTGTCAATATACTTGCTTTGATCAAAGCATGAGCTATTAAATGCAGTTGAGATGCAATTTGCAAGTTTACTTCTGTCATCTGTCATATTAATTTTACAGCTTCACACTTAACACTTTTCTTCTCTACAGGATCTGCCTAATTTTGACATTTTTAGAAAGTTTCCGAATAATTACTTGGTTCCTTCCTTAAGATTCTGTTTTTGCGTTCTCATTTGGTTTTCCCATTCACTTTACCCCTTGCCCTTCTCTGCCCACATTTTTAGAATAGACGATAGGCAGGACTTCAAGGCTACAAATCTGATCATATAACTCTCTTCCATAATGCATCTTTAGTGGAAATTGTTTTAAAAAAATCTGACACATGACTCTTTCCAAGATGTTAAAACAAAACAAATCAGAAACTGATAGTCAAATTAAATTAAGATAGGGAGACAATGGCCTCGTCTTATTATCGTTGGTTTGTTAATCCAGAAACCCAGGTAATGTTCTGGGGACCTGGGTTCGAATTCCGCCACAGCAGATGGTAAAATTTAAATTCAATTTAAAAAATCTGGACTTAAGAGTCTAATGATGACCATGAATCTATTGTTGATTGTCAGGAAAAACCCATATGGCTCATTAATGTCCTTTAGGGAAGGAAACAGCCATCCTTACCTGGTCTGGTCTACATGTGACTCCAGTCCCACAGCAATGTAGCTGACTCTTAACTGCTCTGAGGAAATTAGGGATGGGCAATAAATTCTGGCCTAACCAATGATGCCCTCAATCTGTGAACAAATAAAAAAAAATCATTTTGATCAAGATCGATGACTGAGTTTACAAGAATACTTGACCCGTGAACTTTTGCAGCTTGCAAAATGTGTATTGACCCATTTGACTTTTCACAAAGCGGTCAGATTCTGAGCGCAGTTTATGAAGTGTGATGAAGTGTGTGGCAGGGAGGAGATTAGCATTTTCAAGATATATTTTCCATCATGGAGCCAGTCATTTAGATAGCCTGGTCAGTTTTTTGTAGGAAACATCAGCAGCTGGAGATTGTAACTGAAGACTGTTGGCAACAACGTGAAAGTTAGAGGTGGGACCCTAACTGGGGGGAGAAAGGCCAAAGGCTCCCTTGAGCTTTGGGAAAGCACTCGTTCTCCTCCTGGTCCACAAGCAGCATTGAAAGAGGATTTTGCTGTGGAAATCTTTTAAGGTGGACCCCAATTGGATTTAGGAAACCCAGTACAGATAAGTGAATTAAATGTGTGCCTTCTCTGTAATGGGATACTTGGATACCCCAAAATCCTGAGATGCTGTAAAAAGTCAGTTGTGTGTATGTTGAGAGACTATCTTCCCAAATTTAACTTTTATTCCCCCAGCTTGTTTCCACCTGCTGTAGGGTATTGATATTAAGGCCTTGGTGTCTTGTTGAAGCTATCTTGATCCATTTAATTTATTCATTCATGGAATGTGGGCATTCCTGGCTAGGATAGCAGTTATTGCCCATCCCTATTTGCCCAGAATGCAGAACAGAGTCAACCACATTGCTGTGGGTCTGGAGTCATATCTAGGTCAGACCAGGTAAGGATGGAAGATTTCCTTCCCTAAAAGACATTATTGAACCAGATAGGTATCTAGAACAATGGTTATTTGGTTACTGTTAAGCTTGCTTTTTCATTCGAGATTCTTGTTGAATTGAATTTAATATTGAATTCAAATTTCATCATCGGCCATGGTAGGATTCAAAACATATGTCCTCAGATGACTAGCCTGGGGTTCAGGATTAACAATCCTGTGACATGATCTCTCTGTCTTAATGCCCTGAATCATTCCCTAGTCTACGGTTCATCCATTCCACAGTTTGCCACGCTCCATGTGCTGACATTTTAAACAGGAAATCTAGGCCAATAAACTTTTTTTTTGGTTTAATTAGTTTCTAAGCAAAGGCCAGACATTTCCTGAAGAACACATGTATTGGCTATCACAGAAACATTAGAATTACCTGCAGATACAATCAGCAGAAGCTATTTAACAATGCAGTTTACCTTGTCTCCTGAAATGATACGACATAAAACACTGCAATTTTCCAATAAGGATCTGTACCTAAATTGAATGTGTCAGCTCAGGCCATGTAATATCTGAAGAAGAAAAAGATGTTGAATTCTCAATAAAATTACGTGTGATCTACAAAATCAGGTCAGCAAGTAGCCAGGTTGGTGCACTTGGAAATATTTTAAAGGATACAAGTTACACATGAAGTAGATGTTTAAATTTGGTTTGTGGAAAGATGAATTGAAAGAGTGTTCTGAGAGAAGTGCATGAAACTGAGGCTAAAATGAAAAACTAAGTAGGCAGGTTAAAGTGGTGAAAGCAGTTGCCTAATTAATTTAGAAATTTGAATAAATTATTTTCATTTATAGAATCCCTACAGTGTGGAAACAGGCCCTTCGGCCCAACAAGTCCACACCAACCATTGGTGCATCCTACCCAGACCCATCCCCTTATAATCCACCTAGGCTACACATCCCTGAACACTATGGGCAATTTAGCATGGCCAATCCACCTAGCCTGCACATCTTTGGACTGTGGGAGGAAACTGGAGTACCCAGAGGAAATCCATGCAGACGTAGGGAGAATGTACAAACTCCACACAGACAGTCACCCAAGGGTGGAATTGAACCTGGATCCCTAGTGCCGTGAGGCAGCACTGCTAGCCACTGTACCACTCCAAAGCAGAGACTGCACCACAAGCCTCCAATCAGGAGGATTATCGTGCAACTAGCAGTGTGGATCCGATGCTCTTGGTCAGTATGGGGATCAAACCCAAGACCTTGGCATTATTAGCACCACGCTCTAACCAGCTCAGCTAACTGACCGCCACTTTTAGAATAGTTTATCAATGAATAATTAATTACATGTTTTATAGATCAGTTTTCTAAATAAATCTATTATGATGTTAGCTAGTTTTAATGGATTATTCAAATTTAAAGCAAAAAAAGAGCTCCAGGGAGCATAAAGTTAGTAGTTGCATTGAGTCCAATCTACCTCTTAATGAATTGTTTCCTAACAGATTATGTTTAGAAACGTACATTGCAGTGTCATAGTGATAGGCTGAGCAAATTTGAAGTGACTTAATTGATGTGAAAGAAAGATGAGCCAAAGACAATCTGATTAGTTCATTGAATGACTGTGCACTGTTTGATATTTCATAGCTAAATTATATCTGTCTTGTTACTATGAGAAGATAGATGGTGCGACTCATTTGATGATTTAATTTCGATTGTATAAAAAGACAGTGACACAAAATAACTTCTGTACCTGCAAATATGACAATTCCTGTTGAAAGTGGTTGCCTTGTCAGGCATAGCCAATAAGTTTCATAAAACAGGGGAAGCAATGAAAATGTTTAATATTTGGAACCTACTGACTTTAAAATGGAGTAAAGAGCTGAATGAGAATGGATGGGTTGCTTTAATTGTGTTTCCTTACACTTTAATGCAAAATTCAAAGTATTATTAGATACACTGAGTGGGGAATGCTCTAGATTTGCTCTTGCTTTGTCAGCATAATTTTGCTGGAAATGGATGGAATCTTGATTTATATATGTCAAGGATGTTTCTTTTCCACCTCCAACAAAACTGAAGTGGATACAAGGTTTTTGTATTGTTGCCAACAACTATACTGTTGCCCATGCTCTGCTTGTAGCTTGGTCCCCATTTTGGGAATCTCAGATCCAAGGCACATGCTATTGAGAAACCATTATTAGTCCATTGAGTTCCAAGTAGAACAAATAATGAACAGTAGCAATGTCTGTTTATGTCTACAAGTATAGGATTCAAGCAAGAAATTCACTAAACCTTGAGTTAAAACCATGACTGAAGGTACAGGCTCTTGGAAGTGAACTCTGAGATTAAGCAACAAGTTTAGAAGAATATTAGTGCGTAAAGTAGATCTACAGGCTTTGATATTTATTTCACAAACTGAAACAAATGTAGTCCTTAGCTGAAAGGTAACCAAAAGAAAACAATGTTTTGTCTAACCTCAACTGTTTGAAGGTGAGAAGACTAGCTAGCCACAGCTGCTGCAGACCATTGAAACCATAACTAAGGAACAAGAGTTGCGTGGATACATTAACTGATATGGGTGAACAGAGGACCGATAGGAATTGAAGGATACAAAATTTTAATGTGTTTTCTGTAAGAGGACCAAAGAATATTAGTTGTAGGTTAATAGGCCTACATCAGAGTAACAATTTTAAAAAATATTGATGGCAGTACATGGCTAATCTAGGTTTATTAGTCAGAATCACCTCAGGAACAATTAGAACATGCAATTTGAAGGTTGAATACTGTTCTGCACATTGAATGGTGATAGATAGATGTATCTAAGGGTTGATGAGTGCGTACTGCTGTTTATTTGCCAATTTGCTGTATATTATGTACACATCAGGACAATGCAAATGTGACACTAATTTTGAAGTGTGCAATAGGTTCATTTACAACAGTTTCAAAATATTTCAGCAATCACAAAATATCTGCAGTCATTCTTAGCTCAGCTTCTGTCTAATTTAGGGCTGAGTGAACACTGGGCTTAACCAATCAAGCATAGTGAGGATGGATCAGATACTCGACTCATAATCAGACACAGATAGGTTGAACAATTGAACATTGTACATATCGTTAATATATCAGTTCTCGTGCTTGTTATCTGAAGATAAAGCTTCTATTGGTGTTGTGTTGAAATTTTTAAAATGTATGTGACAATAAGATTGGAAATGTGGAAAACTCTTAGTTGTAAGGCTGGAGATTATAGAAATAGGGAGGGATGAGGCCACAGAGGAAGTCAAACATTGGTCCACGTTTTAAAATTGAAGCTGGATCACTAGGTCAGTAAGCACAGGCACAGCATTCTCAATTTAAGATCAGTACTTCTGCATGCATCATGACTTGTAGGATCTAAATAATTGCTATCATTATGAATAATACGGTGAAGTATGATATACTCCAAGCTACTTCTAACAATGAAAATATATATTTGATGGATGCCTCACAGCCCATTTGGAAATTTGATGTGAAGCAGATGTAGAACCTCAGTAGAAGTAGTACAAGGGCCTCATTGCAGAGCTTGCCTGTGATGTTATTTATCGGTGCTACACTGAAAGCAACTAGAAGAGATTGCATATTGCACAATAAAAAGCTACTGCTGACACAATCAATGTTGACCAGCATTTGATTTATAAACATGACCAACAATGCTTCTTGAATAACAATACGTTTTTGAGTGTAACGTTGTCATAAATAAAGTGAATTACTGAAACTTTCAGGTTACAAATAGACTTTGACACGAACAATGATCTGATGAAATTCAATTCCATTCAAAATAGTATAGAATGAAAGGGTTACTGGGATTGAGTGGTATGCTCATAAAGTGCTATTTAGGATGTTTGTTTTCTCGAAATTCAATAATGTGCATGTGGATAAAGAAATTGGAAGAGGAAAAGACTTGTAAAGGGATACACACATGCAGAGTTCAAGCCGCATAAAAACGATGTTGATACAAAGAATGAATATGATGACACAAGTTGGTGATCTGTGATATCAGCCCATTTAACATCACATGATGATCTATTGAAGGTGAAAAGAAACAGCAGTTAGTCTACCAGAGGAGAGCTTCTCAATTTTGTAAAATTTGTGGGAAACCTTGCTATTCTCACATTGGCCTTTGTAGCTATTAGCTTAAGCTGATTCAGAGTTTGTCACTTTGAGGACAAAAGGACTACAATCACATTAACTACATGCTTTACTTGCCATGAGAAAATAAAATTGATGTTGTACTGCATCTGAGGTTTGTCAGTAGTCTGAGGTTATCTTTGCAATGCAGCTGGTGCTAATTCCTTTGCAAAGAGCATGAGGTGAAGGGCAGCTGAACTAAGTATTCCGGTAATGGGTAGAAATCTGTCTGTCAAGGTCAAGGAGAAAGTTTTGATTTGAAAGAATAAACTCTGCAGCTGATCATTGCATTACTGCTCTGAGAAAGTAGTGAGCAGCATGCTAAGTTTTATAGCATATCAAGAAAATATCTCCTCTTCTGCGTAAATTCAGCAAGAGATGAACATACCTGATTCAGTGATTTACTTGATACATTAATGGAATTTTGGTGTTGGTTTGAACTGCATTTGCCCCAAGATGTTTTAGTTTATCCATAATTTTCTTTTTAATTAACATAAGCATATTATATTCCAGAAAAATGGAAGCAAATTGGAACTTGTATTTTTCAAATGTTGTTTGGTTCTGATTGTTTTATACATTTGATAAGATTAGAGATATTGATGCTACATACACATCCTCATCATTTCCTGAACAAAGTGTTTTATTTTCCACCATGACTTAGGATACCTCTGTACAGCTGTTGGCAATCTATTTAAATATTCTATTAGTATTTTAGTTCTTTTAACAGAAGATTCTGGTGTTAACAGCCGGAGGATCTATTTTCCGAACTGGGAGCAATTCAATGAGGTGAGTGCAATTTCAATTGCATCTGCAGTAAAGCTGACAGACTGACAGTGCTCTGACCAGTGAAACTGAAGACCACCAGCTATAGGAGGCTGTGAGGCTGCTTTGCACAGCACTCCTTCCTATCAAGTGCTTTCTCTACATGACAGATGATGCAAGTTTCTGAGACTTACTCACTTTCAACTGCATTTCCGCGCTCGCTGTCTCCAGTTTATGCACCACTACTTTGCAATTCTGGTAAAGAAAAGGGACAGCAACAAACAAAAAATCAATCACAGCAAGAAAAGCACCGCAATTGCTTGTCATTTTCTTGGCCAGATTCCGCTCCATTGGACAGAGTTACGGCACAGAGATCAAGCTCAAAAGGAGGTGAAATTCCCAGCATAGACCTGGATATCATGTACCCATCTGATTGGCTTGCAGTTGCAGAGGGTAGAGCTTAATTGTGGTTAGGATGGAAGGCTCACCAGGAGCTTTTGTTAGCCCACCCACAGTGCTTAATGACTACGCAACAGGCTTCGAACCAACTAGTTGGCTGACAGCTGACATTTCGTCTGGTTGGAGGAAAGCGTAATGAACTGTTCCTGCCCCAGTAATTGTTGGCTGATAAGATCAACTGACAGGACGTCGGCTGTCTTAATATGATTTAAGCACCAGTGGCTCTGTAGGCTTTAGGTTCTGAATGCTTTAAGTTTTTATAACCAGTTGGTTCTGGCATATCGAGCCTCCTGGATCACCTTCCCATTGGACTAGATGGGTGCTGGAGGTGCCATTGTATTTTCAACAGAGTTCTACCTATGTTTATGAGTTTTTCGATTTGGAAAATTTAGCAAAATGCAGTAGGAACTTTGATACAAAGTACAAAAAGATATTGCCATGCCATTTACATCAAACACCGACATAAAATCCCGCTGTTAGCAGACTTTTGAATGGACCTCTTTTAATGTAAATGTTGATCCCTCTCTGCACCTCTTGGCAGCTGTAACACCATAGCCTGCACTCTGATCTGTTACCCTGATGCACTTGAATCGTATGATTTGCCTGCAAAGCACATAAGACTACACTACACTTGACAGTAATAATAAATCAAATTAGATCAGATATTTGCACTTTTTCAGCAACTACTGTCCTCTATAAAATTGAATATTTATTGTACCTAAATATGAATGCCAGGACTTAAATTGTTAAAGTACTGAACTAATTAGATCACTGTGAATTGAGGCCGCAATAGATGATGATACGCAAGTACTGATTAGATTACTGTGGTTACTCAAAGTCCTGCAGAAAAGAAAGGTTTGAAATCTGTGGTCTTTAAGCCATCAGAAGAAGAAGGAAGACAACTGATCTGTGGACTGATGCAGGAACATGAGCGTGCTGGTCTCTGGCTCCACAGAACCCACTTCACTGAGAGAAGTCTGGGTGTGTGATAATAAGTATACCTGAACACAACAGATAAATTTTGTCTTTTGTATTCTTACTCAAGGAAGAGCATTGCGAGCAGATTTGAAACCAAATTGTAGTGTAGACATCTTATCTTAGAATTCTAGTCTTTACAGATTTTGTTTTAAAAATATGGATTTGGACTATTATGAGTTTGTCTCCAATTAAACATTTTACCTGAATTGAGAAGGCTTCCAGTATCTTTATTAACATAAACTGGGCTTGGATGCTACTTTTCAGCAGCATCTGTGGAGACAGAAACAGAGTTAGCGTTTTGAGTCGAGTGATTCTTCTTAAGAAAGAGTCTGGATTCAAAGTGTTAACTCTTTCTCTGCCTGCAGGTGCTGCCAAATGTGTTGAGTTTCTTCAGCAATTTTAGTTTTTATTTGTTTAAAAAACAGAAGTTGTTGGAAAAGCTCAGCAGGTCTGGCAGCATCTGTAAAGAAGAAATCAAAGTTAATGTTACTGGTCCAGTGATGTTAACTCTGATTTCTCTTCACAGATGCTACCAGACCGCTGAACTTTTCCAGCAACTTCTGTTTTCGTTTCTGATTTACAGCATCCACAGTTCTTTCAGTTTTTGTTTGTTTCAGATCCTCAGCATCCAAAGCCATTTGTTTTGTTTTATGGATATTGTGGTATTGATGAATCCAACAAGCATATAATATTCCTGTTTTCAAAGATAAAAACTTACAAAATTGATGTTATATAATTGTAAATGCTGTCAATTTGATAATCATATAAACAAGTAGGTTCACAAAATTAACACTTCAATTTTCAATGTAATGCATAAGCAATTTGACAACTACTCCTGATTTGGTGATCATATATCGATTTAGAAAGGCACATGCTGTACCCTGTTGCATTTGTTTGACAATTAAGTTGTCTTGCTGTTGGCTGCCACCACAAAACATCATTGAGTAATTATTATCATTGAAGAGTTCCTTCTCTTTGTCCATGAGTGATTGCTATGCTGTCCGCTGATCTGAGCTAGTTTCTGTTCATTTACAATGTAGCATCATGATCAGTAATAACTTGTCTATGATCTAGGTTGGTTACATATTTTAGAAAGATTTGCTTGTATCCAGGTATTTCTATTTCTAATTCTAAGCCCAATGCATAGTTTTGGTGATTCACTCCCAGTTTGAAAAACATATCTCTCTCTCATTCTCCACTGTCTGTGAAGGAGAATGTCTCATGTCTCAGAATGGTTAGACAACCGGTTGCTCGGTAATGTCATTTGTATTTGCCTGCAGGACCTAACTTGTGCTTGGGATGACAAGCCCTTCTATATTAATGTTGTATGAAAATATGTTGCAATATGAAAATCTATCTTTGCCTAATACTTAATGAGTTTGATGTGACAGTACATAGGATGCACTGGAAGCTTTATGCGTGGATAGTGGAGTGCCAATGTGATATGGATCACTACCCATTTAATACATATGTCAGGGAAACAATTGTCAGGGAACTACAGCCCATTGTCAGACACTATCTGTTCTGGGACACAAAATTAAAATGCAAATGCTCACTGTGTCACTCACTGTTGCTAAGTTGTCAAACAACAGGAAATTTAGAGAAGTAATCGGACACAAGGATATCAAGTTCCCCATGAACTGTGAGAAGGTCAGTCGCCATTTCTGCCCAAGGAGCGGATGGAACATCGTAGGTATGTAAAGGATTCTTCTGCTGCTGGGGTGGATATGTTTGGCAAGTCTCACAAACATTCATGAGTCATTCAAAATCCTTATAAATCAATGACCACTACAAAGGTTCACATGCAACCTGTTTTGTGGTCTTAATACCAATGTGTTCCTGGTGTCAAATGTTTCTAGGGCCACCAACCCAAAGCTTTAATGCCAACAGCTCTATTATAGGGAGAGTTCCAAACCGCAGCAACAGAGCCACAGACTGACCTAGATGTACTGGAAAGGAAAGGAAGAAAACTTTCCGAGGGCACATTGGTTCAGGTAACACATCATTATAAATGTGTTTGGAAGGTGTTGTCTAAGGATCTTTGGTGGTCTTTGCATCTTATAGATTGCACACATTGCTGCCACTGAGTGTCGGTGGTGGAGGGAAGAGATGATTGTGGGTGTGGTGCCTATCAAGGGGCAGCATTGTTCTGAATGATGTCAAGCTTCTAGAGTATTGTTGGAGCTATATCCATCCAGGCAAGTGGGGAGTATTCCATCGCACTACTGACTTGTGCCTCATTGATGGTGGACAGGCTTCGTGAGTTCATCATTGAAAGTCAAGGAGAGGTGGTTAAAATTGAAAATGGTCATAGCTCAACATAATTTTGGGTGAATGTCACTTGCCACTTGTCAGCCTGTGCCTGAATATTGTCCAGATCTTGTTAAATTTGGCACAGGGTTTCTTAAGTAGCTCAAGCTAATCTGGACATCTCTGAAGGCTTCTTCTGAGTGAGCCTAACTATTAGCTACACAGAAATAAAAAAACAAAAGAACTGCTGATGCTGTAAATCAGAGACAAAGGTAGAAATTGCTGGAAAAGCTCAACAAGTCTGGCAGCATCTGTGGAGAAAAATCAGAGTCAACGTTTCGTGTCGAGTGACCCTTCCTCAGAGCATTGGCAGTTCTTACTATCTCTTATAGCAATTTCTAATTTTGCTTTAGCTGTACCTAGTGGTTCCCAGGACTTCTGTGAGCTCTAACTGCCCAGAGTCAGCTACAGCAGCACTTTTTTGTTATGGAGTCTCTTCCCGCTACAGTGCTCCCCGACCCGTCGGTGTATTTTTACCCCACCAAATAAATCTCATAGTTAAACTTCCATCACTTTTCAAATGCACTGCTGTCTCCATCCACTGAAAGATGACACTGAATGCTGGATTGAACATGCACAGCTATCCTGCTGTGCCTTAGTGCTGGAAGTCTTCGTAATGTCAAGGATTATAGTTTTAATAGTGGGGTGGAATATTTGCCACATGACTTAATGAGTGGAGCCATAATGAGCTCAGTGTAATTCCGGATGGAACATTTTATTCACAACCTTATCACTAGACCCCATATTCATCCGTTCCATGACCAATGCATCAACATTTCCATGCATATTACCGGTGCAGTGTATTGTAGAAACTCAACAAGAGTATGTCAGCCATATCTATCAATGCTGTAGATCTAATAAGTTTTAAAAAAAGGAACTATGTTGCCACGTGTCTACACGCACTTCCAGATTTCCCTTCCAAGTTTCACGTTATTCTTTTGAATGCACTGGGTCTCAATCAGGGAGAATCGAAAGACTTTAGTAATATGAATTGACACCACAGAGTGTAATTCTTTGAATGTAACGAGATGAAATGCAAAAACACACCAAGTGTCCAACGTAACCGATTGTGTATCATCTGTGGGAGGAGAGAAAGTGATGAGCTGATTGGCTTTCCATCCTCTGAACCTTATTTATTTTTTGACGTCCTCTCCATGAAACAATTACCTTTTGCTTAAATGGAAAACATCAGAACTGAGAACAGATGGTGCTGTGAGAAAGAAAATCAGTGTTGTTATTGGAACCCTGCCATAATCCACACATCACTTTGGTTCCTAACTAATTAAAGTTTACATCTAAGTTTGTTTTTTTTAATCATTTTTGATGTAAATTACTTGCTTAATGTGATGCATCAACAGAATGCACCATGATGAATCCTGGGAATGTAATATCTAATGGGGCTTTGGTATTATTTAAAACTGAAATAAGACAATTACATATAAGCTCTCAACTCTGGCCTCAGGCTTGTGAGTTGTGAGCGTCCGGGATCACGAGATGATGGTTGGATTTGAGAAAATAAATAAAGTCTAATTAATTGTCCTTTTTGTATTTTCAGAAGTCTGACACAACTTTATGCTGACTAGTTTCTTTAAATGTTTAGGCAAAAAAAAGGAACTACTCCATCTTGACAAGCTAATGGGAGGAGAAATGCAATTGTGTGGCATGCCGCACTAACACAGATGACCAAAAAAAAGGAAATGCCTTCCAACTAAAATGTTATTGGAGTATTTGATTTTTTAAAAAAGCCGTTAGGTGAAAATAAACGTAGCAAAATTTCAGGAAGTCCACAGAGAAATGCTAAAATAGGCAAAACTTTCCATTTGGGGGAGTCCACCTGACACCAGAACAACAAATAGTAAAGAAGGTGAAAACAAACATTTTTAAGTATATTTTCAGTGCGAAGGAAATCAGAATATACAATGATAAAAGTCATGATGTAATATGGAAAGAACTGGTGTCAGAACTTTACCTTCACATATAAATTTTCATAAAGTGGCTTGACAATAATTGATTTAAAATGCAATATTGTTTGAAGAAGAAATATTGGTCTGGACACCTGACAACATTAATGCTATAGAATAATTATACCATCTCAGGGAAATGTCCAGATATGATCTTGCTTCAATGCCTTCCTCAAGAATTGGTGGTACTGATGTACACTAGCAGTACACCACATCCCAGCATGAGATGTGTTTGACGACTTCAGCAGTTCTTGAACTTACAACTTCTGACTCCAAGATCAGTTCAGAGTAAAGGGGAAAAATGTAACATTGGCTGATATTTATCAGAATGTCTCACAAATCATAGGATAATATTTATCCTGAAAGCTGTCAATCATTGTGCTGAAAATAAATTGAAGGGACAGAACAATTACAAATCATTGAGTGCAAATGTAAGATATCTCAGGAGTCTGAAATATTACAGCTCAAAAATTGGAGTTGTCTGGAATGTGGGAAAAAAAAATTAGGAATTTGCAAGGTGCACATGTTTGGAAGAAAGCAAATGTAATCTCCAAACACACAAATAAATAGGACATCACTAAATATAGGCCCATTGGCCTAATATCAACATTAGATAAACTAATAACCACTTTAAGACATACATTGAGTAAATAACTATTGAAACAAATATTCATTAAGAGAGTTATGTCTCTTCTGAACTCCTTGCCACAGAGACTGTAAAGGCAGAGTATTTGTTTATATATAGGGATGAGATATATGGATTCCTGATCAGTGGGAGAATTAAAGGTCAATGGCAGGAAAGTGGTTGGAAAGAATGTCAGACAAGCCATGCTCCTACTGAATGGCAGAGCAGGCTCAAGAAGCTAAACAACCAATTCCTGTTCCTATTTCTTAGAATCCCTACAGTGTGGAACCATTCAGCCCATCAAGCCCACGTCAAACCTCCGAAGGGCATCCCTCCCAGTCCCACCCTATCCCTATAACCCTGCAGTTCCCATGGCTAATCCACCTAGCCTGCATATCCTTGGGTGATATGGGCAATTTAGCATGGCCAACCCACTTTTGGAGATCTTAGGACTGTTGGAGGAAATTGGAGCACCCTGAGGAAACCCACGCAAACACAGGTAGAACGTGCAAGCTCCACACAGATAGTCACCTGAGGATGAAATCAAACCTGGATCCCTTGTGCTGTGAGGCAGCAATGCTAACCACTGACCCACCGTGTCTTATCTTGGAGAAAGGTATGAAGTGCAAGATAATAGCGCTCAGTTTGTCTGGTTCCTGTCTATTCAAATTATCAGGGCGCAGAAATCAAATACTTAGGGCAGAGGATGTAGCTATTGATGGATACAGGTTTTTAGATTAGTCACACAAGTCAATAATTAAAATTTAATACTGACATGTACAACATTATACATAAGGAAATAACTTATGTGCAATAAGGGGAACAGAGTGAATACATGTAGATTTAGAAACAAACTAAGCATAATAATAGATGCATCAATAGGATCTTATGAAGCAGTCAGAATTGTCAACAAAAGATTGCAAAAATTGTACTGAGACTTCAGCACACACTTGTTAGACTGTCTTGAGAGTGCTATATGTAAAACATAAATCACTCTACATTTCACAAACATAATATACACATTGGACATAGTGCCTAAAGGAGTAGCTAGAATAATCCTAAATATTAAATTGATAAACTAAATAGAATAATTAAGATGTTTCATTTCTACATTCTGAAGAAAAAATGATTAATAGAGACTCTCACTTATGTATTCAATAATACAGATGAGGTGAACACTGAATAGTCTTTTAAGATGGCAAGTTAAGGCAAGAGGACATATACTTTTATACAGTGAAAGGTAAATTTTAAACACTTTTTTAAAAAGTATATCTTCATTGAAAGATTATTTCAAATATTTAACAATCTCTAATCGTACTTGGGAAAATATATTGTTATTCCAGAACTTGTCAGTTTTGAGGAGTTAGAATATTAAATTGATGAGATGACATTTAAAATCTCATATATTTGGAGAAAATAGACTGCCTGTTTGTTGTCATATGTCCAAGTCAGGTGAGAAAGAGACAACCTTCGTAATTCCAATTTCCAACATTCAGTCAAATTTCTGATCTTGTCTTGGTCTTTTTGTCAACTTGAGGAAAATTTAAGTTATACTTTAAGTTTCATGACCTTTTTAAGATGTTTTGGCTTTATTTGAATACAATGCAATAAGTAAATTGTGGAGATCACAATGGTTTATAAAATGAAAATGTCTCTTTAGCAAAGGGAAAAGGTCAATAAAGCTTATTCTTGAACAGATACAAATCCTGTACTTCTCAAGTATTGCTCTTTTAAGAAATGTGAAAAAAACTATTTCATGAAGTCATTTAAACTATTGACTTTCATGGTACATTGAACCACAGTTGAGCAGAAAAAAAAATGAACTGAACCTTGCGATGTTTTGGGAAATTGTCATTTTTATTGAGTATTGTGGATGGTTTCTCTCCATGAGGACCAGCGAATGTTTTTAGGCAATTATCCCAAACTCAGCTCATTAACTTCTAGCCATGGCCATGAGCGCCACTCTTGTCCGATTCTACAAAATTCTCTCACTTTTCATAGCTGGAAGTATTCAGTTGCAGGCATAGGCTGCCAGATGTGAGATTGTCATTGCATAGTGCCATACAGCAACATGTCCATCATCTTGACTGATCACAGCTGACAAGCATGACAAGATATACCTGGCTTTGTACCTGCGCCAAACAGCAAGGTTAAACTGAAGTACTGTGGGACTTTAAAGTGTGATTCGGGAGGCAATGCACTAAAATGCAAAACAAGGCACAGATGCTACAAGCATCCTGGTAAATACTAAGTCAGTGAATTCTAAGACAGCAAGTGTGCATCACCAAGATGTAGCATGGTTCAATTTATGAATTCAGTGCCTGTTCCTGCACATACAATAGCATTGCAATGAAATGTACTGGCACAAAGTGCAGCATTGAAGAGCAGAAGTGTAATATAAGTGAATCAGAAAGGTGCCATGATGTGTGAAGACGATGGCACATGTAGGATGCTAGCTTTCATGGGTGTGTGTGGCTGCTGCCCTTGAAGTACATCCTGAGACACTGGTGCCTGGTGTTCAAAAAGGAGCATGTGGTGAGCTGCAGTCCCCAGGAATTTGCTGTCATTTTCATGTTGATAACTCTTGGCATCTTGACAGGTGTTAGAATGGGTATCAGCACATTAATGAGGTGATATTAGGTGGTAATGAAAATGAGCAATAAAAATCATTAATAAGCCTCTCACCAGTCACTAGGACATTTTTGTTTCAACGCCTGGAACTTAATCATAGAATCCCTACAGTGCAGAAAGAGACCATTCAACCCATCAAATCTGCAGTGACTCTCTGAAGATAATTCCACACTGAACCCTAGCCTATATCCATAACCCAGTATTTCGTATAGCTAACCCATATAGCTTGCTCATCCCAGGATACTATGGGCAATTTAGCATGACCAATCAACCTAACCTGTGCATCTTTAGACTGTGGGAGGAAACCCACACAAACATGGAGACAATGTGCAAACTCCACGCAGTCACCCAAGTCTGAAATTGAATCCAGGTCCCGACACTGTAAAGCAGCAGTGCTAACCACTGAGCCATCATGCCATGCTAGGCTTAATTGGAAAATATGATTTGTTGCTTCTGAAATCAAGAAAGACATCTCTGAACTTCTCATGAATTTCTCCCAAATTCCTCACCATAGCCCTTGTTGTTCACACCCTGGAAAGATACCACCAAAAATGAGGTTTCTTCATGAATCTTAAATTGCTGTTCTTTGCTTTTTCAAAAATATCACAACAGACAACATATTTCCTGCATTGCTTCTCATAATTCATTTCAATAAAATAAAAAACTTCAATTCAATTTCTGAAATTCTTGTATTTTTCTATAGAAATTAGCCTAATTTTCAGAATCTCTGGTATTCCAGAAACATTTTTCTGCTATTAACTTCTTTCAAGGGGAGTAGTATCTTGTCTTTCATTGAGTAACTAGACCTACATGCAGAATTATAGATCGATCTATTCACAGGTTATTTACAAGAAAACCACAATGGGTGGATAAACATGTGACTTTCCATACTGTGCAATGTCCTCCATGCCATCTATTTAGCCTCAAAGAATTCTATTTTCCTGCTGGTCTTCAGTGTTTTCCCAGATCCTGTCATAGGTTGGAAGAAGCCTGTTTTATAGTGGAGCCCATCAGCCTTAGGGGGTGATCAGGTGATATTATGAATATTTAGGTCTGAATAGCCCAGATATGCTGAGGGTGTATGTATCTGAGGCAAGTGGATCCTCCTTGACTTGAATTTCCAAAGGTTGAAGAAGGAGGTGGGCAAAATGGAGGTGAAGGACGCAGCCACTCTGCAGTGTCCTGAGAGGAGACTTCTGAGGGGCCTGTGTGTGTTTCCTCCTCCAGCTGGGTTCCTCCTGGAACCACCGCGTCCCCTTGTGAGGAAGGGTCATCTGGAGTGGATGCCAGTATCCTTGTCACCATGTCATCATGCCTTCAATCATAAGGACTGAAGAAAACATCATAAATATTGTACATGTCGGTGCTGAAACAGCATATTTATAGAACATAGGAAATCAGTGCATGAACTTAGGTTCTTTGAAGAGCTATGCAATTTAAAAATCCGATTGATTAACAGCAACATTGTCAAAAGATTGAGCGAGATCTTCTAAATTCGCCATTCTCCAGTAAGTGGCCCAAAGCCATCACATTGTTCAGTTGTTAGTGCACTCAGATAATACCAGCACTATTGCAATTATTTTGTCATATTATTGGAAAACCTCAAGTACAACCTTGAGGGAAATAATTTACTTTAGTATTGCAAAGAAATTTTAGACAAGCACATTAATGTGTACCTGAAAATGTGGGGCTGTTAACTGTATAATTTTTGGTTAAGTATTTATAGGTGGGCACTCATTAGATAATTACCTGTGCACACACATTAACAGGTTCAGGCCATAGGCTATTTGGGGAGGGGTTCATTGGCCCCAAAATGCCTGCCTCTCATTAGTGGTTATGTCTATGACTAGATGTCCCTGAGTAGTGAGAACCACAGAGGCTGGAGACTATTGTCTCTCCCAACAACCAAATTTTAATTTGAGCTTTATAATTTTGTTTTAAACATCTGTTTAGTTTTTTTTGTTACAAAGTCCCTTTAAGGAACTGTCATTTTTTTAAGAGATAATAGGTACTGCAGATGCTGGAGAATCCGAGATAACAAGGTGTGGAGCTGAATGAACACAGCAGGCCAATCAACATCATAGGAGCAGGAAAGCTTGACGTTTCGGGCCTAGACAATTCAGCTTATTGTTTTCAAAGATTCATAGAGGAATGCAATAGCCTACACTTTTAATCTTTGGATTCCTTGCACAGAGGTGAATGGTCAAGTCAGGGGACCTATTTGAGAGTTTGCCCCTAGAGTTGTCCAAGTTGGCCATTGACAAGTGCAGGAAATAGTCTATTAATGGTGTTGTTAGAACCAACTGACTTTCTTTTGTCTATGGTGAAACCCATGCGTAAGTATCCCTGCAGATGGAGCACATGGTGCCCATTGATATATCTGAGTCTTTCCCAGACTGGTGGTCACCAGTCCAGATAGAATGCATATCTCCCCTTAAAAAGACTTTTAATTTAAATTCCATGAACGTTTATTTTCATGATTTAATTTTTAATACAACTTTCTTTAACAGTCTGTCTCTAATTGACTTTGGTTTGTCTTCCCATAAGAGATTAAAAAAGATCCATCCTTTAAACATTGTTCTTCAGTAAGTAAACAATTTGATTATTGTTTGTTGTGATGGAAAGTATGAGATTTATATACACTTTTTTTAAGGGTTTGGATATCAAACTAGTGGTATATGGCTGTAAGCCTATTTTTGTGAAAAAGTTTAATAATTAGCCAGGTCAATCTTTCCAGTATGTACCTCCTGGTGTGTTAATGGAAGTTTGTCTATCTAGTGAAATCTTATGACAGGAAAAAGAAAGATAAAATAAATTGCCTTGCTTTTGCGTTTAGAACAATCAAGGATTAACCGTATTTTAGTTGTCTAAGCCTTTATTGAAAATACAACTGGAGTGGTTGCAGTTCCACAATAGAAAGCAAACAGAATTATTTTCTCTCAAGCATTTGCCACAGTTCCAGAGAGTGGGTTTACTGTCTGACAACCTGTAACAGTTCCTTTCTTTAGATTAGAAACTAAGTATGGAAAATGTTAGCACAAAAGCAGTTGACATTTAGACAAAGAAGAGTGGTCGGATGGATTGATCCACATGTAGAGCAAAAATCCATTCTGCACGGACAGGCATGCTCTCCTTGACTTGATTGACCACTCCTAAAATAGAAAATGATTTAATTGCAAACATCAATTTACATCATAGTGTCCGAGGGATGTGCTTAGAAATCATTTGGAGGTAGGAATGTGAATCTGCTTAGAATTTTGCTTATGTAGTGTTAAGAGATATGCACACCTTCACTGGTGAGAGTTTCAGTTTTGAGACCTGAGTGTTTTGAAGACTTGAAATCCTGCTTGACAAATTTATTGGAGATTTTTGTTTGAAGATGTAACTAGGGAACATAACGGTGGATCAGTAGATACAATACACCTGGATTTCCAAAGGACATTTAATAACATACCACGGAACATTTAATAACATACCGCACAATATGGGTCTAGGCAAGATAAGGACTCATAGAGTTGTGGTAATATATTCATGTGGATTGATGTTGAGAGATATCTGGCAAAGAATGGGCATAAATGGCACTCCCATTGGCAGATTATGACTAGCAGATTGCTCCAAGGATCCATGGTGAGTCTCAGCTATTTTAAAATTGATATTAATGACTTTGATGAAGAGAGAAGAATTAATGTGTCTTTTTCTGATTATACAACGCTAATTAGAAAGGGAAGTTGTGGGTTGGATATATTGATTGCAAAAAGATGCAGATAAGTTAAATAGATATCAAGTTGGCAGATAGTGTATAATGTGAGGAAGTGTGAATTTATTCACTTTGGTCATTTGAATAGAAAATAAATGAAATATTTTTTAAACCATGTAATAATTGTCAATGTTACTGCAAAGAGTCCAGTCTTCTTGCAAAAACAATGCAGAAAGTTAGCATGCAGGTACAACAAACAATTAGGAAGATGAATGGCATATTGTCCTTTATTGCAAGGGGATTGGAGTTAATGAATAAGGAAGATCTGCTTTTGTTATACAGAGCTTTAATGAGAGCACAACTAGAAAACTGTGTGCAGATTTACTCTCCATTTTTAGGAAGGGCCATACTTCCTTTAGAGATGGTACATTGATGGTTCACTAAACTGGTATAAGATGAGAGTATTGTCCCACGAAACAGGGTGAGTGCGTTGGATCTATATTCTGTTGTTTAGGAGAATGCAAGGTGATTTCATTGAAATACTTTGTGCAAAATTCTGAAGGATGTCGTAGGGTTGACACTGAAATAATTTGCCAAGATTTGCATAATCTAAAACATAGGAACAGAGACTTAATATGAGGGACTGGCCATTTAGAACTGAAATGAACAGAAATTACTTCACTCAAAGGGTTGTGAAACTTTACAATTCACTACTCCAGAGTGTTATCGATGCTCCATTGTTCAATACAATTAAGGCTGAAAGAGTCAGATGTTCTCAAAGAATCAAAGGATATGGTGAATGTGTGAGAAAGTGGAAGTGACATCTAAGATCAACAATGATTATATTGAATACTGGAACAGGCTTGATTGACTATATGGCACACTCCAGCACTTATTTCTTTTGTCTTTCTGAGTTGCAAAAGTTAGAAGCGTTCATGACTTCAGAACAGTCCAGAGTATTTCACAGTTATTATAGGGATACCTCTAAAAAATGTATAATCCATGGGAAAGATGCAAGAATGAAAATGATCATATAGCGTCAAGCTTTTAATATTAAACTCTTATTTTACATCATTACCACAGGAAAGATCTTCAAATTTATTTCTTATGACTGGGCTTTCACCATAAATGCAAAAATGCAATCCAATTATCACTGCCTAGTAGGAAAATTTTAAACTACAAAATTAATTAGTGTAGATTTATCCAGTTCCTCTCTCTATAACATGACAGTTGTAATTTGTGACTTTCTTCTAAAGATGCTGTGTGTGTGATTTAATTAACTTGTTATCCAACTCGACCATATGAGTTGCTTTGCTGTACACCGTCTGACTAATCACAATATAGTTCTAATTAAATTCCAGATTGAGATGGTTAACTGTAATATGTTTTACCCCAATTACATCATGTAACATCAATTGCAGCAGCCTACAGCAATCTTCTTGAATCTGTTAAACTTTCCTGTGAAGGGGGCTTTTTTCATACACTCACCAAATGTAAGTTTTCTGAACTTGCTTCTTCATTCTGACTGCTTTTGTAGAAAATATTGTTTCATTTCTTTTGTTTCAGTGTTTCTGAACGTTTTACAAATTTTTTCTTTAACTGTTCCTGGGAACTTTTCAAGAATTTTTTAACATAGGCTTGTGATAGCCTGCCTAAAATTTCTCTCCACTTTTACAACTTATCAGATATTCATTCATTACTCTGTTTCACTTAAGATGCAAGGCCAAGAGAATAGACGCACATCCATAAACTATTATCGCTTTGTTAGATTCAGCAGCTTCATTCAAATCTTGTATTTTGTCTTAGTTTTCACATTCAAGTTTGAAATTATTTTAGATCATCCCTTATGTAAATTTGGATGGCTTTTGGGTTCACACTAATTATATTGATGCCACCAAAGCTTCATTGGACATTACAAGATGAAGGCATTGGAAGCTGTCAACAGTCTTTTAAATGCTAAGCAAGGTCACTTGAGAAAAGTGCATGATTATTCATCTAAGTTGAGAAGTGGCTCTGTTTTAGGAACGAAAATGTAGGGTTAATACATAGCCTTACAGTGTTGTAATACTGAGTTTCCCAGTGTAGGTAAGCAGGGAGAAAATTCTTGGACAGTTAAAGGATGTGTGAATAACTTTCCTCTTAGCACCTAATGGTACAGCTATTCGTAAAATCTAAAAAAAATTACAAAAATGCATCTGAAACTGCGACAACAGTTTATCAAATGTTATCCTGCAGAATGAGTACCTTTACAGGAAACAAATTCAACACTACCAAATAGAAGCCAAACAGAATGGATGGCCAAAATCAGAAATTTTAAAAATAAAACAGAAATGCTGGAATTATTTGACAGATCTGGCAGTATCTATGGAAAGTGAAACAGATATAACATTTCAGGTAAATGGCATTTCAGAAACTCAGAAATGTTATCAATCTGAAATTCCATTTCTGCCTCCATTGTTGCTGTTGGACCATCTGTGTATTTCAAGCATTTGGTTTTATTTCTGAACTACTGTATATGTGGTGTTCAGAAAGTCATTGCATGAAAGAATGAAAATAAAACTTCTGACCTATGATAAAGGGAAGGCCGCTAATACAGCAGTGATGATGACTTGACCAATGACAATGCCCTGAGGAGTACCCACAATGATGTCCTAAGGCATCATGAGATGATTGGCCTCAAGAAACCAGAACTAACTTCTTTATGCTGTATCGACGCAAACTAGTGAGGAGATTTCCCCCAATTCCATTGACTGCAATTTTGCTCAGGTTCCTTGTTGCCCCTTGTGGTCAGATGCTGACTTGAAGTGAAGAACAGACTCAAACAGCTGCTGGAATTCAACTATCCTGTCTGTTTGAACCAAGACATTATTGATGTCAAGTGCAGAGTTACCCTGTCAAAACACAAACTGACTGTCAGCTAGCAGTGAGGATGTTTTCACAGTTTTCATTACCTTGCATGACTCTTCGGATACTGAAGCAATCTTTGTAGAAAATCAACATTTGGCTTGGGCAGGTAATACGCAGGTAACATGTGTGCCATACAACTTCCAAGTAATGATTATTTATAATAAGGGAAAATCTAACCATCTGTTCTTGAAATGCAGTAGTAATACCACTGCAGACTCCTCTACCATAAGCAGCCAGGAGTTATCATTCATCAGAAATTTTAATTGGAGTAACCATATCAATAATATTCACCCCCACTATGGCCAATTTGGCACAAGTCAGTGCAATGGAATATTCACTACATCCCTGGATGAGTGAGGGTCCAACTATACTCAAGAAGCATGACACCATCCAGGACATAGCAGCCCATTTGCTTTGCACAACATCCATCTTGAATATTCACCGCCACCCATGTATGGTGACAAGACTAAGTATCATTTACACGATGTACTGCAGCAACTTGACAAACCTAGCAAAAACCTTCAACAAAACCTACCAAAATTGTGATCTTTCCACCCAGAAGGAAAAGGGTCACAAATTGCATCTGGAGAGGTTGAAGACTTGCGATCTTCAAACGTTAACAGCAGCAATGGCTTATGTAGTCAAATAATTTGAGATTACTCCCTCAGGTCGACTTAGCAGAATGGCCCTAGGAGTGAGTAAGGACTTTTTTATTTCATTCTTACAGCACTCAGTACAAAGGGATGGAAACTTTCATTCTGTCTTGCTGTTGCAAAACAGTGACTGGTTCAAGACATTTCTCTCATAATCTCTGCATAGAATGTTTGCACATATAAAATGGTTGCACTATGTAAAATGTTGTAATATAGTTCAAAATTTTAAATGGCTGCTACTTCATTATTCATAATAGTTGTTTACTGAGCATAGGTCTGTGTCACAAACCAATCAGTTATCTTTTAATCAAGCATTTTTAACTGTCCCACTCAAAAGCTTGGATGGCTTTTATGTTTTTGCCAGGTTGCGATGAAATAGGAAGAGCTATTCACACCTACAGGGAAGCCATTGTCAGGAAGTTTCTATTCTGCCTTGAAATGTTCATTGAATGTCAAATTGTAGCTTGGGATCCTTCTTAAGACAATCCCAGTCTGGTCACAAAACCAGCTGAGTCATTAAAAATAATCACATGACTTCCAGAGGCCATTTTGTAAGCTTGTTTGTGTCATTTTAAAGACTGATTAGCTTTCTTCATAGAATATTTAATGTTATAAGTACACATTCACGTAGCTCTAAAAACATTCACCGTAGAAACTCAACACTATCCAAGACAAAGCAGCATTTGGCCAGGTAAAAGAGAATTACATGTTTATACAACAGGCACAAGAGTGCTGGAGACACTCAGCAGGTCTGGCAGAGTTTATATTTCATATTTAACAAATACCGGTCCCCAAAGCCAAGTGATTGCCTGCTCCTTTGCTGAGGTTAAGATGGCTAGTCCACTACTTAGTGTGCAGAGGGGACCTGCTCAGTAATATGCGACGTTGGCTATGTTTCTTCACAAGTGAAGGAGAGGTTTGTGCTAAGGCCCCAGTCATGGACTTTGATTGTGCAGGGGCTATACCAAACCCTAAACTGCTTAGCAGGGACCATTTTCTCACTGTGGTACTTGAATTTCTGCCATTCTGACAAAAGAACACAGGACAAAGGAGCAGGAATAGCCATTCAGTTGCTCAAGTTTACCTGATCATTCTATAAAACCATACCAGTTCTGCAAAGGCTTCAACTGCTCTTTCATGTCAGGTCCTTACGGCCCTCAACTCCTCAATATTTAAAAAAAAAACTATCTATCTTCTCTTTAAGTGATTTTTGTGATCCAGTCTCGTGTACTTTCTAGGGTAGAGAATTCTAGACATTCACTACTCTGACTGAGGAAATTCCATTGCACCTCAGTTTTAAATGGGCAAATCCTTTCTCTCCAACTATGTTTCTTCATTTGAAGTTTCCTGACTAATGAAAACATTTTCTTAACACCCCCACATCAAGCCCCTCAAAATCTTGTATGTTTCAATAAGATCACCCTCATTTTTTTGAATTCTTTAAAAAGTAAACCTGTTTAGCCAATCTTCATAATTCAATCCCTGTATCCCAGGTATCAGCCCAGTGAATCCCTTTTGAACTATCTCCAATGCCAATATACCTTTGCTTAAATTTGGAGACCAAAACTTTACATAATACTCCAGGTGGGACCTCACCAACACCCTTTACTTTTGTAACAAGCCTTTCTTATTTTTAAACTTTAATGCCCAAGCAACGAAAGCCAAAATAACATTTTCCTTTTTAATCACTTGGTACATCCACTTTTTTTTTGTTTCATGCATAAGAACACCAGGACACCTCTGTTTTGTACTTTTTGGAATCTCTCTCCATTTGACTAAAAAAAAGGTCAGCCTTTTGATTCTTCCAACCAAAGTGTTTGCCCTCACACATCACTACATTGATTTCCTTCTATGTTTTCTGTCTGCTCATTCTACCTGTAGTGAACAATTGACGGCCATGGATTGATCCTTGTGGCACTCCACTTGTTAAGTCTTCCCGACCTGAAAAAAGCCCACTATTCCTGACTTTGTATCTTCTGCGTGTTAACCAATCCTCAATCCATGCTAATATGTTACCCCCAATATTATGATCTCTTACCTTTTATATAGTACTTTATCAAATGCATCTGGAAATCTAAATAAATTACATCTACTGGTTCCTCTTTATCAGCTGTATGCTCCATCCTCAAAGACGCTTAGTAAATTTGCCAAACATTATTCCTTTTTCACAAAACAATGTCAGCTCTTTGATTGTATTAGGATTTTCTAGACGCCTGCTGTTTCTTCTTCAATAATGGATTTTCACAATTTTGCTATCACAAGTATTAAGGTACCTGGCCAATAGTTTCATGCTTTCTGTCTCCCTCCCCTCTTGAATAGGGGAATCATATTTGCAGAGTTTCAGTCTGTTGGAACTTCAGAGAATCCAGCGAGTTCTGGAATATTTCAGCTAATGCCTCGGCTATCACTGTAGTTACTATCTTTAAAACCCTTGGACGCAGGGCATCAGGTCAAGGCAATTTGTCTGCCTTCAATTTGTTTAATTGTCAACGTATTGTCCCTTGTGATAGTGACTGTTATAAGCTCTAACCTCACATGAACACCTTACTTATTTGATATATTTGAGATGGTTATAGTGTCTTCCACCTTAAAGACAAATGCAAAATATTGGTTTAAAGTATCTATTAATTGACAAGTCACATTCTCCAATGGCCCAAATTTACTTTAGCTACCGTATTTCTTTTTACATTCCTATAGAAGCTGTTTGTTTGTGCATATTTCTGGTTAACTTACTTTGATTATCAGTTTTTGCTTTTTCTATTTGCATTTTAGTCACCTGCTGGCTCCTAAAGTATTCCAAATCCTCTGGACTAATGGTAGATTTAGCCCCTTTGTACACCTTAGTTCTTGATTGGATACTATCCTTGACTGAGGATTCTTAACCACCGAGCCACTTATTAATTCTACCTCATTATGCATTTCGAGATATAAGCTAGTCTGTTCCTGGGTAGATTGTACAATCTTTGATGTACTCTACAAATATGTCTTCCATGCAATTCTTCTCTGTCATTTCTCCAGTCAATGTGCAGGTTAAATTCACCCATTACAATTGTACTTCCCTTCTTACATGCTTCCATTATTTCCTGATGCATACTTTGCCCTGCATTGAGGCATCTCTTTAGGGGCCAGATACTCCCACATGACTTCTTTCCCTTACTCTTCCTAATTTTCAGCCAAACGGATTTCACATCAGGATCTATTATTATTATTCACCATTGCACTTACTTTATTAAAAATGCTACCCCACCTCCTTTTCTTCTTTGCGTCTTTTCTGGAATAAAGATTAACCTTGAATATTGAGTTCCCAGTTTTCATCGACTTGCAACTACATCTGCATAATAGCTACCAAATTATATTCATTTGTTTCTATTTGTGCTGTCAACTCATCCATCTTATTACAAACACAGTGTTCATTTAGATAAAGAGCCTTAGTCTTTGCCTTTTCACTTTTCTTTCTTACTTTGGTTCCACTTTCTGTTGCAATCTTCTGCTTATATTTTCTCACCCTTCTTGTCACATTTGGATTGTTGTTCATCTATTTCCTACTCTGCACTTCCGTTTCCTCATTTCTTTTTGATTTTTCAAATTTCCTGTTGATTGAATTCTCTCTATAGATATTTAGTTTAAAGTCCTATCTGTAACCCTAGTTACAGATAGGGTTTGTTATAAGCAGCTTGCTTGTTAATTCCCATGATTCAAAGTGTGTTTGCTGCAAGATCCTGCTCAGGAACACTACTCCATGTAGAGTGTCGAGACGGAAGTCAGACAGTACAGGCGCCAACTCTCCGACACCTCCTCCTACCGACCCCTTGATCATGACCCCACCCCCGAGCACCAAACCATCATCTCCCAAACCATCCACAACCTCATCACCTCAGGTGACCTCCCACCCACAGCCTCCAACCTCATCGTTGCCCAACCCTGCACCGCCCACTTCTATCTCCTTCCCAAAATCCACAAACCTGACTGCCCTGGTCGACCCATTGTCTCCACCTGCTCCTGCCCCACCGAACTCATCTCCACCTACCTCGACTCCATTTTCTCCCCCTTGGTCCAAGAACTCCCTACCTACGTCCGTGACACCACCCACACCCTCCACCTCCTCCAGAACTTCCAATTCCCTGGTCCCCAACACCTCATTTTTACTATGGACGTCCAGTCCCTATACACCTGCATTCCCCATGCAGATGGCCTAAAGGCTGTCCGCTTCTTCCTGTCCCACAGATCTGACCAGTCCCCCTCCACTGACACCCTCATCCGCTTAGCCAAACTCGTTCTCACCCTCAACAACTTCTCTTTCAATTCCTCCCACTTCCGACAGACAAAGGGGGTGGCCATGGCTACCCGCATGGGCCCAAGCTATGCCTGCCTCTATGTAGGTTACGTGGAACAATCCTCTTACGTACCTACACTGGTCCTAAATCCCACCTCTTCCTCTGTTACATTGATAACTGTATCGGCGCCGCCTCGTGCTCCCACGAGGAGCTCAAACAGTTCATCCACTTCACCAACACCTTCCACCCCAACCTTAAGTTCACCTGGACCATCTCTAACACCTCTCTCACCTTCCTGGACATCTCTGTCTCCATCTCAAGTAACCACCTAGAAACCGATATCCATTTCAAGCCCACCGACTCCCACAGCTACGTTGAATACACCTCCTCCCACCCACCCACCTTCCTTCAAAAATGCCATACCCTATTCCCAATTCCTTCGCCTCCGCCGCATCTGCTCCCAGGATGAGGCATTCCACTCCCATACATCTCAGATGTCCTTGTTCTTCATGGACCGCAACTTCCCCCCTGCAGTGGTCGAGAATGCCCTCGACCGTGTCTCCCGCATTTCCCACAACTCATCCCTCACACCCCGTCCCCGCAATAACAACCAAAAAAGAATCCCCCTCGTCCTCGCGTACCACCCCACCAACCTCTGGATCCAACGCATCATCCTCCGACACTTCCGCCATCTGCAATCCCACCCCTCCACCAAAGACATTTTTTCCCTCCCCACCCTTGTCTGCTTTCCGGAGGGACCACTCTCTCCATGACTCCCTTGTCTGCTCCACACTCCCCTCCAGCCCCACCACACCCGGCACTTTTCCCTGCAACTGCAGGAAGTGCGACACCTGCCCTCACACCTCCTGCCAATGTGGTATACTGCATCCGCTGTACCCGTTGTGGCCTCCTCTCCATTGGGGAAACCAAGCGGAGGTTTGGAGACCGCTTTGCAGAACACCTGCGCTCGGTTCGCAATAAACAATTGCACCTCCCAGTCGCGAACCATTTCAACTCCCCCTCCCATTCCTCAGATGACATGTCCATCCTGGGTCTCCTGCAGTGCCACAATGATGCCACTCGAAGGCTGCAGGAACAGCAACTCATATTCCGCCTGGGAACCCTGCAGCCCAATTGCATCAATGTGGATTTCACAAGCTTCAAAATCTCCCCTCCCCCAACTGCATCCCAAAACCAACCCAGCTCGTCCCCGCCTCCCTAACCTGTTCTTCCTCTCACCTATCCCCTCCTCCCACCCCAAGCCGCACCCCCATCTCCTACCTACTAACCTCATCCCTCCCCCTTGACCTGTCCGTCCTCCCTGGACTGACCTATCTCCTCCCTACCTCCCCGCCCACACACACCTTTCCTGGCTCCATCCCCAACTCTTTGACTTGTCTGCCTCCTCTCCACCTATCCTCTCCTCTATCCATCTTCTATCCGCCTCCCCCTCTCTCCCTATTTATTTCAGAACCCTCTTCCCCTCCCCCATTTCTGATGAAGGGTCGAGGCCCGAAACGTCAAACTTTCCTGCTCCTATGATGCTGCTTGGCCTGCTGTGTTCATCCAGCTCCACACCTTGTTATCTAGGCAGCTTGATCAGGTTTTAATGGAATGGGAACTGAGGTCCTTTCCTAGGGCCCGAGAAAATGTAATCCATTAGACCCACACATCCAGGACCTGGAGGTCTAGGGTGCCTGCATTAATTAGTTTGGGGATGGGCCCATTGTGCTTGGGTTGGGTGTGGTATTACTGTGCTTGTGTCAGGGAGCTGATGAACCCCGATTTCCATCACTGCCCTTGGTTTCAACTTACTTGTGGGTTTTCAGGAGTTGGCATGTGTAGTGAATTTTGAATGGTCAAGAAGTCAATTATGTGGTATTTAATACAGGGTTCCAGTTATGATGCACATTGATGCATTTAGTTGAGTGTCAATAAGATTTGTGTGTGGTGGTCTTTGCTAGGCATGTGCACAGTATTCTGCTTGTGGAGTGTGATGGGGCAAGTATAGAGGTCTGCAGTGTTGGGACAGCAGCATTATAAATAATACACAAGGTTTAGTTAATAAATTGTTTCCGGTTTTGACCTTCGCTGCTGTTTTCTTCAGTTGCTGAGAAGGCCAAAGCCCTGTCTAGGGTCATTCCCAATGTTGTTGGGGTGGGATCATGCTTTAGTTTCTGGCCATTCATGGAAAATATGCAGTTTATTTTTGACACAACACACTGGTTATGGTTTTAGAAAGAGTCAAGGTGGGAAATCATTTGCTGCAGTGGACTATCAAATGTATAATACCTTCAAAAGGATCTGGTCCAAGTTGAAGAAGAGTGGAGCTTGGGTTGCATGACAGATTTCATCAGCAGTGTTGAAACTGTGAGACAAATTTGTTGGCAGGTTATTGACGTTGGACAGGCATGGCCTTGTACAGAACCTTGTGATAGTCTATTGGCCGGTCTCCCTCACCTGAGATGGACCCTGAAGCACCTCTAGTGAATGAATATTTCTACAACTGCTCCAGCTCATGTGGGACGCAGTCTGCACAAGTCTAGGAGTAGGCCAGTGTGCCCCACTTTTATCATAGAAAGAATTGATCCAATAAAATCCGGAAAAGTATTTCTGACTCCATCTAGCTGAATAAAATGTTCCGCATTGCTTCTAAGTGAAGTTGTTACTGGAGACTTACAGGCAAGAGAAGAGCACAGAGGCAAAAAAATTTATAGGCAGAGAGATCAAGGGCAGAGAGATCAAAAGATCACTCAACTGGTGTGAGTGGAGTATAGAATAATAAGTCTCTGCAGATGACCAAGAGTGTTAGATGGAGTGAATAAAGTATCAACAGCTGAATAACAAGCAAAGGGATGACCTGTAATCTAATTAAATTAGGCAGAGAAATAATTACACAAAGTTAAAAATAAGGTGGTGCTGCAAACAAACAAAGGGACTGGAATAACATGACAGGTATAAGAGTTGCATGCCGAGTGTCTAACTAAAGTAATAATAATCCAAAATTATATATGCTAATTAAAGTAGAGAGATAATAACAATTTATCAAGGTGATGGTGTCAAAACAGGATAGTAAGGAAGGTTTTACAAATACAGAGTAGTGTGGTGGGGTCACATGTAGTGTGACATGACCCCAAGATCATGGATGAGGACGTCTTCATGGGTACAGAACTTGGCTATCAGTTTCTACTCAGTGTTTCGGCCTTGTTGTATTTCTTGAAGGCCGCCTTGGAGGACGTCAACCTGAAGATCTGAGACCTTATATCCTTCACCACTGAAGTGTTCCCCCACTGGCAGGGAGCATTCCTGTCTGGTGATTGTTGCACAGTGTCCATTCATCTGTTGTCATAGCATCTGCATGGGCCTTGCCAATATGCCATGCCTCGGAGCATCTTTGCCTGCAGTGTATGAGATAAACAACTTTAGCCGAGTCACATGAGTATCTGTCATGTACATGGTGGGCGGTGTTCCCCTGTGTGATGGTGGTATCCATGTTGATGAGCTCTCTGCTCTTGATCTCTCTGTCTATTAATTCTCTTTGTGTGTGCTTATTTCTCACACTTCACCTGAAGAAGTGGCTACGCTCAGAAAGCCCAAACCTGTTGGACTATAACCTGGTGTTGTGTGACTTCTGACTTTGCCCACCCCAGTCCAACATCGGCACCTCCACATCATGAGTGAATCCAATCAGTTTTGTAGCTGTTATGTCCTCACATAGATGGCTGTATGAGATAGTATTCACAGGATTTGTTATTCCCAAAAGGCATTTGACATTTCTAAACATTTTCCCGAAGGAAAACACTCAGAATTGATGAGCTGGAATCTGTGTTTTGAATACTGCGACATGGAGAGGGGGGAGTATTCCCAGCATGCTCTGTTTCAGGAAGCAGTAACACCCTGCAGAATAAGTACTTTAAATTTGGCCAGTGGCCGCAACAGGAAGGTGTGACTACTAGTGAGGCAGGTAGAAAGATCTTGAATTTAAGCACTAGAGGAGCCTCAGCTTTTGACCTTGCTCAACAGGTATAAGATATTTGCGCGCCGTGCAGATGAGGAAGAGGACTGTGGGGGGAAAACGAACTGATCACTGCACCAAAGGACAGGAGGCCATTCAAGCGAGGAAGCAAAAACAAAAGTGGTAGTGGATCTATAATTCAGGATACAGATGGCATCTTTTTTAAGCATGAATTGGGAGTCCCACATGGTGAGTTGCCTGCCTCATGCCAAGGTAAATAACATCTTGAACTGGCTTGAAATGATATTGGAAAGGGAGCTGGAAGATCCAGTTGTCGTGCTTCATGTTGGGACCAATAACATAGGCAGGAATAGGCAAGAGGTCCAGTTGGGGAATATCGAGAATTAGGAACAAAATTAAAGAACATGACTTCAAAGTTTTTAATCGCTGGATTATTACTTGAGCCACATGCAAATTGGCCAAGAGATAAGAAGATTAGGGAAGCAAACACGTGGTTAAATGAATGGTGTGGGAAAGAGGGGTTCCATTTCGTGGGCCACTGGCATTAGTATGGGCATAAGAGGGAACTGTACCATTGGTATGGGCTCCAGCTGAACTGACTGGGAGCCAGATCATTAGTGGAAAAGCCAAATAGTGTGATCACAAAGATTTCAAACCAGTAAGAAGGGGAGGACTCGGGAGAGGTTATTAAAGTTTCCAGAACAAGTAATAGCACAGATAGTATGGATAAGGTCAGGACTGTAACTTCAGGCACAACAGATAAGGGGTGGGGTGGGGGGGACAGTGAATGAGGCAGGCAGTGGAGGACTGAGGCAGGCAATGGAGGACTGAGGGCGTTATACTTAAATACACACAGAATTTGAAGCAAGGTAAATGAGCTTGTAGCACAAATTGAAATTTGTGGCTACGATGTTATGGGCATCAGAGATGTGGCTTTAAGAATATCAAGACTGAGAATTATTTACCTAAGCATACGCATTCTATTCAAAGGATGGTCAGAGGGGCTAGGGTTGTTTTGTTAGTAACAAGTGAAATTAAATTGAGAGCAAGAAGTGAAATAGGGTTTGTAGGTGTAGAATCTGTGTGGGTAGAATTGAGGAACCGCAAAAGAACTCTCTGATGGAAGTAATGCACAGACCCCTGAGCAATAGTCAGGATGTGGGGCAGAAAATAAATCAGGGGATTGAAAAGACATGTAAGAAAGACACAATTACGATTATCATGGGATACTTCAATATTCAAGTGGACTGGGAAAATTTGGTAACAAGGTGTGGAGCTGGATGAACACAGCAGGCCAAGCAGCATCATAGGAGCAGGAAAGCTTGACATTTCGGGCCTAGACCCTTCATCAGAAATGGGGGAGGGGAAGAGGGTTCTGAAATAAATAGGGAGAGAGGGGGAGGCGGATAGAGGATGGATAGAGGAGAAGAACTCCACCCACCGCGGACGCCGACACAACTCCGCCCACCGCCAATGCCGAAGCAACTCCGCCCACCACTGACACTGACGCAACTCCACCCACCGCTGACGCCATCGCAACCCTGCCCATTGCCAATGCCGACGCAACCCCGCCCACCACAACCGACGCAACTCCGCCCACAGCCAACGCTGACAACGCTCCGCCCACTGCCTCCACAGCCAGCAGCTCCAGAGGAGACAGCAACATTGAGCCCTGCCGAGCCTTCACCATCCCCCAAGACCTCCCCCTTACTGAGGATGAACGGTCAGTCCTCAGTAAAGGGCTCATCTTTGTCCCCCTCCACCCACATATCAATGAATACCGGTCATGCTTGGACATTGAGCAGTTTTTCCACCGCCTCCGCCTCCACGCTTACTTCATATCCTTTCCTCTATCCATCTTCTATCCGCCTCCCCCTATCTCCCTATTTATTTCAGAACCCTCTTCCCCTCCCCTCTTTCTGATGAAGGGTCTCGGCCTGAAACGTCAAGCTTTCCTGCTCCTATGATGCTGCTTGGCCTGCTGTGTTCATCCAGCTCCATACCTTGTTATCTCAGATTCTCCAGCATCTGCAGTTCCTATTATCTCTGGGAAAATTTCGTGACTTGGGGATGTTAAGAAAAGGATTTTGCGGAACGTCTACGAGATATTTCTTCAGACCAGCTTGTGGTACAACCCACCAGGGAACAGGCAATTCTGGATTTGGTGATGTTTACTGAAGCAGACATGATTACTGAGCTTAAGGTGAAAGAACCCGAAGGAAACAGCGACAATAAAATAATGCGATGCTGCCTCACAGCGCCAGCGACCCGGATTCCATTCCAGCCTCAGATGACTGTCCGTGTGGAGTTTGCATGTTCTTCGTCTGTCTGCATGGGTTTCCTCCCAAAGTCCAAAGACGTGCACGTTAGGTTGATTGGCCATATTAAATTGTGAGGGACTGGGTCTGGGTGGGATGTTCTTCAGAGGGCTGGTGCAGACTCGAATGCTTGAATGGCCTTCTTCCACACAGTAGGGATTCTATGATTCCGTGAATATTTGTAGATATGGTGCTAATCGAGCAGGCTGCTTTGTTCTGTATGGTGTCAACCTCAGTGAGTGATATTGGAATTGCACTCATCCAGGAAATTGCAAAGGATTCTATCAGAAGCTCAGTTTCCTTCTACCCTATCTCCAGTGCACCTGATTTTCCCCTACCTCACCCCACTGCCAAACCTGACACCTGCCTTTCCTATCCCCTGCTGGATCCCATTTCTCCTTCCCACCCCAAACAGCCATAAATATTTACCTGGCCCTCTTGTCACTTGATATTCTAGCACCTGATCCACTTGGCATGCTGCCTCCTTCCCACAATTACCCAGCTGGTACTCTACCCCATCCCAGCTGGCACTCTACTTGCATGGCACTCTACCATCCTATCAAGCCAGCATCAAATAACCTTGTAGGTATTTTCCAATTGACCTGTTCAGAGTTGTTATTACGCACCTCTGGAGCAACTGAGTCTCAAATCTAGGCCTCCTGGCCCAGATGTAAGACATTACCATTGTACCACAAGCCCCACTTATCTTGAATATTTACCCTTTGATAGCAACCCTCTGACAGGAGCATTAGATTGGAGAATATGGCAACTGACTGCTGTGAGGAGGGGACATGGATGTCCTTCCCCTGACAGTTCTATGCTATGGGAGAACTGTCAGAATGGAAGAATGACTTCACTTTTCTGAGGGAGATCTGAGCAGAATGTCCTTTCAGTAGTACAGAGCTCAGTCTAATTTTTTTGTTAATTTGTAAAACATAAGAAGGGCCGAATTGCAATCTGTGTGACATTGCCACTACACGGAAAATCTTTGGCCCAATCTTCCAGTTCTCTTCGGTATGTTGTAGACAAAATATTACCTCTGCATCTCTCTACACAGATACTTCCAGACCTGTTGAGTTTCTCTAGCACTTTCTGTTTTTGTTTCTGATAATTTGTTTCTATCTGCTTGATGAAGCTGAAGGAAATCCTGTTCCTGTCTTTAGCGAAAAGTACTTCTCTTCTGGCCTTTATTGCATCGACCATTTTCTTAAGGGACAAGTTGGAGAACTGGGGGTAGGCTGTAGCCCGTTCAGGATCTGGTCCCACCTTGCAGCGGTCTCCTCCATCCCACGCTGCGATCACTGCTGCCAATGTAATCTCTACTGCTGTTGCTTTAATTAGGGATCCCTTCAATGCACAATTAGGCATGTTATCCTGTATTTACCCTCCCAACCGGAATAACTAGGCAAACCAGAAATAGGAGAATGAGTACAGCATTAATGAAAAAGCCTCAGAAAAGCCCAATTTTGAATCAAGTAGTATTTTTCCCACTAATGGTCCCATTGTTTCAGCATGGCCTAAACTTAATGTGTTTCACCCTTTCTTTCAGCATGCTAGTGATCCATTTCAGATGACAGTACGACTTTGGAAGAATGCATGTTGTATCCGTGTGCACGGTTGCACAATATCATCGTCAACCATGTTATCACCAGGAGAGTACTTGTCAATAAATGGACACCCTTTGGCTTGGTGGCAAAGTGTAGTTGGAGCAGTGAACTACAATAGAACGAGCGCAATATAATGCTGCAATTGTGCTGTTGATTTACTGCTTTCATCACAACAGCTGAAGGAACTCTTTATGTCTCTAACAAAGGAAAGTGATGGTATATAACTCTCACAAAGTGAAGTGCTTCCAGTCTACTTGCACACTGTACCTTTAAAAAATCTTAATCCTAGCAAAGCCATGTTCTTACTCTGATGCCTTGCCTCTGGTTAGAGATTATGCATTTTTTTTTTAGCTCTGTTTGAAATGAGAGCCTTAGTGAATTTCTTAGCACAAAAGTGACCAGGAAAAGTCAGTGTTGTAAAAGCCTTTTCCAAGGGCATTAGAAACACTCGTAAAACATGTTGATAAGTCCAAATTTCTGACTCCAGTTCCTGCAAGCAGTGATCATATATATATTTCTTTATTAGATTACCTTCTTCTTTGGAAAATAGAAAGTCATAACTCTTAACACACCTATAAGTAGATAAATTTTCCAATGTAAATATTAGTGCAACGCCTTTCCTACAAGCCCACATTCTTAAATATATTTCTACTGTCTTGAATTGTACTATCAGACCTACAAGCCCATCTTAATAATTCCCTATATCCTTTGCTATTTCCGATTTCCATCCAAACTGATTTTATATCTTACTCTTCAAAGACAAATGGTTGTTATTAAATTGTTCTTATCCTTCATTAACAAATTTGCTCCACCTATTCACATTTTTTTCAAGTCAAAAGCTTCAAACACTCTTTAAAATTCAGTTTCCAGCCTTGGTCACTTTGCAACAATATCTCTAATGTCTGTCATGTCATGTATCTTTCATCATATACCTTTTATCCATTCATCAATGTAGCAAAGGCACGATGAAGTTTTCTCTCTTCCTGATATTTTGTTACCTATTATCTACTTATTTCATGGACTTTAATTAAGAATCATATTAAAAGCTAGCACTGGCAGATGCTGAGTCTATGGTGAGTAGTTTTATTATGGACCAGGCCAAACCCCACAAAATACGTTAAGGTGATATCTAGACCCTAACCTTTTCTTACTTTAAAGGTAAGTGCAAAATGTTGTGCTCCAGATGCAGTACAGTTGACCAAACTATAAAGATTGAAACAAAACAAAATTTAGTCTAAAGATATGCAGGTTAGGTGGATTGGTTATGCCAAATTGCCCGTTGTGTCCAGGCTGGGAAATACAGAAATAGGGTAGGGGGTGGGTTTGGGTGGGATGCTCTTTGGACGGTTGGTGTGGACTCGAAGGGGTGAATGGCCTGATTCCACACTGTATGGATTCTATGAAAATGCACTTTACTGATCCACTACAATTAAAATAAAGATAAAAGAAAAGTATTGGCTTAACTGTAACTCTATCAAAAAGTTTAAAATAATATATATAAAACTACCAGTTAATTGTTCCAATACAATGACACCCTATGAGTACATTCTTGGCAAAGGCAAATCCAGTAAAATAGGTTGTCTCACATGCAATTCTAGCAGCAAGAAGAGAACCCCAACTTTTAGCTGCAACAGAAAGAAGGATAAGATCTTCCAAATTCAACTTCAAAGACCCCAGAAACTGCTGTCAAACAGCTAAGGCTGAAAACAATCCTGGGAGCTTGATCCCACCCATTCAGACTGCTTCTATTGTTGTAACTTTTTAAAATAAATAAAACCAAAGCCTCAAAAGCTGTTTACTTTATTGGCTTTGACGAAGACTGCTCATCACCTCTGTCACAACTTTTATTCATTTAAAACAAAACAAGACAAAATAGACCCCTTAAAGCCACAGTGTAAACCATCATACAGTGGAACAGCATGAGCCTGCATGGGCCGATAGTAAAACTAAATTAAGGAAGAAGCTGTTTTTAAGGAAATCATTAGCAAATACAACATAAGACACAATCAACTTAATTATCATATGGGGAGCTGTTTGAAAGAGGCCAGTAGATTTTTTTAAGCTATCTCTGTACATACTACAACTTTTTTGCTCTTTCTAAATTAACCCTGTGACCTCTATTCTATGCATTAGAGTAAATTACTCATTTTTGCAGCAAATGTCCATGATTAGATATGCATATTGTGCTCAATATTTCCATTTGTTTACTGTTACAGAGAAGGGGAGGTTAAATAAAAGAAAATCCTTGATATTCACTTTATAAGTAACAAGTAACAATTTATTTATTTAACCCTAACAGTGAACAAATTAACAGAATTACTAACAAACTGAACAATTCCCCCTTAACTACTAACTGTTCCCTAACTGAACTAAATTCTACTGGTATGCTATTCCAATAAACTCAAGTCCACCTTATATAACTAAAGTAGTAAGGAAAACAATAAATTAAAACGTTGTCTCTGGTCCACACAGAATGTGTCTTCCGGAATGCTCTGCCTTCTCCACTGCCTCTCCAGTTATAAATGCCTTTCTTCTGCTGTTCTCGAGTCATAAACACTTTTCTTCCACTGATCTGGCTGTCAGGGATGTTTTCTCTGTGATGTCTTCTGTGAGGATCCTTAGCAAGTTTTTATGGATAGATAGTGGTTTTTTAGAGAACTTCGTGATTTCTTGTGAGAACTAAGTGCTTATTTCTCAGATGGTGGTTCGCTCTCACAACAATTTTCAAAAACCATCTCCTTGCATATCTTGGACACCATATCAATTTTCTTACAATAGCGTTGGTCCAAGTTTGTCAAAACGATCAGATTTAAATTCAATTGGCTTTCAATCACTAAACGCTTGGTTTAAATTAATTGATTCCAGCTAGTTGCCAAAACATCAAAACAAGTCTAAGGTTTCTAACTACATAGTCGATTGATACATGTTTTAATTTCATAACTGGCTGTACGTCTTCAGCTACATACAGACACTTTTGTTTTTTTCTGCGAAAGTCTCTAAGCTTAGAAAAGTACTTTACCTCTTATGTGCTCTTCTCCCTTATCATTTTTTAACAAATAAATTGTAGCTTCCTGCCTTCGTAATGGTATCATAAGTTGGATGGTATAGCTGTCATATCGAAGTAAACTCCAGAATTTGTTTTGTAATCTAAATTGAGTGCATGTTTAAATTAAATAAGCAAACTATTTCATTGATATGTAACTGTTTATGTACCGATTCAATAGGCCTAAATAATCCAATTGTTATGTTATGCTCTTTGCCATCTTGAGAGAGATGGATTGCCTGGGTTCGCATGTGTTTTAACTTAGTTTTATATTAAAATTTAATGAAGGAGAAGTTGCACGCTGCCTAAATTGCTTCCCTCAGGGAGTGTCTGGAATTATCTGTCATGAAAACTATAATGTCTTGTAACTACACACTAATGTGCCAAGAACTTCCTATCAAAGCGAGGAAACTGGGAATTGAAGATGGTGCTCCAGCCAAAGTGGTGTCCCTGGTATTGAGGAATAGTCAGATAATTTGTACACTACATTGGAAAAGCCTGAAAATGTAGCTGTATAGGCAAAAGTGTCCACAAAAATGGGAAAACTCCTGCGTCTCTGAAGGTTCAAGTAATTGAGCACAATGTACAAAAAGTAAATGCGTTAAGTAATGCCTCTGTTGAATAATCTCTAATATAAAAGTAAGCATGCTTTTGTGTAGGAAATGTTAAATAACAAATGTGACTGGTTAACAAACCATTCTGATGATAAACTGCCCTCATACATTGCAGACAGCAACACCATTTGTATGTTATCTTGGGAGAATGGACCGGAAAGGGTGAGAAAAAGCTGTTCAGTACTTAGACTGCGATCTTTCTCAGCATGCATCTAAGGGAATGAATGTGAAATATCTGTCAAACTCATTGAGGGTATTTAAGAACATAGTTGTTCATTGATAAGTTCAAACCACTAATTTCATGGAAAGCTGTCACTATTAGAACAAAGTGTAATGTAAGCGCAGTTCTCAGATTGAGGTGATAGAATTATTTTTTTTAAGCACATAGCAAATATGTTACTCTTTGTTTACGTTCAATCAAATTTTATGCCCCAGGCTGAAATTTAATTTTGAAAAATGATAGATTGGATTAAATAACTAGCAAATTTGCATTTGCATTTCACAAGCCCCAACCATTCATTTTTAGGGTCAATTCAAAGCAACAACTCCACTAAACTATCTTGGCCTAATGACTAGGGTTGGTAATTAAAATGAGAAAATGACTGCAGATGCTTTTCAGAAACCAGCTCTTAGTTTTCTCCACAGGGAGAAACCAGGTTGATATATACTGACGACCAAAGGGATTTGTCTGGTTTGAGATGAAATAAAGTTCCCTGTGATTAAGATTCTGGCTAATTCTATCCTATAACAACAGATGGCAGACAAATGTCTCCATTAGGACAGATGAGGAAAAAATGGAAAGGCAAGCATTGGTGTGAGCAGTTAGGTTTCAACTGTGTTTGAAGACGCTCTTGGCTTCAATCCATGATTTTAAAAGAGGAATAAAGGTTGTGTATCACAGTACATAGTCTAATTTTTTGAATAGTATTAATTAAAAGCAAAAGAAAATTAGAAAATATTCATGTTTCATTGGAAAATCTAAAACAAATCAATACATTTATTTTGTCAAAGATGTTGATTGTCAGCTAGGCAAATAATGTGGACTTCCAGTGTGCATAGAAATATAAATGACAGTAACAATAATGATATGTGTTTTTGGTGAAGTTGCTGAAAGAGGAATGCTAGCCTCTATTACAACATAATATAACTACAAACTTGAGAGAAATAAAACAATTTACTGTTCTTATTGAATAATATTGAATTATAACATCTACCTGATTCGCTAAACAGGAAAATATGAATTTTCTTAAACATCACGAAGAGAGCATAGCACCTCTAATATTGCAACATGCCATCAGTAGAGACAGTAGAGACAGCACAGAGTACAATAGCAGATATTCTGTCATGTTGATGTGAGTGAATCAGGGGTTCAGTGTTTCTGAGCTGGATAAGTGGGGAAAAGAAACAACATCCCGACACAGAATTTTAAAAATATCTCATATGAACTCTTCAACAGTACAGCAAGTAACTTTTTTAAAAAAAATTTCTAAATGTTGCCTCATCTTTAAAAAAAATGTTGCTGTTGCAACAGCGTACCTGTATTTTGCAGTTGAAATGTTCACCAGCACAACCAGACTCTTTGGCAACTAATGTGCAAGGATAGTTAGGTAAATGTGAGGATAAAGTGGCAGGTGGGTAAGGGTTACAATGCCAGGCGGGTGAGGAGTTAGGATGTCGGACAGGTGAGATGAGTAGGGTGCCAGGTGAGTGCAGTGAGAAGGGGGTCAATAAGTAGATGAACTGTAGGTCAGGATATCAGGTTATGATGGAGAGAAGAGGGGAATGGCAGAGTGCTAGTGTCAGATTCGAGGAGGAGGATTGGTGTCGAGTTCATCAAGTGGAACTGTTGGGCTGGTTGAGGTTGGGCCACGTGTGAAGGATGTTGGATTGGGGGTATCAGGGGAGATGTTTGGACGATCAGTGGTGATTCGAAGGCTCAGTTAATAGTTACCCAGGAGTTAAAATAGGCTTTTAGTTCTCTAACGTTCCCCGAATAACTGTTAGTTTTAAGCATGTCTGAATCCGCTGAATTATTTTGATCGGGGGGACTTTACCTAGCATCTTGAATTCTTGATAATCGCCAACTACAATTTTAATTTCCTAGACAAATCCTTCGGAGTGAGCTGTTAGAAGATTTTTTGTGGTCCCAATGCACAATTTCAGTGTATGCTCAGAAGCAACTATCTCTCTATTAGTATATCTGGTCCCACGTTCTGACATTTCTCACAGATTAAATTCAGTTAACAGCCAGGAATGCATAGGAAGAAATTGAAAAATTCATAGAGAAGTCAAAGTCAGTTTATAAGAAAAGATTGGGAAGGAAATTAAGTTGAATCCTAAGTGTTTCTTGTGAAAAAAAAACACAAGGGAAATATTTCTGTAGAAGTAGGTGTCATGTTTAAAGCATTAAATGAATCGTTTGCACTTATCTTCATAAGATTTCTCATCAATGGATGACGTGAAAGTTACACGAAGAGGAAAGGAAATTATGGACAGGATAATAATTGGTAGAGAAGATTTGCTCAATACATTATAATCTCTGAAAATAGAGAAGTCATTTTGTCAAGATGGAATGAATACTAAGTATCTGAAAGAAGCAAAGATAGTTATTACCATGGTGTTGGTCACAGGTTTTAATCAGTAGATACAGGAGTAACATGAGGATTGAAGGTTGTTAATTTTCTAAAATGCTACTTAACAGGAAGAGGATATAGTTAAAGTAATTACAAATTAACCAGTCTTACATTGGCAGTGAGAAAGTTATTGGAAACCGGTTCTCACTTGGAAAGGCATAGGCTAATGAAGGATGGTCAGCATTGTTTCTTAAAGGCAAACCATGCCTTTCAAACTTAGCAGTGTTCTTCAATGTAACTGGGAAGGTTGATCAAGATAATTTGGTAGATACTGCCTACGAGACAATGCAGAATCACCAAGCGGAAACTGGTAGCCAAGTTCCGAATCCAGCCGTGATCTTGGGCTCCTGTCGCACGACATGTAACCCCATGACACTGCTCTGTATTTGTAAAATCTTCCTTGTTGAGCTGTTTTGTCACTATCACCTTTATAAATTGTTATGATGCCTTTACCTTAATTAACTTGTACAGTTTTTGATTATTTATTACTTTGGTTAGACCCTTGGCATGCGGCTCATTTACCTATCGTTATTCTAGCTATTTGGTTTGTCTCCAGCACCATTGTATTTTTAATTTTTTGTAATTGTCTCACTACCTCAACTAATCATCATAGGTCATCCCTTCGCTTGCTGTTCAGCTGTTGACACTTTACTCACACTGTCTGATACTTTTGATCACTTGTAGAGACTTGTTATTCAGCCTATCGACACTCCACTGACACCATTTGTTATATCGTTTGATCTCGCTGGTTCTAAATTCAGTGCCTGTGTGCTTCCCTTCATTTTACCTGATGAAAGAGCAGCGCTCCGAAAGATTGTGATTTGAAATAAACCTGATGGGCTATATCTTGGTGTTGTGTGACTTCAGACCTTGTCCACCCCAGTCTAACACCAGCACCTCCACTTTAAACTGGACAGGAGGCATGCATGAAGGGGCTCTGCATCTTGAACATCTCTGACCAATTCATATTGTTTGGAAGGATCGCTGTGGTTTAACAAAGGTTCAGAGAAATGTAGGAGGAACAGCTTCATCAGGAAGCCTAGAACCAGCAGCAATCTTTATTGGAACGTTCTCCACGTGAAAAGATGGCAGATACGGGTCCGTCAGGATATGTAGGAGGTAGAGGAGGACCAAAGTCTTTTGGTCTCGAGGGCATTTCCTCCGGATGAGTGATATGCAGTGTAGACATAGAGCGAGAATGCTCCGGAACACTGTCACAGAATTTTTCCAAATGCTGAATCAGGACATGAGACATGAAAAAATTGCTGGCCATCCGATGACCATCAATGTGACAACATCACTGAACTCAAATACATCTGGTTCCTTTTAAGCAATCACTGAAGACCTTGGGTGAGATCTCTCATAACTCAGCCCACAAAAAGCGATCAAGGCTGTTCCTGATGTAGTTTATGCACATTGTTTCATTTTGTTTCCCCGTGATGAGATCAGTGTTGCAGCCTGGGCAGTAGGTTTTCACAACAAATCTGCCATTCCCCAGGTGCATGGTATATTAGACTGTATATCATCACACTGCAGAGACCATATCATACACAACTGAGTTTATCAATAGAAACGCCTTCTATTCTGTCAACATGCAACTCATCTGTCATCATCCAGTCGAGTGCACTTGGCGCCCTGGCAACTATAATGATGCCCTATTTCCTTGGGAGCTGTCATATTCCTAGTTTGGTTCAAGGGTCAGATGCTGAACTAGGATGATTTCTGGGATACCACGGCTACTACGACCATGGCTGATGATTTCATTGTGCAATTCCCTGACTGAGTTCAGGAATCGCTTAAATGCTGCCCTTTCTTCATCTAGGGCCATGGAGGAGCAGATGATAGGCTGCTGAAGATTAATTCCAATGCTTAGATTGGTCTGAATGGGCGTTGCTGTACACTTCACACTGAGTGTGTCACATAACCCTAGCATGCTGGGCTGTGCACACCTACAGCAGGCAAAAAGGGGAAAAAAAATGGAGTCTGAAATGCTGGAAGAACAGCAGCAGAAGGAAGATGAAGACATTGAGCAGAAGGAATATCACCCCTTGTGTGGTAGAGCAGGGAAGTGGCCAGCACAGGTCAGACACCCAGTACTGACACCCAATATCAGTAGATAAGAGCGATGACTACTCTAAGTGTAAATTTATTGGTGCTCAAAAGGCAAATGCAGCTTCTGTTTGTTTGTAATGTTTACTTTGCTATTGCCAAATAAAATTGAATGTTTTGAAATGTTTGAGGGCTAACCAGTATGAGATGGTCCCACATTGAACAAAAATGTGATGTTGGGCTCACTAGCAATGGGGAAAGATTAACAGTTACTTAGAGAGGGTTGTAAAATGGGATGAGGCTAAGGATAGGTATGCTGTGTTGCCTGCATGTTGAACAGTAGATAAGAAGACTGTGTACTTGTATGTTTCTACCATGCCATCTCTGTGACCTGAGAAGTGTTGGTTTGTGGTTGCTCTCCCAGTACTTACACAGTGAAGGGCAACTGTAGACTCCCAATGTTTGACAATTGGGCTTCAAAGGTGGTAACAATGCCAAGGATCTCAGGAAGTCCCAGCAGTAAGGAATATTTCCATTTACAATGAGTGGGAGAATATGAAGAGTGGGAGACCATAGGGACATGGTGCACAGATAATGAAGTAAGCTTGGAGAGAGAGGGTGAAAAAACTCACTAGGTCTCCTAGAGGGAAATAAAACTCCAGGAAACTTGCTAAAAGTAACATTTGACTGATTCCTGGTATGATTCAACCCCATTTGACTGCTGTTTAGTGTATTGGATGTGCAGGTTAGTTAAAACTTGAAGACACATTGCAAACTTCTTGACCAGACTTAATATTGCAAAGGAGGAGAACACACCTCCATCTACATCAACTGAACTGAGGGTGAGAGGGTGAAGAACATCAAATCATTCAGAGTGACAATAACCGGCAACCTGTCCTGATCTTCCCACATAAATGAGACAGCCAAGAAGGCTCAGCAATGCCTCTTCTTCCTCAGGTGGCTCAGGAAATTTGGCATGTCCATAAGAACCCTCACCAACGTCTATAGATGCACCATTAAAAGCATACTGTCTGGATGCATAACGGCCTGGTATGGCAACTGCTTTGCCCAGGACTGTAAGAAACTACAGAAGGTGGTGTGCACAGCCCAGACCATCACAGAAACCAACCTTCCATCCATGGACTGTATGTACACTGCTCTCTGCTGCAGAGAGGTAGCCAACATTATCAAAGATCAATCACACCCTGGCGATGACCTCCTACAAGCTTTTCCGTCAGGCAGGATATACAGAAGCCCGAACACACACACACACACAAGCAGGTTCAGGAACAGCTTCTTTCTAACCATTATCAGACTATTAAATAGGCTGTTGCCTCAAATAATGTAGCCTTCAATGTAACCTGCCTGCCTCTAAGCCTTTTTGATCTGTACATCCTTTGCTTGCTGCAATCTGCCTGCACTGCTCGTAAACAAAGCTTTTCACTGTATTTCGATACACATGATAGTAAAAATCAATCAATAAATCAATCAATCAACTGTAATGCATTTTTAAATTATGATAAATTGATTGTACCCATGGAATAATGCTGACAATTAAAGTGAAGAAAAGCTTGGTAATTAGATTAAATTCTAGAAATTGATCAAAAGCTTCTTGGGATGTTTGCAGAAATTACATTTGTCTGTGGTGACAGCTGACAATTTATTACAATACAATATTTAATATAAATAGTAAAATCGTTCTCTTCCCAATTTTGTTCTTTTATCTTGTTTCAATAGAAAACACTCACTTTGCCAGTATACTGTTCCTCACCTACTGTCCATGAACTTTGAAGGAATGTGCTGTTTGATAATAGGGCAGTTAACTCAGCACAGAATGGAGACTGAGCAATAGCCCTTTCAGCTATTCACTGATCTGGCAAGAAAGCTTTCATTTGGCATTTTTATGTGACGATAAACTCAAACTGATAAATGTGGCTTGGCATTAATAATGTATAGAGGCAAGCCAAGCCTTTGTCTTTTCATCACTGCCAGTGTCCTTTTGTTCCTCTCTCTATCCAGTTTACTGGCAGTGGTGTCTTTCTCTCTCTGATCCATTCACTAAAAATGTGCTCAAACTTTACATAATGATTGCTAATGCACTGTATCTAAGTATCCATATTCTAACTGGACTTCCAGTAGAGTGCATCCATTTGCTAGTGACCTTGAAAAGCATTTGTGCCTGTTAACAGGTTAGAGCTTTTTCATGATGTTTTAGTCTTGAAAACGCCTACATTTGATTTTAAATCAATTTCACCCACTTCATTTTTTTTTACGTAATGGGTTAGAATGGTGGTTACAATAAAAACACAGAAAAAATACTTTAGTAAAGGCAGAAAAAATATTTAATGATGACACTATTTACCAAGCACAAGGGCTGAAACAAGCATAATATGTAATAATAGTTTAGCATTAGACACAGGGACTGGCGCAGTCACTGGTGTAATACATTGATGTGCATATTTCTTGGGAGTAAACACTTCGAAAACACAATGCAATCTTCCTCCTTATGAATGTTTATTATTTCACAGAATATTTTTGATAGGAAGTGAAAATAGCAAGTTATTTCGGCCACAATTTGAGTGTTTCTATTCTCCAGGCATCAAACACATGATCTAATAATCTTGCTGTGAATCAACTAACTTTATTCTACATGTTGACATACAAGTGCAGGCAGTGAATCATAGACTATAATGTCTCTGTTTTAGGAGACGGTGTGAATGATGATTAAAACCATCAGAAGTGGCTGCATTAATTTCTAGCGAAGTTGTACTTCCATCTGGGTTATAGCTCCAAAGACACAAACTACTGTCAAACCCTTCATGCAGGTCATCACAGCAAACCTTTCTAGACCATATGCATTTCCAGCAGGAGTCACCATGGGCCAGTTTGAAGTGAGATCCCTGACCAATTTATCCATAGTCCTAATCCAAGGACACAGAGGATTAATGGAACCATTTGATCACTGACCCAGCTAAATGCTACATCAATGAAATTATTTTCTTATTATGCTAATTGAATCTTTTTTTCCTAGGGTATGTAAGCAATTTTAATATGTCATACAAATTAGCTGGGATAAGCATTTGCTGCATCTGCCTGATGCTGATGGAAAGCCCCATTGATTTATCTTTTAAAACACAGCAGGGAAACTAGAGCACAAAAGAAAACACGTTGAATTAATATAAATTTTTAAAAACTTTTTTAAAATGTCCCAATGTGTTTCACAAGAGTATTATCAAATATTTTAATATCAAATTACTTAAGGAAAAAATAGAGCAGGTGAAAAACAGGTAGGATTAAAAAGATCATCGAAAGATAGAGAAGTAATTTGGGCAAAGATTCCAGACCTGGCAATTGAAAGCACAGAGGTGAATGGTAAAATAACAAAGATCAGAGATGTTTCAGGGGCCAGAATTGGAGGAGGGTGGAGATCTTAAAGTGTTGTGACAGATTGCAAGTTAGGCTACGGAGGAAATTGGAACCAAGGGTGAGAATTGTTAAGTCACGGCATTGGTGGAATGGGAATCTATGTCAGTCAGTGAGCAGTAGGATAATGGGTAAAAGGACTTTGATTAAGTTAGGGCCATAGGCAGCAGAGGACGGGAAGCACGTAGGTTTAGGATGTGGAAGATGAGAGGCTGATCAGGAAAACATTGCAGTTGTCAAATATGGAGATAACCAAACAAACAGATGAAGGTTTTCGTTGAAAATGAAGTACAAAGTTGTTAATTGGCTAATTTTTCCTGAGGGAATGCTGCTTAATGCCCAATTCCCCAAATTCCAACAACAGAAGTCAATCCTAAACACACTATCCTTGAACAGGATTATATTCTGAACAGCCATATTCTGAAGCAGCTAAGGATTTGTTTTCTAATTGGGTGGTGTGTGGCAGTCCCACCAGTATCAGAAGGCAGTAGTGGTGACATTGCTGGAGCTGTGAGGATGGCGATGGATCGCAGGTCCAGGTACATCTTGGACTTTTTAAATGAGGAGAAATTGGGGAACCTTTGTGGTGTGAGTTTGCCTCCACAGATTGTTTTACCTGTAGCAACAATGCTTATTTTGTTCCTCATAAAATAAATTAAGTGTGAACATTATGGTATTGAATAATCCAAAAGGCATTAATAGGAATAACTCTTAGATACAAATGTTCCATTCTACAGGCATACAGGTGTCTGAGCTGGTATTTAGCCGTTAGGTTACTATAGCGAAACATACTTTCATGCTTCAGGTGATCTGAGGTAAGCTGAAGTATGAAATCTTTGTATTCTTAGGTGACATGCTATGATGCTGTGTTGATGTCATAAGTGCGTCGCTTGCTAGTATACCGATCATCAACCATAACACAATAGCAGGGAGAGCAAGCTAGGGAGCTGGGACGTTTGGAGATTGGTGGCCACATGGGAAGTGAGATAGCGGAATAATTTTTTTTCAGGTGCCCCAGATAAGCACAGAAAAGTCCCAAAATAATGTAGCTCACTTCATTCCCATCTTTCAATCAGTTAGTAAGAAAATAGCTTCTACCTACCACCCACCTTCCCATACCAACCATTTTATTGCATGGGCAGTATAATATTTGGGTTAATTAGCTTCTTAATAAGCTAATTTGCTGATTTGTTAAAAATAGCATGAGGCTATCGATTTCAATGCCTGCATGACTACTGTTTTTTGTGGATCCTAGTTGGACATAGTAAAAATGAAGTCCATATTTAACAAGGAGTTCAAGCACCTTGAAACCTTATAGGTTTTAAAGGCTTGTGTCTGCTTTCAACTAATTATGCTGTGAGGATAATCTTTAATTGGTAATTTACTTACTACCAGTACTGCAGTTAGTCCGTAATCGTGACAAACTGGTTTATAAAAGATCAAATCTGCCCTTAATTTGAGTATCACAGATTGACTCTAATATAAGTCACTTTCAGATAAAAGTGAACATGGGTGAGAGCGATAGAGGTAAAGTTAACTATGCCATATGCTGCAGACAGGTTAAATTGAATTGAATCAAATTGAATTATTGAATTAGCTTTATTGCCACACGTACTCAAATGAACACAGTAAAAAGTTTATGAGTCACCACTTTTGGCACCACCCTAGTTACAAATGTACCTAGGTACAATCCTTAGTTACAGAATAGAGAAATGGAAAAAAAAAGTTACATTACAGCTATACACAGTATGACCATAGGTCATTAAAAATAACAAGAGCAAAGTTTAGAAAGACAAACATCACAGTCTCGCTTCAAAAGCTCTCTGCAGCAGACCAAGGCAGGGTTCTCCAAGTGTTCTTACCACTGGCTGCCACAAGGTTCCCATTGGGCCGCTATCCCTGTCTCTGCACCAGGCTGCTCCACACACCCTGCACTGGGACGCTGGTCCCTGGCGGCCCTACCTTGGCAGCTGAAATTCTCCCGTCAATCGCTGACCCTGCTTCGGAGGCCAGATGTTAAAGGTCAGGGCCAGGTGTCCAAGGCCAAGAGAAGGGAGGAGAGAGGGAGACAAAAAGAACAGGCAGAGCGGAGGAGCTCTGGCTGGAATGTCCTACTCTGCTGCCATCTTACCGGAGGTGATGGGTAAGAGGATGAGGAAGGAAACTTTATCACTTAACCATGGTGTGGTAGCATAATCATTAACTATTAATCCAGAGACTCCAGGTAATGTTCCGGGGACTTGAGTTTGAAACCTGTCATGACAGATGTTTGAATTTGAATTCAATAGAAAAATAAATATGGAATTAAGAATCTGTTTGTTGGTTGTCAGGGAAAAAGACTCCTCTGATCCACGAATGTCCTCTAGGGAAGGAAACTTCCAACCCTTACATGGGCTGGCCCACAAGTGACACCAGACCCACAGCAATGTGGTTACCAGTTGGAATGGGCAGTAAATGCTAGCCTAGCCTGCAGTGCCCATATCCTGTAAATGAATAAAAAGACATTGGACGTGGATGCCATTTGTGATTGAACTAAGGGCAGTTTCAGTGCCGTGCCATGGTGAAAACCTGCCGGCATATGTTCATCAAGGAGTCGCAGATCATATAACTCATGGACTTGTTACACAGCAACACTTGCATGGAAAGGATATCTAGAGATGGAAATCAGACAGATATACAGTTCTTAAAGTGGAGATGGCATTTTCACTGGTCGTAAACGGAAAGTGCACTGCTGAAGCAGCAATCGATGATTTAAGTATTCTGATTTTTGCACATTGTCACAGAGGTCCTTGTGGAACAACTGTAAGACAGAGAATATTTAGATGGTCAATAAGTAACCTGACAATTCAGCTAGTATTTGTGGAGTGGATGAACAGAGCAGCTGAATGTCAGTTTCACAATTCCTCTGACCCTAGCTGCAAGTGCAGAAATTAATTCTGAAGACTATAGCACAGTTTCTAAGCTAAAAGTCATTGTCACATCTTTTACTCTCTTGACAGTCTTGCTACAACAGACCTGAGGCCCAGCAGTAGCAATTCTCCAATCCCACTACATCATAAGCTTGTCCTCCAACCAGAACGGGCAGCCTGGCGACACTGCCTCCAGTTTATACACACATTTATCACCCAGCACTATATTCACAATTATTTCACCTCTTAGAGTCATCTTCCAAATTATGAATGCCACTGCTTTGGGACTGGCCATGAGACCTAAAGTCAGCTCAACGGACAATTCATCTGAACCCTCTTTATAAAAGTTTGTTAAACCGAGAGTGGCAATTTTCAAAGGTAATTACGCTTAATGTTCCATCTCTGAATCTTACTAGTACCCCTGACTAGTAAGATCAGAAGACCAATGCATAAATGCTACAATTGGATTACTTATATCCTACAGTCTATTTTGTGGGGTTTTGTTTGCTGATTCCTATGCTCGCTAGTTATTCATCCATTTACTAGAGAAGTTGCTTATTTATTTTATCAAAACCTTTCATTTTGAAAACCTATATTAGGTCACTCCTTCGCCTTCTGTCCTCCATGGAGAAGAGTCCTAAAGTTTCCAACCTCTCTTCATAACTGAAGCCTCAGCAATGCTCATAAAATCTCAGTAAACCTGTTTTGTTCTCAAAGACCTTTACATCCTTTCTGAAGGCTTGCTTCAAGAATTGTTCATGGTGTCCCAGCTAATGGTTAATCTGTGATACAGAATGTTCTCATAAGATTGCTTTAGATTATTAATAGAGGCTTATAATATAAAGCCAAAGTATGCAACAATTTCAGAGAGAGATAAATGACCCTGGTTGTATGTGACTTGAAAAAATGGTGAGTTTGAGCAATAATGCCACAAAGAGAACTGCTTCATAACCTTTGTTCTCTCTATCTTTTCTATGAAACACCTTCAAAGTTTTAGAGTTGAAAACATTGCAAAATCTCATCACTACAAGTGGAAGATGCCTAAAGGTGAATCCAAAGTCTTATACCACGGGCTCCAGAAAAGTGCATTCAGCCAGCCATAACTAATTCTCTGTGCCAACAGGTTGTATGCAAAGTGACTTTGACTGTTGACCAATATTTTGACAATAGGTGAATAACTTACTTGGTCAAGGCACTTTGGCTCTTATACTGTGCAGAGATCGTTCATCCTCTCTTACAACTGGAAGATGTGTGCGTGCTTTCAAGAAGGTAGAGGGATACATTTGTTTAGTTTAAACATTTTATTGATGGTTTTACATGGTTACTCAAATAATTTTGTTTGCAGTTGGCTATTTATTCATTTATGTATTTGGGTATTTACTTACTCTGAAGGAACCTAGCTGACTTGTTACTCATGCTGAGATATATGCAAACTGAAGTATTTGGCAATGTCAACTCCCTTTTTAAATCCAAACTTTGTTGTGACCAATAGAGGAGTGGGACAAGGAAAGGAATCAGTTGATCCCTCCTAACTTGGTCATAACAATAGACAAGAACATTTCTGGTGTGACTGTTGGCTAAATTTATACCAGTATGCTTTCTGTGGATGAGAGGACAGTCAACCTTTCTTTTCAGGCTTCCTGTAATCCATTTTTGGATCAGCAATTGGAGGCTGTGTGAGAACATCTTAGAAAGTCCGACATCTGCGGAAAGTAAAAACAAAATACCGTGGGGACTAGTGATCTGAAATAAAAACAGAAAATGCTGGAGAAACTGAGGTGATCTGGCAGCATCTGCAGAAAGGGAGAAACTGAGTAAACATTTTGAGTTGCGTGAATAATCTTCAAAAACTGACTTGGACAAGTCTCTCCAAAAGAAGAGTCTTGGGTCTCAAGCCGTTAATTGTGTTTTTCTCTCTCTAGATATATTGCCAGACATGCATAGTCTCTCCAGCAGTTCCTGTTTCAATGGGAAATAGTCACTTTCTTGTCTCTTCAAAAAGCCGTAAACATTATTGAGAATGTTGGCGGTCATCCCATGGTGCTTTAAAGCATATTGTCAGTTTATGATGACAACTGCTACAATCAAACCCTTAAGATCTTGGGGAAGATTCAGAAACAACAAAAAGGCAATTAGCAGCTGAAAATGTTGCAGTGTAATGCAGATTGGCATTTGGCTGATTCTGCACAGGAGAAAAAGGGAAGGACATTTTCTAGAAAGGTGCCAGTGCGAGAGGATGCCTTCTGTTCTGCTTGTTAATAAAGCTCATTGCATGCTTCATATACCATAAATTAGTGACTTTACAGAGCTTTATCTGTTAGATGGGTAATTACCAGCTACTAGCTGATGTTACTATTTGGCAGGACTCTTGTTTTGTGATAGTACTGGTTTTAGAGAAATTCATGCACCATACAATCTGTCTGGTTCCACCTCCGTACAGATTATATTTACATCAATGCCATTATATGGGGCTTTCAACAGGATGTTTGTGTCGGTCTGTCCTGTGCAATGATACAACTCTTGATGACCAGAATATAGCCGTAGTTGGAGATTAGATAATATTCTAAATGATAATTATGACTGGACATAAAACCTAATAGCAAGTGTCTTTGTATAGTGGAATAAGTAACATTTAATAAGAGGAAATGTTTAGATGTGTTTCCTGAATTGCCTGGAGCTTCACAAAAGAGACATTCAAAACACATCCAGCGTAATAGAAAGGACTGATCCTAATGAAAGCAAAGTTATTCAAAACTGCAGAGTGTCCATGTTAATGCCTATCAAATAAGACAATACTTACATTGCACATGAACATTTATGTGCAACCTAAAATAGGTACGCATTCTGATTGCTGATTGTGAGAAAGCAGCTCAAAGCAAAATATTCTGGATGCTGGAAATCTAAAACAAAAACAAAGTGCTGGAGAAACTCAGCAAGTCTGGCAACAACGGTGGAGAAAAAACAGAATTAGTGTTTTTAGTTAGATACAACACGTTTTCAGAACTCAGTTTCCATTGCAACAAAACAACAAATTAATTATCTCGCGGCGCATTGAGTGAATGCACAGTCCAGGTGAAAAAGAAACCAGGGCAGTTGTGGTTCAGCTGCTGCTCTGTGCTGAGTTGGTTGACCAATTTTGCCATGTATTTTGAAACTGCATGAATATCCACATGCATTGACTTGCTAATTTATGAATATCCTAATAATAAAAAAAGTGACTGCTAATAGAAGCAGAACTACCCTGATCTTCATAGCAATAGTTATAGCTTTTCATTCAAAGTATAATGTCTGTTGATAAGGGCTTCTGTGGTCATAAGGATTGCCTGTTTCCACAGCAGGCAACTGGGAAAGAAATATGGAAAGAACTGTTTGCAAGTCTCACATTTTGGTGTACCTGAAGGGGCAATAGACAACTTTAGTATAGAGTGGCTGGATAAAAAAATGAAAAAAAGGAAAGGGATAAGGAAGAAGAATATGATCAGGTAACTTGGCTGCCTAGTCCAAATAATTACTTCCTTTTAACAAATAAGTTAAATGAGCATTGTTCCTTGCTCAGTATTTCACAAATAATTGCAATTTCAAACTACAAGAATGTTGACTCAACTCTGTCCATCCTTAAGTCATGCTTAAATAAATTTCCTTCAACTCTACATGCTCTGCTTTCAGATTAATACAACAGGGCAGCACACCTCATCTCATCAAACATATCATGGTTCTAAAATAAATATGTCCTGAGCTATGGTGACAAATGTACATTAATTTGAAAAGTTCAGTCGCCTTGACACTGTTGGTTTTCTATTAATGCAGTTGTTTGATGTTTCTGCTTTCTTTTGTAAGCAGCAATCATTAAAGCTGGGTAAAAGTCAGTGCATCAAATTGGGAAATATTTCTCGCATGCTGATCAATAAGGATAACTTTTATCTTGCAATTCTGACAAATGTCAATTCAAAACACAATATTATCAGTTCCCTCTCAGATGTTAACTAACGTGGTTATAATATTTTGTTATTTTTGTTTGATTTACAGTATTTGCATTTCTTTTTTCATCTCTGCCTCATTTATGCGGCTTTAGGAATGTGAATTTGAGAGTATTTCTGTACAAAAGAATGATAAATCAATCCCTTTTCATTTAGTGACTACTTCTGAAACGTACAGTACACTGGTGGCACAGAAAATGTAATTTCTCCAGTCGTTACGCATGCCCACATTTCTCAGCCTCAAAAAGACTGTCAAAATAATAACAAACATTTTCACCATGGCTGGTGCAGCCAAATTGATCTAAGGAGTCAGAAGATTAGAACGGAACCTTAACAATCTCTTTCCACGGTATACAATCTGCAAAGCTTCATATTTATGTCCACCAAAGAAGAAGGAGCAGAAAGGTTTGAGTCTGGCGGAAAGCCAACTTTTCAAATGATTGCATGTTAATTGTTGAAATAGATTTGAAGTAAACATTATCTTTGGCTTTCACTATTGGCGTTTTCCTCTCCACTTCAACTCCCCAAAGATAATGTAAAGAGTTGGAATTAATACAGTTGCTTTATGCAAATACAAATCTGGAAATGACTGTTCTTATAGGAAATTGTATTTTTTGCTTAAAGACAATGAAAAAGACACATGCACATTTGCTATATGATTATAGTCATATTATCTGGAACTATATGGGGTGCCATTGGTAGACTGACCATCACCAACTCATTGACTTAGCCTGAGTTACCATTACAAACTAGGGAAGGATGCACACATGAAGTTTTGTTTTTGTCAGAAGAAGGTTCAGTCTTATTTATTGTTTATTACATGGTACTTAAAGGCAATTTACATTTCATATGAGCCATGTGTCAGTGTTTTGTAAGACTTCAGGCTACATTTAAGAATAAGCACACATTACTGCTACTGAAAGGTTCTCATACACAACTTTGATGTAACTGAACTCTGGAGAATTCATTGCCAGAAGAGATGGGAAAGGTCAAGGCTGGGGGAGGTAGGTGGGAACAGAGGTATTTGCAGGGGTGGGAAAAAGAATGGAGATGGGAGGTGAACTCTCGGCATATGCAGGAAAATGGAACAGCATTAAAGGGCATGGTGTGCTGGAAAAGGTGGGGAAGCATTGACAAGTAGACTGGGCACCTTTAAAGTGTACTGCTGGAGTTCAGGAGACAGTTGTCAGTGAGGTTCAGAGTGGTGGGTCTCTATATGGTGGGAATGGGTGGCGATTGGAGTATTGTGAGGTAAAATAGAGACCTTGAGGCTCTGCGGGCCAGTGAGGGGAGGGGGTTACTGACAGCAAGGTGGATCCTGGTGCTAATGGTCCCCAGCAATTTGTGTTCCCAGCCATCACTTGCTGTTCACTAGATTTGAGGTACTGTTAGAAAATGGGTGAGACAATCTTCAAGGTGCGTGGACTCTGTGTCACTTTGACAAAAGTGTGGGATCCATGTTTGCTGGTCCCGAGGACGTTGAAAAGGCAAATGCATGAAGCAGCCATCTGAAAAACGAGCAGCATATAATTTGCAATTATTTTTTGTCCATTTGCTATGCTTAGGTGTCAGATACTAATCAAAGGCAATTTGTGCTTTGCCATTGGTGTTTGCAGATTGAACAATGGCATCTCAAAGATGCTGAAGTTGACAGCAATCATGTACAAATGAAGAGTTGAAAGGCAAAAGGAGTTGAATTACTGATGTAGGTTAGAGATAGGAAGGGGTTTGGACCTTTAGCAATTTGTTGCACATGTTGAGGCTGTAGAATGATAGAGACCTGGCTTTCGCTATCAGGGTACAGCGTGTTTCACTGTGTGGAAAGTCTGCTCATCCCTCAACTGCAGGGTATGCTGCAAATTAATCTTCTAAGACCTGAGAACTTGTTTTGCTCCTTATATTTCTAATATGGGTCCAATTATTTACCTGTATGTGATGTTCTCCTACTGGAAAATGAAGACCCACTGGGTCTACATGGGCATTGGGTACGCAGTAGCCATGACCCAGAAAGGCTGCAACGATGCAAGGAGTTATGGAGAAGTGAAATGTGTGCTCAGATGGTTAAACAGCGACTAGGCTTATATGTGAGAAAGTGTCATCGTATGCACCATGAGCTTTTTGGCTGCTGTCCCATTACACTGCCAGTGAGGGGCAACTCCAGATTACCTAAGCTTGTCTGGGTGCACAGCAGACTTTTAAAGAAAGCACAGGTGCCAAGGATGCCAATCTTTCTGCTCACATCTCCTGAGGGGTGAGTTGCTCCAGGAACAGTGTTTCAAGAATGGTCAGACATAAGGAGTACCATTGGGACCATATGGGTAGTTAGTGAGGTGCATTTGGTAAGATGTAGTGTGAAATCGCAGTAGACCTCAAGGCAGGAATCCCTCCAAATAAACTTGATGTAACTCACACTTTTTGGACTGAAACTTATATTTAATGGGCAAATTCCATGTTTCGACGGAAATATCAGATACTGTGTTTTGAATAGTTTATAGCACTGACAGCCTATTCAGCTAAGAATCCTTGTGAGCATATTGAATACAAAACTATTGTCCCCTCAGTTCAAAAGCCACAAGGTGGCCCTTCGTATCTTAGGATTGTCTAAAAGCTAATTCAAAACGTAGTGAAACAATTTAATGTATATTGCCTGCGGGCAATTTTAATAATTCGAACTAACATTCTAAGTAGCGTTTCTGACTCTAGCGTTATCCTTTAAACCTGACCTAATCAATAATATAGCCTTAGTTAAAATTTCTTCTAAACCATTGGAAAAAGATTTCTAATGATATGACTGGTTCGTTTTCACTGAATTCATTGTTCAATCAAAGGTATCAGAGTCCATTTCTCCGAGTTAAAGCTCTTTCCAAATTTATTTCTATTTCCAAACTAATGGACAGAAACTTATGTGCATGTGAATACCTGGGATATGGTGAGATGTGGGCAGAATCAGGTGAGAAGTTTGATCTTAATATCGACATAATTTTGCCACGTCTTGTGAGCTTATGTGAAGCCGGATGATGAGCTTCTTGCTCGGCTGTGGTGAGTTTTATTTTAATTTCAGTTGAGAGATGTTGGCATTGCTAGCATGGCCAGCATTTATTTCCCATCCCCAGTTGGCCTTGAGACAATGGTGGTGATCTGACTTCTTGAACTGCAACTTTCAATTTGTTGCAGATCCACCCATAATGCCATTCGGGAGGGAGCTCCAGGTTTTTGATCCAGCGACCATGAAGGAACAGAGATATATTTCCAAGTCAGTATGATGAGTAGCTTGGAGGGGATATCACAGGTGGTAATATTTGTATGTATCTGCTGTTCTTGTCCTTCTAAATACAAGTTGTCATAGGTTTAGCTGGTCCTGATAAGGAGTTGCAGTGAATTTCTCAAGTGCATCTTGTAAATAGCACACAAGGCTGCTACTGAGCAGTATTGGTAGAGGGACTGATGTGCTACCAATCAAATGGGCTGTTTTGTCCTAAATGGTGTCAAGCTGTTTGAATGTTGATACATCTCATTCATCCAGGCAAGTGAAGAATATCAGTTATGACTTGTAGCTGGTGGGCTGGCTCACTGGGGTATTGGGAGGTGATATACTAACTGCAAGTTGCCTAGCCTCTGACTTGCTCTTGTAACAAAGTACTTGCATAGTTAATCTAGGTCATTTTCTGGTCAATGATAACCCCCAGGATGTTGATTTTGGATGATGTCATTGAATGTCAAGGGCCAATCGTTAGACTCTCTGTTTTTGGAGATGGTCATTGTCTGGCACTTGTGCGGCAAAAAATGTTACTTGCCACTTGTTAGCCCAGACCTGGTCTTGCTGCATTTGGGCATGGACTGCTTCAGTATCTTGGTAGGAGAGAGTGAGTGTGAGATATTGGAGAGAAGAAGGTAATGGGGACCGCAAAGTGACACTGATTTCCCCTTGCCCCCAAGACCGGGGCAAATGTCAGGAAGTATGTAGGTCAGTGCTGAACTGACTGTGCTTGTCTAGGTCACAGAGACCTTTCGAAATATGACACCAACAGCAGGAATGTTGGTCAATTCTGGGACCTCTGCTGAGTGGCTAGTTGTTCCAGAAATGGTACAGAAATTGGAAGTGATACTCGCTGCTGAGGCAACGACAACAGTTAAGGCAATGCGTTTGGTAAGATTCAGCAAGCTAACTCACTTGGCCTCACAGTGAGAATCACTCCACCAAACACGAGACAATTACAATTAGTGGGAGCCAGTAAGAAAGTAGATAAATCAAGGATTTTAAAAAATTAGAATTCAAAGGAAGAAATAAAACAGGTAGATTTAGTCAGAAAACTAAAAACAATAAAAATGGAGGTTAAAAACAGGACAAGCAGAATTACATTTTCTTTACATTTAACATATTTTGCATCTTTTTATAATGCGGGGGATAATATAGGAAACATAAATCAAAACTCAAGTGCAAGTGTTGATTTATAAGTTCAAATAGCCTCATTAATATTCCATCTGTTGCTTATTGAACACCATCTGGCACAGTCTTTACTCTTGCTACATAATCTAGACCCACACATTTAAATTTGGCCAGCCATGTTGAGCCTAACTTTTTTGAAGTGAGATTAAGTCATAATTTTCTTTTCAAATTGTGTTCTACTTTGATTCCTGGTGTAGTGAAAAATAAATACGCCTAAATGCCCAAAATGACTTTGCAAGACCTCATCTTTGTCATGTCGTCACTTCATCCAAAAGTTCAATCATATTATGTTCCCAGTATTGACACCTGTACGTGGTATGAATGGGTCAGGATAGGGTGAAATTCAAACACAATTGCTTAGAGCATTCCAGTTAAAACAGCAACCGATATGAATGATTGACTTGCTCTAATATCGGTCAATAGCTCCTGTATGTCAGGGTTTCAGAAGGAAGCTTTTTGTTTTAATCCCTACTGATTCTTACTCCCAACCCCTACAATCTTTTGTAATCTCACAATTGCAATACGCATGTACACTTCGGGTCTGATTTACATCTGGGGCATTGTGACTGATAGCACTTAAGTACATGGGACTGAAAGGATTAACACTCGATTGCAGTTAGCACCATTCACTGTGACAATGTCACTGTTTTTGCCTCACTGGATACCATGTCTGATTATCACTGGGAGTCTTCAAACAAATAAAAACAAAGTAATATCCCCAAGTTAGCCCCCAGTTCTGCTATCAGATAGATCCAGGCTAGAAGAAAATATGGGCCGTGTTTCTGTAGTTAATAATAACTGCTGTATATTGCAAATGAATACTTTCAGGTAAACAGGTATTAACTATTGACCTATAACGCCACTAGTTAAAATTCTAATTCCTTTAAAAACCCATCTCTACGTACACATATACAGACATTCTGGTGTTATGTGTGAAAGCAGGTCAATGGTTCTAGTTCAGTGAGTCCACTGAGATGACCCTTTTTCTTTGTTAGGTTTTTCTGTTCTTCAATCTCTGTCCTCTAGGTTCTTGTCACTTCTTCAGAGGAGCTACAGGAGATTAATATATTGACTGCAAAGTTTCTTAGTTACTGCTGCAAGGCGATGTCTTACAGCAACTAGAGAGCGAAAGTAAACTAGCTTTCTTCAGGATTTAGGCATTTTACCGGAGAGAAACACCATTTGCCCTTGTAAAGTTCCAAATGTTTTTGCCAGCATTATGCACTCCCACAAGCTTTTGAGCTACATAGGAACCAATCAGACATTTGTTGATGGGTTGACGGCGTTTGTCACCCATAAGACCATGTGATGTAGGAGAGAATTAGGCCATTCAGCCCATCAAGTCTGGTTTCCCATTCAACCATGGCTTTTATGTTTCTCAACCTCATTCTCCTGCTCACAATATTCCAAAAGCGGCCTGACCAATGCACATCAATGCAAAAGATAAGACTGAATCTTTTGCAGCAATCTTCAGCCAGAAGTACCAAATGGATGATCTATCTCAACCTCTTCCAGTGGTCCTCAGCATTACAGATACCAGTCTTCAGCCAATTCGATTCACTTCATGTAATATCAAGAAACGGTTGGAGACACTGGATGCTGCAAAGGCTACGGGCCCTGACAACATTCCGGCAATAGTGCTGAAGACTTATGGTCCAAAACTTGCTGCTCCCCTAGCCAAGCTGTTCCAGTATAGATACAACACTGGCATCTACCCGACAATGTGGAAAATTGCCCAAGTCTGTCCTGTACACAAAAAGCAAGACAAATCTAACTCGACCAAAGACCGTCTCATCAGTCTACTTTCAATCATAGTAAAGTGATGAAAGGTGTCATCAACAGTGCTATCAAGCAGCACCTGCTCAGCAATAACCTGCTCAGTGATGCCCAGTTTGTGTTCTGCCAGGGCCACTCAGCTCCTGACCTCATTATACCCTTGGATCAAACATGGACGAAAGAGTTGAATTCCAGAGGTGAAGTGAGAGTGACAGCCCTTGACATCAAGGCTGCATATGAATGAATATGGCATCAAGTAATCCTAGAAAAACTGGAATTAGTGGGTATCAGGGACAAACTCTCTGGTGGTTGGAGTCATACCTGACACATAGGAAGATGGTCGTGATTATTGAAGGTCAGTCAATTCAGCTCCAGGACATCTCTACAGGAGTTCCTCAGGGTAGTGTCCTAGGCCCAACCATCTTCAGCTGCTTCATCAATGACCTTCCCTCCATCATAAGGTTGAAGTGGAGATGTTCGCTGATGATTGCACAATGTTCAGCACCATTTGTGATTCCTCTGACACTGCAGCAGTCCATGTTAAAATGCAACATGATCTAGACAATATCCAGGCTTGGGCTGACAAGTGGCAAGTAACATTCATGTCACACAAATGCCAGGCTATGACCATCATCAATAAGAGACAATATAACCATCGACCCTTGACATTCAATGGTGTTACAATCACTGAGTCCCCCACTATCAACATCCTGGGAATTATCATTGATCAGAAACTCAACTGGACTCACCACATAAAAGCAATGGCTCTCAAAGCAGGTTAGAGGCTATGAATACTGCAGCGAGTAACATACCTCCTAACTCCCAAAAGCCTGTCCACCATCTACAAAGCACAAGTCAGGAGTGTGATGGAATACTCCCCACTTGCCTGGATGAGTGCAGTCCCTACTACACTCAAGAAGCTTGACACCAAAACAACCCATTTGATTAGCACTGCATCTACAAGCATCCAGTCCCTACACCACCAGAGCTCAATAGCAGCAGTGTGTACTATCTACAAGATGCACTGCAGAAATTCACCAAAGATCCTGAGAGAGCATCTTCCAAACAAACAACCACTTCCATCTAGAAGGACATCAGCAGCAGATATATGGGAACATCACCAACTTCAAGTTCCCCTCCAAGCCAAAATCCTGTAACCCCCTCCCTCATGGCATTGTGGTCAGCCCACGTTAGGTGGACTGCGATGGTTCAAGAAGGAAGCTCACCACCACCTTCTCAAGGGCATCTAGGGACGAACAATAAATGCTGGCCAGCCAGTGATACCGACATCCCACAAGACAATGAATAAGTAGCAAAAAAAAGGATTCAGGATTTTACTAATGTTAACACGCAGGTTCAGTTGGCAATAAGTCAAGCAAACGCAATGTTACCAGTCGTTACGAGAGGACTAGAATAGAAGAGCAGAGAAGTATTGCTAAGGCTGTGTACGTCTGGACAGACACGTTATTAGGCTATTATTATTACAAAATATCAAATATTTTACGTTATCCAAAGCACTTGACTTTCTTGAAAATAAAATGACATTCTTAAAACTATTAATTCTGTAAAGGTAGTTTTTATAAGTTGATAATTTAACTCCCAAATATTGGTCTGGATGGATTAATGGAGTGAGGTTTGTGCAAAGCATTGGCACAAATAGGAATAACAAATTTCAGAACCCAAATCAATGAACCTTACTAACCAATCCACTTTCTTAATGGGATGCTGTTTTCTTGCCATTGTCTACCTTATGCAGCTGCCAAACAATAGAGTAGCTAAATGGACATTTCATTCTATAATCAAATATTGTCTGATCAATAAAAACTGTGAGAAGTCATGGGGTTAACACTTCAATTTTCAGAATGTTTGTCTTGTGAAGTAGACAAATCAACTTGAGCGCCAGCCATTAAGTAATTGATCATGTTTCAGCTCCATCTCATGCATGTCGCACAGATGTTTGTTTTACTTCTGTACAAACAACACAATTTCATCCACCTGTTCGGGGGATATTTGGGTACGGTATGAGTTAATCTGTAGATCCAAGTGAATTTCCAATCAAGATGACAATGTTAACATTGTTGACATTATAAAGATGGCGACAGTGGAGAAGCAGCTTTTGGGCGACTGAGCTTGGGGCTAGTCTACTACTGACTGCTTTTCTTTTCTTTCACCCTTTTTTTACTTTTGCTGCTTATTTTCTTTTTTCTTTAAAGTCTTTTTACCTTTTTGCCTTGGCTGCAGCATTGACTAGAGCGGGCTGTGCGCTAAATGGTGGATGAAGATGGCGGCGTGGGCCCGGGGAGCAGTGAGGCCAAGTAAGTGTTGAAGGAGAAGTTGTCTGACGATGACAGCGGCGACAACAACGCCAGGGCGAGGGAGACACAGCTCCACCCCAGCCCAAAGCCTCTGGGCCAGGAGCGGGGGGAGAGGTGGTTTGTAGGCTTAAACCCCCAGGTCCAGGCTTGCAGGCCGAGCTGAGGCTCCAGGTCTGCGGCTAGGCCTGGGCACCTGGTAGTGGCTGTGGTGAGTATGGTCGCAGCGACAGCTCCATCAGTGATGCTGATGGCATTGGTGGAGGCAAGATAGAGCCTGAGAGTGGCAACCCTTTGTTTCAGTAGCGGCAGTGCAGCAAAGTGTGGGTTGCAGCAGTGTTTAGCAGCAAGGACTCAAGGTATCGGGTTGGAGGAGCCTGAGTCCAGGCCCATGGCTGAGCTGGAAGTGGAAGCTGCTCCAAAGACTACCTACTTTATTGAAACTTTGTAGTTCTATGCTTTTTTTCTGGCTATGTATTCTGTGTTTTGGTTTATTTTCTGGAGCATGGCAACACTAGGCAGCACAGTATTTGTAATAAATACACGGGACAATGAATAAATCATTCAATGAGGTAGAAAGTTTTAGTTAACTTCACAGCAGTAACCGCACAATTCCTTTAAGATTCATTTTCATTTATTCTTATTCAAGAAAGCAGACAGGCTAAAAAAGAAACTGCAGCCACATGCTCAGGTGTTGATGCAGCAGAAAGTGCCATGTGGCTGAACCAACATTAACTCTGAGGCCTTATTTGGAAATAGAATGTGAGGATGGCCCTGAGAAAGACAAAGCAATGGGGTTTTGTCAAGGATGAGAATGTAACAGGCTTTAGAGGGGAGATAGGATAGCACCTGGGAAGATAGAAAGGGATAAGCGGCATCTTTTGGAAGGTGTTTTTTTTTTAAGAAAAGGGTGTTTGACTAAAACAGACCATTTTGGATTTTGAGTAATATACTGTCTACGTGACTTACGATGACTATGTATCTGAGTCCTCATTAAATTAGAGTGCTATGTTGCAATCTTTTCTGCTGTGGACTCTCCCAACATCAGCTCAATAAATGATTATTGATCTATTTCGAGACTCTTGAGGTTCTTTTGTAAAATAACCTACCACCACATACCCACACAACCGATATTCTGTGATTTCACAACTTTTCAATTACTTTTCAGACTAGGTAATTGTGTTGAATTTCATCAGTGACTATTTTATTACAAATTATTTTGTCACTTAACTACCCCTCCCCAACCTATCTCCTTTTCTGTTCAGAGCAAAATCTACCAACCATGGACTCAAAGATTGTGTGATGGTTTGAACAAAATCTAATGAAGTCAGCTGGTTTAGGACTAAAAGAGAAATTTTCTGATTGAATTGTGCCAATTGACCACCAGGATCAGGGGCTTTTTTTTTCAATGGGGCTGTACTGTTGTCCTTTGAGATCCTTGCTCGTTGTGTCATGTGAACTCGTTATGGATGGGGGGACATGGTGAGAGCAGTGAGGTTTCTCTATCCCATAATTTCTCTGGTGGTTTTGCCAGAGAAGTGACAACTTGATGTTTGACTGATTAAAAGACAGCCAGGCCATTTCGAATCTCTAGTAACACAAGATTTTCTTAAAAGGTACTTACGGTGACATACATTGTCTAAGTCTTCATCAAGCTGCCTCAAGTCACTTTATAATGTGTTTGACAAAGATTGATTGTAGGAGATGCGAGAACCTCGTTATATTTGCGCTTGACACCACCGTAACACCTACAAAAAGTGATCATGAGCAGAGGCTTGAGAGCAGTCTTGGCCTTATCGAAACCAATCCTGCAATTTTTATTTTGTGAGACAAATCATGAGGGCAGAGTGATTTGCCTTAAAATAAACTCATCACGACTCTTGTCTGAAATTCCGACATTAAGTATGATCCAATGCTGGCAGCCACAGATGAGATCTATGTTGATTGAGTTGTAACCTATTGCAGTTTGATAACAGATAACTGTTGTATGCAGGAGCTAAATGGCCACACTGGTGTCATCAATAATGCAGTGAATATTTGAGAATCAATACTCTGACATGTGTTTTTTTTTCCTCTCTGGTTGTCCATAGGAAATGTGATTTATTTGTTTGTCCTGGCAACTAAGTTAGTAATCATTTGCTTGATACATCTGTGCTCTGAAAATTGAGATTTTTGATGTTGATCCCATACTAATTAGGTGTTTAATGATATTCAAGGGGTAGTATTCACTGGAGATTCATCTACGCTCCAAAACATAGGAGCAGAATGAAAATGAGATTATTTTGGTTTCGGGGTACATTATTCTAATGCATCTCTTTATAAACAAGATCTTCTAAGTGAGTAAAGGATAGATTCCAGTTCTGTCCATTACATTTGGATATCTAGTGTGTGAATTGGTAGCAAGAGAATGATTGCTAAAAGGTGAAAGCTGGTAGATAGGAAATATTTCTTTCACAATTAAAAGTAAAACCTTTGAGACCTGTATGAAAAATAGGAGAAAAAAATTAAATTGTCAGGGTACAATTACTGTTCTTGGACATTTGCCAGCTGGAACATTAAGTCACTGAGTGGGCACAGTTTGTCCTTTAAGATAGATCAAGGCATGACATTGGTACTTAGGGGTATGGAGAGGCTGGAAAACATGGGGAAAGTGAAATGGGAGAAATGGACAGGAGACTGTGTGTGTGTATGTGTGTGAGTGAGTGAGAGAGAAAGTGAGGAGAAGAATTGGAAGTGGAGGGGGAATTAAATAGAGGGAGATCAAGATGAGAAGAGAAGAGAAAAAAGAGGAGGGAAAAGGGAAGGAAAGAGTGGAGGAGGAGAAATGGGGAGATGGATGGAGAGGAGACAGAGAGTGGGAGATCAGGAAAGAGAAGGGAATAGGGGAGACAGGAAGGGGATGTAGAAGGGTAGAGGGTGGGAGAGAGAAGAATACCACAGGGGCAGCGGAGAGGAAGGTAGGCAAGGAAGACGAGAGGAGGGGGTTGGAGAGAGGGTGCAATTGAGGGAAGTGGGATGTATAGGGCACAGAGAGAGGGGTAGAAGGGTGGAAGCAGTGTAGGGAGAGAGAGAGAAAGAGAGGGGGTGAATGAAGTGGAAGGAAGGGTGGAGAGAGCAAGACAATGAAACTGGAAAGGTTAGTGAATGAGGTGGAGGAAGAGTTGAGGGACCAGTGAGTGGAGCAGAATGAATGGGGATGGGGAAGAGGGAGTCAAGTGGGGAGATAGAGGTTAGAGGTTCAGCAGAAGAAGGAGGGAAGGAAGGGGGTTGGACGGAGGAGTGAAAAGGGGAGAATGGGAGAGAGGGAACAAAAGAAATGAGGAGGAGAGACACATGGGTAGAAATTGGGGAGGAAAGAGTGGAAAAGGGTGAGAAGCAGTGCAGATAGAGGTGGGAAAACAGAGGGGTGGGCAGAGGATAAGGCAAGAGAGAAGTAGGGTGTGAAAAAGGGGGGAATAAAGAGGCACAGGGTAGCTAGAGAGGTATTGGGAAAGGAGACGGGTAAATGTAAGGAAGGGGAGTAAATATAGAGGGTTCTGTGAAGAGAGATGAGGTCACCTGGTCCTGTATTCACTGGAGTTTAGAAGAATGAGAGGGAACCTCATTTAAGCATATAATTTTAAAATGTGGTCAGCTGGGATCCAGGACAAATGTGTATGATCTCAGGCACTTAAATATTTGCAATTGACATTATTCTATGTCAATTGAAATTAATTTCAAGATCAATAATTTCGATAGCTCATGATTAGATATTAAATAATGACTGAATGATTTGAAATACAACTCATTGTCAATATGTACAGTCAATGCTATTGAGTACAGAATGATGTCAGAATCTACTGAGAGAGCAAAACAAAGTCAGTGAGTCTTGAAATAACGCCACAGATGCCGGTATCCTGTCACAAAGTCACATTTTATTTACACGTGTATATAATACTTGACCCTGGTCTGGTTTCCTCAGAGCCAGTTCTCCAAGTGAGCAGAAGCTCTGACACTCCTGTTCACACTTGTCAGTCAGGGCTCCCTGATTGGCCCTGTTAATCTGGTCCAGGCAGGGAACTCGTACTCTATGATGTCAACCTGGCTGAGCTCATCACAATCACTACAAGTATGATAGTATGACTGGCTTAATGTTTGTCAATGACAACATTTTGAGATCACTAAAAGGAATTGTGATTCTGTATAAAATAGCTGGTATAAGTCATTTATTATTATACTGTAGTCACTTGTGAGTTACCTATGCTGTTGCATAAATCATTTATGAAATGTACAAAAATGAAACTTGACCTGGGACTTGTAAGGCAATTATTTTTGGAAAATCAGTTGATTTGCAGATTGTAATCAGGACATTATTGTATTAGAAACCCTATGTTTCTAATAACATTGGACAAGAAATATTACTTAGGGATAAGTGAGCCAGAGAGAAAATAAGCAAATTATCTTCAAATTTCATAAACAATTTGCCCATTTTGTTGACTTCTAAACATCCTACCAGAGAGGTGGGTGATGATTAACAGAAAAGTATTAAATTAATGGAAAAGAGTAAATGAAAAGCAAATGACTCACAGACATGACATCTCTACGGCTGTCAATTGATTTGAGGATAAGCGAATAGGTAAAGGTAAAGTCACCATATTCCTGTCTTCTCATTTGACAGCAACAACTGGTAGTGGTTTAACCTGAGGGTTACCATGCCTCAGGTGAGGGGCAAGATTGGGAAGAAGAGTCTTTCATGGAAACCTCAGCTGGACTGTTGACATCACTCTGCATCACAAATTAGCCATCCAGCTAACAGATAACCAAACCCAGCTAAAACTTTGATTGCGTATATAAAGACCAAATTTTTAGAACAGGAAGACAATCTGTTGATTGCACATTATTTGGGCAGTCAAGCATATTCAGGTGATTGGTGTTAACTGAGCATGGACCACCTGGTTCTCTAGTGTCTAGTAGTCGATGTCTCCTTAGTGCCATTGTGACTTTTAGTCACATGGAATGTTGTGCTCACATTGGTGAAAGATCAGGAAAGGAAAACCAAAACAACTGTGGATGCTGTAAATCAGGAACAAAAACAAAGTTGTTGGAAAAGCTCAGCAGGTCTGGCAGCATCTGTGGAGGAGTAAACAGCCACCATCAGTTCTGAGGAAGGGTCACCGGACCCGAAACGTTAACTCTGTTTTCTCCTCCACAGATGCTGCCAGACCTGCTGAGCTTTTCCAGCAACTTCGTTTTTGATCAGGAAAGGAAGGTTGGTGCTATGGAAGTGAGAGATTTGAATTTACATAGCAATTTTTACTATCTGAGAACATTCTAAGGGGCTTTACAACTAATCAGATTTTAATTTTTAGTCACGGTGACTATATAGGAAATGTGGAGATCAGTTTGCCCATATCAAACTCCCACAAACAACAGTGTGACTATGACCAAGTAATCTGTTTCTATGATATTGATTGCAAGATAAATGTTGGTCAGAGCACTAAGAATCACTCCTGTGCATGTGTATATGGAGTTATGTCATGGTGACAACAGATCACCTGAGGAGGTTATGGCCCAGTGGTATTATTGCTGGATTATTAATCCGGAGACCCTGGTAATGATGTGGGGACCTGGGTTTGAATCCTGCCATGGCAGACGGTGGAATTTGAATTCAATAAATCTCTGATATTAGAAGTCTAATGGGTAGCCATGAAACCATTGTCGATTGTTGGAAAAAAAGAGTCTGGTTCACCTAATGTCCTTTAGGGAAGGAAACTGCTGTCCTTACCCGATCTGGCCTACGTGTGACACCAGAGACACAGCAATGTTGTCGAATCTTAACTGAACTCTGAAATGACCAAGTCGGCCATGCAGTCTGAGGGTAATTAGGGATGTGGAAGAAATCCTGGGTAATAAGTGCTGGCCTCGCTAGTGACACCCCCATCCCATGAATGTAAAATAAAAACAAATGGAACTGGGAGTCTAGACTTCAGGGTTCAGGAGATATTCTTTCTTACCTTCTTTTCTCTATACTTAATGAAACCCTATTAATATCCACTTAGCTGATTGCAGACCTGATCTACCTACAGGGGGAGCTCCTCTGCTTTTCTTCCATGATCGTACTGTGAGGGCTGAGAGCAGGTAAGGCCTTGTTTTACCATTCTGACAGAAGAACAGCATCTCTGACAGTTCAGCACTCCATCAGCACAGCACTAGATTGTCAGCGTAAATCATTATGCTCAAGTCTCTGGAGTGGAACTTTGAAGTTTTCAATCTGCTGACTCAGTGCAGCGATAGCACTGCTGACAATCTCGGCAGTGTAAAGCATAATTCTTGTGTGGTTTTCCTTTTGAATTTGTGTCTGCTAAGTCTGGAAAAGGAGAAGAAGAGCAAATAAAATATATTGAACAGCTATGTGATTCACTCAGTTGTGTGCATGACTGATTATTCTTTGTGAATTATGCTGAGCTATTCAATCCATGAAGTCCCATTAACTGCTGCAGTCATACGTTCCCATATCACTTCAAACATGTGCTTTTACATCTGGGAAACACTTGTTTCCATTTCCATCATTGACAAATGCAAACATATTTGTAGCCTGTTAAGTAGTTTGTGGTTTTCAGGTAACAATAAATGCTTGCTTACCAGTTTACACTTCATGAAGGAAGAATTCTCTTGTAACATTCACTTCCACATCTTTAAGAATGATATGCTACAGCTGTTCTTCCCAAAGTAGTTTCTAACGTGAGTCTATTTTATAATTTGAAAATTAATATGGTCCAGGTAACAGCTGAAACAAAACAAGCAGCATTGTAATAGAGTTATAGAGTCATACAGCATAGAAATAGGCCCTTTGGCCACCATGTCTAATGCCAGCCAAACTACACTAATCCCATTTACCTGCACTTGGTCCACAGCCAGCTGTGTTCTTGCATTTTAAGTACTCATCCAGATGCTCCTTCAATGTAGCAAGAGTACCTGCCTCCACTACGCCCTCAGGCAGCATGTACTTCTACTATCCTTACAGTGAAAAAAATATTTTTAGACCTCCTCTAAACTATTTGCTCCTCATCTTAAATTTATAATCTCTGGTTTTAGACATGTTTGCCATAGGGAAGAGGTTCTCACATACTACTCTGTCTATAAGTCTCATAATTTTGTGTACCTCAATCAGATCCCCCTCAGCCTCCTCTTTTGCAAGGAAAATGGACACAACCTAGCCAATCTTTCCTTATAACTGAGACTTTTCATCCTAGGCAACATCCTGACAAATCTCCTATGCACCATCTCCAGTCCTTCCGATAATGTGGCAACCAGAACTGGTTGGCCTAACCAAAGTTTTGTAATGCTGTAACAAGACTTCCTTATTCCTGTATTATTTGCCTCAGCTAAAGAAGGCAAGCATCCTGTATGCCTTCCTCACCACTCTATCTACCTACGCTGACACTTTCAGAGATCTAGGAATTGTATACAGAGGTCCCTTGTTCCATTCGTTTGTCTTTCCCAAATGAAACCTCCCAAAATGCATCATCTTGTACTTAGAGGATTAAATTCCATATTCAATTGCTCTGTCAATTTACCGGGTGATCAATATCAGATTGTAGCCTGAGACCATCCTCAGCACTATCAAGGACGCCACCTTTTTTCATCATCTGCAAATGTACTAATTATACCTTGTACACTCACATCTAAGCCATTAATGTAAATAACAAACAAGGCCTAAAATAATATCCGGTACCTAAAACTTGTATAAAAATTTTCATTTTAAGCACAATAACATTGCAGAACACAAATGTATAGATACACAAACTAAATCCTTGCCGTGAAAAGAATAGTTGTTTTCTTAAAATAATTTCTTGGAAAAACCCAGAAGCCTCAACTGTTTGGGCAACATACTCTATCTATCACGTGGAGGTATATCTGGAACAAATGAAAAAACTAGTTGTTGCTTTATCTCATGGTGTTGCTCAGCATACAGTAAATCATCAATGCCTCGCTTTGGCAGAATCACACTGCTGTTCATCCTGTGTTCCTAATGTCTTCAACTTTATAGATAGTAATTATCCATCGGTGGCAGGTCTACCACTGTGCACAGATCTCACTATAGTCGCAATTCATGAGATTCATACCTGCTCTGGTGGAACAGACCACAAATGACACAATCAAATCAGTCAGGAAAGGATAAGACTTTGAAGTGAAATGTACACCAGGTACCAGGATGATTATACCTCACACCGAAGTACAGAATTCCAGCCAGCATAAATACTAAGATATTTCTCTTTGATCTACACCTTGATGCTCTAATGATGCTGGTTTTGGACTAACGTGGACAGAGTCAGAATTCACACACCAGCTTATAGCTCAACAGATTTGTTTGAAATCACAAGCTTTCAGAGCGCTGCTCCTTCATCGGGAGAATTGATTTCTGAATACGCTGAATCATTTATTTACAGAAATTCACTGATGATTGGATACCCAAAGTAGACTTGACCCTTTCAGAGAGAGAGAGAGAGAAAGTTTTTTTGATTCTATTTGAAATCAATGTCTGTGGAGCAGAGTAGTAGCCATTACTGCATGAGGAGAGGAGGGAGTTTGCTACCTCAAATGCTGCTTGCAGTTTGGAAACTGCTGTGCTACAAATACGTTCAATAGTAATAGTTATGCCACTTTGATCATTCAATCTGTGCAGCACGCAATGTGCATTAGTACCAACATGAAATAGTAGGGTTTGTACTTAATTAATTGCATTATTCAAATCAATGATTGGTCTGTACATTATAAAACACCAGGTAAATCAATTGACTCCTGGAAATATCAGGATTTGAACAAAAGTTCAAGTATATATATGCAAGAATTATTCAAAAAATTCATAAAAATCATTTTGCATAAAGCAAATTTGTTTGGCTATTATAAGATCCAGGATTTTGGTGTTCTATCACATTTAAGAAGGAACCCTATGGGAAGATTGAATAGATCCAGGAGCTAAAGAAACCGAAGGATAAGTTTGTTGTTGTGGGTGCGCTGTCAAAACTTATGATGAAGCCACAGCAAATTAAGATTCTCTAAAGATTATAAGGGAGCAAAATCCAAGATCAGAGGAGTTTAGAATGTGAGTGCCAAAATATTTAGAACAGAAAAAGTAGCAAAAAACAAAAAAAAAAACAGTGGTTGGCCCAGGTCAAATCGATTTCCAAAGAAATGCTCGGGGTCATGCATCAAACTATAATGGACTGAAATAAATTGATGTAAATAAACAAGATTTAATATGGCATCAAATAGGAATTCAAGTTTAAAGACTACCTGCAGATTATTACTGTGAAAGAGAATTGATGAATCATAATAAATATCCTGATGGGTCAATCTGAAAGGATATGGTATTCATTTTCAAAAGTATGTAAAGGCACAACAAGACCTGACCTTGTTTCCCGAATAAATCCTGGCAGACTTACTTAATAGTACACTCTTCTAAGACGAAGGCTACACCAGCCCAACTTTCTCTAGGCCTAAACTAATGTGATTCAGGGGTATGTGGTAACATCAAAGTGAAGCTGCTGGTTCTAATTCAAGATGGGATGCCATTGTGTTTTGAATGCAAGAGAATATTTCCTCCCTTTGGTACAGGAAACAGTTGTGAAATGCTCAGGAGGGACGCAGGTACATTTCCTTCACAGCTGCTAAGGGGGACTTGTGTTTTTTTTTGTCTCTTTGCATGTTTCAAATTAGATCTATCACAAAACAAGGCTGGAAAAATTTGGAACAAAACTGAGCACATCCTCTCACAAAGTGTATAAGGTATGAAATGTTCAACAAGTCTGATACTGCGAAACTATACATGTTATTTTCATTTCAGGTAACCAAAGACAATAGCAGCCTGTCATGTTAGGATGGAAAATGTCTAAATGACATTTCAAGAAGCAATACTGCCAGAATTTTGTGGCACTAATTTTCCTCGCCAGATCTGTTAATTAGAAGGAGTAAAAACAGAAAATGCTAGGAAAAAAGACCGCACGCCGGGCAATCACAACAGAGATCAAAGATTTTCAGTACAGACCCTTTGCCAAAATGGAAGATGCTATGAACGCCATATGAAAAGCAATGGAATAAACAATGAAGGAAGGAAAACATAATCACAAGAAAAGCAATAGAATTGGCTGCAAAGTGGAACAAGGGAGATGTAGGAGAAGTGATACTGAAATGAGGCATGCTGAGAAAAATGAATGATGCTTATGAGCTAATACGTGTGAGTAGCTGGGAGGAAAAGAATAAGACAGGTAGGAATGAAAATGCAGAGAAAGAAATCGCAGAGCAGCGCAAGCAACAGCAACCCTGGAACAAATTAACCCCCTTTTATTGTGTGGTTTGATGTCATACCATGGGTTTGTGTTCATAACAAACTGATCAAAGAGAAAGCAAAGTCAAGAACTGATTTCAGGATTAAACCTGAGTATAACACTACTATTTTGCTCCTATGATGCTGCTTGACCTGCTGTGTTCATCCAGCCCCATGCTTGTTATCTCGGATTCTCCAGCATCTGCAGTACCTTTTATCTCTATAACACTACTATTATTCATTTGTACAAAATATTTCCTTATAAGAAGATATACCAGTATGCGATCATGGGGTTACATTAGGGAAGGACAATTCTACCTTCTTCATGCGCTCATGTCCATGTGATCTCATGGCTCTTTCTCAGAATGTCTGAACTCCCCAACGCTGTGCCATTTATAGTTAGTGCTATGCAGAATTCAATCTCCACAATGCCAGCCAGGTTCCAGTATGATGACGAAAGGTTATTTAGCAGTCAATGAATATTTGTTGCACTTATCTCTCTCCTCTTGAAACTGGTGTCAATGATGTTATGCCTTGTAGCTCCCAATGTAGCTGAGCTCAATCATTATCAAATGAGTTCCTCAACTCAATGCCCTTGTCTTCTTTCTCAGAAGACTGTTCACAGTCCACCAGTTCTTTTGCATCCAACATATCACTGCAAGGTTTGGAAACCTTTGCACAACACTCCTCCCCATGTATTTTTCACCTTGTCACAGATTTGATGAACAGTTAAATGGATTTTCACATGAGTTACCTAGTGCTGAATCTTGTGGGTTCTTTTTGGCAAAGCCTGAGTTTTGCTGAGGTTTTTTTTAAAGAGAAATTGCCACAAAGCCTAATGTGTTCTCTTGCCATATCTCGCCAAACTCACCTTCCATGCTACTATGGAGCCATGTCCACTTTCTTATTGTGTATCATTACCGGAAAATCTTGCTACGCATCAGGCATTTGCCAAAAGACTGGCATTCCTTGTCATTACGCCATCTTTGAAAGACCCAGACAAACAGTGGCCATCCAGCATTGCCCCTCACCTGCAATGTAAAGGCAAAGCAGGCACAGCCATACTGCACATGATGCATAGTCTGACGTGGCTGACTCTCCCTTACACATATTTCTCACTGCAGCATGTGAACCTGTGGCAATATTTCCACAGAGCACTGTCAAGGCTGGGTCATTAAGTATTTTCAAAGTGAGATATTTTTTCATCAGTAAGAGAATCAATAGTTATGGGCAGGAAAGTGGAGTTGAGATTTATCAGATCAACCATAACCTTATTGAATTGTGGAGCAGACTCAATGGACTGAATGACCTCTTTCTGCTCCTCGGTCTAACTACAGTCCATGCTTTTTAGCTTCCAAATTTCAAGCCAAGTAAACCCCCACTCCAGTGGATGGGTCTTCTGACACCAGCTATTAGATTTTGCGATTCAAGAACACAACCACTTCATCCAGGCAATTAACAATTCATAAGGGATTCCCTAGTAGCTTTTAATAGAGAAGCAACAGATTAGATATGATGCATTTAATAATTAGATACAAAAATATGCACCACGCATAACAGATTGAGATGGTGGAGGCTGTGGCTTTAACTTCAGCTGAAAGGCTCCTTTCGTCTTGGTCCTCCTCTCCTGGTCGATCTTGCATTTGAGGAAGGCAGCTGCCTGACAAGGATTTGATAAGAGCTGCCTCCTGATTCTGACTAGTGGTTGATAAATCTTATTTCTAGGGGCTGGTAGTTTGCACTATCTCAATCACCCATTTACTTCTTCTCAATAATGAACAGGGGACAACTATGCATGATGTCAGAATACCAATAGCGGCTCCTCCCCAATTACAGCTCTATTAGAGATTGAAGACATCTGCAATTGAGATTCCATGTATATTCTTGATGGACTTTCTTCTATAAACTGAGCTAGAAAGAATCTGGGATATGTTAGAATATAGTGTATATCTCTGTGCCATGTAACTGAATAAAGAAAAAACAAAAAATGCCAAGAGAACAGATTGAAAAGTTGGAAATAGAAAGTTACAGCTTACACGCTGAATTATGATGAGAAGGATAAATGTGCATACTGTAAAAAAGAAGCAGGTATGGCAATCACTGGAAAGAAACAGTGAGTTAAGAGCAGAGAATGCCAAGCTGAAGGGAAAACTAGCTAAGGGGTTTGAAAAGAGGTAATTTGGCAATAAAAAAGTATGACATCCCCTGAAGCAGACCACACGGCTTGCATAACAAAAGAAGGAATGCACCAGACGCAAATTGTCCACCATCGAGAAGAGATAGCTACAATCTCCATTAGTCTAACCAGTGACATTGACCATGCTGGGACTGTAAATGTAAGAACAGTTTCCTTGGTGATTTCATTCCCTCCTGGGAGAGATGACTTGAACATATGCCCTTCCCTGTCCCATTTCTCCTATGCATTGAAGTAAAGCTCATGTGTGTCTTCACATGAACCATGGCAAAGGCTGAAGCAGAGGGTCTGACAAAGAACCTTGCGTCATTGTTAATGAGGAGGCCATCTCCTCATAGAGACCCCTTTTTGATAGGGATGCTGCCTGCCTTAAACAATCTGTCATGGATGTATACTTCTTCCTTTAATTAACAAGTGCATAATATTTAAACTGAAGCTTCTCCAAAAATTTAATAAACTATTAGAATGTTCCTTATGAGATAACAAGGCGTGGGGCTGGATGAACACAGCAGGCCAAGCAGCAAAATTTTCTGATGAAGGGTCTAGGCCCGAAACGTCAAGTTTTCCTGCTCCGATGATGCTGCTTGGTCTGCTGTGTTCATCCAGCCCCATGCCTTGTTATCTCGGATTCTCCAGCATCTGCAGTACCTTTTATCTCAGAATGTTCCTTATGAATGCTCAGTTTTGCTCATTAGCTTATTATGTCCTAAATCTCAAAATCTAACATATCCATGTTATTGCTAACATCTGTTTCTCCATGGTACTGCGTCAGAATTCTGTATCCCAATGCATTCTTGAAGCTTCATATTTGGGTTCTCATATCCTTATGGCTAAGCCTGACAAGGAACTGTCCCAATATCTGTGACTAAGTCATCAATAGCAATAAACTTGAGAATTACGGATGGTAATGGGCTAAGACATTAGTAGAGGTCAGCATGTCCTTAATTTCTGAAAGACTATTTCTTATGCATATCCCAGTACCATGTTTGAGGCCTCTTTAAAAGATTTCCCAAGGGCTTTGCAACTATTAATTCATCATACCCAGAAACCATTGCAGATCATCCATCAACTTTACAGTTTAACTCTTTGACCACCTTGTGTTTGTGGGGATCAGCCATACTTGCTGACTATGTGATCTAAGTCGTGCTGCTTGTAATCATTTCAAGATACTATGTATTCTCATATCATGGAGTTTTCAGCATGAATCAGGATCTCATCGACAAGCCACAAAATACCATCTCATTCCTACATAAGGTTCCATATAATGTGTTGGAAACTATCTAACGCCAAAACGTAGTCTATTGAAATAACATCTACTGAAAAGGGTAATGAAGTTGGTGAGGAGTTGAGATAACTCATTTAAAATGACCTGTTGAAACCTCCTACTGGCATCCGACTTCCTAAATATTCTACTTGTGGAGAGTTTCGCCAAACTTTCATCAGAGTTTCATGGAGCCTTTGTGTTTGGGAACTATGACTATACCCCAGCACTGTTCTGTAGGTAAAATCACTGGGGAGAAAGCTCCCATATTGACCATGTCCGGTAATGGTTTATTTTTTCTGTAAATGGGCGACAGATGTTTTATCTGTATGTAAATAGACAGATTGGTTTAGCATCATGGTGACTTTCTAAGGAGTTCTGGCTTTTTCAGTCAAGAAAAGAATTCAAGATCCTGGTTCTGAAAGACATTTTTCACAGTCTGTGTGAGCTTCTGTACTCTGTGCGGGAGATTGAGGGCAAAGCATGCCTTCTCGTTCAATAGGGCAGATTGTTGATTACTGATGGTGTATGCTTTGTCCTCATATAAGTGATTCTGTTTTTAATGTCCGTCTGACATGCAGTATCCTTTTAATTGTAGATGCACTCAACTTAAAATGATAAAATGTTTATCACCACTAATTATACGGTATCATCCAAGATAATCAAGACACAGGTGCCAGTAGCCAACCTTAACTTTGGTTTGATAAATATTTATGTAGACAACATCCATCTCCTATGGATGAGTGAAATAAGTTTGTTTTAGGTACATGCTTATCACGCAAGGAAGTTGGTTCTCATACAGTACTGACATGTTCTTCTTTGTTCTTTTCCAAGGCATCAATGTACATTTTGGTTTGGGTATTAATTAATTTGTTGCTTGGTATATTCTTCAGACTATAGCATGAAAAACAACCTATTTTGTTACAATGAGTGCATTGATCATGAAATGGATGGTTTGGCCTGCACTGAGATGGTGTTCTGAAACCACATTTATGACAAGGTACTGTAGCACTTGACTGCGTGGGAATTTTTTTTGACGTAGTTAAATGCAGTTTATTGTTCAGGTCTAATTTCCATGGTCAGACAGTTTATTATGCTTCATGTAGTCAACGTGCTTTGTAGAATTATCGACATTAAATGGAATTTTTGCTGCTTAATGTTTTGTGAACAATTTTTTAGACTCTGCATTTGTTTTTGTGCCAAACCTAGAAGCTTGAAACCATCCAGGACAAAATAGCCCACTTGATTGGCCACACACCCACAAGCATTCACTCCCTCCACCACTGATGTTCAATAGCAACAGTATGTACTATCTACAAGATGCACTGCTGCAAGTCATCAAAGATCTTTAGACAGCACCTTCCAAACTCATGACCACTTCCATTTAGAAGGACAACAGCAGCAGATACATGGGGAACACCACTACCTACCACTTACCATCCTGGCATGGAAATATATTGCCATTCCTTCACTGTTGCTGGGTAAAAATCCTGGAATTCCCTCCCTAAGGGCATCGTGGGTCTACCATCGCACATGGACTTCAGTTGTTCAAGAAGGCAGCTCACCACTACCTTCTCAAGGGTAACTAGGTACAGGCAATAAGTGCTGGCCAGCCAGTGACACCCACATCCCACGAATAAATAAATGAATAAATAAATGTTAGGAACTGAAGTTTTCTCATTTGCTAAATTTGCTGATTTATCAAATGGATCTGAAAGCTTAGATTATTCTGTTGAAAAAGAAATGCTGTTGGTGCGTTGTCTAGTTATAGATAAGTACTTCAAGTCATTGATCTTTTCCTTGATTTGGAACAATGTTGCTAAGATGTTAATCTCCTTAAACAACACTCATTTTATTACTTTGTGGCATTCTTAGTAGGTTAAACTTGTTGAATCTTTGTTGTTGCACTAAAACAGAAAGCTATTGATGGTCCTGCGGTTTTCAATGAAAAGGTTACTTTCCCTCTGCAAATATGGCATCTTCACAGACATTAATTTGGACATTCTTTTTCTAAAATGGCTGGAACACTTCCAAAAGATCTTTTGGTAGGACTTTCATAAATTTGCTTTGCTGAATAAAATTCAGTGACTTTTTCAATGATATGACTGTATAACAGTCCTGCTCCATGACATCATTTGGGCAGTTTTTTTTTGCAGATATTTTAGATCAAATGGACAGAATGTAATAGGGGCTTGAATGGCATTGGCTATGGCAAGCAACTTGGGAAAGTCACATCAGAACTCCAATCAGGACTATCCCGATGTCAGGAGAAAGTGGCTGCATTTTCCAACTAAATTCCAAGTGGCGAGACAAAATTCTCACTGGGAAGCAGCAAGGTGTCTTTTAACAGGGATCGTTGTTTGCTAACAGCATCATGAGCACAATGCAACTCGTCTCATTGATGTGCAGCTTCCTATCCTGCCACCCATCGTGAGGAAAACTACATGCTGATAAATCCGGCATGGAAATCAGGTCGGGTATCTGGTGATTGCAGCCTGCTGCTTGGTTTTCCATACTGTTTTCGTGGATAATGGATAACAATACCCTGGGGGACACTCCAGGGTGTCAGCCGCATGCAGTCCTCATCCACGGACTCTGATATTCAATAATTGGCAAACACTCGAAACTCTTATGCTACTCCGCTGATTCACATGCAAACTGCTTGTCCATTGGAAAGGTTTTTTTTAGTGCACTGGCAGTTACCATTAAAACGCTGCTGCAAGGACTCTGTGCACACAGGGACAAGCACCCCGCTCACAGACTGCATCAGGCTGCTTCTCAGGAATGCTCATTTGATCTTGTTGCTCTCACAAACCTTGGACCTACCTGGAGGTTCACAGCATCCCCATCGTGCTTTGTTTAGTGCACAGACGGAGCAAGTCTGTTTGTCATGTCCACCAATAGTGATTAGTCCAGGTAAGCCACAGTGAGACAACCATCTCACACCCATAACATGGGCCAACTGCCTCTGTGACAAACACACTGCATGTTTTTTTCTTCAATCAACAGCCAAGACTGAAAGCATGTGTGAGGCAGCCCTCCATCAATTCAAGGAGGGCTCCGAACAGTCAGGGGTAGAGCCTGAACACAGCCTAGGAGCTTGGCCATGCTCAGTTGCCAACTTTGGTCAATCACAGTCAGAAGATACTTCCAAATCCAATCTGGTGTGCGGCTTACAGTCAGTCCTGTAGGACCATCAGAAACAACCTGGGAATTGCATACTGACAGCTGTGGAGCTACATGGAGAGTGGTCAAGGTCTGTACAGACCTTTTCAGAGCTTTCTGTCAATGTGGATTACAGGGGCTGCTGAGGGTCTTTATTTTGAGTGATGTAGAGGGGGAAAGAAGGGACATGGGAGTGGAAGGAGTGCTCTCTGGTGATAGCGGGTAGGGGAATTTAAGGTGCAGAGGTAAAGTAAAGCACTTGTTGAGGAGGGGAAAAAGACAGTGATGGGGTGAAAGTGGAGGCATATGGGGGTTAGCAGTGCAGCATGTGATGGCGTGGAAGGCTATGGGAGGGGGTATCATTAGCAGTTCCTATTGCTATGGCCTCCACAGGGGGACTGTACCTGCACACAGTGGGCATCATTGAACTGTATAGTTGGAGCTTGGTGAAAGTTGGAGCCTGAGCTTTCCACATGGTGAGGATTGGTGGAAATGGGCTGTCTGTGTACAGCAAGGTAAAAGGATGCTTATAGACTCTGGGGTTGTGAGGTACCGGCAGGTAAAATGCAGATACATTTCATTGGCAATCATATCGCCATTAGAGTAGAATGTATACAATGTAAATGTGTTTACATTGGGCTCAAACGTTTGTCGTGAATGATGTCCACCTTGTCATGAGCCCTTGCAAACTGTATGTAGAGATCTGAACAAATCAGACATTACGTCCACTGACTTTAAAAGAGGCTGATACTGTTCACAACTGACACACTACTTGCTCTACTTCCAAGGATCCTATGGATGCACTGGAGTCTCAGGAGGACCTGGGACCTTTACCCTCTAAACTATTTCCTCAGGATATGCGAGGTGCACTGTCAAAGCAGCTTCTGCATGTCCCAGGATACTGTGACGGAACTGTGTCAACTGCTGTGTAGGGACATTAGGGCTGCAGGAGGGGTGGGGGGGGCGGAATGTGGGGCTGCGGTTGGTCAGGGGTGGGGGGATCATCCTCTCCCTGTGGCTGTGAAAGGGCCAGCCGCTCTGAGCTCCCATATGAGTGACTCCTTCCAGGGTAAGACCTGTGGGGGTTCTCTCAGTCATGTTCCCACATCAGGTCAGTGACAGATGCCAACTGTGCAAGGTCACACTGGCTCATTTTGTTTTCCAATGACTAGATCAGTGCTACAGCCTGGGCAGTTAAATTTGGGGACAGTGCAGAGTACTGTCAACGACACCCAAGTGGCACTGAGAGGGCTGCATCGCAATGTTGCAGAATCCCTCAACAGCAAGGGCTTCCATTCCTTGAATGGTTAGATGACCTGCGGTCACAGGTTCTATTTTCTAGAAGTGTGTGCCCACTGCCCAGGCAGTTTTGTTTTTCCTTATTGATTAATGGGATGTGGGTATCGCCGGCGAGGCAGCATTTATTGCCCATCCCTAATTGCCCAGAGGGCAGTTCAGAGTCAACCACATTGCTGTGGGTCTGGAGTCACATATAAGCCAGACCAGGTGATGATGGCAGTTTCCTTCCCTAAAGGACATTAGTGAAACAGATGGGTTTTTCCCAACAATTGACAATGGATTCATGGTCATCATTAGATTCTTAGTCCCAGATATTTTTATTGAATTCGAGTTCCACCATCTGTCAAGATGGGATTTGAACCCAGGTCCCCAGCACATTATCTGAGTCTCTGGATTAACAGTCCAGCGATAGTGCCACTAGACTTTCGCCTCCCCCCATGACTCCTACATCATGGATAAGGATCATGTAGTTGTTGTCTTTGGGTAGTTCTAGTTTCTGAGCAATCGGTCTTGTAATGCCCCGAACGCTCAATGTACCATGGCTCATGACACCATTGTGCAGCCTCCTAACTTATGCAGAGTGCAGATGCAATTCTTCCCATGCTTCAACCAGGGCTGTGAGGTGGAGCAGAGTAAAGGATTTCTGAAGACCTGCTTGGTCTGGGCTATGACCCCTGTAATATACACCAGACTAATGTGCCACATCATCGCAGTGTGCTGTGCTCTGCACAAATGCAGCAGCCACTGAAGGGTGATGTGATAGAAGCTGAAGACCTGAGGGAATGGGAGGAGAATTAGGAGGAGAACACAGACACTACAGAGGAGGAAGGTCTCGTTGTCCAGGACGAAGCTCAGCAGATCAGGTGCTACAGTTCAGACAGGATTGGATTGACACATAGTTCTAAAAGGTGAGAGCTAGAAGCTGCAAACACCTGGCAGACAACTGTTTGCAAAATAGTCATTGGTCTTCATGCCAGCATTTTTGTAGGTAAACAGCAACATTTATTCAGTTGGGGAAAGTAGGAACTGCCGATGCTGGAGAATCTGATATAACAAGGTGTAGAGCTGGATGAACACAGCAGGCCAAGCAGCATCAGAGAAGCAGGAAAGCTGACGTTTC
>JAHRHZ010000267.1:20151816-20162360 GCA_024137785.1 Ginglymostoma cirratum
ACACAGCAGGCCAAGCAGCATCAGAGAAGCAGGAAAGCTGACGTTTCAGGTCTAGACCCTTTCTGAAGAAGGGTCCAGACCCGAAACGTCAGCTTTCCTGCTTCTCTGATGCTGCTTGGCCTGCTGTGTTCATCCAGCTTTACAACTCATTTATTCATTTGCTTTGTGTTTTCATTTGATGATAGAGAATAAAAGCTCCTTTTTGGAATTGTTTGTCTGTCTGTGACGTTCCCCAAATAGACAATGATAAGATGCAGGTCTGTAGTGTGCATTGTTGACAGAGGACCAATGACTTACAGAGGGTGTTCGACTGAATGTAGCTAAAGACGGGTAACCTGCGTGGCCTGGAGGTGTAAGTGTGTGTGTGTGTGTGTGTGTGTGTGTGTAAATGCCTGTGCTGTGAGCACCATGTGTTTGGAACTGTTGTTGCTGGACTATTTTGTTCCCAGGGAAGGACAGCCTTCAAATGCCAAGACTCAACTAGGTGTTTGGCTGGAGTTTAAACATAGTGAGTACCAGAGATGTCAGTCTATTCTGGAATATCCAGTCAGTGTCAAGTTCTTCAGGCTGCAGCGAGTGGGAGAAATAGACAGCATCAGACAAGACGGGAGGCATAGGGTTGGGGTCAGTAATGAATGAGCCAAGTTTAGGATGATACAGTGAGAAACATAGTTTGGCCTCACAGTCAGAAACATTCAATGAAACACAACAAAATTAACACAGTCCAAAGACAGAGTTCACGTTATGTCCAGTGACCCTCCTCAGATCCAGTTCTGAGGAAGGGTCACCGGAGCCAAAACGTTAACTCTGTCTTTTCCTTCACAGATGCTGCCAGACCTGCTGAGCTTTTCCAGCAACTTCATTTTTGTTCCTGATTTACAGCATCCGCTGTTCTTTTGGTTTTTATTTAGCCATGGAAAATGTAGGGTTACAGGGATAGAGTAGGGGGATGGACCTGAATTGGATGTTGTTTGGAGCGGTAGTGTGGACTTTTTGGGCTGAATGGCCTGTTACAGGCTAAAGGGATTCTATGATGCGAAGTATGATGCCCTCGAGACTGCTTGAAGATTGAGAGTTAGCGGAGGAGAATTGCCTTTGTCTTTGTATTTTAATGAGAATTAAAAAGGTTGTGAATATTACAAATACACTCTAATGTACTCATGGTAGTAATTCAGTGCAAAATATGGGTATTGACGCTGCCCTCATTGCTGCCTCCACCCTGTGGTCTTTTGCAGGTGACAGGACCTCCACTTTCTCACCATCCACTCAACAAATGCCTTGTGGTGATCCCAGAAAGCCATATTGGCTCAGGTGTAGACAAAGTCCCAGAATGTTTCTGATCCAAGTCAGCCCTCCAGATAAAATGGCTGCTTGTGCATTTCTGCTCAGAATGGTGAGACACATAGACTTTGCTGATTTAATTGCCCTCTCTTCCTAGATGTATTGGTTTTAAATCAAGGTCCTTGTTTTAATTTTTTTCAAAATATTAGCTGTCAAAATTATAATTGTACTTGCATTTCTATCCCTTTTTAAATATGCAGTTTTCTAATATGCAGCATGATGTTATTACAATTTTGGAACAGTGAAGAAGTTCTTTGAAAGTAGAAACTGTGTAAATGCACAATGCAGAGGTCCAAAAAGTAAATCATGAAATCCTTTTCTATCCTGACACGGAATCTGCTTGATTTACTAATGGTAATTGTTGCCTCAGCATTTGGGTTTTGAGCCAAAATTTCCAGAAAGTCAGTATTCTTTGGTTTTAGTATTCCTGCAGGCAGGAAGAGCCTTGTTTGAAAAAAACAACTTGAGCAACTTCACAGCAGCCTACACAGGCACAAACCTATCTATTTCTGTCATAAAATGCCGCTTGGTATTGCACTGTTAATTATCACACTAATTAATAGGACACATTTAAAGCCCTTCCACTCCATCTCCCTGTGCTCATTAATGCCATTTATGAGTTATTTGTCCCCAGCTTATTGCTTCCACCAGGTCCTGGTGTTCATTCATGCTGATACAACATGAAGACATGAAAACTCCTTTTATCACATTTTCGCGAGTGCTTTCTTAAAATATACACATCCTTTTAATCCAGTTGATAGGAAATTCATTCTTTTTCCAGATGTCAACGAGAAATATATTGACGATTTTAAGCATGGCCAAATGTTTAAATTAGGGCTCTTTCCCTCTTTTAACAAATCTATGATCAATTAACATAAAATTTAGACTTCAACAAAATCAAGTCAAAATGATGGATGTCCATGACTTGAACAGAACATTTTCTGAGATATAAATATTGTGGTAGGAATCAAAGGAAAATTACCTGTAGATGTGCTGATAACGATATATATTCCCTATGTACCAAGCAATTCAGTTATGACACAATCAGCACAAATGATCAATACTTCTTTCATTATTATGTCAAAGTGGGAAACTATTGTTCAGGAGGACTATTTTCACAGATTGTGACCGAAAAATCATGAAATGCGGCATTTAAAGCAAATTAGAAATAACTGGGGTGTTGGCGTTTTAGTTTATGTTGGCGTGTGTTCATGTACATTGTAAATTCTTTTGGGTATGTCGAGCATGTTATCACACATTATGTCTACTTAAGGTCAGAATTAGAAATGAGATCTGCACAAAGTTCATGATGGAAAAACAGGATCGAGGTAAGACAAGATTATAACTTCCCAATGTGGAGATTATATTGGATGGTTTGAACAAGGTAAGTTAAATACTGTAGGAGATGTTTTACTGTTCACCAGCTCCCTAGTTCTGACACTGGGCTTCCATAGTGGAATGTAGTGTGGTGGAAAACACAGGAGGCAGAGGCTTCAGAGGCAAATAAAACTCAGATTTTGTTGAAAAACAAGCAAATTGAACATGTTTACAGGAAAACACGAAAATAAACCCAACAATTACTGGCTGAGACCTGTCTCCCAGTTAACTTGAACCCCAGTCAAGCCTTACAGCCAGGACTTGATATGGTGGGTAAATGGACACAGCGGGTGGCTGTTACGAGAGAGAGGTTACCTGCTAACCCAAAGTCCTACCCCGCTTCCCTCCTTGGATCTACACCATTAACCCCTGAACCCCACCTTCCCCAGTCTAAGACTGGCCAAGCTGGGTTAGGGGGTCTCGATGACCCTTGGAGTGAAAACACGATTTCAACTTGCCCTTGTCCGTAGTCTCTTGCTGCAGCTGGGACTTTGCAAAGGGCTGCAAGGCCTTCTAACAGTCAGTCTCGTGGTGTCCACTGATGCAGTTAGGAGCGTTGCTCCTAACTGGTGAATACCTTCGGTTCCTTTTTATTCCCTTGGTGGTCCTCATGAGTAGGTTGCTGTCTAGGATGGTGGTGGATATTACTGGTGTTTCCCCAGTTGGTGTCTTGTGTCTCTGGATGTTTTCAGTCACCTCCAGCTGTTGCGTGGAATTTTGTGGTTGGATGATGGTGTTCAGTGGTTGTGAGGGCTGCTCTTAGTGTGTAGGGTTCGGGGAGAGATAAAAGGTACTGCAGATGCTGGAGAATCCGAGATAACCAGGCATGGGGCTGGATGAACACAGCAGGCCAAGCAGCATCATAGGAGCAGGAAAGCTTGATGTTTCGGGCCGAGACCCTTCATCAGAAAAAAATCAAGGGTTCGGGGAGTCCTTGACTCGGAGACCTCTGCAGGAAACTATCTCTGGGTCAGCAGGTCGGAACGATCTCCTTTCCCTTCCTCACGGGCTTTGGCTCAAGGAGTCCTTCATGTGCCATGCCTACTGCTTATTTGGACTCTCAAACTCCTCTCGCGAGCTGCTCACAACGGGAGTGCACGGGGCCCACCGCGGAGATCAGACCTGGTTGGAATCAGGGTGTGTTGCTGGTATCACAGTGTACAGTGCTGGGCTCAGAGTCTCCAGTTGTACCCAACTGCAGGCCCCCTTACCTCCCGCCAAGCCTGGTTTTGGCTACCGAGCTATTGTTCCCCGTCTCGGGCTGAATGAGCTTCCTGATCACCGGAGTAGGTGCCAATGGCTTTTCAATTGAGGTGGACATCTTAGATTGTTTGGAATGTCCAGTATTCCCCCTGGATGGGTATTTGTTGAGTTTTGAATAGTGTTGCGAATGTTTTTACATCCAAAAGTGAAACCGGGTTTATATGTAACACAATGGTGTTCGGTATTTCTGTGCCTAAGCACCGGCTAAAAATTGAATGGCTTTGTACCTCCGTAAGTTCCAGAAGGTCTGAAGTTGTTGAAGTTATTCGTTTCCTGCAATTTGGCTTCCATTGTTTTAAGCTAGAGCATGAATGGAGGTCTTCCTTTCTTTCCTGTAAGCAGACATCTGCCCTTGGACTTGCATTTTACTCAATCTGTCCCATCTATCCTTTCCTGGGGTTCATTGTAGCCCATAGATTTTTGAGTCCAAAAGTTCAGTGAGTTTTAGGTCCAATGTAATTCCTATGAATTTACATCTTCAGAGGGTTTTAGTCCAGGGTATATCTGTAAGCTGATGGGGATTTTTGCTCCACCTTATGCTACAATAGAATAAAATAAAAGCAAACCTCACAAAAAATGAAAAATTGATGCGCCACGTTCCAAATCAGCTTCCTCGTACAGAAATTAATGAAATTCACAGGAGATTCAATTATGTTTGAGAATGGTAAGGTGCCACATGTTGTGGTAAATTGGTTCCCTAGACAAGTTTGTTCTACAAACGATGTTTCAGTTGTGCTCTCTGTGTTTCTCTCATCAAACTGATACACTCGTGGTGTGAGGATGAAACCTCTGCCATGTTATTTAATTCTGTCAGGGTCACAAAATTACTTGGGAATCTTCTGCTTTCCTCTTCTAACTATTCCACAAGTTGGAAGGTGAGTTCACAACTCCATTTCTATTTTCTTTTATCTTGCTTCCCTTCTCGTTCATTGTTTCTTTGTTAAAGATGCAACAATTTTTGAACAAATATTAACAAGTACATTTCCGCACGGGAGCAAGACCATTGATAAGAACAGAAGAAAAGTCAATGCCATCTTCTTCTGATTTTCTTTGCCTGCTTAATACTGTTAATGTTCAATAACAACTAACTGTTTGCAGAGAATATATTCCTATTGGCTGGGGTAATGTAGTTGGTTGATTATCAAAATCTGCAATCTCACCACAAACATCAACCTCCTGCAGGCCACACTGAGACTCTTGGTAAGTTTCCACAACTCTGTTTCTTGATGGACAGACCGTCATTAGGAACGAATATGCCATTTATTTTTAATATATGTTGTGGAGGAAGTTGTGATCCGTGCTGGGAATGTGCATTAATCATCTCCCTTTCATTATTTAAATGTATTTTCTTTACATAGCTTGAGATTGGTGAATCTTTTCTTTGTTATGTGATTTCCTATTCCAACGTTCTGTGCTGTGGTGATTTTTAAAATATCTTTCCAAATAACTAGTTTTAAAACTGCAACAGATTTAATGAGCACTAATCTGTCAGAAGCACATTTACAATTCAATTTACATTTTTTAAAAAAAGTTCAATAATTTTATTCAGGATGGTTTTAAGATAAACTTGGTTCATGATCAAAAACTCAAAATATTTTAAATTTATCTTGCTTCATGTTCAAGTTGATGTTATACCAGGCGGTAGCACAGCAGGTTGAAATGCTGACATGCTGTGCCACAGGCCACCGGGACTCTTGTTTCACAGCTGAATTCCCACACATTCCTTGCTTTGGTAAGAAACAATAGGGAGTATGGAAAAATCAAAAAGGAGTATTGACTAATGTATTTCCTATCTCCCATAAATTTATGCCTACACTTGGAAAGACATCAATTTAATTTGTTGCTCATTGTAGTTTTATTCATTGGCACTGAAAACACCTGAGATCTGATCATGATTCATTCGGTTTCTAGGGGAGCTGTATCTGTCCTAAATGTTGCACATTGTCAACGTTCGCATGATTTTCTGTAAGCTATGTATCGGATATTAGAAATCCGATTGCAGAATTCATCACAATTGTGCTGCTAATTTTTGTACTGTGGAAGCCAGGCAAAGAAAGTGGTGGTGTGTGAGATGGGGGCGGGGAAGAGGTGGTAGAGGAAAGTGGTGGCTTCTTGCACAGTGCATTCTGATTGTCATCTTTGAAACGCGAATCTTCGCTCAGGCAAGATTCCTGTGTTTGCGCGTCCGAAGCGTAGGACAGATACTGGCATCAATCAGTATCTCAAAATAAAAACAATTGGATTTCTTTAGCCAATGTTTATGACTGCAGGATGGCCCAAAGCATGTAACAGCCCAAGAAGCATTTTTGAACATAGTTAATGTTATAATGTAAGAATACATGATCTGTCACTTTGGATCTCACAGCTCCCCTTAAATAGTCTTGCGAAAATGTTCAGCTAAACATGCATTTAGCTGCGTAACAAACCTTCATTTACCCCCACATTGGCACAATATAAAGGAACTCTGTAGAACTTTCATTTGAGGTGCGTTTGCCCTCTTTTTGCTTCTGCACAGCTAGTGGAACTATTACGTTGTTGAAACCCTAACAGAACTTTGCTTAGTTTGTAGAGTGGTGTTAACAAATTTGAAGGCATTGAGTGGCTTTTGGCATGAATTGGAAATTAAGGAATGATAGCCAAGGAGAAGAAGCAGTTCACAAGAAGTGAAGAAAGGATGCCACAAAACAGGTGTTCAGTGAACACTTTTCCTATCTACACCTCAACAAGGAGCAATGTCTGCAGCAATTACACTTCACCAAGAACATAGCTATGGATTCCAACTGAATCTGCAGACACAGGGGAGGGTGATGACAGCTTTGCCAGTGGCCTTAATGTGATGGAATCAATTGTTATGCCAGTGGACCTTTCCTGGCAGCATCACCAACATCATTCTTATATTACTCTCTGTTTTTGCACCCAAGCTAAAGCCCTGTGTGCAAGAATCACTGAACTTATAGAAATGAACAGATGGCTTTACCAGAATAATGGGCTTCTCAGTGTGACAGTTGATTTTTTTTCCAGTTCATTTCTTTTATTCCATTCAGTCGCGGATTGAATTTATTGCCCATCCCTAATTTCCCTTAAAGCTAACCGTATTGCTGTGAGTCTGGAGTCACATGTAGGCCAGGCCAGGTAAGGATGCGAGATTCCTTCCCTAAAAGACATTATCAGCAATGGATTCATGGTCAGCATTAGACTCTTAACTTCAAATTTTTATTGAATTTAAGTTCCATCATCTTCTGTGGTACGATTCGAACCCAGATCCCCGAAACATTAACTGGATCTCTGGATTAACAGCCCAGTGCTAATCCGCTAAGCTATTGCATCTCCAGGTTCTACAGGTACCACATCTCGATGGGGAGAAGTTCCAGATTAGCATAAGGTTCCACTAGCTGAACCAACGATTTGCACTAGCCGATCACAGACCATCGTGTCAGTAAATGCCTACTATCCTGACAGCAGTCACAATGCTTCATCCTGCATGATCCTGGAGTTGTATGTTGGCACCCTACTGGCATTGTGATGCAACTGAATTGACGGAACTTGCCTGGGACTTCCAGATTTCCTGGTGGCAATTATCCAGCATCGGCGTTCCCTCTGATTTTCTTTCTGGTTGTGCAGATGTCCGAGGCTGGGGCACAACAGTCACTTCTAGAAAAGGAAGTCAATGCCACTATCAGTGTGCCAATGCCATCTGCCACAAGCAAACTTTTGGAGCAGATGCACACAGCTTAGAGAGAAAGCCCGCAACTCTGAGTTAGAATTACAACTCACTTAAGCTTAATGGTTTCCCTATAAAAGGTGACAGGATTTAAGACCTCCGTTAACTCATTACTGACCCCCAGCAACCTCTGACATGTTGGGAACTGACGACAATTACCACCCACACCTGATCTGACCCACCCCTTGTCTCATCTGGACGTGACAGCCCCAACCTGATGCCACCAACATCACTACTAGCACAAGTATCCCATACATGGATTCAACCTTCTCAACAATGGCAATGACATTTGGTCCCCCAACCAAACCAACTCCGATTACCCCCAACTTGCCCCACCACCATGATCCCTTGACCTCCCTAAACAACTTTCCACTTATCTAACACCTTGCAGTCCCCACTGCTCCAGTCACCTGTCACCCAACACTACCCTTATAGATATTTACTTTCTTTCAGGTGCTTTCGAAGTGATGACAGGATCTTTATATCACAGAGTACCTTTGAAAAAGTTGGAGGGGTTTCCATGCTGATCTCCTCCACTTCTTTACTTATAGATTCCTGATCTAGTAACACGACCATGGAATAGTGAGCTCCCGGTTAGATGATTCACATGGAGAATACACCTAACAGATTTTTTTTTGTCAAAATTTCAGCAAACATATCCATTTTAACTTGCTATACAAAGCTAAGTGTAAGGACGCTACAAGGACATAGCTTATCTGTGATTAAGCAAGAAGGCATGAACAGGGTGGGAAATTTAAGGTGGAATGATTAGAAGAATAGAGAAACTGATAAATGTTGTTATCTAGATAAGTCTTTTCCATGTCACCGTGCGTCATTATCGATACTGGACTCTGGGAACCTTTGATTGAAAACATGGCTGGAAACCATGATTGTGCAAACATAGAACATACAACAGTACAGCACGGGAACAGGCCCTTCGTCTCACCATGCCTGTGCCAACCATGATGCAATTCTAAACTATTAAAACAGCTCTCAGGCAGGGATGTGACCATTCATTGACTATTTACAGTGCATACAGAGACAGACTTCAACAGAAGTCCATTTGAATCTTTCTTAGGTTTCAACGGCATGATGCTGCACTTCAACAATTAACAAAATAGCTACTAATACCCTGTACTGCAATTCAAAGGAATTGGGATATCCTTGTTACACCAAGTTAGTGTGCAATGTTTAACAAACAATCAGGATGATAACTGGCATGTTTGCCTTTACTGCAGGGGAGGTAGGGAAAGATTGGTCCACAAAAGTAATGACATGTTCCTACAAATTTACTGTGTTTTGGTGAGATCAAACCTGGAGAACTGCATACGTGATTGGTCTTTTTCTTAACCAAACCAAGAAAAAGTAGATTTACTTTAGAACCAATGCAACAGAGGTGCACTCAGTTTATTCTTGGTGCGAAAGGATTTCCTATAAGTAAATATTGAGTAGAATGAGTCTATACTGTCTGGAGTTTAGAAGATCAAGGTAAGCTTATTGGAACATGTAGACATGGGCTTGACCTGCTCCATGCTGAGAGGTTGTTTCCCCTGATTGAGGAGCCTAAAACTTTAGACATGTTTTATGAGAGCTTGGTCATTTTGGAGAAACTTCTTCAATCAGAGGTTTGTGAGATTTTGGGATTTTGTTTTAGATTAGATGCTTGTGAAAGCTCAGCTGCAGGTATATTCAAAGCTGAGATCATTTTTTTTTGATTTAAGGGAGTTAAAGGATAGGGGGATCAAGCAGGAAAATAGAGCTGAGGTTAAAGATCAGCCATGATATTAGTTAATGATTGAGTAGGCTCAAGGGGCCATATTGACTTTTCCTGTTTTTACTTTCTTTACCTACATCTATATTGTGACTTTGATTTATCAGTAAAACTTCCAAAGATGCCCATTAGGAATTTTATACATTTCAATGAAATCACCTCTTGTCCTTCTAAATTCTGGAGAGAACAGGCTGGTTCTACTCATATTCTCCTCCTCATACAAATAAAAACATCTCAGTTGAAGATTCAATCTAATAAACCTATTTTCTTTTTTCAATCCATTTCAAAGAACAGTTGCTGTCACATCGTTATATATGAGTCACAGGATAATAAGACATTTGCTGATCGTCCAGGTTTTTGGAGGACTTTCCAATGAGTTACATGTTTAATAGAGTCACAGGTCTTTGAAAGATCAATAAAGGCCATGTAGCACTTTTTGCATTGTCCCAGATACTTTTCCTGTATTTGTTGAAGACAGTGTTCACACCCGTAAATCCATCGCATAGCTGGAAACCACACTGGGTCTCTGGAAGGATTTTTGCACAGGAGGGTAGTTCAGGAAATCATGTGTGAGAATTTCTCCCATACGATTGAGTTTTAGAACAATGATTACTTTTTCAGTCTTGGCAAGCTGAAAGCCAAGGCAACTTATCCACAACTTGGAATGCAGTGATGACTGCACAATTGTGGCCCACACTACAAGTGACAACACTCAACTACAACACCATGAGCAAGACCAAAACCAGAACAAGTATCTACATGGGCAGCAATTGTTACTGAGACCTTAGAAATCATTGGATAGTTTCTTTATCTTGACTTCTCCCTTTGCAAAAAAGTCACCATTGAAGATGAAATCCATCACAGAATCAGAACTGTGCCAGTGTAACCTTCCAAAAATTGTCCAACCAATCTTTGATAGTAGATAATTCAATAAGAAGACAAAGTCTTCAGTTTACAATGTACAACATTGTTAATTGTGTACCCTGCCTTTAAGAGAGTTTCCCCCTAAGAACATGATATGGTGTCAGAGATAAAAGGTACTGCAGATGCTGGAGAATCCGAGATAACAAG
>JAHRHZ010000267.1:20172360-20189392 GCA_024137785.1 Ginglymostoma cirratum
CCACCTACACTCACCTTTACTGGCTCCATCCCCGCCTCTTCGACTTGTCTGCCTCCTCTCCACCTATCCTCTCCTCTATCCATCCTCTATCCGCCTCCCCCTCTCTCCCTATTTATTTCAGAACCCTCTTCCCCTCCCCCATTTCTGATGAAGGGTTTAGGCCCGAAACGTCAAGTTTTCCTGCTCCTATGATGCTGCTTGACCTGCTGTGTTCATCCAGCCCCATGCTTGTTATCTTGGATACAGATTCTGGTTGTCACCTGGGCAGCCGTGAGGTCTGCGGAGTTAACAAGTTGGGCTACTCGGAAGGGAATGGGAATGTTGGGGGTGCCTCAGCGGTGTGTTCAGAATGAGCCTGGAAACCACAGGCAGGGAATCACTTGCTGTCACATCCCGCATTGACACAAATCAGAGGTGCGCAATGGGAAAGAAATTGTTGCAATCAAACTCAGAGTGGGCATGGCAAGTGATTCAAGTTGTGAAGAAAGGGGACTGCAGCAACATAGTGCTTCGGTCAGGAAAGAACCTGTCCATACACTGTACAGCACACAGGCACACAGTCTGCATACTCCCAGCCTTCCTACAACATTGGCACTCTCTTCAGGGCAATGAGGGCCATCGAATCCCACATGCTTGCCAGCCACACCTGTTCCATACTGATACACGAAGTCCCTGACTGCTGACTCCTTTGGGTCCTCTCCTGCCCGGGGGCTGAATACATTCCCGGTCTCTGGTAGTTCTTCGAGTGCCAGCTGACAGGCCATTTCCTTCCTCAGCTCACTGCAGAGCTATCACAGTGAGCTCTGTGTACCCGTACTCTCTATCCATATGGTATCCCCAATCACCCAGGGCGACTGTAGCTGGGCCAGAGGGGTATACAGCACACAGCCCTGCTGATACTTCCATTGATAGCTGGGTACTCACATCCTAAGACGTTCAGCAGGGGAAGGGGAAGCTGGGAATTTCCATGCATAGGTTGTAGTGTGGCCAGCAGAAGCTAGTTTTCACTTTAGAGATAAAAAACAAGTTGAAAAAGAGATAATCAAGAGAACTAGTTGTACATTGTACAATTTTGTCTTTTGTCTTGATGCAATTCAATCTTGGAAAAACTACATTTTGGAAAGACAATCTGAACAGCAAGCGGGAACTAAGAAATACCACTGATATCTTTGTTTTTACTATGAGATACTCTAGCACCTCCATAATAACCCTCAACACTGGTGGTGCCCCACAAGTCTATGTACTGAACCCCTTACTGTACTCCTTACACACTCATGACTGTGAGGCCAAACTCAGCTCTAACTCCATTTACAAGTTTGCTGATAAAACCACCAAAGTAGATGGGATCTCAAACAATGAAGAGACAAAGCACAGGAAGAGATAGAGACAAAAAACTGCAGATGCTGGAATCTAAAGTAGACAAACAGAAGGCTAGAAGAACACAGCAGGCCAGGCAGCATCTGGAGGATAGGAGCAGTCAATATTTCGGGTATCACCCTTCTTCAGGAGCTCAGTGGCATGGTATAAAGACAACAATCTCTCCCTCAATGTCAGCAAAATGAAGGAGCTGGTCATCGACTTCAGGAAGTAGAATGGAGGACACGCCACTGTTGGTATCAACAACGCTGGGGTGGAGGTAGTTGAGATCTTCAAGTTCCTAGGAGTAAATATCAGTAATGATTTATCCTGGTCCATCCATGTCAACATTACAATCAAGAAGTCATATTAATGCCTCTACTTCCTCAGATGGTTAAGGAAATTCGGCATGTCCAAAATGATTCTTACCAATTTTTGTAGATGTACCATAGAAATGGATTCATCACAGCTTGGTCCTGCAACTGCCCTGCCCAAGACTGCTAGAAATTAGAGAGTTCTGAACACGGCACTGTCAATCATGAAAACCAGCTTTCTTTCCATTGACTCCATCTGTATTTCCTGCTGCCTCAGGAAAACGACCAACATAATCAAAGACCCTCCCATCCTGGCCATACTCTCTTCCACCCCTTTCCATTGGGCAGAAGATATAAAAGTTTGAAAACACGTACCAAGAGGTTCAAGAACAGCTTCATCCCCGCTGTTATCAGACTTATGAATGGACCTCTAATATATTAGGGTTGACCTTTCTCTGCACCTTCTTAGTAGCTGTAACTCTATATTCTGAATTCTGTTTGATTACCCTGAAGTAATTATGTAAGGTATGATTTGCCTGGATAGCATGCAAAACAATACTTTTCACTCTATCTCGGTAGATGTGCCAAGAATAAATCAATTCGAATCAAGCAAATTACAATCTACTTGGCACACAATAGCAACAGCATCAGGATAATTATTTTTGAATCTTTGTCATGTGAAAATTTCACAATCAATGTGATATTATTAATCCTGTATATATCTTTTTTGTAGGGGCTATCCCAGTGTTATTAATGGGCAGATCTATTGTTACACACTGATTGAATATTTAATTTAGACTTTCATTAAGTGGGATTGTTGGACTTTTAATGATGCTTTTGTAAATGTGACCAAGGCCAGGATTTCTAAACGGTTTGAGGTTGGAATAACTTGTAGGTGTAGGAGCAACTTTGTACCACTGGGCTGCATACTGGTGTATTGTCCCGATCCCAACCCAGAACAATTTTCAATGATAGTAAATTGAGGAAGGATTGGTCTCTGTCTGGTTGATAGCTAATTGAGGCCAATTACTATAAATTTCAGGACCTATGAAGGCCTGTTCCATGCTGCATGGAATATCCTGTTGACATGAGGGCAGTTTATGTCACTTGGTTAACACTCAGACCAGCATTGTGTGCTGAGGATGGGTGCCAATGGGGAACCCTCACTCCTGAACCCATAACAGATGATGGTCTGTGGCTGATTAGCCCTTCAGAATAAATACCACGTTTCACTTCTCACCTTCAAACAACTGCTAAATCTTAAGCAGACCATTGTTCGCAGCAAACCACCCAGACTTCAGGACAACATCAACCACAGCGCTATACAACCCTGTCATGGCGACCTCTTCAAGACATGTCAGATCATCGGCATGGACACTAACTACTATCACACGTGGGAACACCACCCACCATGCACATGGCAGATACCCATGTGACTCGGCCAACGTTGTCTATCTCATACGCTGAAGGTGAAACCATGTAGACACTACGACAACGGATGAATGGGCAGTGTGCAATAATTGCCAGACAGGGATGTTCGCTCCCAGTGGGGGAATACTTCAGCGGTCAAGGACATTCGTCTTCAGATCTTCGGGGTAAACGTCCTCCAAGGCGGACTTGGGAATACACAACAAAGCAGAGTTGCCGAGCAGAGGCTGATAGCTAAGTTGGGTACCTATGAGGAAGGCCTCAACTGGGATCTTGGGTTCATATCACGCTACAGGTGACCCCATCACACTATAGACTCTCTCACACACACACACACACACACACGCACACACGCACACTCTCCCACACAGATCATCTCTCATACATGTACTGTCTCACACACACACACATGCATGCACAAACATACTCACACTCTCTCTCTTTCCCAAACACACACAGTCCCTTTCCCACACACACGCTTTATCTCTCTCTCTCCACATGCACACACACACTACTGCTCCCTGCCCCACGTACACACTCTCACCCCCCCATGAAACACACACACACTTTCTCCCCAACACACACTCTCCCCCCTTCACGTGCACACACACGCACACACACACACATTCTTGTGAATCTATGGGGTGAATTTGTATTTGCAGATACATTCTATTTTGTTCAAAAAACACATAATTTATAGACAGTCAGTCAATGTGGCGTTTTATAAATCCCTACTTTAGAAATAAAACCAAACCAAAACACAAACAGGTTCTAAATAAGGCCTCATACCTAACGTGCAATGTCTGACCTAAAATTTTGCCTCCTTTGCACTGATAAAACCTTTAATTTTCTCAGGACAGTGACTTCAAAGGAATTTGGGGATTTACATGTACATATTAATCAATTAAAACCTTCAAACTGATTAAAGGTTTGTTGAGTACATCCTCATCAATGTTGTGACCTTTTGATCTTTTACTTATAAATTCTGTGTCTGATACTACGTCTCTCACTAACGCCTAAAGAAAAAGTAAGACTCTGAAAGCTTGTGTTTTCAAATAAACCTGTTGGACTATAATCTGGTGTCATGTGATTTCTAAAGTTTTTAAAATAAACACCAACTTACCTGGCATTGGCCCCTATAGTCTCCATGTCTAGTCAGTGGATCCCACTTTGGCTGGTGACCCTGTCAATTATTGACCATAAACCCACTGGCATCAAGAGCCCATCCACCATTCTGGATTGGATGTTGAGCATAGCCCTTGATCTCTAATTAGCTGTTGCATTTAAGATTGAAGTAAACAGGCCTAAAGCATATTGTGTGAGGTCAAGGCCTGGAACTAGGCCAAATGTCTGGTTCCTGACCTTGAGTAAAAAATTCAGTCCCGACATTCTGTTTTTTCCTCTTTCTACAACAAAAATACGTGACTAAAAACAGAAAGTGCTGGAGAAACTCATTGGGTCTGGCAGTACACACACACGCACACACACACACACACACATATTCTTATTTGGGGGTCTTATTGACTTTGCTCTCAATAGAACACATTCATGTTCTCCTTTCACACCTTCATTTTTGTGCATTTTACATCCTTATCTTCCCTTCACCACCATTAGAAATCTCTCTTTGGCTCTGAGCACCATTATAATCTGTTCCACTTGCTCCCCATCCTTCTCTGTTTGCTGCATAAAATCATAATTTTCCAACCCTTTTCAATTCTGAAGAGGTGTCATATTGGACTCAAAACTTTAACTCCATTCCACTCTGCACAGATGCTGCCAGACCTGCTGAGTTTCTCCATCACTGTTTTTATTTTAGATTTCCAACATCCACAGTATTTTGCTTTTTCTAAAGTATGTAACTATCTATGATATGCTAATTTATATATACACGTGGCAAACATATATATAAAACATGCAGTCAAACGGCATGAGTATTCCGCCTTTGCCCCGAAGGGAAAAAGTTGAAAATAGTACAGAAGTTGCAAATATAATCAACTCATTGTAGTTGCACTACCTGTGAAATGAGTATTATTACAGTTATCAATTTTCAAGTTATATTCGAGTCTTTCGAGGGAACGCGGTAAATGAATAGATGATTTTCACTGTATTGGTGCAAAATGACACTCATTTCAGTGTAAGGAGGAAGAGTTATAGGATTTTTTTAATATCAGAACCTAAGACTGTAGAGGACATCTTACATGGCAGACAGCATTGCTTTTTAAGCATCTGAACACCAAACTCTGCCTATTCACAAGCAGGATGAATTACATCCACATGAAAAATGGTCTGTGATAATTGAATGCGAGGCATGCACATCAACGTTTGTTTCTACCTGCACACTTGTGACTGCTGTGGAATTTATGCATAACTTGCCTCTTGGGTAACAAAGGATGTCACAAGGTTGGCTCCCTGGCATACATACAGCAACTGTGCTTTGTGGTGTCACCAGGTCATCCCAATACAAGCACTGGCCTACTCAAACAGAAGTTCAGATCTATAGATCACTTAGAATTATTATGATTTCCTTTATGTGGAATAAGTATTGCAGTAATCAAAGTAACAGCAGTGGCCTGTAGAGAATAATGAAAAGAATGAAATTCAGAAACTGCCACAGTCTGGTGTCTCAAATGCTATTTAATGGCATTTGTACAATGAACACCGAAATGGCAAATAGAAAATGTCCTTAATTTGATTCTTACTTTGTGTTTTCTTTTCTTTTAATATACAACTCTATGAGTCCATGCTCTTCGAAGGGCTAATGCGTATTTGATGGACTGAATGGCCTCTTTCCACACCATAATGATTATATGATTCCATAATTGCAAGATAACTGGTTATTCCTCTTATTTACGAGCAAATTATATAATAACCTTCTTTACATTTGTTTTTGTCGATAATAACTTGATTAAAAGATGTATTAAATACAATGTACAAGGAAAGTTCTTTGATTTTTTTATTATAGCTCTTGATATGATTTTATAAATGGAATCTATTGTAAACCTGTGATTTGTGATCCCCTGTTATCATTCTCTAACTTTGAGCTCTGCCAGATGAATCCAAAATTGACATAGCAATGATAGATGTGTAAATGATGGCTACAGCGTTGTCTTGGGCTTCCACTAGCCCACTATCTGTTTCTATAGTACTCCCAGCTCTGTGTCAGAATTTTGCAAGGTTGTAATGGTTTTAAAAGGGTTTTTTAAAAAAAGTTGTTTGCTTCATGTATCAAGGCAAGTGCGATCGTAGGCCTGTTACTGGCAAGAGGTTTAACAAAATGCTCCTTGCATACTTTTGCAGGGCAGCTTCTCAGGCTGCTGATTAAATCAGCACAAAATGTTTTAGCGCAGCCCAACGCTTGAATTCTTTACTGCTAGTTGTCTAGATACTGTCTCCAAGCATACTGCTTATCACTGCATCAATGAAGTGTGGAAAGCATCAGGGGGAGTTTTCACATGGTGCCATCTCTCAGTGTCACTCAGTTATGATTTGGTCAGTGGCCAAGTGCAGGCTTCCAGCCTCATTGGTGAAAATTGCAGTTATCAGGGTGATAATATTTATTATTTTGAGGTATCTTTACTCCTTTGATTTCTGTTTTCTTTTAGTTGACACAGTTACAACATTATTTGTATTTGGTCTCCGGTTCCCCAAATCCATGAGCAGACAATTTCAATTACTCAGATACGTGGGTGTAAATTCATAGCATGCCCAAGGAGCAAACAAAGATATCTTTTCTATTACTGCAGTAATAGTTTTATCCTTTAATTTTATGTGATTTTCCTTGTAATTCAGAAAAGACAGAATAAAGCTGAAAGACATTTTGACTTGGGTTTTGCAAATTAGCCTATTGAATATATTCATCAGTTCTACTTTTAAAATTATTTGCAAAATTGGCATATTTTTACAATTTTACCCAAGTTTCCCTAGGTCCTCATGTTACAAAAGAAAAATTGTTGCTCAGTACTGTTTTAACTAATGATATAAGCAATATTCTGAACTGTTCCTTTCCTCTGTATCAACTATTTTCGTCTGGCCATCTCTCTTTTCGGATCCTAGATTTTTAAAACAAATATAGATTAATAACTGCTTTCAGAAAATGATTATGATCAATCACATTTAAATTCCTTTTCTTTAAAAATGGCTACCAGTTAGCATGCTCAACTACTTCCAAATGCTTGTCTTTAGAACAGAAGGTTTAGTGCTACCTTTGGAAGTCAAGCTCAATCACCAATGACTTAAGCAAAGCTAGCTTATGTTTTTTTTTCAATAAAGAATTTGGACGGCACAGTGGATCAGTGATTGGCACTGCTATGCCACAGTGCCAGGGACGCGCATTTATTTCCAGCTTGGGTGACTATCTGTTTGGAGTTTGCACATTCTCCCAGTATCTGCATGGGTTTTTGTCTGCTGATCCAGTTTTGTGGGACTCTTATGTGCTGTGTTCTGTCACTCCTCCCACAGTACAAAGATGTGCAGGTTAGGTGGATTGACCAGGCCAACTTATCCATAACGTTTGGGAATGTATAGGCTAGATGGATTAACCATGATAAATGTGAGTTTAAGAGAATAGGGTAAGGGGCTGAGTTTTGTGGGATGCTCTTCAGACGGACGGTGCTAACTCAATAGGCTGAATGGTGTAGGGATTCCATAATTCTAGATTTCTCTCACACATTTCATTTACAAGTACCTCAAGGCCATAACAATTCAAACACCTTTTTTTTTGCTAGTTTTCATGCTCTCTCACATATACTTGATTTTTCACTACAAAAGTTATCTCTCATTGCATTTAAGAGCCTTGTTAGCTTGGTGATAAATGACTTAGCAACACCTCCTTAGGCACCATCTGACTAACTGATGAACTGAACAGCTCACAGGATGTGCACACAAACCCTTTGTATGGTCTTCAATGATTGTGACTATTCTTTGAAAATCATACACGTTTTACCTGATCATTCATTTTACATTGCTCAACTTTGGGTGCCAGGTGACTGGTTTATGGTGCCAACTTAGATAATTAATGCCCCAATCAGGGGTGGGTCAGAAGAGTCACCAATATATAGCCAGAAGCGGTGCCATGCAGACACTGCGAGCTTCATTGATGCAGCTTTTCCATGGCCAGCTTGGGGTGCAATTAGAACTGAATGTTAGTTTTCTTTAGTTGTCTCTGTACTGTCTCCAGCTTTCCCCATTGGCCAGGTATTTAACAAATAATGCTCAGGCCTGAGAGGGTGCCTCCACATTGAAGTGTCCTTGTGGTTCCTGACCTGTCAGCAGTGCCTAGCTCTCCTATTGGAGTTGCTCAGGTTCTGAACTGACAGGATACTGGCATCAATAGCCTGCCCATTGCCATGAATAGGTTTGCAAGAATGAAGTGACTAATTAGAACATCATCTCCAGCAATATCATTGAGTAGGTCTGACTTTTGGCAAACACAATCTCAAGACTTCCATTTGGTCCACACGTTTGGATCCTGAAATCCAAGGCAAAATCCTGCCAAACTTTACTGTCAACATCCATATTGTTTCTAAATGAAAGTTGTTTAAAAGGGGAGTGAAAATATAAAGATGGTAGGAACTGCAGATGCTGGAGAATCTGAGATAAGAAGGTGTAGAGCTGGATGAACACAGCAGGCCAAGCAGCATCAGAGGAACAGGAAGGCTGATGTTTCGGGCCTAAACCCTTCTTCAGAAAAGAATGAAGAAGGGTCTAGGCCCAAAACGTCAGCCTTCCTACTCCTCTGATGCTGCTTGGCCTGCTGTGTTCATCCAGCTCTACACCTTCTTATCTCTAGTGAAAATATAAATTTTGGTCTATTATACTTGATATTTGAGCTTACGTTGAAAGCTGGCAGATTAACTGAAATGTAAATTTGTGTGGTTTCCAAGAGTAATATATTGATCCTAGGGCAAAATAACTTCAGGAGAGAACTAAGTGAGATCAGAATTGAAAATGCATGGGGTCGACCTTGAAGTCATTGGCAATTTATTGATCCTTCTTCATGTGAATCCCCTAAAGTAGTAGCCTTGCTTGACAGGTTCAAAATTTAGACCATTATTATGCAAGACCATGTGAAAGCCTGCTTTGGTTATTCACCTCACTGAAGATTAAATGTGTGTATTAAGTAATATATAGTTGGACTACTCTTTAATCCCAATGTTGTCTATGTTTTGGACACTTCGACCAGTTTATTTATTGAAAACACTTCACCCAAGTGCACATGTCGGTGAGGGGGATAAAGGGACTCAGGATTCCGTTTGAGGTTCAAGTCAATTTCATTTACAAAATGCTCCTTATTAAAACCACCTAGTGAACATTTCTCAAAAGCCTCCTAATATTTAGTCGCTATGTAGCTTTATCTATCTGAGAAATGATATTATTGTAATGATCCATGTTTTTGAGCGGGGCCATTGGAATCTCCTCCCTCTCCGATGTAGGGCTGGCTCTCTTTCACGAAGGTGGATCTCACAGGTCAGGGCGGATCTTCTCCTGGGTCCCGCACAATCTTCTGCCACAGGTCTTGCTGTGTGTCTTTCCTGTGTCTTTGCTGAGGCAGTGGCATCCAGGTGTGTGTTTTTACCACCACTGCACTCCCACCACAAGACTTTCCTGAATCTTCTGTGGCCTTTGGCCAATGGGCTCATGAGCGGGGCTCAAAGTATCCAGTGGGATCGTGCCAACACCCTTCACTGTTGCCATGCCAGGGAGATGAAAATTGCAATCCCTCAGGTCCTGGCTGGAAGCCAAGGTGTCAGAAAGTCTGATCGATATTTCGCCAATACTCAACCCTCGGACTGGTTGTAACTGGTTCCCCTGAACCTTTGTGACCTTGGTTTCCACTGTTCTTTGTAGCCGTTGTTTTCTGGCAGCTGGTGACTAGTGGTGGGTCCACAAGGGTCAGTGTTGGGACCACAACTTTTCCCTTTGTACATCAACGATCTAGATGAAGGAAATTAGGGCATTCTGGCTGTGTTTGCAGATGATACAAACATAGGTGGGGGGACAGGTAGTATTGAGGAGGTGGGGAGGCTGCAGAAGGAGTTAGACACGTTAAGAAAGTAGGAAAAGAAGAGGCAGATGGAATACAATGTGGGAAAGTGTGAGGTCATGCACTTTGGTAGGAAGAATAGAAGCATAGGCTTTTTTCTAAATGGGGAGAAACATCTGAAATCTGAAATGCAAAGGGACTTAGGAGTCCTATTCCAAAATTCTCTTAAGGTTAACAAGTAGGTTGAGTCAGTAGTTAGGAAGGCAAGTACAATGTTAGTATTCATTTCAAGAGGACTAGAGTATAAAAGCAGGGATGTACTTCTGAGGCTTTATAAAGCTCTGGTCAGACCACATTTAGAGTAGTGTGAGCAATTTCAGGCCCCCATGTCTCAGGAAGGATATACCGGACCTGGAGTAGTTCCAGAGGAAGTTCACGAGAATGATCCCAGGAATGAAAGGCTTAACATATGAGGGACACCTGAGGACTTTGGGTCAATACTCAATGGAGTTTAGAGGGATGAGGGAAGGTAATTGAAACTCACAGAATCCTAAACAGTCTGGGCAGGGTGGACATTGCAAAGATGTTTCCATGGGCCGGAGAGACTAGGACATGAGGGCACAGCCTTAGAATAAGGGGAAGAACCTTTAGGACAGAGATAAGAAAAACATCTTCAGCCAGAGAGCGGTGAATCTATGGAATTCATTGCCTAAGATAGCTGTGGAGCCCAGGTCATTGAGTGTAGTTAGGACAGAGATAGATAGGTTCTTAATTGTCAAGCGGGAAAATGGGGTTGAGAAACTTAACAGCCACGAATGAATGTGGAGCAGACTCGATGGGCTGAATGGCATAATTTCTGCTCCTATGTCTTATGGTCTTAACAGCTGTTGGCTGCTGTTTAATTTTAATTGGTTAATTTTCTGTCAGGCCTGATTTCTCTAGCTTTGAATTAATTTAGAATGTCCGATGGTCACTTGACCATACCAGTTCCCTCTGTCCCAAAATAACATTTCTCAACACGATGTTAAAAGACCTACTGTTTTTGGATGCCTGCAGTGTCATTGTCCTCTCTTCACCAGATTTGTCAACCACCTTCAATTCCTTCAATTCTGCATAAAAGAGATTCAGGCTGACCTTAAACGTTGCCAAAACAAAAGCCGTACATGAACCCAGACATAGTCAGTGAAATAATCCCATATACATTGAAGGAGAGAATCTGGAACATTTTGTTTTTCACCATATCTTGGCAGTCATCTTTTCCAAATGGCCACCAATGGTGAGGAGAACCTACACTAGATCACCTGCTCCAACACAGCTTTCCATAAACTATAGCAGTGAAGTGTCAGACAGACAATGCCCTGCACAAGTCTCTAAAGGTCCTAATGTACAAATAGCTGTTATCACCACATTCCTGCACTACAGTGAACCTAAAATAGCCATCAGCAACACGTAGCAATGCTGGAAAAATGCTACTTGGATTGCCTCCTGTACATTCAATGGGAGAACCAGCAAGGAATACTAGTGTTTGTCTTGATGTTAACTCCACAAGTATTCAGGTAAAACTCCACAAAATGAGAAATAATGGACTGAATATTCTGAACTCTCCTTGAAGCGCAGCAGGATTGACCTGAATAACTTGGTGGAGTTTGCTATCCATCATCCAAAATGGCAACAATTTGTCTATTTAGTTGAATCACAGTTTAAGTCCAACCACCTTCCATGATGAGATAGAGCACAACAGAGAAGGAAAGAAAAGGAAGCTCTGGTTTCTGTATCTCACAACCATATCAGACGTCCTGTCCCATATGCCATAGATATGAGGGTTGAGAATTGGCCTGTTCAATCACATGAAGTCCACAGCTGAATCTCGTGACACTGAGTAGACATTTTCTTTGAATCAAGGGAGAGTTATTCGTTACCCCATAGCATTTAAGAACATAAAAGCCAACGCTAACAAAAACAGAAAGAATTAGAAATGGTCAACAAGTTTGGCAGCATTTATTGACAGAAACGTTTCAAGTCAAAAATGACTCTTTTTCAGGTCTTTTACATTGAACCTGCACAGTGCTCTGTTTATGACATGGTATTTTTGTTAATGTCTTAAAGAAATTGTTGTGGTTCTTCTGTTATCTGACAACTGATGACAAATTTGGCATGTTAAAACACACATTAATATCTTTGCATTGTCTGTACTATAACAGAACAGAATGATAAAACTCAGGAGGAGACCACATAAACCATTGTTTTATGCTTTTGTATACAATTAACCTCACTGCTCTGTCCTTTCTCCATAAACTTGTATGTTTAAAAAAAAAAATTGTCCATGGGATCTGTGCATCACGGACTGGGCCAGCATTTATTCCCCATCCTTAATTTCCCTTGAAAGTTGGAGTTGGGCTTGACCTACTGTAATCCTCAATGTGAAGGAGCACCCACAATCCTGTTCAAAATTTTGACCCAGTGACAGTGAAGTAATGGCAATATATTTCCAAGTCAGAATGGTGAGTGGCTTGGAGGGAACTTGAAGGTGGTTGTGTTCCCATCTGCTGTTCATTTCCTTTTAGTTGGAAGTGGTCATGTAGATGCTGTCATGGCAAATTTCTGCAGTGTATTTGTAGATGGTACCCATTTTTTAAAATTTATCCTCAGGATGAAGGCATCACTGGCTAAACCAGCATTTATTGCCCATCCCTAATTGCCCAGAGGGTAGTTAAGGGTCATCCATTTGCTGTGCATCTGGATTCATGTGTTGGCCAGGCCAGGTAAGGATGGCAGTTTCCTTCCCTAAAGGGTGTCAGTGAGCTAGATGGGTTTTTCCAACCCATGGTTACATGGTCATCTCTAGGTTCTTAATTCCCGATTTTCATTTGATTCAAATTCCACTATCTTCTACAGTGGAATTTGAATCTGGTCTACCAGAACATCATCTGGGTCTCTGGATTAGTAGTCCAGTCATACTACCACTGGGCCATCACCTCCTCTAATGCTATAGGCAATCATAGTTGAGGAGCTAAATGTTTATGGGTGTGATGCCAATCAAGCAGGATGCATTGTCCTCAATGATATCCTGCTTCTGAGTGTGATTAGAGCTGCACTCATCCAAGCAAGTTGGATGCATTCCATCACTCTCACAACTTGTGCCTTATAGATGGTAGACAGACTGTGGGAACTCAGGAGGCAATTAACATGTAGCAAAATTCCTTGCCTTTGACTTTCTCTTGTAGCCACGGTATTCATTTGGCTAGCCTAGTTCAGTTTCTGGGCAATGATAATCCCAAGAATGTTGATAGTGGGGGATTCAGGGTCAGTAACTGTTAGATTCTATTTTGTTGGACATATCATTTGAGACGAAGACAACAACACTCATCTCATGGAGCTTGACACCATCCAGGACAAAACGGTCGGCTTATTTGGCACCACATCCACAAGCATCTGCTTTTTCCACCACCAATGTTCAGTAGCAGCTTGAACCATTTCCCTAAGATCCTTAGACAGCACCTTCCAATCTCATGACTGCTACTATCTAGAAGGGCAAAGGCAGGAGACACATGGTAACATCACCACCTGCAAATTCCTTCCAAGCCACTCACCATCCTGTCTTGGAAATATATCTCTGTTCCTTCACTGTCGCAGGATAAAATCCAGGAATTCCCTCCCTAAGGGCAATATGTACAGCAAGTGGGCTGCAGTGGTTGAAGAAGGCAGCTCACCATCTTCTGAAGGGCAATCGGGATGGGCAATAAATGTTGGCCAGCCAGTGACGCCCATGTCCCAAGAGTGAATGAAACAAGGTCATTGCCTTGCAATTGTGTGGTGTGAATTTTACTTGCCAACTTTCAGCCAAAAATTGGATATTGTTTAGGTCTTGCTCCATTTAGTCATGGACTCACTGAACATTGTACAATCATCAGCAATCAATCCCCAACGCTGATCTTATGATGCAGGGACAGTAATTTAAAGCAGCCGATATTAGTTGAGACTGAACATTTACATCTCATTATCAATGGACTATCCAGCCATAACTTGATCAGAAGCTACTGAAAAATCTAGATAGAATTCAACCTATTCCTCTTGTTTTGAAATATGTTGGGTGAGTTTATTCTTGTACGTTTAAGACTGATCATTATCTTATCTTTATTTTACTTGTAAATTCATCAATTACAACGTGGCAGTCTGTCACTGTGCTATTTACCATGTTTTCAGAATAGACAGAGGAATGTGATAAGAAAGCTGAATGATCTTTGATAGATTCTAGTTTAGCTAAAAGATGACTTTAATCCTGTATCACATAGAAGGTTGCATCTTGCACTTTACAGGCAATTTAGTCTGCTTGTAGTAGCTGTCTTTCTAGCTTGAGCACAAGTGAAAAGTGTGAGGAGAAAGCTCCAAACCATTACAATTGATGGTTTGCTAACCAAATAGGCCATTGAAAGATTAAATCAAAGTAAATTACCTGGAGTAAATAACAGTTACTATGAAGGTAATTCAACATTGACAGATTGAAATTAAAACACCACTGAAGTTGAAATGTCTAGATTGCCAATAAAAGAGAAAAATGAATGGTACAGCTACAAACTGCATTTGTACAGACACGAGGAGAAAGTTGAAGAAGTTAATGCAGAGCATAAGAATAATGGGGGAGCAAAATATCAGTTCAAATACGAGGTGGCAAAAAGTAATAAAGCTTTCACCCATTTGGATTAACAGAATCTTCATTTCTATATTACCAATGAGCAGGCAAAATTTGAAAGATCCGCACTGAAATCTGGTGACAACTAATTTGATCTCCAAGAACCCCAACCAAGTAAAATTCTGAATGGCAGTGGGAACCCCACCACTAGCTGTCCTGCTTCCCCAGGGTCAGTAAGTCTCCTGAGGGCAGCCAATATCCCCCTATTTCTGCTAGTGTCACTGCTCGAATAGCACTGAAACCTATCTGAGAGGGCAACAGTGTAGTCTAATGATAATACAGATATTACTGATACCATGTATGTCAGATATAACACTGCTAACAGCAGTTATATGTTAGGGAGACTCTCAGAAGAAAGGAATGGAAGTACTATGCAATGATTGGAACCAGGTTGACCTCATTGATTACGAGGTACTTGATTGGGGTTGTTAACCCGGGCCAATCAGGAAAGCTCTGGCTGACCAATATAACCAGGGGATGAAAATCTCCACAGTCCAGGGGATTGAATCTGAGCTGGCTGACCACAATGTATTGTGCACAAGTAAATAAAGGTTGACTTGGTGATAGGATACCAGCCTCTGTGCATTTATTTCAAACTATAAATCACAGCTGTAATAGAAAGATCAATATTGAGCTGGACTTTCTGATGATTTGCAATCTCATGCAAATTGCCACTCAACAATTTTTTCTGTGCACCGAAAGACGTCTGCACTTCTCACAGGAGAATCTAATCAGGGTTTCTTCAGAAATGCAGAGCGAGACTTCCATTCTGAAAGATCCTTTATTGTGCAGAACTGTTGGGGAAAGGCAAAAGATGACCTCACTTTCTCAGCAGCGAGTTAAATGTCCAGATTCACAGGCGCTTTAACAGCTGCTGTCAAACAGTAAGTGCATATGTTAAATCTGATTTAGGATGCTGAGAGGGTTCAGTATCAGGTAGGTTGGGTGCCATGTGGGTAACAGGCACAGTGCCAGTGGGTAGGTTGCCAAATAGGTAGAGTGCCAGATGCGTAGGTTGCATCAAAAGTATCGGTCAGATTCCAACAGCAGGGGAGGGGGGAGCTTGGGTCTAGCGATAGGAAAGGCTGTTGGGTCAAGTGAAGCTGCAGAGGATTGCAAGTAGTGGTGGAAGGTGGGATATGGGGGTCACGTCCCAGCTTATTTTGAGGTTCCAGGCATAGGTGGGTGTGTTGTTTCCAGTGGTGGAGGAAAGGATGGAGCAATAAATTCCAGAGGTAGAATGGGGCCATTCAGTTTGGTGGCAGGGGTGTTCTGTATCCCAAGAAAAGAAGGGAATACCGGATCAGGGTCTGGATGCTTTTGGGGATCTGTAGTTTTGAGTGTGTGAGGTAAATTGGGATCAGTTTAACATTTACTCAGGAATTAGACCAGGTATTCCATAGTTTAACTTCTCTTGAGTTTTTACGTACGTAGCTTTCACAGAGCACTTTGAGTTTGCCCGTTTAAATCTAAAATTTCAAATGGTTCCAAGTGTAGAGGAATCAATTCCTGAGGCAATTCCTTCGGAGTCTATTATGATGGGAATTCCACAGCATCCTCATGCACTGGACCAGGAAAACAATTATCTTCCCATCAGAAAATCCTGACCATCAGTATGTAAATGAAATAATCCCAGTTTATTGGAACCCAAAAAGGAAACCCAAACCAAAACTCGTTCAGCTATTCTCATTTATTCATTTCCATAAATATTCTCAATCTAACTGATGACCCATGAGTGATCACAATCAGGCAATGTTTTGAAATGTGATTGTATTATCACGTGCATTTAAAAAAAATTCCTTACGTGTTAGGCCAAAGGTAAAATTAACTATCAATATCCAACTTCCATCATTTGACTTGAACGCCTGAGATCTTTCTTGAATGAGAAATTGTTTTAAAAATTCAATCCTGACCAAAAATGGCTGTTGTGATCACTGACTAGGCTGACCCAGACTCATGGAACCATCAGTAAACGCGGTTCACTCCAAACTAAAATTAACTTTGTAATATGAGTACGCTGAAACACAGCCGTACCTTCCATGTGATTCACACTTTTTGGGAAGCTGTGCATCAGGATGAAAAGTTATCTGTGGAGTATTCACCTTGGAAAGACAATTAGCATACTCAGGAACGTACAAGTGGACTTTTAACAACATCTGCTACAGAGTAGAAGAGACAAAGAAAAAATGAATTTGCAAGCAAGAGCTGAAAGATTCATCAGAGATAAAAGGTACTGCAGATGCTGAAGAATCCGAGATAACA
>JAHRHZ010000267.1:20194392-20269670 GCA_024137785.1 Ginglymostoma cirratum
TGACGTTTCGGGCCTAGACCCTTCATCAGAAAAAAGGGTCTAGGCCCGAAACGTCAAGCTTTCCTGCTCCTATGATGCTGCTTGGCCTGCTGTGTTCATCCAGCCCCACACCTTGTTATCTCAGATTCTCCAGCATCTGCAGTACCTTTTATCTCTGGCAGAGGAGACCTACATGTGTTTTGCAACGTTCTCTCCTTCCCAGATTTAATCCAGCAGATTGTTGGTTGTTGAAGTGGGTGGGGGATGGTTTACTCCTTTCCTGTACATGATAGTTTTATCTTCCTTATCTACCATATTCCCCTGAACTGTCCAACATAACTCCATCACCAGCTCACTGGAATCTGCCAGTCCAGCCCCAGAGAGATGTTGGACTCACTTCAATATGCAGATGCATCATTAAACAGCACCTCTAAGCTGTCCCTTAGGCATAGATCTCCTCTGCAGCTCATTATTTTGGAGCATTTATTTGGATATTTAGTGTTCACTTAAGCATCTGCCATGCCTGCCCCACTATCACTAAAACGATATTGTAGCAGCTAAGAGTTGACTGGAGGTAGGTACACCACCAATATTGCAATTCCCCAAATAATGGGTCCAACCCCATCCTCGCCCCCACCCTGTCCCTCATTTCCCTGTACACAGGGCGCCTATAAAATTTATTCCCATATTTCTTAACCTGTGCCTGCTTAAAATTATGCAATTCAGTACGTATCTGTTCCCCTTAATTATTCTGCCAAAATATATTTCTTCACATCCCTGTGTTAAATTTCATCTGCCATTTGTTTACCGATTTCACCAGTCTAAGTTCTCCTGAAATTTGTTGTTAGTGTCCTCACTCTACTACATTTCCAAACTTTGTGTCATCTGAAAACTTTGAAATTATGTCCTTTGCTTCTAAGTCAAGGATATTATCATATATCAAAATGAGAATTGACTCTGGGGGACAACATTGCATGTTTCCCTCCAGTCTGGAGAGAAATAAAAAGTTCACCTCTACTCTCTGCGTTCTGTCGCTTAGCCAATTTTGTATTCAAACAACAACTGCCCCTTTATTCTCTTGGGTTTTAATTTTCCAAACAAGTTTATTGTATATATTTTATCAAACATCTTTTTGAAACATAATATAAACAAGATCAGCTACACTACCTTCATCAAATGGAGCTGTTACTTCAACAAAGAACTGAAGCAAGTCAGATACAAGTCAGCCTTTAATAAATCTGCGTTTGCTTTTATTTATTAGCCTACATTTTTCCAAGCACCAACTCATTTTGTGCCTGATTATTGCTTCTAAAATTTTCACACCACTGCTATTAGGTTGACTGTGCTGCAGATTTTTTTTTCTTTATTCATTGGATGAGGGCATCACTGGCTCGGCAGCATTTATTGCCCATCCCAATTGCCCAGAGGGTAGTTAAGAGTCAACCACATTGCTGTGGGACTGGAGTCACATGTAGGCCACACCAAGTGAGGATGGCAGATTTCCTTCCCTGAAGGACATTAGTGAACCAGATGGGTTTTTCCCGACAATCGGCAAAGGATTCACAGCCATCATTAGATTCTTAATTCCAGATATTTTATTGAATTTAAATTCCACCATCTGCCATGGCAGGATTCAAACCCAGGTCACCAGAATGTTATCTGGGTCTCTGGATTAACAGTCCAGTGATAATACCACTAGACCATTGCGTCCGCTATACCCTTTCTTTACAATCCTTTAATTTTCGGAAGTCTCAAACGAAAAGACGGATGGAAACCAAAAACCTTCATTATTTGCACCCTTACGTCCCTCAGCATCTTAAAACACATCAAACTCAGCAGCAGTGTATATTTCTATTTTGAGGATATCAGCTTTGGAGTATCTTGTCTTTATCCAACATTAGCTATCCCGTTTCTCAACTACTTCCAGCTGTATTGCCTATTAATCTCTTTGTTAAAGACACATACAAAGTACTAATTTAGTGCCATTTTCCAATGCAGTAAGATTTACTTTTTGGTTGCAAATCACACCTATTAACTCTCTTTCGACTACTTTCTCACTACTTGTACATTCATAAAAGACTGGTGTTAATTGTGTTATTAAAAATTTATCATTAATCTTTTTCTTTATTTTACGTTCTCTGTTTCTTCAGTTGTTCATGGAGCAATAACGTTAGCGACCTCTTAGAGGTCATACACTGTATATTTGATACTTTACCTGCCCATCTTTGCTCGAAGTCTATTTTGGCCCGATGCCTTTCGACACACGGAAATGATTTCTTCTCCAGTTGAGCATTTTTGCGTTTGATTTTTGCTTGTGCTTTTCCATAGCTCCTCAAACCTGAATGATATTATGATTACTGTTTTCCACAAAAAATTGCTTCACTTTCGCCATTTCATTCATCTGGATGAGATCTAGTAAAGTTTTATTCTTCACCAGTTGGAAATATATGGATGAAATCCAAGAAATCCCTCAAATCGTTGCCACTTTCTTACGTTTATTTTTTTCAGAATATAGGAAGACAAATCAAATGTTCCGTTGTTGCTCCTTTACGTACTTTAGTTCGTGACTTTCCTGCAATTTTTTGCCTTGCCAATATTTGGTAGCCAACAGTAGACATGTGATCTTTAAACAGCTCCTTGGTTGTTCTGAAATTCTAATGAAATAGATTTTGTCTTTGAACCTTAAATATTTTATACATTTTTAGTATCCTAACAGTTTCTTCAATCAATATTGCCACCACTCCATTTTACTTCCTACATTATAAGCAGAAACACTGGGTGGAACTGGGTTGTTGATGAAGCACCACTTAAACTGGCAGCAGCATGTGGTTGGGGACCCTGTTACCTTTCCTCTTTCACCCTGACTAAATTCATGGACAGCTTTCTTGCCCCTGTGACAATTGAGGCATTTAAGACAGCAATTAATACCCTCTTAAGGGCTAAATCCTCCTACCTCTGATATTAAACCAGTGGTGAAAGGGAGGCCTGTCTGATGGGGAGCAATAGAAGCCAACTCTGTGAGCATCGCTCATGGAATTTCAGGGAGTAGGGTGTTGTACCCTAACCCAAAGGCACTCAGTGGTTGATCAGAAAGGGAGATGAGATGCTGAGATCATTCCTCCGGTTTAATTTTGAATAACACCTTATCCGATATTCTTTGTATTTGTAATCATTTATGCAACATTTCCTCATTAATATTACATTCTGTTGGCACTTACAAGATTAGTTTGCACCATTCTCACAGCACGAGTCAATCTCTCTGTGGGGCTTTGGCCTTGGTGGGGTTGAGGCTCAACCACTCTATTTTGTAAAGTCCCATAATGAGGCAGAATTGGTCCCAATCCCACAGGAAGCTGAAGCCTTCCCTCCCTTACCATCTCTCCAGCTCTGCATGAAGCTGTCTCATTACTGTTTCTACACTCATGAGTAGCAGCCGGTGTGAACACCCCTGATATTACTACCCTTTGAGATCCTCATTCTTAAACTTTTTCTTAAACTCCTGAAGCTGTACCTGTGAGATTTCAAACATTTTTCTACCCTTTGCATTGGCTCCAACATGGATCATGGCTTCTGGGTGTTCTGCTCTCCCCCGAAAATGCTCTGCAATCATTCAGTGATGTCCTTGTGTTTTATTTCAGTTATATATAAGTTCATAAAAGGAAAACAACCTATCGATCGGACAAACAGCAATATTTTCTGAATCATTGCTAGCAATGAGCAATTTCAGCAGGGACTGAAGAATATTGGAGAATCTGTGGGCAATTAAAAAGGTTACAATAGAGAAACAGATCATTTGATCAAATATAGAAATTACTTTCTCACACCTCTGACAGTGGGTGTGAAAGTGAAATGGTGGTCTAGAAACTGCATTAGCAAACTGAAGACACATTTTCTTGCAAAGCTGAAGATGAAGGGTGTGCATGGCTGGGGCCATGCTGAACAACATGGAGGCTCTTCATAACCAGCAATGACCTGAAGCCACCAGGTAATCAATCTGACTTCCACATCAAGAATTCTCAGTTTTTGGCTTGTTCTTGGATGATTTGAGATGATAGGAACCTGAACATTATTGTGGCAAGTTGTGCATGAAGAAGTTGTAATAAATTGGCACCTCGCCTCGCCGCCCAGCAGATGTATAAATGGTACATAAAAGATAAAAGAGTTGCTCCCAATGTTGTGGTGGGCTTTGCCAACTTCTTGCTTAATTCTGCCATATGTCTCACCAGAGCCCAAGTCTTTGAGGTGCCTACACTATTCCACCCCATCTTGACATTCACGTAGTATCTGCCTGTCCCAGCTGACTGCAGTGCAGAAACCTGGGGCAGAATTCTCCGCTCCCTGGGGGGGAGGGTGAAAATGATAGTATTTATGGTGAACAGGATAAAAATGAAAAATCAAATTTTCAATATTAAGAAAATCATCTCTGATTTTCTTTGTCCCTCAGGCCTTATGTGGCCTCCTCAGCATTTCACCCATGAATGGTTCCAAGCATTTGGATTTTGTCCAATATCCACTTTGCAATTTGCTTACTCTTCATTGGGGAACTACATGCACAAATTCCCAGCAGATTGTGGACATGTTAGCTGCAGCTCACTGACAGCCAGTAATGAGCTACCATGAGTTATCTAAAATTCCTGCACTCTCTATGTCCACCGTCCTTCTCAAACCTTCCTCTAAATAACTTCACGTCAGCAAACCACTGACCTCACAACATTATCATGTTTGCACCTAGACCAGCTCAGACACTACTTCAGGCTTTCAACGCTTTTCTTTGGAATTGACTGATATCTTTGCTTTGCATGTTTCTGCTAGATCAAACTTTGAGCAAGAGCAGCCACATATTTCATGCATCTGCTTTCAGGATGCTTTTGTGCTGACATGAGCACATGCATCTTCTGGTTTGGGGCTTTCTTCACACTCACTCAATCTACCACCTATTTGGAGGCTACCAGACCCTATCTGCTCCACATTGCTTTCTTAGAGCAAACAGATTTTAGCGCTGAATTAAAAGCTGCCAGGCTCTGTCAATTAACTTGCTTTTTAGTGTAGGGGAAGAGGCTGACAGCTTATGATGATGGGGAGCACTGACTAGTCAATCTATTAGTCAGATGGAAGTGAGCATGTGGTGCTGTGCTACCTCAACATCAGAGCTGCAGTATAACCTGGCAACTTCAATAGCAAACACATCACACATGCTGTAAACAAATGGTAGTGAGTAAAAATCAGAGAAAGGGCTGTTAGTAATTTGAAGGGGAACCACAATCTATCAGAGGACTACTGTCACAGGCAAGGAGCTCGAACAAGGGCTGTGGTTAGGTTTACGGGTAAAGTGCAAGCATTCTAGGGATTACAAGTATGTTAATTGGAATGTTGTTGAGACACTAGTCTAGAGACAGGGATACAGTTTATTTTACAGTGAGACAAAGGAAGGGATTGAGTGCCATGACAGTGGATCAATGAGTAGTTGATGGTAATGCATGAGCAGGCGAGATAGTGAGACATCCCAGAGAGTGAATAAGAAGTTGAAAAGGCATGAAAGATTAGTCATGTAGGAGGATGAATAGGGAGTGATCCCTTGAGGTGACAAGAAACATGTTATACTGACTGTTATCGAACCTTTGTGAAATGTATGTGCTGTGGCAGATTTAGAGTGAGTCCCTGGCGCAGTGAATATGTGATAGCAGAAAGAGGAATGTGACACTATTCCCTGTGGAGCAGCAAAAATCATCAATCTTCATGCAGTATGAAGGGGAATCCCTTTTGAAGTGGAGCACAGCGTTAGACCTGTGAGGAAAAGTCTTTACCCAAACTGGCTGTGTTGTTGACATAGTCTCTCGTGGCAGTCAGCAGGAAGAAAAGGGCTGCCCTTCTATCCATTACCGGACTCACTACTCCTCCAGATCCTTGTCCTGGAAGCGCAGAGCTAGCTTTCCTTTCTTCAGACACATTTTCAGGGTGGAGCACTGCAGTTTCAGAAATACTTCTTGGAACTGTAGCATCTGAAGTGGTGTGTAGCTAGCCTTTAAGTGTGGCACCAGAGGCGTTAGGTCTAGCAGTGATGAATGCTTCTGCCTCCCTGGCCACATGATTTCAGAGAAACACAACCAACATCTCAGTTGCACAACTAATGAGGAGAAATTGGAAGATGATATGAGAAAACTAGACTGGGCACAGGTGGACCAGATCCTAAGGAACTGACTTGCCATCAAACTTTAACTACGCATGGAAAATTCAGACCTTGCTGTTTGTGATCTTCAGATGGCCTTCTCAGTGATTGATTCCTTCATATTTGTTTTAAAGTTCAGTGAGATTACCACATGAGGTCTGTTGCTAGTCATTTATTTCTTATCTTGATGTCATACTGGTCAAATCCTCCATTTCTATTGCAACCTGACATTTGCTAAGTTAGCAGTTGTCTTTATTAAATAAAAATTAGATTTTAACTCATTCAAAACCCATCTCCTTACACAGAGTTGAAATTTGACACATAATGTCTGCTAATGTTCCTTTATATTTTTGTTCCTCCGTTTGCAGTAAATGTGGTTTAACTTTTATTAAGTTCTCCTTGTGAGGGGTATTTCAAACAGATCTTCCAATCACCAATCGGTCTGTGTTGGCATTTATTGTCATACACACTTTTTGAATGTGACTGTTCTAAACCAATATTCCAGAACAGTGACCAAATCCAATAGTCAGAAAGCAGATGACTGCAACATTCTGGATTATTAATGGAAGGTCATTTATACTGTGTGGTATAGAAGAGAGAGTATGTTTAAAGTCATTAGTTAGCTTTTAGATTAGTTTAATCAATGATGGATTTTAGTTTGGGAAAACTATAACAGATTCAAAGTTTTTAGATCAGTTTTGGAGGAAACTTCACTAGGGTCAGAAGTAAATATGGTTTCTGCCTTAAGATGGAATACAGCGCAGTTCAGGGAGAGGTCAATTACCTTTACATAAAAGTTTAGCTTGTGAAATCTCTGGACCAGGAGCGGTTAGAAATCAGTAGATTTTTAAAAGACTGAGACAATCTAAGTTTTTAATTTAAAAACTTTTAGTGAGTAGGCACATAAGGAACCTTCAGGACATGGGATATAACTGGGGTGAAATAATTAAATTGAACCTAAAGATTTGCCATAATTAGATTATTTCTCTGGATTTAAATCATTGAGAAGTGATGTCATGTCCTATAGTACCATCAGCTGGGATCATAAGATATGCAGTGCAGTATGTTTTTACATTGGGGAAATAATCTCTCTTTATTATGCATTCAAAATGTAGAGTGGTCCTAGTCATGTTTTACTCTGGGACTCGAACGGACAGACAAATCTAAATGTGAAAAAATAAAATCTCTTCTTTGGAAAAGTTCTCTTAAAACTCTTAGATCTGCCTTTCTTGATTTATTATAAGCCAACATGTTTTGAAGTTGAGGAAAGCTCCTTTTTTAATATTTCAATTCCAGGCTCTTGCAATTGCTATAATGATTGTATAGCTGTGATCACCATGAATGCTGAGTTCAAAAACCTGTTGATGCACTTAGTTCTGTTAACACAGTTGTTCTGAGGAATTTTTTTTTAATATATGGTGTTAAATGACATCCTCTGTCTTTGATGTGGATTCAAAGTACATGGTTATTTGTTTACATAATTTATGGGTCATTTTGAGGATTATGTTTTCTTCTTCTAATGGAAATTTGACAGTTTCATTACATTGTTGCAGTCTTAGTTTACTTTTACACCTCCAGTTCAAATCATTCCTATTGCCATTACACATTAAGACTGAGTGTCTATGGAGGAACTGTGAAGTGCACGGGGTGACATGGGTGATAGAGTAAAAATGGTGGAATGTGAGGTTTAAGGGTCTTTAAAGTACATTGACTGTTGAACTGTTATGTTGGAGATTGAAGCTAAGCATTTAAACAGCCACCTCTGCACCCATAGTCCTGCACTTCATTAAATAGTGTTGCAAACCCAAACCCTGAGTGACAAAAAAAAAATCAAACATCTGAGGCAAAGTCACATTTTGTCCAGGTGTCTATTTTAAGGAAGGTTTCTATGGCTCTTAGTCCTATGTCACTCTGATTTAATCATCTATATTCACTTGTTTAGAAACCTCAACCACTGGAAACAATATGTTTTATCTGCTGTCCTATCCCTTCATAATTTAATCTGCAAATACAAATTTGTATTTTGTTCAAAAAACACACAATTTATAGACAGTTAATCAATGTGGCCTTTTATAAACGTTTACTTTAGAAATACAACCAGTCTGACTCCGAAACAAAACACAAACAGATTCTAAACAAGGCCTTACACCTAACATACATTGCCTGACCTAAAATGTCACCTTTTCTTTACACTGATAAAACCTTTAGTTCTCTCAGGGCAATGACTTCAAAGGAATTTGAGGATTTACATATACATAGTAATCAATTAAAAATTTCTAATTGATTAAAGATTTAACAGCATCTTAGGTTTGTTTAGTACATCTTCATCAATGGTGTGACCTTTTGATCTTTTTAGTTATAAATTCTGCGGCTAATACTACATCTCTCACTAACACCTGAAGGAGGAGTAAGACTCTGAAAGCTTGTGTTTTCAAATAAACCAGTTGGACTATAACCCAGTGGCTCGTGATTTTTCACCTTGTCCACTCCAGTCCAACACTGATATCTCCGCATCACAAGTTCCTGGTAGATTGGAGCCTTCGTCTAGTGCCTTAAACTTCTCAACTTTACTACCACATATCTAATATTTTTAAACAGTCACAGCATATGTGACTGTTGACACATTTATTTCAAGGTAAAGATATCAAAAGCTTGCTAGCATTGACTTCTATGCTGCTCAGTTAGAGCCTGATCTCATTTGATCACCAGGGTAGCATGAATCTTGCCCAGTGCTTGTTTCAGTGACTGTATAGAACAGTCAATGCACCAGGCTTTCATTTGCATTTGGAGGATTTACCCCAAAGAGCTTTATAGTCCAGTATAATCCAGTACAATATTAAACCCTACTTCTAGGGTTACATTATTTTAAATTTAACATCAATATCTCCTTTCAAGTAAAATAATTACTTGGTTCCATTGTATTTGATTAGAGTATTTTGATAAAGCTAAGTTAAAACTACTGAGGTTAAGGCGTGCGGTTCTGAATACCACTTCCACGTAAAATGTTTTTGCAACTCCTAAAGTTGGAAAATCACATATCTGGTTTGAAAGCAAGAACACTTGAAAACTTGGCTTCTACAATTACAGGTCTGGACTCAGTGAGTTGAGTGTTATTTCTCTGCAGCAAAGTTAAATATCATTGGCTACACAACTGAAATGCTGTACTTTGAATGTGTACAACTCCAAATGTCAGATTTTAATATTGCATCATAAAAGGCTCTCTATTGGCTTTGGAATTCTTGTCGAGGTGTGTCAATAAAAATAGTTTGTCCAAAGAGTTTTAACTATTGAGGGGCAACAATTTTTTTGGCAAAAGAAATGTATAATAACATTGCATTTGTGTCAACGAAGGCTGAGTTTATAGTTTTGTTTGAGGTAAAGAAGAAGACAATACTTACATAAATGTCTATTTGATGGAGCTACCTGTCTACCGGAAGGATGTTTGAATCTTGTACATAATTGAGTGATTTCAAAGTCTGCCTGTAAATTATTAATTAAAATTGTAAGAGAAAAATATTCAGTACTAGCCAGGTTATGTACATGTAGACTGCTGACTAGAAATTGAAGTGCATGTGTGCTTCGAGCATCTGTTGAACAGAATTGATCTATACCAGCAGGAAATGGCAGGCTTGTGGAGAATTGATGACTCACCTAGCTTTTATTTTCCAAATTGGAAGGCATTTCATCCCAAACCAAGTAAAACTGACATTAAAACTAGGAGAGAAAAAAAGTTTGAATATTGATCTGTGAACCTCAGTGGAAATGGATCCAGTACAGTGAAAAAATGACTGCCAATTCACTACCTCCCTGTTTTGCACTGCTGGCCCTGATGAATCTTGGCCCTTTTGTCAGTAGTTACTACCATAATTTTAGTCCATTATTGCATGTTGTAAATATGTTAAAGTTTGTATCTCTTACTGAGAATGCATTTCTCACCCTCAATTATATTTAACAATTTTTTTGTTTTAAAAATGGTGCTTTGGAAGTAAATTGAAATAGTTAAGAATGTAAGTTTTGTTGAATCTTAAAAACAGCTCACCCACAATCTTAACTTCTTTTTTCAGATATGGATATATTTTACATGCCTTTTTTGGTATTTTCTGTTTCCATGGAAAATGTACGATTTTTCACCGCACCTATTAGGATGCATAGTTTTAGCAGCTTCCAGCCTTTCACGTGTATTATAAAAATCCGTTCAGTACTATTGTGCCTCATCTAGAAGCTGGTAAACCAATAGTATACATTTCTGGCAATACAGTCAAGGATCAATAAAAAAAACTGAACTGCTCGCAAGCATTACTAAAAGGGATTGTCAAATATAAGTGACATAAATGTTTAAGAGATGCGAGTTTACGCTTCTGAATTCACTAAATTTAGATCAGTGAGTCACTGCTTTCAGCCAATATCATTTACTTTAGTATAGGATATTTTATAATTCATGACTCTTGACTGCTAGAATTGTGAGCATATGTGCACATTTCTGACGATATTTAATCAACACAAATGATTTTAAGTTCTTATCAGGAAGTTTTAGTCAGTGGAATGCCAAAGAGAAAAAGGTTGATTATCTGATCTACACTACTCCTTCTTGATTTTACTCTCCAATCAACATTAAATAGGTTGCCAATCTGATACTGCCCAATGAGCTAGTTTTAATTGGCCCCTTGGCTTTTACAAGAATTATGTGAGTCATGCAGTGTTATTCCTTCTTCCAAAGCAAAACAATTGTTGAATTGCACAACTGGAATAAGATTCTGTGATCCCACTGTTGCTGGAGCCTGGACAATGCTGTTGTAATGTTGCATCTCTATTAATAGCATGATTCAAAAGTTATTCCTCAAGAATCACTAAAGAATAGTCTATTCCACAGTTTAATTAGCATTGGCTTTGTAAGGAGGTCTCCAGCTCTTCAAAATAAATGATACCATTTTGTCCACTCTGATTCGTGTTTCTTTACTAAATTCCAATATGAATGCAGTTTTTGCCCACATGGGTGTTGTGGAAATGCATTTTATACGTATCTATATAACCCTTTCTTAGAGGTTTCTGATTTGACTACTGAGCAATATATTTTGAGTATGACTTATTGTTAAAACAACACAACACTAAAGGATAAGGCTTCCTGCATAAAGTGCGCAAACACATGGATTGTTCTGTCACTGCCTTCTTAAGTAAGATTATGTTCCATACCAGAGTGGGTCACCTAAGCCACATCAGCTGATGCCTAACACAACATTGACCAAAATCCTCTGAGATGAAAGGATCACCAAGCTTGGGCAGCATGGTGGCTCAATGGTTAGCACTGCTGCCTCATTGTACCAAGAGCCTAGGTTCAATTCTAACCTTGGGTAACTGTTTGGAGTTTGCACATTCTACCCATGTATGTGCTGGTTAGTTAGAATGGCCAGGCTAAATTGCACATAGTGCCCAGGGATGTACATGCTAGGTGGGTTAGCCATAGGAAATGCAAGGTTAGAGGGATGGGGTAGGAAGTGGGTGTCTTTGGAAGGTCACGATGGGAAAAATGACCTGTTTCCATACCGTAGAGCTTCTATGATCGTATTGACTGATAAAGTGTCAACAGAAACTCATTTGTCTATATTTTCCAATACAAAAACTTTCAAGTAATTAAGCTTCTCATAATGCTTGAAGAAGTGTAATCTGCAGTGTTACAGATATTTTCATATTAAGGAGATGAGTAAATAATCAAAATTATACAATTATTAATTTCTTAATGTTAAATATTTTGAGATAGCGAAAGAGATGAATTACCTTTCTTGGGTTAACTGGTTTTCCTGATCCACAGATAACTCACACTAACTGAAGTTTTCAACATGGTTATTGGGAAAATCATATCTATATAGATTTGATCTTTGCAGAATGGAAGACATGGTGGAATTTTTCACTTGCTTCACTTTCACTAGCAGTGTCAGTAATATTCACAATGTTGGGAAAGTATAGCAACAGTGAAACCTTGAAATCTTTATGTTTGAGAGAAAAGAAATCTCAGTTTTCCTCTTCAGATTTAACAGTGGATTCAGAATCCCAGCATAAAGCAGCGACTACCTTAATTCCAAGAATTTTCATCTTATTTTTGGGCCAATTTGCCTCATGTACCAGAAGTTTCCAATTCTCTCCTTCCCAGAGAAACTAGAAGACTCAATTCCCAATATGTAAGTCAGCAGCAGCACTCCATTTGATTCTCTGGGCCTTCATCCAACTCTATCTTTATCACAACATCTCAGGTTTCTCCATGAACATCGCCCTCTTCCACGACTCTCTGTCCATAGCAAACCACCTGCGTCTCTGCATCATTATGCCCACTATTATTCTAAATCTCACGCACTCCAACCCTTCAGGACTTCACTTTGGAGCTGAGGAACATATATGACTTATGACAGATCCCTTAATGTGTGGAGATACACATGCATCTCATGTGTCTTCTTATGGACTAGACTAGAGCCCCTCAAAATATTTTGTGAAGGTAGCCTTTTAAATGCAGATGTAATGTGTTGTGTTCAAGATGCAATTTGATTGGTAAAACTACTCAACGTTAAGCAAAACACAATCTATTCAAACACTATACTTAAAATACAATCAAAGAAAGAGGAACTTAGAATAACTTAACTCTACTAACAGAATAATAGATGTAGTAACTATTATGAATTAACTGTTCCAATGTCGTAACATCCCATAAACACATTCCTTGACTAAAATGCCAATTCAGAAAAACAGATTTGTCTCACAGGTAACCCAGCAGCAGAGAGAAACCCTAGCTTCTAGCTTTCACTCACAGAGGAAAAGATAGTTTCTACCGCTTCAAGCCCACAACAGCAACTGTTTAAACTAAACTTAAAAGCTAAAAAAAAACTGGAAAGCCAGGCCTCACCAGCTGTTTACTCTGGTGGCTTTGGCAGACTGCTCAGTATCTCTGCCTTACAACCTCCCTTCAAAAAAAAGGACAAAATAACCTCTTAAAGACACAGTATATACAGGATGAATCTTATGGCTCTGACCTTGCTTTCTTAGTACATAACATCTATCAGCTTACTCACAGTGCATTGCACTGCTTTTAATCGCAAAGAGAGACACAGGTAACCTATCATTGTTGGGAGATCTGGACAGCCAAGGTAGTAGACATGTCACTGTGCAGCACAATATTACACTGAAGGCACACTTACAGCTATGTCAGCAGCTTATATTACATAAATACTGCATTTGCCTCAAACTAAATGGCCATGTATAAAAGTAAAAGGACAGCAGACAACAGTGGGAACTACACTCAGTTGGGTGGTACTGCTACAGTCAGTCAAAAGACTGGTCTGATTCCACTCGGGGGTTGGCCACAGTCAACCAGGTGCTTTGTTCTACTAGATCATGGAATCTGTGTCTTTGGAGCCTGGGCATTGGGCCATGGTCAGTCCTGCAGATCAAGCGCAACCATAAGATTACGTGTAGATCAGTCAAAATGCTGTAGTGCCAGGTCAGGGCTATTTCAGTCAGGTCTTTCCTTATAAATTGATCGTAGTGCTTTAGACATCAATGGTTCGGGGCTTCTATGGAATTCTGTGCAAAGTGGGAAACTCAAATCTGAAGTTGGGTTTCATTGGACTGGATTACTAAGGGAACGATTACAGTGAAAGGGGAAATTCACGATCAAAGAGTAGGATCTCATCTATCGTGGGGAAGGGAGCGTTCCGGTGGGGAGATTTCAAAAACCAAAGTCACTTTGTGTTGTACCTGGAGAGAGTGCGTGGCCAACAAGCATATGGTAATTTCCAAAGCCATGAGTACTGAGGGCACATTGAGGATATTAAGAGTAATATAAAGAGGCTGAATGGAGACATTGTGGAGACTGAAAGATCATGGAGGATATGGGACATCAACACAAATGGAAACATGAAGGGATCATCGAAAGTGAAACATAAAAGTTGCTCATGAAGACAAAGTTGAAACCTTGCCATATTTGACCTAAAATCATTTGCACGCTAGCATAAGAAAATGCATACAAAGTTAGTTACCGTATTTTCTTTGACAGTGGAGTAAAGTTGTTTGAATTTGAGGCCCCTGTCAGGTGCACTTGTTTTAATCATGCATTCACTGTTTTTTCAAAATGGCACCCATCTGACATTAAATTGCACAGGTTATTCATTGTCCATGAATGCACATGACAAATTATGGCCTCAAACCGTCATGGTCAATACATTGTTCACATTAATTGTCTCTGTGTAATGTTAGGAAAGCAAATATAATCAAACGTTGACTTAAAAGTAGCACCTGTGCTTGGTATTTCTGAAACATGTTCCAAAATTATCAATGGAAGACAACATTTCAGAGCTACCACATTCACATATTTAACTGTTAGTATATGTAAGTGTGGGGTCTGTCATGTGCAATAATGTCTATTTTAGGAGGGAGTAGCCATCACAATGGCTAACAGCCAGAATTCCACTCCCCTATTGGAGCATGAACATTTTGATTCTACAACATAGATTTGGATACGGTTACATACCTCAGAACTCCTTATCAAGATATGGTATCAACATCCTTGTGAAGCTTCCATGGTACACTATGTCAAGGCATAACTTGACACTGCATCATGATTGATGTGAAGTCTTAGGAACACCATTAGTGAAATGATATTCTCTTTCGTACTTTCCCCACAGATTATCTCCCCACACATCTGTGTTGGGCAATTCGGTGACTAGAGCCCTTGTGGTATTTCTTCAAATGCAAAGACAACATTGAAGGAGACAACAGCTTCAATATGATCAGGAAACTCACAACTGAAGCAAAATTGGCTTTACAAACTGCTTCAAGCAGCCTTAGCCCATTGTTATAATGTGATTAACTGTGAGATGAGGTTCTTTTTTGCAACTGAATTAAAGCAATCTTATTAACAGCACAAGAAGTTGGAAGGTGGGGACTTCAGATGTTCTGTAAAAAATTTGATTATTAAAGTCCACACGTGAAAGTTTCTTGCAAAGTTCAGATAAATATTCCAACGACCAAAAATAATGTATCTCTGTTTTATCATCCAAAACTTAGACGATAAGTTATGTTAATGCCAATGTGATTGTAATAAATAGTGGTGGAAACTGTATTTGACAAACCAGGGTGCCACGGAAAGATAACTCAGTTCCAAACTTCTGCAACCCAACAATTCATCCTGAGGGCAATGAAAATTCCTTCAGTCTCCTATGTAAGATTTATATCTCTAGATTATCTCCAGCTTCTTAGGACTAGTGGGAACCTGCACACACATGCAAAATGAACCATGCATATTTTGGAATTCTTCTGCATTACTGTTAATTGAACAATAAGTAAATACCCCAGAGACCATTGCTCCTTCCTACTCTCCAGTCATTCTGTTGGATTTCCAAGGTGAGCTCTGTCTAATTTCACAGTTCAGAAGACCTCTTCCTGCTCATGCCTCATCACCATTTCCCCTTCTATCACTGTTGATCTATTTCTGTTCTTTAAACTCACTGGTATCAGATTTCATCTAGGGAAATATATTTTCAATGCGAGTCTAAAATTGCTCTGTGAGTTCCTCATACATGACTGCTGATGAAACATGATTGGCTTTAAAAAAAATGTAACACCCTATTATTATTGGTTTGTACATTTTGAAAAGTGAACTATCTTTAAATTATCACTTAGTGTGAAATAGTTTGTTGGTAATTTCCAACAACGTGACAACATGCTTTTTTGAAAGTGCCTACTGTATCACTAAAATTAGCACAGAAAGGGGAATGTAATACTTAGACGGCACCAAAAGATAAAAGAAAACCATTTTTGAGGGGTGTAACTGTGACATGGTTGTTTCTATTTTCTTCATTGAAATTTTTTAAAAATTTGTTTAAAGATAAAGCTTCACATATCCCAATAATCCAGTTAGTAACTACACAGCCTTGATATCTCTACCTCTGAGATCTTACAATTTGTGTTATCTGAAATTGAACTTGGCAACATTTATGTTTTATTCCAGGTGTACTTAATTCAATTTTAATCCCACAGCTCCCAGTGTGGGAATTGAACAATTGTCTCTGAAGCATGGGCCCAGGCCTTTAGACTATTAGTGCATAATAGTATCACTCTGATAATGTTCCTCATAATCCACAATATTCCATTGAAATAACAATAACATCCACTTGCTAAAAACCAAATGTACAGGTTATAAACAGAGTTAAATGTTAGTCAGTGATAGCCAATGTTCTCTAGTTCTCCTACAACAATTTCTTTATATTCTTCTCAAGCTGCCTGTAACCTTTGGTATGGTCAACTATATCATCCTCCTTCTCAGCTTTTTAACCATTGTCCTAGCTGGGAATCTCTTCCTTGGTTCCATTTTTATCAATCCAGTCACAACCAGAGAACCATCTATGATTGCTTCTTTTCTTATTCCTGGGCTATTGCCTCCAGGGTTCCTAACATTTCCCTTCTATTTCCCATCTACATGTTGCCCCTTAATAATATCATCCAAAAACACAGTACAATTACAGATGTATTCTGAAGACATCAGTTCCATCTGCTTGACTTTTGAGTTGCCTCATTCAATACTTCACTGCCTCTTGACCACCTGCATTATGAAAAATAGCTTCACTACTCATTTTCATCACACTCAATTCCACCTTTTCTCTCATTACAGGAGTAGTCAGCCCATAACACGATAGAGAGAGACCATCAGTGTGGAAGGATTTCAGACAGTAGGCTCTTCACCTATTATAAGAAGAGAAATCTGGACCTTTTAAGACAAGACCAGGACTGGTCCTATGGGGATGCTGAGATATCCATGTCGCACCAGCAAATTAAGGATCATTCTTCATTCCACTGCAACTCTCACATTATCCCTGCTCTCAGTCGCATTCAGTGCACACCACTTCTAACTACTGGCTGGATGCCTTCTTTCTCATTTCTTGCAGGTACTGCCGACATCTCTACAATCTCTGAGGAGAAATACCCAGCTTCCACAAAACAAACTTCCTCAGTAGTCTTAGGAGAGTACTGAGGCCTTGGAGGAAGCATCAACAAGACAGCAATCGTGCCCCCACCAGTTCAGATATGGACACACTGATGGGAAACATTTTGGCATAGGGAGTGTGGGAACACAAGCTGGTGAATACCTCACTGTGCCAGCTCTGCAGCTGGCTGAGGAAGAAATGCCCCAGGCTGCTGGCACTAGGAGGACTCCTGGAAACTAGGCACCTGCTCAACCCCAGACAGGAGAAGATCCTGTGATGTCAGCAATCAGTGACTTTGGAAACACGTTCACAGAGAGGAACAGAAGCTAGCAGTCAGGTATTTGGGATCCAATAGCCCTTGTTGCTGAGAAGCTGCAGCAGTGTAATGAGTCTTGTGACTGTATGTCCACCCCAATGGATAAGTTGTGGCTGCCATGGAGAGGCAGCTCTACTACGCTCAGGATCTGCTGCAGAGCTGTATGCTCCATTGCACTAGTCAATGATGTTCAGAAACAAACTCATGGTGACAGAGGGACAAGGAACCTTACACACACTTCATGTGTGCATTGCCCACAAAAGGAAGGGTAGTGCCCTGAAGCAACCAGCTGGGAAATGATCCACATGCTACACCCATAAGAAGTCACCTCAGGACTCTCCAGAGGTGACCGAGCCCTTTACCTCCACCCTGCCTATCTTCATCTAACACTTGGAAGTTCATGCTAAGAAAGATCAACTTGCATGTGACAAGAAGACCCTCAGCATGTCTGGCCTGTACAGGCACAAGCATCCCCAGGGCCAACAGTTTCCACTACCAACTGGCTCCCTTGACATCAGCTGCAGAATCAGGAATACACTAAGATGTAGTGGGAGGGAGAGACAGAAGAAAACTTATTGAGAGCACTTTGGTGACACAGGAGACAATTTTGCACTTTTTGTTAATACCTGCTTTCACTTTACATCTGATCCCTTATCCCCCTGTGAAGCCCTGATTGTCATTGTTCCAGCATGGAGTATAATTTCATGGGCACATAAAATGTACCATGGACGGAGGTCTGTGTTGACAACCTCTTGCAGCGTCAGGAAGCAAGCGGAACAAGAGTGGGCAGGGCTATGGGCTTTGTTCCTCCTCTAATAACAGTCCTATTCTTTCATGGTCTCTGTTCCAAACGTGTTTTGGTGTGAATGAGTTGATCAGTGGTGTCTGGGATAGGAATTGGCAAAATAAAAAGTAATGTACCAGGATGGTCTTTAATACTTCTTTCCCTTCACCAGCCCTGATGTTAGTAGGTACTGCAGACTCCACCTTCAGAGTGGAGTTACTTACCCCACCCATTCCTAGTGTGGTCACAGCCATTTTATTTCCCATTGTGTACTTCCAGTTTCCAGCATAGGCTTTATATATCCCCAGATTGCCCACCTAGATGGCTCGGTATTTGCCCAACTCGCCACCACCCCAACCCAGCCCTTGGCATATGAGGTGACTGTGTCAAGGGCAGTATAGGTAGTTCTGCCATAACAAATGTTTCATTAATGTAAATTGGTTGCAACTCGATTGATGCATAGTGGTCGCTGTTTGGATAATGTGAATTTTGTGCTGTACAGGTTTAATGATTTTCTATAGCAATTTCCCTATAATGTGATTTTATGTCGCGCGATTTTCTATAGTGCAAAGTACACAAGAATGCAACCATGGTATTATAGGACAGCTACCTGTAAACTTGAAAAGCCTACTCCTAGTTTTTTTTAATACTTCTGTATTAATACACTGCCCCACCCACATTCCCTTGAAGCCAGGGTAATTCTAACCTTGGAGGAATCCCATCCCACATGACTCCCTATCCATTCATGCTTTAACATACCCCACCCTTGGAGATTCTGTTGCTCCCTTTCACAATTGTCATTCCCCCATTCCTTCCAGCCAGCTGCCCCAGCCCTAAACAATAATTTGCCAAATTTCCATCCTGTGGAAGCTGCCCACCTTGTACCTCAATGCCTTTTCCCATTCGTTTCTGCAGTAAACGGACCAGAGAGCTCTGGATGAGAAGTGCCCAGACCCCTGATTGTTAGCTCTGCCACCCAGACTGATTGCCATGGAGCCATAGAACTGACTGCAACCCACTCCCTGGACTGCAGATAACCGCTCACTGAGATCACATTGACCGGGTGCCTTACCATGGCCAATTGCCTCAACTGGTGTGGGAAGCTCCCTCAAGCTTATTGTACCAACACCCCCTGACTGACAGGTGCCTCCATGGACTTAGTCAGGAGCACTCACTGTGACATGACTACCTTCTTGCTGCACATGCAGTTTGTTTGGTATATAAGCTGCTGGCACATGGAACAGGTGTGGGATTGACATAACACACTGTCGTACAGCAAGATATACACCCCTTAACAAAGGACTGGTAAGCAGCAAGACAAGCTGTTTAATTTTGAGGCTGGACAGATTGCCACAGCAAGGCATGCAGGTAGGCTCTAAGTGAGCAAACATTAGGAGACGAGCAAGCAGCCCTGAAATACAGCTTGATCTAATTCTTCAGCTATGCTTATGCCCCGTGTACAAAATGTCCCTGTTGCATCATGTCCCTGTTGCATAGTTTCAATATTAGTTATTGGTTCAATCACCAATTGAAGCCTATGCTTCTTGACTGTTCTGCCATTGTATCTGCAAGGTGCACGATGGTTGTGAAGAATTGCCAGATGCTAATGTACATTGATGAGGGGTGATGTAGCTGGTGCCCATGGATCATGCTGTGGCATGCAATTTGGTCATGTGCAACATGGTAGTCCTTTGGATCAACTGGTGAGCTGAATTCAGCAGTTACCTGCTCTGGTTTCCCTACTGAGTTTTAGTTCGTTTGCTGCATTCATTAAGTTAGGAAGCTTAATATATTAATGAGGCAAGCTGGTCAGTTAAGAAGGCATTTAATAAGCAATAATCCCCCTTAATTAGTAATTTGAAACTGCCTAGCAGAAACTTGTCAGACTGTCTGTCAAAAGCATAAAAGATAGAATGTGAGATAACAAGCATGGGGCTGGATGAACACAACAGGTCAAGCAGCATCATAGGAGCAGGAAAATGATGCTGCTTGACCTGCTGTGTTCATCCAGCCCCATGCTTGTTATCTCGGATTCTCCAGCATCTGCAGTACCTTTTATCTCTTATCAAAGATAGAATGTGATATTCCTTACGTCGAGATGGGCTATGCTATACTTCTCACCCAATTCTGTCATAAAAGTTTGAAGAACAGCTTCTTCCCAACATTTATTAGACTTCTGAATGAACCTCTCAATTTTTAAATCTAATATTGTTCTTGCTTTGTATATCTTTTTAGCAGCCGTGACTCGATATTCCTCACCCTGTTCAATCACCCTTTGATCTTCGTGTCTTTGTATGATCTGCTCTACTGCATGCAAAACAAAACTTTTCACTGCACTTAGGTACATGTGACAATAATAAATCACATCAAATCAAATCAAATTTGTCATAGCCCATATCGTTCTGACCCTGTTAAGATTCTGTTCTGTGTTTTTAAACTGGCTGCTTAATTGAAGGTAAATAGAGTTGTGAAGGGTTTCTGTGACTTGCTCTGAATTCAGTCCAACCACAAAGCTGTGTGGTTTGGCTGCAGACCAGCAAGTTGTGACTTCCTAGGAACAATAGGATCAGAGTTAGCTTTAGGGTCATGTGCAAAAGTTCTCACAACAGGAAATAAAGTAAATCTAGCTGTGTTGGCAGTGTCTGCATTTGACTAAAGTCAGCTTCGATAACACTCATGGATGCAAATAGGCCTCCCTCACACCATTAGCAAGACTCACATGACAGGTGCAGAATGATACAGTTATTGTCACTGGGCTCCTCCAACCTCCAAGTCAGTTTGCCTAGTGCGTCCAACGAAACTGCTCCTGATGCTGAGTGTTCCTCGAAATCCTGAATACTGCACTGATCTGAGTGACAATATCACACCAGATAGGCAAATTCTGGTACTGTGGTCTTCTCTGGAAGTCCTGAAGAAAGAGGACATCCCTCCCCTATACTGTACCATCCACCAGGACTTCCAGGTGCCTATAGGCAAGGCGTGGAGTTAACTTGCCTCTGTCTGCCATCAGCAGGGCAATACACAGGAACCGGGCACGGCAGCTTAAGGTGACCCAGTGCGCAATTGTGTTTTAAAAATGGAGCTGAGGCCAGAAATGCTAGGAGGTCTCAGCAGCAGCGAGCATTTCCGCAATTGCTGAGAGGATGATTGGCTGCCAAACGTGAATAACTAATGAGTAAATCTACATAAGAAAACTGGCTCAGGCACAAGGAGGGAAATCCTCACGAGTCTCACTGAAATTGACACTTTGTTAATTTCTGGTAAAATTCAGATAATAGCTAAGCAGCCTCTCTACGCCAAGTCACTTCCACAACTGCTTTAAAAAGTATTCAAAAGTTTTCTGTAAAAACTGATACGCTTTGAAAATTGCAATGTCCCTTGTCAGCCCATATGCGCACTGAACATATTGTCAGACAAACTACAGAGAAACAACATTTTTGCCACTGCTTGATCTTTAGGTTCTGTTCAATCAAGTTATTGTTCAGTGTAAGAATAATTTGGAGACAGTTTTTATTTTGGAGAAATGTACTGCTAACAGCTGACTGCAGCACAGAATCTTCAGTTTCCAATATCAAGGGAATCCCTGAGGTAGTACTCAGATATGATAGAACAAAATGGGAGCAGCGTCAGTAAAGCAAAAGAGACACATTCTGATGGACTTAGATCTAAGCAAAACTGATGTCACTCAACAGCTGTTACTTTCCTCAAAATCATCACCACAGAGTCATTCATCTGAAATAAAGGGCCATATTTTATCAAAAATCATAAATATCAACTTTAGGGTGTTTCATGGAGGGTTTCTCTCACGGGTTTCCTCGCACAATTCTCTGCAGCTCACCCCATTAGCTATGCATTGTCCCTCAATGTCACTTGGTTCACACTCCTGTGCACTCAGCATTGATTGAAGTACTCACCACTAGCTGGACGTCCATAGATTCCTGCTGCTGGCACCATATTTAATGTGTAGCCATGCACCTGATCAACGGCTGTCAGGCAGAAGTTGTTATTCACAGTTTGTGTGTGTGTGTGAGGAATTCCCTGAGAGATGGCCAATAGAGGCAAGTTGGCACCTTGTTTCACCAACAGGGACCTGGAAGATCTGATGGATGGGGTAGCAGACAAGAAGGCTGCTCTCTTTCCTCAGCACAGATGCTGAAAACTTAATTCTACTTTAGCAAGATTAGTGTTGGGAAAACATGCTTGCGAGTATATAGGGAAGATGGTGGTGTAATGGTAATATCACTGGTTTACTAATCTAGTTACTCCAATCTAACACACCGGAGATTTGAGTTCAAAACCCCCAACGGCAGATGATGAAATATTTATGCAATTAAATTCTGGAATTAAAAGCTAGTCTAATCTAGACCACAGAGCCATGTCAATTGTTGTAAAAACCCATCTGATTCAGCGATGTCCATCGGGGAGAAAATCTGCTATCCTTACCTAGTCTAATCTGTGACTCCAGATCCATAGAAAGGTGGTTGGCTCTTAACTGTCCTCTGGGCATTTAGAGACAAGCAATAAATACTGGACTAACCAATAACTCCTGCATTCCGAAAATGTGGAAATATCACGGCCATGTTTGTGCTGGTCAGAGAAAAAATGCCCTGGGTGACTGGTGCTCAGGGTCACATTCTTGCCCAACACCAGGCAAGTGAGAATTACTTTGGTGTGAGTTATTCTTAACTTCATCTAAAAGCAGGAGCAGAAGCCAGGTTTTTCGGCAATGGGTAAAGTGACCTGAAGATTGGAGGATCCCACCTACACTGGACCATGCTGGTTCAGGAATTTTAGCATCTGGTTGTATCCATGGACAGTTTGCTGCTACAGAGCAGCAAGGACCAGCACACTGTCTGCTGGATATGTATTTAAAGCTCCACTTCATCAAACTTGCCATTTGTGCTTAGCAATGATGGCAAGTCAATGGGGGAGGCTGAGAATGAACTTAGATGTAATTATTGGAAAAAGAAGAAGACCTTCTGAGTGCACAGGTGTTATCTGGTTGTAAACTTATCATATTTGTAAGTATTTGTCCATTTTTCAGCATCAGTTGTGTGACCAAATAATATTTCAGTTGTAACTGCGTGAAAGAAGATATAGTGGCTAGCCCCATCACTTCAGGACATTGTGGAGGCCAGGCACCAACTCTTTGACACCTCCTCCTACCATCCCCTCAGTTGTGACCCCACCCCTGATCACCAAATCATCATCTCTCAGGCCATCATTAACATCATCACCTCAGGAGACCTCCCACCCACAACATCAGACCTCATAATTCCCTAATTCCGCACCGCCCGTTTCTATCTCTTTCCCAAAATCCACAAACCTGACTGCCCCGGTCAACCATTGTCTCTGCCTGCTCTTGCCCCACTGAACTTATCTCTGCTTATCTTGACTCTGCATTTTCTCCCCTGGTCCAGGAAGTCCCCACCTACATCCAGGACTCCACACATGCCCTCCACCTCCTCCAAGACTTTCAATTCCTTGGCTCTAACACCTCATCTTCACTATGGACATCCAATCCCTGAACACCTGTAGCCCCCATGCCGATGGCCTAAAAACCCTTCACTTCTTCCTCCCCTGCAGGCCCAATCAATCCCCGTCCACCAACATCCTTGTCCGACTAACGGAATTTGTCCTTACCCTCAACAACATTTCTTTTAACTCATCCCACTTCCTACAAACTAAAAGGGTGGCTGTGGGCACCCGTTTGGGTCAGGGATATGCCTGCTTCTTTGTAGGATATGTGGAACAGTCCCTCTTCCGATGTTACACTGGTACCATCTCCCAACTCTTCCTCCAGTACATTGATGACAGTAACGACACTGCCTCATGCCCCAATGAGGAGGTTGAACAGTTCATCAACTTTATTAACACCTTCACCCCAACCTCAAATTCACCTGGACCGTCTCCAATAACCCCGTCCCCTTTTTGGACCTCTCCATTTCCTCCTCCAGTAACTGTCTCAGCAACAAAATCTATTTCAAACCCATTGATTCCCATAGCTACCTTGACTACACCTCCTGTCCCAGACATTCCTGCAAGAGTTCGATCCCTTACTCCCAATTCCTCCCCCTCTACTACATCTGCTCCCAAGATGGAGCATTCTACTCCTGGACATCCCAGAGGTCTTCCTATTTCAAGGACCGTAGTTTTCCCCTTCTGGTGATTGAAAATGCCCTCAATCGCATCTCTTGCATTTCCCACACTTTTTCCCTCAAACCCCCTCCCTCCAACAAAGAGGACAGAAAACCCCTGGTCATCACATTTCACCCAACCAACCTCCGCATCCAACACATCATTCATCGCCACTTCCGCCACCTACAATCCAACCCCACAACCAAAGAGATATTTCCCTCCCACCCCTACCTATAACCAACAACGCCTTCCGGTGCCAACCATTTTAACTCCCTTCCCACTCCCTGGGTGACATGTCCATCCTGGGCCTCCTCCAGTGTCACAATGACACCACCAACAAAACGGAGGAACAACACCTCATATTCCAGCTCAGGAGCCTGTAGCCCAAAGGCCTCAACATAGAATTCGCCAGTTTCAAAATCTCCCACCCTCAGCCTCATCCCACATCCAACCACGTCTCATCCCCGCCTCCTTGACCCGACACAAGCTGTCCATCTCCTTCCCCACTTATCCGCCCAACTTTCCCACTGACAAATCCCCACCGGCCGCTACCTGCATCCACCTATCTCTATCCCACCAACATTCCCCCAGTCCCACCCCTCCTCCCTCTATTTATTTCCCAGCTCCCTTCCCCCTCTCCAGTCCTGAAGAAGGGTTTAAATGTGAAACATCAACTTTCCTGCTCCTCTGATGCTTTCTGACCTGTTGTGTTCCTCCAGCTCCACTCTGTGTTGACCTTCTCCATGTTATCTCATCGGAGTGATAAGTATCTTTCTGTGGTGCCCAGACTAACTTGAAACTTTGTCAGGATTGGATGAAAGAAGAAGGCAGATGTGAAAGCTTCTATCTGCCTTCAATCTTATTTTTTAATAAATAGCCGAAGTGAGCTCTGCAGCATCTTGTCGGGATATGAGACTATGGAAGATGATTGCTACTTTGGCAACTAGGATGAATCTTTCAAGGCAGGAACAGATTGTTGTGCATCACAGCCATTAGGGGGGTTGATTTGTGATGTTGCATGGTGTGGTTAAGACTGCTTAGCATCAGGATTTTAGTCCATGCAATAGGTTCATGCAAAATGTGGACATCCAGCATTTTGTGATTACGGGTGACTTTCCCCTGCACTGTGTGGGTGTCAGCTTAACGCTATTTCCGTTTGAAAGGCCTCACATTGCATAGAAGTGGAAACACCTCCTTCACAGAATGAAATGTTTACTTCACACGCTCTGAGCAACTTGCTATAAGAGAATGGAAGGAAAAAGCAGTTATGATTTATGGAATATGTCAGAGGCTCAGAATCTCAGTCTAAGTGAACACCAATTTTCTAGCCTTGTTCCTTCTTGCCCTCCCTGTCAAACCCACTGGCTTTGATCCTCCCTACACTCCCATCCTACCTGCTTATTTAACTGTTTGTCTCCCCAACTTTACCCTTGGAGGCCAGGCATACCATATCATCATGCCAGACACAGTTTACACTGTCACCCTTCTGTCGAAGCTAGGGTATTGCTCACTCTCCTTGTATTATCCCTTTTCCTCTCATGTTCTATCAGTATGTATGGGTATCTATATAACTTACAGATAAATTGCCCTATCAACTTATGTGTTGAGTTACTCCTGATCACAATTATTGTACCCTTTTTATCCCAACATGCTGTCTCTGATCCTCAAAATTCAATTCCCAAGCTTCCTTTCCACAGCACTGGCCCATGATGCCAAAACTTCCCCATTGATTTTCAGTGAACAGACCTCCCAGGACTGATTACAGCCAGTAGTGTTATGGCCCCCTGAACACTGCTGAGTGTGTCCTGCCAGAGACTCAGGCACACCATTCCCCCTCCACTGCCCCCTCCCCCCATGCCCTTAGAATGAATACCCAGAGTAGTCCTAAGAGGAGACCCCTGGGATGCCAGAATGTGGCCTCTTCTCTGCCTGGGTGTTTACTCACACAACACTGTCTCCTTGTGAGGAAGGGGCACCTAGAGTGAGGTCAATGTCTCTCATCTCCCTGTCTCCTTACCATTCTTGTAGAGCACCAAACACTACAGTGATGGAGTGTGTCCTTGGGCACATAGCCAGTAGACTCTGAGAGTGCTGGATCTGGGTCTCCATAGCAGCAGCCAACTTGTCAAAAAGAGGCATCCAGGTACTCCTATGCCAAAAGCAGCATAATGCCAACATCATTGGTACAGTTCTGCAATCTTTGTGTCAGTTTATTCAGTGCCTCTGATAAGCCTACCTCCTGTGTCTGCTTGCACATTTCTATGCAAAGTTAATCTCTGACACTATGGGGTTCTCTCCTGCCTGGGACTCAGCTGGTTTTGTCTCTAATCTGACTAATGTACCCACTGAGGTGTCAATGTCTAGGCTGGTGGAGAGTGTAGGAAGCAGCCCTGTCTCCTTATTGTCTGAGGCTGCTATGGTTGCTTCCTCAGAAGGAAAGGAGAAGATGTCTTGCAGGGCTGACCTCTTGGCCACCGAGACCACGTTGATCCCACTGGTGCCTGTAGGAGGCAAGAAGAGAGAATGCATCGTGAACAAAAGATAGAAGATTAGGCACGTTAATAATATATTCACACTGGCGATAATGGGTGAGCACTGCTCATCACTTGGTCCAAGGTTTATCACCCGTGTCAGTGCTGTTTCCATGATCTGGAGAAATATCTAACAGTGTGGAAGGCAGTAAATGAGCTTCTCCACTTTGCCAGGTTAAGTGCGAGCGTCTTGTCTCTGCTTCTTCACACTCACTCTATTCCTGCTACGGCATCCACTTCCCAGCAAGGCTCATTGTCCTCCACTCTCACTATTGCATGCAATATCTTCTTTTGATAGTTCTCACTCGCCCAGGCCCCCACCAGAAATGGACAATTCTGCTCACTTAGTTGCTGAGGCACAAAGCTTTAGACATCTCCACACGTAATAATGAGTGGTGAACGGCGAACAGTGATGAAAGGTGGGTGCAGTAGCAGGAACAGAATGAGAGTGAAATATCAGAGACAAGATGCTCACACTCACCCTGACAGAGCGGAGAAGGTCATTTACCTCCTTCCTATGCTGTTAGATGTTTGTCCAGACCATGGAGACTGCATTGACCTGGATGGTAACTTTGGGCCAAACTGATGGGGTCTGGTGTTGCAGCTTCCTTTGTCAAGCCTGGTGGAAGAGAATGGCCTCCCTTTGCATCACCCCAACCTCAACCATCAGGTCTCTGTCTGCAAAATGGACACCTATTTTCCCTTGTCTAGCATGACCAGGCAAATTTTGTACTGTGGGGGAATTGGATGAGTGTGAATAAATTGTAGAAAGATGCTGAATGCAATAGTGAGAATGATAGACCATGAGCCTTGATGGGAGAATAGTCAGAGGCAAAGATAAAGAACGTGTGAGATAGCAGAGACAGAACAATGCTGGACAGACAATGTTGGGAAGTGGGTATTCAATGGTGTCTTAAAGCTGGCTCTGGTACCAGGAATCTCAGTATCACCTGGCAATGGCGAATAATCCCATGTTGGGAAGTCAGAGAATAGGATGAAAGGGAGGTCCATAGGATATTGCTGGATAGGTAACGAGGTGCATTTGGGATTAAAACATGAGAAAACCCTCCGCGAAACACATCCAAAAATGGCTCTTAGCTGATTTTTGCTAAGATACAGCCGTATATGTTTATACTTGAAATAAACAAAACTAAAAACAAAAGCTTTAAAAATATAGGTGTTTCTCTCCAGAATAAAAAAAGATGAAGAGAGAATATAATATCTTTAAATGTTATGGCTGGGTTTTGAGGGGATGGATAGTGGAAAGTTTTTTCCAGTGGTCAATGAAATGCTTAAAATGAGAGTCTATGCCAGTAGTAAGAATGAAGGAGTTAAAATCACTCATATTGACTCAGAATTACTCCAAGGAAACAAAATTGGACGTTAGCTCATTTTTATTCCAGGCAATGCATTATTAAAGCTCAGAAGGATTTGTCAAATTCCAGTTTCTAGGTAGAGACTGTAAAATAATTGGAAAAGGATCTAGATAAGCATTTGAAAAAGGAAAGAAAAGTAAACAATAGAAAATCTAAGGGCCTGAGACGTGGAGTGGCTTGTAGCACTCTTGCCTCTGAATCTTAAACGTCCAAGATGAACTCCCACTGCAGTTCATGAGCATAAAATCCAGGACTGATACGCCAGTGCAATAGTGAAGGAATACTGTAACAAACAGAGAATTCAGCTGTTCTGAAGAAGAATCACGCCAGACTGAAAACATTAACTTTGTTTCTCTCTCCACAGATGCTGCCAGATCTGTTGAGTTTCTCCAGCTTTCTCTGTGTTGTTTCAGATCTCAAGCATCAGCGGCATTTTGCTTTTATTTTATGAATAATGTATATTTGGAGGTTCCAGATTTTGCCTTTGAAATATTAAATTGAGGCCCTGCCTGCCCACTTGCATACACGCAAATGTTTAAGGGACACTATTTTGCAGAAGGTGCTTTCCTTAGGGCCCTGATTAGTAATGATCATTCAATCAGCTCCTCAACAAAACTGGTTATCCAGTCATTATCCCATTATTTTTTAGCGTTCGCAACATGTATATTGTTTTACATATCTCTCACATTACAGCGATAGTTACAGCTGAGTTTGAGGATGACATAAAGATTGGCCAGGTTGTTGACAATGAGGAAGAAGGTTATAGGTTACAAGAAGATATAGTTGGATTGGTCAGATGGAAATATCAATGGCAGATAGAATTTAACCCTGATAGGTGTGAAATGATGCACTTTGGAAGAAGTAATAAGCTTGGGGAACACTCTTGAAATGGCAATGTGGCAAGTGCTGGAAAGTGGGATAGATTGGCAGAGACTCCAAGGACCAAAGGGTCTCTTCTCTGTGTTCTGTGCGTATGACTCTACGCTTTGTAAAAAAGGTATTATACAGATGTTAAAGTCCTCTTAATGGGAATGGGAAAATGATAAAATCATTTTAGAAAGGACAGGAAAAGTTATTGTTAATTAATCTGTTCAGACACAATATGACGCATGTCTGGGGCAGGTAGGACTTGAAATTGGGCCTTCTGGTCGGACGTAGAGAACACTACCACTGTGGCACAAGGACCCTAGGGCAGGAGAGTAAGATTAGAGTAAATAGTTCCAGTTGAAAAACTAGCACCGACCTAATTATAATGACATCCTCCTGTGCTGTAAGTTTGACATATACGCAACCAGTTCCTAATGCCACTTGTGCCTGACTTGGATATATATTAACAAATTCAAAAAGAAGTTGAAAGACATCCATAACACTACACTGTTAGGTGAGATCAATTTAATTTACTCCATTAGAATGGTCAGAATTTTTGCAAGTTGATTCAGACAACACGAATTAGAAGCTCTCATTTCAACAGAAAGGAGACGACTATATACAAATTAGGAGAAAAGCAAAGATAATAATGAGAAGAAAAGTAAATCACTCTTTGTTGTTTCTGTTTTAATCACAAAGTTTCCTATCAGGGTGGTAATTCAAAGAAGATAAAAATTGTGTCGCATACCCAATAAACATATGTTGAGTTAGTTGTATTTGCTTTCAGTTTTCCACATGGTGCCATTGGAAACATCGTAATAGAGTGAAATGTTCCCTCAGTTAATGCTATCCTGAATATTGGATTTTAATGGATGATACAGTTGAGACTAAGTAGTGGTTCAATATAAGAAGGAATGTGAAAGCCTATATCCTCGAGAATTGGTGACTCAGAATAAACATTTCATCAAACTAATTTGCAAATTTTCCTGGCAGATCTGCAAATGCACCAAGCATTTCAGTGTGTCAAAGTATATAGAAAGGCTGGAAAATGAAGTTTAGGATTATCAGATCAGCATGCTTAGGGAGCACTTGCTATGAGTACTGGATAGGTTTGTCCCACTGAGGCAAGGAAGGGGTGGTAAGGTTAAGGAACCTTGGATGACAAGACATGTGGATGTCTAGTCAAGAGGAAGAAGGAAGCTTACTTAAGGTTGAGGAAGCAAGGATCAGACAGGAATCTAGAGGGTTTCAAGGTAGCCAGGAAGGAACTGAAGAGTGGACTTAGGAAAGTTCGAAAGGAGCATGAAAAAGCCTTGGCAGGTAGGATTAAGGAAAACCACAAGACGTTCTATACTTACGTGAGGAACAAAAGGATGGTCAGAGTGAGGGTAGGGCCAATCAGGGATGGTGGAGGGAACTTGTGCCTGGAGTCAGAGGAGGTAGGGGAAGCCCTTAATGAATACTTTGCTTCGGTATTTACCAGTGAGAGGGACCTTTTAGTTTGTGAGGACAGCGTGAAACAGGCTGATATGCTTGAACAGGTTGATGTTAGGAAGGAGGATGTGCCAGAAAGTTTGAAAAACATGAAGATATATAAGTCCCCTGGGCCAGACAGGATATATCCAAGGTTGCTACACGAAGTGAAGGAAGAGATTGCTGCCCCTTTAGCGATGATCTTTGTGTCCTCACCGTCCACTGGAGTAGTACCAGATGACTGGAGGATGGCAAATGTTATTCCCTTGTTCAAGAAAGGGAATCGGGATAACCCTGGGACTTATAGACCAGTCAGTCTTACTTCTGTGGGGGGCAAATTATTGGAGTGGATTCTGAGAGATACTGTGTATCATTATTTGGAAAAAACATAGCTTGAATAGAAATAGCCAGCATGGCTTTGTGAGGGGCAGGTCATGCTTCACAAGCCTTATTGAATTTTTTGAGAATGTGACAAAACACATCGATGAAGGTGGAGCAGTGGATGTGGTGTATATGGATTTTAGCAAGGCATTTGATAAGGTTCCCCATGGTAGGCTCATTCAGAAAGTTAGGAGACATGGGATTCAGGGAAATTTGGATGGCTGGATACAGAATTGGCTGTCCAACAGAAGACAGAGGGTGGTTGTAGACGGAAAGTATTCAGCCTGGAGTTTGGTGACCAGTGGTGTTCCGCAGGGATCTGTTCTGGGAGCTCTGCTTTTTGTGATCTTTATAAATGACTAGGATGAGGAAATGGAAGGATGGGTTAGTAAGTTGGTCGATGACACAAAGGCTGGTGGAGTTATGGATAGTGTAGAGGGCTGTTGTAGGTTGTAACGGGACATTGACAGGATACAGAGCTGGGCAAAGAAGTGGCAGATGGAATTTAACCCAGAAAAATGTGAAGTGATTAATTTTGGAAGGTCGCATTTGAATGCAGAATACAGGGTTAATGGTAACATTCCTGTCAGTGTGGAGGAACAGAGGGATTTTGTGGTCTATGTCCATTGATCCCGCAAAGTTGCCACCCAAGTTGATTGGGTTTTTAAGAAGGCTTATGGTGCATTGGCTTTCATTGGCAGGGGGATTGAGTTTAAGAGCCACAAGGTTATGCTGCAGCTCTATAAAACTCTGCTTAGACCAGACTTTGAATATTGTGTTCAGTTCTGGTCATCTCATTATAGGTAAGATGTGGAAGCTTTAGAGAGGGTGCAAAGGAGATTTACCAGGATGCTGCCTGGATTGGAGGGCAGGCCTTATGAGGAAAGGTTGAGGGAACTGGGGCTTTTCTCATTGGAGCAAAGAAGGATTAGAGGTGACTTGATAGCGGCGCACATTTAAGCGACTCTTGGATAGTCACGTGGATGATTGTAAAATGAAGGGTAGGCAGGTTAGTTTGATCTTAGAGTAGGATAATAGGTCGGCACAACATCTTGGGCTGAAGGGCCTGTACTGTGCTGTACTGTTCTATGTTTTATGTTCGTTGAATGGCAGAGCAGATGAGATGGACCAAATGGCGTATTTTGGCTCACATTTAATTTGATCTCTTGGGTATTATGTTGTTTCAACTGTGACACTTGTGGGTTAGAAACTTCCAGCATTCTTGGTTCCTTGACTGGGTCTAATGACTTTGTTGATTTACTGTGGCAGACAAGGAACCACCAGTTTGTCTTAAAAAGAGATTCTGGTCATAACAAGATGGAATATATTGCTTGAGACCAATTAGGTACATAACAGATTAACTAGTGAGTCTTGTCCCTTATACTTTGGCTGGAATCTTCCCACCTCTGAACAAAATGGGGAAGGTGAAAGATTTGAGAAAATCAGGTGAGATATCCATCAAGGCCCTTCTTGACATTGAGAGCAAAAATGTCATTTTCCACTCAATGTTGGACATCAAGAAGTGATTGAGTGGATGAGAGTGAGAGAGGAAATATATTGTCTGCAAATATTGGCAGTAGTAGCGTATGAACTGAGATCGGAGATTTGCAGAGATAGAGCAAATGTCAGTTCGCAGAAAGAAGGTGGTGGTACTTACCCTAGCAGAGCAGAGAAGGTCATTTACCTTCTTGCAACATTGTCAGATGTTTCACCAGGCAATTAAGACCATACTGACCTGGGAGACAACCTCAGATCAGGTTGACAGAGTCTGATGTAAGGATCTCCTTTGTCAGTGCTACGGGAAGAGGGTGGTCCTCCTCAATGTTGCCCTGTCCACCACCATCTCCACGTCCTTGTCTGAAATTTCCCTTCACTTGTCACGTTCACAAGAAATATCACAAATCATGAACAACAGCTTCAAACTGATGGCACTTGACCACAATTATTGTCTGAATTTAGCAAAACTTTGGACATTCTTTGATTCAGTATATGCAAAGCTTTATTCTCTAATTCTTTATTGTCTAATTCTCTCAAAATCCCTGTTATATCCCCAACTCCATTTTCAAAGGCATTTTCAGTTTGTAATTCAACTCTTTGTTTCAATATTTTCTCTATTTGCATTTATTTAATCGTATCTTGTCGGACACCATTTTCTGTTTGCAATTTATCTTAACCCCATGAACTTTCTAGTTCGTGTGCACATGGGCCAAGTGCTTTTAGACCATCACAACTCCACTTTGTCTTCCTGAATATCATCTCAAACCCATTATGGATATACTTGTGAACCCTATCACACACCTTTACAATGCCTAATATATCTCTCACTCCTAGTGCACGTGTTTTCACCAACAAATTCTTTATCGATCTCTCTCTCTATCACATACCAATGCCATTATAACTCCTGGAATCACTGAAGAAATAATCCACGTGTATTTAACGAAGACTTAAACTTAAGTCTTAAGCCTATGATAACTTCATCACTGTACTTCACATTTCTAACATTCATTATTTAATCTAAATTTTACTTTTCAGTTCACTACATTAATAGGGATTCTATTATTTTTCTTCCTGTTATTGATGTTAAGATGATTGGTCTGTGGTGGCTTAAATATGCTCGATCACCCCTTTCAAGTGTAAAGTTAACTATTAAACCAGTCTGTAACACTGGACAACAGTCTGTAACAATAGATTATTTCCAATGAATATGTACAATATGGCCTTTGCTATTCCTTCCCTGGGTTATTTTAGAATGCCTGGATGTAATCCATTCAGATCAGGGATTTTATACTCTTTGAGTTCAATTAGTTTGTTTAATGTTTCTCTTCTTATTTCAATGTGATTATATAAATTCTAATTCTAAATAAGAACCTAAATTCTTCTGATGACACGTCCATTTAGACCTTCTTCCTGTTAAACCTTAATTCTAAATAATTGTTAATATTCCTTCCATTTTGCTATTGATGCCATTCTTCATCATGGAGAACAGTTTTCAATGTTTATCCTTCAGTGTATTTAAATTGTACCCTAAGTTAACACCTAGACACAGAAATTTACAAGTTTCTCACATATTCCCCAAATTGGCTGAAGATTTTGTAATCAAAAACTGACTGAAGTGAACTGATTATTTTTTGCAGCAGGATGTCTTGATACTGCATTTCACAATTATCCACCACCCAGTATTTTTGGAATCAACTCCATGTCCCTCAAATCAGACTACACTTGATACAACACAGTGTGGAGCTGGAGGAACACAGCAGGCCAGGCAGCATCAGAGAGCAGGAAAGTTGATGTTTCGGGTCTGTACCCTTCTTCAGAAAATCTTCCCACCTGAAAGGTCAACTTTCCTGGTCCTCCGATGTTGCTTGGCCTGCTGTGTTCCTCCAGCACCACACTGTGTTATCTCTGACTCCAACATCGGCAGTTCTTACTATCTCTGACTATGCTTGATTTTTTTTTTGGATTTTAATCTGGTTTGTGTTTCTTCAGATACCCTCCTTGCTCTTATAATACATCCTTGATATAGTTCTACAGTGGGGACAACTGAGGTTACAGCTGAGGTGGGAATTTTGACAGATAACATATCCCACCTGTCCTATCTTTCTGACATTGAGTGTGGGTGAATTTATAAATCATCCAAACCCTTGCCTCATTCCCACTATTCCCACCACCATTATCACCAACAACTGTCTCAGCAGGTTTAGACATCAGAAGTATAACGGGGAAGAGATCCAGAATAATTATTGACACCCAACATTCCAACCCACAGCTTTATTCATCCACTTTAGCTCTAGTAATTTTGGGTTTGACAATAATTCTACTTGTTGTGCAGTAAAAAAAAGATTTGATTACAAAATTAAAGCAATGTTTTCAATTATTTTGGTATTGCAACTAAAACACTGCATTAATATAGAAATAATTTTGAAATAAACAGAACATTTACTGTATCATGAATTTCTTTCAGTGCTTAATTTGATACCATTTGCCTGTTTTCAGAAGCATGATTTTGCTAAGTCCAAAAGGCTTTGTAAAATTCAAAACACACCCCTCTTTAAAAAAAGTTATTTTGAAATCTTGAAATAGCTAAAGTATATTATCAGTTAATACTGTGCAATTTGTATTGTAAACATTTTAGCTTAGGTAGGCAGGGTATTAAGATTTTAGCTTCTATGAATTTTAGTTAGAGCTGCGCATTATTGCAGAAATGAAGGTAAGTGAGGACACGCAGGAGCAGTTACATGACAGTCAAATTAGATTTACATAAAAGCTTAATAAGAAATGATGAAAAAATCAATATTTTATTGGGTTAGCAATATAACATGTCAAGAACTGGATGATTTGTGAAGCAAACTGCATTTGGGACACTGTCACAATAAAAAAAAAATATGAATTTTGTCAGATTGGCTTTGGGTGCAACATACAAGCACGCATCAGTTAATTACACTGGCCTTTTTATATTGCAAAGGTTTTAAGGTCTTATTACAGTTGATTGCAAAAATGGCACCATCATCTCCCAGAGCACGGAAGGTGAACATTTGCACTTTGCCTGCAAATATAGACACTGTCACAGGAATCTATTTCCTTTGCAGTGAACAATTTGAAGTGACTGCTTTTATGCTGAATGAATTATTTCAAGGATGCCAAATGTCACATTTTAAGTAAGATATTCCAGGATCCAATCAAACTTGATGCAATTATGGGCCAATCATTTTTTTGTTAAATGGATGAATTTAAATTTGAGATTGATGGGCAATCTTTGGTATCAAGTGGAGCTATTTCATTCCTGTAATGAGCTGGGGCACGACAATGACATTGCATTTAAAGAAAATCTACTTTCCATGGGAGCAGCTGAGCTTGACAATGAAGTAGATTTTCATTATATGCTTAACTGTCACTCAATTATGAGTACCAGCCTCCTGAGGGTGGAGCACTTCAAGTCATAATTGTGATACTCGGAGCGACATTTGGCGCCTAACTAATATCATTCCTGACAAAACACAAATTCTGGTTGATATTTTCAATTGATTCATCATTATAACAAACCATTTTGGAGGTAGAAGCAACTAACTACATTTAAAGATAACAAGGTGTAGAGCTGGATGAACACAGCAGGCCAAGCAGCATCAGAGGAGCAGGAAGGCTGACGTTTCGGGCCTAGACCCATTTCTGAAGAAGGGTCTAGACCCGAAACATCAGTCTTTCTGTTCCTCTGATGCTGCTTGGCCTGCTGTGTTCATCCAGCTCTACACCTTGTTATCTCAGATTCTCCAGCATCGGCAGTTCCTACTGTCTCTAACCACATTTAAACTTTTTTCTCATTAACAGGAAATTTGCTTTCAATGTCTTTTTTCAACCAACTGAGACAGTTATTTTTGTTTTTCCAAATGGGCAACATGAATGTAGAACTTTTTTTTTTGTCAATTGAGAGCACTTGTTTTGGAAAAAGTTACTGTCAACTTTCAAATGTACGGTGTCAGTGAAGCAGAAAAATATAGGTAAACAAAGATTTTTAATTCAGTAAGAGAAGTGAAGATAAAATGAAATATCAACTCAGGTTAACAGTAGATTTTAATTATTAAATTGTCATCTAAGTTTGACTAAACACAATGATAAAAGCAGCTTACATTTAATATGCACCTTTAAAACAATGAAATTTACTGATGTGCTTTACAGGAGGATTATGGAACAAAAGCAGATCTATGAAGAGATATTAACTCAGTTGGACAAAAGTTATGTCAAAGATGCAGTCTGTAAATAATGCCTGAAAGGAGGTGAGAGGTTTTGGATGGGAATTCCTGAAATGAAGACCTGGGTAACAGAAAGCATAGCTCCAATGGTAGGTTATTTGAAGTCAGAGAAACTTGAGTAGTTAGGTTTCAATATGTTGGCTGGTTGTAGGTCTGGAGGAAATTGAAGACATAAGGAGGGAAGACCTTGGAGTGAATTGAAAATAGTTTTGAGTGGGACATCCTTCATGACTTTGGTAGCTGCTGTTTCAGCACAATGATAGGATGATTCAAACTAAAAGTTCTGAGAAAGATGGGCAGCAACAGGACATTCGAGGTCTTTGAAGATAAAGGGAAGGTTGGAGATGTGGCTAAAAGATATCTAATGTGTAGATGTAAACCTTGATTTTTTGCATTCCAGCTGCCTATCCCAACATCCATCTTTGACTTTAATACATGGCATTTTAGCACAAATGGATTGGGTTGAATTGTCTAAATATTTAGTTTGAACTTTTCATCTGACGTTGACAGGAAAGAGAATTGTGCTGCGTGCAGAATCTTCATCAACCTGACTCATACATCTGACATTAAAACTTGGTGAAAAGATTTAGCTGTTCATTAGTATGTGAATTCTGTTTGCTTTAGACTCTAAGCTAATTATCTACTGCCTCGAAGGCCTTTCTGCATATGTAAAATTACTAAAAGTGTACAGATTTTAAAATATATTAATTCAGGACCAGGCCTCTTAAATGTTCTCAAGAAATGAGAGTTGTTCTGAACAAGGTCTTTCTGGGTGGATTAGAATACCTTTTCTTTCATTCCAAAATGTACTGGCTTGTTTAGATATGGAGATACAGGAAGCAATGTTAGAGTAATACTGGAATATTTATACTATGCTTTGTGAGAATGATCTTAGGCTAGTGAGTATAAAAATCAAACTGTAGTGTATTATTGATAATTTACTTTGATAGGTCATAGTTGAATCTGAAGCAAAGACTGGATCTTTATCAATATAGATAACGTGATTTCTAACTAATTTAAACTAAAAGAGAGTAAAAGTTATAGTGCAGAAAGTGGAGAATATTTAAAATATTTTTTAGTAAAGTTGTACTGTAGGTGATTAATACCTCACAATGAACGATGTCATGATAAATCTATCACTAATAATAGAAGTAGATTTACTATTGTAGTTCTAATATTTTCAGCATTACACAGCATAAGCTGAAAATAATATAAGAATTCTGTTATCACAGGAAAATGAAAAAAAATCCTGATTTTACTGAAGTCTAAAACATGTAAGTGTAGATCTGGACAGAATTTTCTCTTCACCTCTTCATGAAAACATGATTTCATGATTATAAATATGTTGCCACCACCTTTCCAGGCACAATATGAATGACCTCTCCCTTTCTTTTAGCATTTTCAAACTTGTATTTGAATCCCAAGGAATTCAAGAAATCTTCACCAATAAGCCTTGTTAGTTCTTGGCTGGAATCTTGAGGGATTGTCTTCAAGCAGATCAAAGACAGATTCTGAGTTTCCACTGTTCACATAACTATCATTAGATGAAATTTTATGTGCGAACATAACAGCTTGTCTTTATAATTCATACTCACCATTTTACTTTAATGTACAGAGCTGGGATCAAACAATAGTATCAGAGATAATAGGTACTGCAGATGCTGGAGAATCCGAGATAACAAGGTGTGGAGCTGGATGAACACAGCAGGCCAAGCAGCATCATAGGAGCAGGAAAGCTTGACGTTTCGGGCCTAGACCCTTCATCAGAATGAAGGTTTAAGCTCAAGCTTTCATTGTGTTTCATTGGCCAGACTTATCTTTACTGTCTTAAATTTGCATATAGTACACAAATAAGGCAGCTAATACATCCAGTGGGTAGCTGAACTACAAGCACAGAATGTCCAGATTTAATCATGATCTGTTCCAGGTTCAGTGATTTTAATCTGGACAGCAGCCAGCAACTAGAGTGTGCCACACTGCCTCTGGACAAGATGGGGTTTTTAGTTAGGGTTTCAATTCTTAATCATGTTCTACTGAATCCTCCTAAAGTTACAGAATTGGACTGGACTAGTGATACCATTCACCTTCAGCGCTTAGGGCGGCACTGTGGCTCAGTGGTTAACACTGCTGCCTTACAGCACCCGGGACCCAGGTTTGATTCCAGCCTTGGGCGTCTGTCTGTGTGGAGTTTGCGCAGTCTCCCCATGTTTGCATGGGTTTCCTCCAGGTGTTCCAGTTTCCTCCCACAGGGTCTAGGCCCAAAACATCAAGCTTTCATGCTGCTTGGCCTGCTGTGTTCATCCAGCTCTACACCTTGTTATCTGGGATCAAACAATTTTTAGTTATATGTTTATGCAAAGAAATGCTAGACTGGGGGAAAAAAAAATCTGTCCCATACAACTGCAATATCTAGTGCAGACTCTTCACCTCATGATTTGAGTGTCAATAATAAATTAATTGAGTAACATTAATTGATCACATGCAAGAGCAGGACATATTTGCACAGCTTTGGCCTAAGAGATTGGAACTAATTGGAAAGATCTTTAAGACTGCTTCTAGTTGAACAGAAAAGCAAGGAAATCTTGACTGAGGACAATGCAGTCAAATTGGTTGGAAGATGCTAATTTGAGCCTACGTAACCCTGCGGTCATGATCATAACCCAATTCCAAAGCAGTAATATGGACTTTAACTGAACAAAGGGAAGAACTAGGCTGAAGCTAAAGGAAGGACTTTATGATTCATGTTTAGCAGTTCTCATAACCTACACAAAAGAAAATCTGAATGGAAACAAAAAAAAATTAAAACCAAGACCAGGCTTTTGAGAACCACTGGTGAACAGTCACAATGTTGTTATTTAGCCTTGAAATTTCTTGGAACCATGTGGAAGGAAAAGATTTAGCTCAAGGTGATGTTGGTATAAGATTTCTTTCATGAAATTTTCAGATCTTCAAGTATAGAACAACTATTTTCTTTTTTTTTGAGAAATCTATAAACTATAAGCAACAATTAATGGGAAAATCATGAAAGTGCTGTTGTCTGGATTTTTTAAAATTCTGTTTTATAAAGCTATTACTGGAGTTGTCTGATGAAATCAGCGTAATAATAAATGCCTCTTCCTCCGTATTTTTTCACCATGTGGGAAACAATATTATAGAATCAGAGACAACACAGTGTGGAGTTGGAGGAATACAGCAGGCCAGGCAGCATCAGAGGAACAGGAGAGTTGATGTTGCAGGTGGGGATCCTTCACAGAAATAGGGAGGGGGAAGGGAGGTGGGAAATAAATAGAGGGAGGAGGGGTAGGGTTGGGGAAGGTATGGGTATGGTGATAGGTGAGCGCAAGTAAGGGCTGGTGGGATTGGTCAGTGGGATGAGAGGGGCGAAAAGGTGGGAAAGAAGATGGACAGGTTGCGTCAGGTCAGGGAGGCAGGGATTAGAGGGAGGGTTGAACATGGATGAAGCTGGGAATGGGGAGATTTTAAAACTGGTAAATTCCATGTATAGGCCCTCGGGCTGTAGGCTCTAGAGGCGGAATATGAGGTGTTGCCCCTCCAGTTTGCGGGTGGTGTCATTGTGACACTGGAGGAGGCCCAGGATGGACATGTCACCCAGGGAGTGGGAGAGGGAATTAAAAAGGTTGGCGACCGGAAGGGGTCGCCGTTTGTTGTGTACAGTGCGCAGACGGTCTACAAAATGGTCTCCAAGTCTATGCTTGGTCTCACCGACGTAAGAGGAGGCCACATCAGGAGCAGCAGGTACAGTAGACCAAGTTGACAGATGTGCTGGTGAATCCCTGTCTGAGGTGATGAGGTTATGAATGGTTTGAGAGATGATGGTTTGGTGGTCAGGGGTGCGGTCATGATAGAGGGGGAAGTAGGAGGAGGTGTCAGAGAGTTGGCACTGGACCTCGGCGTTGTAAAGTGCCATACCATTATAGAATCAAATGATATTCAAATTTCCACATAAACCTTGCAAATTATGTGTTTCCTGCTCAAATCAAAATGTACGTATTTTGTTATATTACTCTTCAATGGCAAATAAATTACACAACGTGAAATGACCTGGCAAAATCACATCACCCTTCTACAGGACGCTAGTAGATGTTGTAGATTGCATTGTACTATTTGAAGAGTAGAGAGGTCTCCAGGTGTCCTATCACTTTTGCTTCTGACTATCGCTGATGCATTCAAAAGCAGTTCAACCCTCTACTGGAGGTGTTTATTGCTGTCTCCCCTGAGTTATAATTGTCTAATTACCTGAGTCACTTAAGTGGCTGTCTCTTTACCTTTCGTAAGCTTTTATTACTCAACCATTGCCTGATCTTGTCATAAGGCTGTATGTCTGCTGTTTGAGAGGCCAGAAGATAAGAAATCTTCAACGGTTAAAGGAACCAAGAAAAACATAACATTATGCAAAGGTAATTAAGAATGCTTGCATTTAAGGAGAAGCTAGATTACTACATCAGGAATAAAGGAATACGCTAATATCACTGGGTGAAATTAGGAGGGTGGATCCTGGAATAGAGAACAAAGAGTGGCATGGACCTGTTGTGTAGTAAATTCTCCATTACAGTCTGCTTCACTCAGATCAAAAGATGGGACTTTGTGCGAAAATCATTCACAAGTTCTATGGGATATCACAGGATGTAGAAGCCTTCTTGGGTCTAAAAAAGGCAGATGTTGCATGTACCACAGCAAAATGTTCCTGAAGCAGGTCACCAGACTGTCAACAGAGGCAGGTTAAGGTGCACCAACTCACATCAAGCATGGGTGACCACAAGACTTCCCCACCCTCATGCCGTTGCTTTAGAAGGATTGGAAGTATTAACAGAATGATAATTAATTTGGTTGACCACATTATGAATGCACCTCCCATGACCATCAAGTGCTGGAGGGGGACTTGAACCCACAGCTCATAGTTTAGACACTATCCACTGCATCACAAGACTTCTACTCCAGAGGATGACTATATGATAGCTGTATCATCAGTTTTTACTTTCTCTTCACTGTATAATTAATACAGAATTCATTGTTTATTTCTGATATATTAAAAGGAGCCTCTGTTACTTTTATATCAGGGTCACATCAGCTAAATCTGATCCATCTCCTTGTTGTATAGCTTTTTGTTTGATGTTGAAAATCAAACCACATATATTTGATTATTGAAGTCTGTCACCATGAGGGGTTAAGGATCTTCAAGGCCATGACATCCAAAGTAGGTCAGGAGCACCCTCTACAGGCTGAAGCAAGAGCTCTTTGTTAGAAGAAATTAAAGCTATTCAGATCTGATATAACTAACTACCTATGAGATATGTCTGACTTCTTTCAACTTTATGCAACTTCTGTTTACTTCGGGTGAAAGAAACATTTGCCTAAGACATTACAAAGTAGTGTCATTTCGTTGAGAATATCACTATTTCATCTGCCTTTTTAGAAATGCTTACAAATCGGAAATAATCTATGCCTTAAAGACAAATTGGGAAAAGGTAATTCCCTGTAGCATTATTTCTATTCTTGCTTGTCTAGAATTCACTAACAGATGTGAGAATGTCCCATCCAATTGAATTTTAATTGTTTATATTTTCAAAGCCTAAGAAATTGCCTTGGCAAATGTAGGCAGATAATTTAAAATGCACACAAATTTATTTGTGAAGAAATAGTAACAGCTTACATCAGTGACATAGATGTGCACCAGTTGTTTTATGTTGCAAACCCCAATCAGCAAAGAAAATATTGAATCAAGAGAAACAGTTCTATATGTCACATCAGTTTAAGCATTCATAAATGCTAACTTAATTCTACCAGTCTCTACCTTTAGAAAAAGAACAGTGATTAATCAAAATTTATTTTATATTGAAGGACATGGAATTAAATATTAAATAATAACAAAATTCTGTTTATTCAGTAAATCAAAGCACATACAGATGCAGCAAATCTGAAACAAAACAGAAAATGGTGGAAGACAAGTTTAATTGATGTCAAAATCCGACATGAACACACAAAGTTCATGCACATTTAAAGGGGTCTAGATACTTTTTTAAAACTATAAGCTTTGATATTTTCTGCACTGTATCAACATTAAGGCACTAGGATATTAAATTTACCTAGCAAATGAAAGTTCATGTCATTAATTTACATTCCGTCAATTAAACAATTCCTCATTTCTATCTAACACCAATTTAGTTTATTTGATATTAGACTCATAAAAAAAGTTCCAAGTTTTATTTAAGAGGTGTTTCAGGCGGATTTGGCCAAAAAAAAATCAGTTTAAGTCCATTCATAGAATGTACTAGTTATGTAAGTCTGTGAATGAACTTGGCAATGTGTTCTTAAGCCCTTCAATAATGTTTTTTTTCCCCATTCTGTATAGGTTTTACATTTGATCATTGTAAAGTTGGCTTGACTGCATACTTCTTTTTTAGCTGATTGTTAAAGAGTGAAGTTTAATGACTAAATTATTGTTTATTTCAATTTGACAGCTTTAAACACTTTACCAATGGAAGCTGAAAATTACTCCCAGTACTTAATGCATTTGTGAGATGGATCCTTGTCTGTTGTTTAAGCAGATACAACATTCCAATTATGTTAGACTGATTAACTGCTTAAAGACACAATAAAGAATTGTCATATATTTAAATCAAATTTGTCTGCTAGTATTATTTCAGGGTCTTCAAGCATTTTACTCAAATATGGGATGTATAAAGCAAGTCATGAGAATTGCTCTTACAATTATAAATGGTAATAAATATATGCTAGCAACAATCAAATATATTTTTCTTCATAGCATTAAATTTAGTTTAAGAAAGTGGAAAATCTTCAAACTGCAATAGAAATACTTTAGAATAAATTCTTCATCTTAAATGTAAGACAGAGTGAGACCTTTCATATTAAGGACCCTTAAGATTGCCTTTAGGTGGTCTCTGCAGATACAAATATGCCTAAAATAAATTTAAGTCAAATCTACAATCACACTCACCTATCGTGCGTAGTCAGTACATGAAAAACCTGGAGACAACCACAGAAAATTAAAGGGACAGGAATACTTCAGAAGTTTACTTCAGCATTATTTTCAAATTGACTGGGTCGATTTACATGTACTTTGCTGTATTCAATGTGGAAAACACAGAATAGTTCTATATTTCGAAAGAAATTCCACCCAACTTTGGGATGAAAGAATTTAAACTCATGCCCAAAGTGAGTCGGAAGTCAGTGGAGTGTTTGCTTCACATGGTGCTTCATGCTGGTCAAGCAGTTTGTGTCAAATCCAATACCAGGATTCATCTATGTTTAACTGGTAAGCAGGCATCCAAAAGCAGCTCACTGATTCAAACTGTAGAGCTCTGGACTGGCTTCATTGCCATCCGACACTCTCAAATAGACCTTGCAAAGGGAAAGGCGTCAGTGGATAATACCGTGAGGGACAAGCTTGAAACAGTATGTTCCTGTAATTATGTTGCTGTAACAGGTGGGTTTATAGGATCACTGGTTAAGCTGCTGTAGACATAAAAGAACATATTGGAACTTGTGTGGTACAGTTGATGCATATTGGTCCTGTCTAATTTTGCATCGGGGTCTAATAATTAGTTTAGGACATTGATTTAAGTAGACAGGCACAATGGAGGAATAAAGTCATTAATATAATTTTATGCATGTTGTATTTGCAGAGGCAATCATGTAAGGGAGATCATTAAATTGATTTGAATCCCCTTTTCACCTATTTCAAGCCCAAGAACTGCACATCGATGTTTAATTTCTCCCTCATTAACTTTTGATCAGCATACTGTTCCACCCAGCAGGTGTGAAAAGTTTTTTTTCCCATTTGTCTTTCTTTCCAGGAACATAGAAATTAATTTTGGTACCCAGCTATCAGCTTACATCAAATCAGTACTGACCTTAAAACGAGCATGAGGTCTTTTTGGTCTGTATGGCTCTGCTACTCACCTGCTGAATGATCAACAATATGGTACTCACCTTAACACTTCACATTCAGGTTGTTTTGACCAGATGAGAAGGGGTGAACTGGCTCCCCTCTTGTCAAACTCTTTGATTTTTTTGTCAAGAATAAGAAAGAATCATATTATAAATATAGACAGCTGGGATCAAATAAATCTCTTGAAAAGTATAAAGAATGTAGGGACATTCTTAAGAGGGAAATCAGGAGTGCAGAAAGGGAATATGAAATAGCCTTGACTGATAAGGTTAAGGATAATCCAAAGAGATTCTACAAGTACATTCAGAGCAAAAGCGCAAGTACGGAGAGAATAAGTCCCCTTACAGATCAACAAGGTTGTTTACGTGTTGAACTGCTGGAGATGGGAGAGATACTAAATGAATATTTTGCGTCGTTTTTTATTGTGGAGAAAGAAATGCAAGCTAGAAAACTCAGGGAAATTAATATTGATGTTTAGAAAAGAGCTCACATGACAGAAGAGGAAGTGCTGCAAGTCTCACAAAATGTAAAGGTGAATACATTTGTGATACTTCATCATGTGTTTCCTAGATTGTTGTGGGAAGTTAGGAAAGAAATTGGTAGGAAGAAATATTTGTACCATCTATAATGATGGGTGAGGTGCCAGAGGAATGGAGGGTGGATAATGTTCCACCTTTATTTAAGAAAAGCTGTGTGGAGATGCCTGGGAACTATAGACCAGTGAGCCTGACATTGGAGGTAAGTAAGTTGGTGGAGGTGATTCTGCAAAATAGGATTTACATGCATTTTGAGAGGCAAAGAATAATTAGGGATAGTCAGCTTGATTTTATGCAAGGGACATCATGTCTCATAAGCTTGAAGGAGTTTTTTCAGAAAGTAACCAAAAGGATTGATAAGGACAGACTGGGAGATGTTGTTTACATGGACTTTAGTAAAGCTGATTGACAAGTTTCTGCAAGGTAGACCAATTAGTAAAGTTAGATCACATGGGATTCAGGGTGAGATTGCCAATTGGATACAAAATTGGCTTGATGGGGGTAGGAGACAGAGTGGTGGTGGAGGCTTGTTTCTCAGACTGGAGGCCTGTGGCCAGAGGTGCACCACAAGGATTGGTACTGGGTCCACTTTTGTTCGTCATTTATATCAGTGATTTTGATGACAATATAGGAGACATGGTTGGTAAGGTTGCAGGTGACACCAAAATTGGTCATATGGTAGATAGTGAAGAAGGTTATCTAAGATTACAAAGAGATGTTGATCATTTGGGTCAATGGGCTGTAAAATAGTAAATGGAGTTTAATTTGGATAAATGCAAGATATTGTATTTTGTTAAAACGAACAAAGGCAGAGCTTATATAAATAATGGTAAGGTCTTGTGTAGTGTTGTGGAACAGAGAGACATAGGAACAAAATTCTTCGAAATTTGCATCACAGGTAGATAGGCTGGTTAATAAGCCATTTAGAACTCTTGCCTACATTGCTCAGACCTTTGAGTATCAGAGTTGAAATGTCATGTTGAAGTTGTATGACATTTGTGAGGCCTCTTCTGGAGCACTGCATGTTGTTCTGGTCATCCTGCAGTAGGAAGGATATTACTAAGCTAGAGAGGGTCCAGAAAAGATTTACTAAGATGTCACCCAGACTGGAGGGTTTGAGTTATAAAAATTGGCTGGATAGGGTGGAATATTTTTTCACTGGAGTGTAGGAGGTTCGGGGGTGACCTTAAAGAGTTTTATGAAATCATGACAGACATGGATAAGGTGCATAAATTCATAAAGGGGCAACTTTTTTATGCAGAGAGTGGTTCATGCGTGGAATGAACTACCAGAGAAAGTGACGAATGCAGGTACGGTTACAACATTTAAAAGACATTTGGATAAATACATAAATATGAAAGATTTTGGAGGGATATGGGCCATCACAGGCAACTGGGACTAGTTTAGTTTGGGAATATTGTTGGCATGAATGGACTGAATGGACTGTTACTGTGCTGTATGGCTCTATGACTATGATTCTAAGATTAATCATAACAAAGTTTAAGTTGTTAAATATAAGCTTATTACTCTCTTCAGTTAAAATACAGTAAACTTTTCTTACTGTCAGCAAAAAGGTGCCAAATTCAAAATTTCCTTGAATTAAAGAAAGAGCAAATTTATTACCTGCTAATGACCAGTAAAATAATAGACACAATGTTAAGCATACAGCCTGCATACAGTCACTTGGGCTGTTAAAAACACTAGTTCACAGTTCAAAGGGGACACCTCCGAATACAATGAAAAATAAAATAACACATAGTTTATGGTCCTTTGTGGCCTTGAGGTGTAAAGCTTTATCCTGTGATCATGGCTGGTTAACCGGTAACCTGTATGCCATCAGCATACAATTAGGGGGACAGATAGTATCCTATGCAGGCCGGATTGGGAGTCCCGCATGGTGTGTTGCCTGCCCGGTGCCAGGGTGCAGGACATCTCTGATCAGCTTGAAAAGATATTGGAGCGGGAGGGGGAGGATCCAATTGTTGTGGTCCACGTTGGGACTAACGACATAGGCAAAGCTAGGGTAGAGGACCTGTTCAGGGATTATCAAGCACTAGGAAAGAAATTGAAGTACAGGTCCTCAAGGGTCATAATCTCCGGATTACTGCCCGAGCCACGTGCCAATTGGCATAGGGATAAGAAAGTTAGGGAAGTAAACACGTGGCTAAGGGATTGGTGTGGGAAAGAGGGATTCCATTTCATGGGGCATTGGCACCAGTTTTGGAACCGTGGGGATCTGTACCGTTGGGACGGTCTCCACCTGAACCGATCTGGAACCAGTGTTCTAGCGAAAAGAATAAATAGGGTGGTCAGTAGGACTTTAAACTTCTGAGTCAGGGGGAAGGGAAAGCGACAGGGTGTATGGAGTTAAATGGAAAGAAAAGCAGCAGGATAGCATGTGAGCAGGTGGGTTTAAGATCGAGGCAGACTAGGAATGCATCAAAAAGGAAGGATAACTTAGGACATTTTATGATTTCCAATAATGATAAGAAAGTTAGCATTAAGGCACTTTACCTAAATGCTCGTAGAATTCGTAACAAAGTAGATGAATTAATGGCACAAATCATCTTGAACGATTATGATGTGGTAGGCATCGCAGAGACGTGGTTGCAGGGGGTTCAGGACTGGCAGTTAAACATCCAAGGATTTACAACTTATCGAAAAGACAGGGAGGTGGGCAGAGGGGGTGGGGTTGCCTTGTTAGTTAAGAATAAAATCAAATCAATAGCACTGAATGACATAGGGTCAGATGATGTGGAGTCTTTGTGGGTGGAGTTGAGGAACCACAAAGGCAAAAAACCATAATGGGAGTTACGTACAGACCTCCTAACAGTGGTCAGGACCAGGGGTACAAGATGCACCAGGAAATAGATGGGTCATGTCAGAAAGGCAAGGTCACGGTGATCATGGGGGACTTCAATATGCAGGTGGACTGGGTGAATAATATTGCCGGTGGATCCAAAGAAAGGGAATTCATGGAATGCCTACAGGATGGCTTTTTGGAACAGCTTGAGATGGACCCCACAAGGGAGCAGGCTATTCTGGACTTAGTGCTATGTAATGAGCCAGACTTTATAAAAGACCTTAAAAAAAGGGAACACTTAGGAGGCAGCGATCATAATATGGTAGAGTTCAGTCTGCGGTTTGAAAGAGAGAAGGCAAAATCGGATGTAATGGTGTTACAGTTAAATAAAGGTAATTACAGGGGCATGAGAGAGGAACTGACAAAAATCGACTGGAAGCAGAGCCTAGCGGGGAAGACAGTAGAGCAACAATGGCAGGAGTTTCTGGGTGTAATTGAGGACACAACACAAAGGTTCATCCCAAAGAAAAGAAAAATTATCCGGGGGAGGATTAGACAGCCATGGCTGACAAAGGAAGTCAGGAAATGTATCAAAGAAAAAGAGACAGCCTATATAGTGGCCAAGAGCACTGGGAAATCAGAAGATTGGGAAGGGTACAAGAACAAACAGAGAATAACAGAGAGAAATAAGGAAGGAGAGGATCAAATACGAAGGTAGGCTAGCCAGTAATATTAGAAATGATAGTAAAAGTTTCTTTCAATACATAAGAAACAAACGAGAGGCAAAAGTAGACATTGGGCCGCTCCAAACTAATGCTGGAAGGCTAGTGATGGGAGATAAGGAAATAGCTGAAGAACTTAATAAGTATTTTGCGTCAGTCTTCACAGTGGAAGACATGAGTAATATCCCAACAATTAAGGAGAGTCATGGGGCAGAGTTGAGTATGGTAGGCATTACAAAAGAGAAAGTGCTAGAAAAGCTAAAAGACCTAAAAATTGATAAATATCCTGGCCCCGATGGGCTGCATCCTAGAGTTCTGAGGGAGGTGGCTGAGGAAATAGCAGAGGCATTGGTTGTGATCTTTCAAAAGTCACTGGAGTCAGGGGAAGTCCCAAAAGATTGGAAAATTGCTGTTGTAACCCCCTTGTTTAAGAAAGGATCAAGGCAAAAGATGGAAAATTATATGTCGATTAGCCTAACCTCGGTTGTTGGTAAAATTCTAGAATCTATCGTTAAGGATGAGATTTCTAAATTCTTGGAAGTGCAGGGTCGGATTAGAACAAGTCAGCATGGATTTAGTAAGGGGAGGTCATGTCTGACAAACCTGTTAGAATTCTTTGAGGAGGTAACAAGTAGGTTAGACCAGGGAAACCCAGAGGATGTTATCTATCTAGACTTCCAAAAGGCCTTTGATAAGGTGCCTCACGGGAGGCTGCTGAGTAAGGTGAGGGCCCATGGTGTTCGAGGTGAGTTACTGGCATGGATTGAGGATTGGATGTCTGACAGAAGGCAGAGAGTTGGGATAAAAGGCGCTTTTTCGAAATGGCAACCGGTGACAAGTGGTGTCCCGCAGGGTTCAGTGTTGGGGCCACAGCTGTTCACTTTATATATTGATGATCTGGATGAAGGGACTGGGGGCATTCTGGTGAAGTTTGCTGATGATATGAAGTTGGGTGGACAGGCAGGTAGTGCGGAGGAGGTGGGGAGGCTGCAGAATGATTTAGACAGTTTAGGAGAGTGGTCCAGGAAATGGCTGCTGAAATTCAACGTGAGCAAGTGTGAGGTCTTGCACCTTGGGAAAAAGAATACAGGCATGGACTATTTTCTGAATGGTGAGAAAATTCATAAAACTGAAGTACAAAGGGATCTGGGAGTGCTAGTGCAGGATTTTCTGAAGGTTAACTTGCAGGTTGAGTCTGTGATTAAGAAAGCGAATGGAATGCTGTCATTTATCTCAAGAGAGTTGGAATATAAAAGCAGTGACGTGCTTCTGAGACTTTATAAAGCCCTAGTTAGGCCCCATTTAGAACACTGTGGCCAATTTTGGGCCCCACACCTCAGGAAGGACATACTGGCACTGGAGCGTGTCCAGCGGAGATTCACACGGATGATCCCTGGAATGGTAGGCCTAACATACGATGAACGGCTGAGGATCCTGTGATTGTATTCATTAGAGTTTAGAAGATTGAGGGGAGATCTAATAGAAACTTACAAGATAATGCATGGCTTAGAAAGGGTGGACGCTGGGAAGTTGTTTCCGTTAGGTGGGGATACTAGGACCCGTGGGCACAGCCTTAGAATTAGAGGGGGTCAATTTAGAACGGAAATGAGGAGACATTTCTTCAACCACAGAGTGGTGGGCCTGTGGAATTCATTGCCACGGAGCGCAGTGGAGGCCGAGATGTTAAATGTCTTCAAGGCAGAGATTGATAAGTTCTTGATCTCGCAAGGAATCAAGGGCTATGGGGGGAGTGCGGGTAAGTGGAGTTGAAATGCCCATCAGCCATGATTAAATGGCGGAGTGGACTCAATGGGCCGAATGGCCTTACTTCCACTCCTATGTCTTATGGTCTTATGGTCTTATAGCAGTAGCAAATTTTGCATTTATCATTTAAGTTCTCATTTCTCTGATGTTTTCTTCCAGTTTGTGCTGTTAAACTTGGCACGATCTGCCTTGATAGAGAGCCTTCTTAGTCTGTGTTCATTCTGCTTTCTATGTCCATCTTCTCTTAATGCCTTCAATTAGAGCTGTTTGGAAATTTCATGTCTGTCAAGATTATGGCTTCCACTCTTGGTGATTACAGGTGATGTTTTGTCTCAAATGTATGAATATTCTCAAATAAAAGCAGAAAGCATCTAGGGTTAGAGCTGAGATTAAATTCTGATCAGCCATAATCTTATTGAATGGTGGAACAGGCTCCTTGTTTCTATGTTCGTATGGAAGTGTTGAAAAATCTCAACGGGTTTCAATCCAAAGAAGAGTGATATCAGAGCTGAAATGTTAACTCTGTCTCTCCACAGATGCTGCCAGACTTACTGAGTTTTTCCAGCATGTTATGTTTTCATTTCAGATCTCCTGCATTCACAGTATTTCACTTTTATAAGACGATTCTTGTAATAGTTTAAATCAAACAGTTGTTAAGGACCTTTTCCTGCTTCTCATGACTGATTGATTTCATTGCCCCAGTGAAATGTTGATCTCAGCTCAGACTTTGATCTAATTCAAATTTGATTCCTGATACTTGACCAAGCTGTGTAAGTGAGCAGACCCTTGTGGCAACTTTAAGTCAGAGTTTGGCCACTTGTTTAAAAAAAACAGGTTTCATCATAGAATCCCTACAGTGTGGAAACAGGCCCTTTGGCCCAGAAAATCCACACTGACCCTCAGAGCTCCCACCCAAACCTATCCCCCGATAACCCACCTAACATGCAAACCCCTGAACACTATGGGAAATTTAGTATGACCAATCCCCCTAGTCTGCACATCTTTGGACTGTGGGGGGAAACAGGAGCACCTGAAGGAAACCCATGCAGACATGGGGAGAATGTGCAAACTCCACGCAGACAGTTGCTTGAGGGCGGAATTGAACCTTGGTCCCTGGTGCTTTGAGGCAACAGTGCTAACCACTGTGCCACAGTGCTGCCATCAGTCCATGAATGTCCCAGGTATTATGTGAACAAATGACATTGAAGGATTAATTGTCTGAACTTTATATCTTCATGACAAGCTACAGAAGTACAGAGAGCAGCAGAGGCCGGGCCATTGCATACGTTTCAGGTTGATTCAGCTAAATTCTCGGCTGACAAGGGAAGCAAAGTTGCATGGGCAGTAGACAGGGAAGTGGATGTCCCAATCAGCTGAACCATGATCTTATCAAATGGTGGAACAAGGTTGAAACGTTGATTGGATAACTGTTGCTCCTAATTTATACATTTGCACGCATGCTTGAATATCATTCTTTGTTAAATTATCCGTACCTTCATAATTAAAGTCAGAGAATTTGGATTCTAAACTCATTAAATTGATATTGAACTTTTTTCTTCTGTAACTAATTATGTGACAAGATCAATAACTTGACTTCCACAGATATGTTGGCTAGAAAAGAAAATGAGACAAGAAATTCAACTATTTTCAGCGGTATGTAAAATTACAGCAGTGGTTCTCCTGCGGTCAGGAGACTAGTTACCAAGATGCGGGTTCTAAGCAATGTACTGCTGTGTCAAATTGATAGATGTTTAGATGACAGATGTCTGGTTGGTAGATGTAGATGATGGATATTTGCATAATTTCATGTAACCGCATTATGTAATCTCGCAGAGCTAATTCACAATTGCAGATCCGTAGGGCTGAATTTTAACATTCAGATCGAGTTGTAATGGAGAGGACTGGAAGCAAATCAGGAACACAAACATGTCAGCAGCACATTTTTCAGTGGACATTTAACTTCACATTGCATTTACATCTGACTCCCAGGTTTCCTGATCAATTAGAGCTTAATTGCCATGTTATATTTTATAAAGCTCCTGCGATGAGGCACATGATGTTTAGTTCCAAATAAACATGCTATAGAAATATAAATTGTCATTGTCATTGCGAACACCTTACCTGTTGTCTGTGTTTGCCCCAACACGGGTGCAGGTACAACAGTGTTTGGTAGGACCCTAGTCATCTTCAAAACCCAAAAGATATCATCTAAGAACATTTGAGCTGGCAGAGGAGGGATTAAAGCACCACGCCTCTAGATCTACACGAACTGTTTGGATTTGTCACATTAGAGTAACATGAAAGGCAAGAGACAGATAAGATTAGTCAGATAAATGGGTTCAGCTAGCTGTTTAACACTGTTGCATTGCAGCATTTCTCTTTCATGTTTATAAACACTTAAACTTATTTCAACTAAAAACAGAAAATGCTAAAACACTCATGTCTGGTGTCAAATGGAGACACGGATGTAACTTGTCAAGAATGTGACCTTTCATCAGAAAATACTTGTTACAAAGCTCCAATCTCCTTTCTGCAATTTTGTCTGCTGCCTTTTATATATATGTAGTTCATGGGATAAGGACATGCTGAGCCATCATTTATTCCCTATACCTTATTGACCTTAAACTGAATGGCTTGCTAGACCATATCAGAGGGCGGCAAAGAGTCAACATTGTTGCAAATTTGGAATTATGTGTAGGCCAGACCAGGTAAGGATGGCAGATTTCCCTTCCTAAAAGTGAACCAGATGGGTTTTATCATAGTTCACGGCGGTTATATAGTCGTCATTAGAATGACGTTTAATTCCAAAATGCGATTGAATTCAAATTTCACCATCTGCCATGGTGGGAATTCAAGCCCAATTTCACAGAACATTTGTTGAACACTCTAGATTATGAGACGAATAATATCACAGTCTGCCAAAGGGTTTTCTGGACTCTGTAGAATAGTAAGGCAAGAGGGATAGATGAGTAATGGGTGACAATGAGTGAGATGAATTGCAAACAAAAGGATTTTTTTTGATGGTGTCTGGTTTTACACAGTACAGAGTGCCATAGACCATGACCATTCTGGAACTCAGATAAGCCGGACAACAAGGAGTTGCACAGAACTGGCTGGGCTCCTGAATCACATCTTCCACATCCTGATTGTTTGCTCAATTACAATGCTGGTGCTCATGCAGTTCCTGTTCACATCTCGTGGGCATCAGGGCTTACTGATGTTCAAAACTACATCCTCAGAAGGTAGTCCATGCTTCCAAGGACACATCTACCACTTTTATTGGAGATGGAAGTATCTGTGAGGCAATTGAATAATGCATAGTGAAGCACCAATGGCAGCTATCTAGGAGCCTTATACACGTGCATAATTCAGCTAAACATTGGCGGAGTGGAATCCCTTTTGATTATTGTATTCTCCAAATTAATCTGGGGTATTTTGATTATCACAGGCACAGTCAATGCCTCCTTGGATCTGTATAGACCAACTATAACTAAAAATCCTTTTAAATCTGACTGGCCTTATTTGTAGTGGACAGCACCCACGTGGCAAACATGGCATCCATCACCCATGAAATGCGCTTTTTGCAGTAAATTGTGAGATTCGACAAATATCCATCGTAGAGGTTTCTGTAAGGAGTTGGAGGTGAAGAACTGAAGTGCCATGGTACCTTGACAACCACTAGCAAAGCCTGTCCATTTCATCCACTTGGAACAAGCTCGTTGCCTCGAGGTTTGAAAAAAAAAACAGGAAAGTCTTAGCTTCCACAGGCAAGATCATGTCTAGGAATCCAATCCTGTGTCTTTATGCCTTGGATTGTGGGTCTTGATTCCTGAAATCTGGATCCCTGTGCTCACCCTGTGAAGCAGAAGATAGTTGAAGAGAAGATTGCTTCTATCATTGTTGCTACAGAATGATGTCTGTCATCAGGGTTCTAAATATGCATCTCTGGCAACGGGAGATGCACTTCAGAGGAAAAACAGCGATGAAGTAAGATTAGGTAATAATGAAATATTAATACAAGCAAATGGTTGCAACTTGGTTTATCTAGTGAGATTCTTGCCTGGTGTTCAACACTTGGTTGAAGAATAGAACTTATTATTCTCAACACTGAGAATCTTACTTCTGCTGATATTACCCTATTTTCTCAACTTTCTCACTAATGCCCGGTGTTTAGGTGTTGGGAAAATTCTGCTTATTTTTAACATTTAATCCAAATATAGAATATACAGTAACACAAATCAGTGTAGCCACCAGATCTCAGGTCAGCTTTGACCTTTGTGATTTTAAAATGTTTTCAAAAGTTCTATTCATGTTCCCAGCTGGTGGATTAAAACCATTATTTGACATGAACTACATTTTCATGACCATGTAAATTGTAAAAGTTGCAAGTGTTTACTCCATTTCACTTTCAAACAAAGGAGGATGAGCTATTGAAAGTATGTCACACTTATAAATTAAAATCAGCTACTAAATCTCTAGAGGAAGAATCATTGTGACCTATCCAGAGGACAAATTGTTCACTTTTGTATTTTCTAGTGACACTAAACAAATATGCCTTGAAAATCTGAATCTCCCAAGAATATAATTATAGAAGAAAATTTCTATTATAGCAAGATTTGTTCATTATTACAAAATAATTTATGGATATGAAAAAAATAATTCATCCCATCCATCTTTCTCAGTCAACCAGATGTTATTTCAAGAGCTAACTATTTTTCATCATTTTCCCTCCAATCCCATGCCTCGTCCGTGTTTGTTACTTAATTAAGCAAGTCAAATTAAATGAATTTTCAACCATGTTCATTGCCCCGAACAAAAACAGGAGAAACTGTTAAGCTGTACCTGTGAGAGGCAAAACAGTGTTAAATATATTGGGTCAGTTATCATCAGAATATGACCATCATTGCACTCACAATGTTGTCAATAGGTTTGTCACTTTTCTTTGGATTCAATGTGATTTGAACTCCTGATCACTGGGTTACTAATGCGACACATAGCCATTCTATGGCAGGTCAATAACCAAGGATGCTGTCTAACATCCCAGGTATTGCCAACGTTTCATTCTTCTATTTCAGATTTCTAGCACCTGCAATATTTTGACTTTGGCTTTCATTTTGTCTTTGATTTTACTTGGTGAAAATATTTCTACATTTACCTGTCCATTTTAACGTACTTGCACTCCTCAAAAGTTTGGGTAAAAAGCACAATGTTTCCAGTTTGCACAATATCCTGAGAATTTTTTTTTCTTTTTAGTTTTGTACTTTTCTTTGTATGATTTCCTGTGAGACTGTGAAGAGTAATCTTCATCCTTCATTCTTTATTTAAAATGAAGGCTGCACAATACTCAGAACAAGTGCGAATTGTCTATTAACACTAATGAGTTTGTGCTTTTAATTGAACATTTTCACTTGTGATGTGAATGTTGAGAGAATTCTTCCACCAGGACACTTTTTTCTTAATTTCTTGTGATGAAAAAATGAGAAATAGATTAGTAGACAATCCTTGTGCCTAGATAACCTGTGGAAAGAGTCAAAAGGGAAAAATGAAGAGAGAGAATAAAGAGAGATATGGGAAAGAAGTACATGCATGTCATTTTTAACTACACCTAGGTGGTTCTTTGGTGAAATCTTCGTTGTTGTGAACACCACTTATCAGATTTACACTGCTCCTCAAAGTTATGGAAAATAAATCACCTTGTATGGGCAATCTTTCCTGTTCCATCCGACCACCTAATTTGTTTCACCTCAGGAGGAAGGCAATGGGAAATGGAGAACCCAAGGACAGTGAAAGCATGGGAAATCAAAACATGCACACGTTCAAGAAGCATTTTTATTCCAGCTGTAAAGGTTTTATGATGGACTGTGGAAACAAATCTGGAGGAAGGAAAGTGTTAAAAAGGGAATATCTGAGGCAAATATTTCTGTGTCACTGGCTACTAAATTGTAATGAAGGCACAAATGTTTTGTTTATGATGTGTGTAAGAAACATGTTGAGTAACCTCCGGTGTGTTGTCATGGTAGGTACGTTACTGAGGTGATCTCATGCAATTTGACTGAGGGGATAATCAAAAAGAACAGGTTAAATAAGGATAATAAAGAATGCAGGAGAGTAGGAAGAAAAGCCTACATGACGTGTATATTTCTTTAAAAGAAAAGGAGACATGCATTTTATTTTACTTGACCACAGGACATCCTAAAGCGGTTTGCAACCATATAAATGCTTTGACTTGAAATCTCTTATATTGCATCTTGCTAAATTGCACCCAGCAAGACTGCACAAAGAGGAAATTAATAATGAAAAATAAAAGCTGCAGGATACCAGGAATAACTCTTCTGCTTGAACAGACTCGGCCTCAGTTGATTGTCTTATCTAAAACATAGCATCTGCACAGCACAGGAATATCAGCCTTGCTTCTTGTGACCAAGTTTTGTCGTAGGATAAGAACCCCTATCCTTTTTGCTTAGAGGTAAGAGTGCAACCAGGCAATTACAACTGATTATAAGCATGCTAATATTAATAAGGGCAGTCAAGGGTATTTAGTTGATGTTTATTAGCAAACTTATGTGAAAAACCAGTGAGCATGCTACAGTTAGAACAAAATTGTTGGAAAAGCTCAGCAGGTCTGGCAGCATCTGTGAAGAGCTGGGACAGCTCATTACAGTAAAATGATCAAAACTCACAACAAAATGTGAGCATTTTAAATGTGTCAACACAACAATTGGAACTTTCTTTGGTAAGTGTTGAGATTTGTTCAGCTTAATGTTCAGAAAGGAATCAGGTTCTCCATTGCTGACAAAATACATAAAGCAGACTACTGAAAATCTTAGGTTGAAGATTTCTGCAGTGACCAGAATTAAATGTAGCAGAAGGGTATAAAAGGCAGCAATCTATCTTCTATGATTCAACTTCTGAATATGAAGGCTGAATGCATTTTTGTCACGAGAATCAGGAGTCAAAGAGCTGTTTTTGAGGGTTTGCACAAATAGCTGCAATTTAGTCTTGAATTAATGTCACTGCATTCTGGAGAAAGAATAAACGCAAGGTGAAAATACCAATTATTGCATCTACAGCTCAAGCTCATCCATTATGAGTAACAGTTGATATTACTTTCTGCTGGAAATGAAAGATTTGTCTCTGAATTCAGCTTCAGTAGTCCAATGTTTGAGTATTTATGAAGCTGAGACAAAAAGCAGCTCTAAATAACAAGAACATAAACCTTTGTGTTAACACAGATGCATTCTCCAACTCTCCTTTATGAAAGCAGATGAAATTAAATGCAGATTCAACTGGACAAGTGTGATAAGTCAGACACTCTAACCCACCAAACCTTTACGAAGGATCAACAAATAAATTAATCTGTGGGTGATTAGAGTGACAAAAGTGATCATAGACCCATAGTCGCACATTCTAAATTGACCCACAGCCGGATAAATCGGGCCTGACAGAAAATTGACTAAACTAATTTAAGCAGCAGTCAGCAGCTATCGGCTACAGAGAACAATGGAAACCAAAGTTAAAGAGATCACAAAGTCACAGGAGGATCCCATTACAACCAGCCCAAGGATAGTATTGTGGAGAAGTTTCTATCAGATTATCTGGCGTCTTGACTTCCAGCCAGTGCTTGAATTTGGGCATTTTACATCTCCCTGGTATGGCTGCAATTAAGAGTATTTGTGCGACCCCATTGGACACTCTGAATCCTACTCATGCCCTTGACTTGCATGATCCACCTTCGTGGAAGAGAGCCAGCCCTCCATTAGTACTCCTGGAGCAGAGGTCAATTAAATTGAATCATTAAATATAGTAATAAGAGCTGATTTCAAGAATGCTGACCATGAAAAATATCATTAATTGTTGTTTAAAAAAAGTAATCTGGCTCACTTGTGCTTTTGAAGGAAGGAAATCTGCCATCCTTGCGTAGCTGGGCCTACATATGACTGGGAAACCACAGCAATATGGTTGACTTAACTGCCTTCTAAATAGTACAGCGAGCTATTAAGTTTGAGGGCAATTAGGGATGGACAACAAAACCATTACTAAACTATATTGGGTGTATAACGGTCAATGGCTTACAAGTTTAAAAATAAATATATAATTAGATTTGTAATTATTGTTGGCCTTACCTGAGACATCCTTTTAAAGAATAAGAAACAAAAAGTGAGATCAGGAATCTTTAGGCTAGTCTGACAGTCTCTGTGAGACAGTGGGAAGTGGAATCATTAAAAGTAGCTTATGTTGCTAGGAAAATGACCATTGCAGCCATGGGAATCAACTGTCTGACACAGAATGCCTGTTCGGAAAAGATGTGCAACCCAATCCTGCCGAGAGACCAGCAGTTCACAAAACAGCCTCCCCACTCAGTGGAATGCCCACTCCTCAGTTGAAAATGACTGCACTTTGGGGAAAAGGCTCTGTACGTGGTACAATTCCCTCTGCTGGGTAGAACACCTCTCATCTTTCTGACCTCTGGCAGAATGGCAGAGCTTAGGGAGAACAATAAGCACTCCACACCCTGTTTTCCCTCACCATTTTACATCCCAGCCCCACCGTCAACCAGCCTGCCCCCAGAGAACGTGTACAAAACTTCCAGCAACCTGCAACAATAAAATCATGGGCAGGTTGGCCACAAATGTCCCTTCCTGCCTCATTCACCAAACAGTTCCTAACCCATTTTTTTTTTGAAGAAGGGTTCTGACCCGAAACGTCAACTTTCCTGCTCCTCTGATGCTGCCTGGCCTGCTGTGTTCCTCCAGCTCCACGCTGTGTTATCTCTGACTCCAGCATCGGCAGTTCTTGCTATCTCTGAGTTCTTAACCTGTGTTTCTCTCTGGGCCTGGGCACTGGATTCTCTCAGCAGGAGAATAAAGCAAAGAATATTTTGAAATCCTGTAAGTTTTTGAAGCTCAAAGATTTTAAAAATGTATAATTGATTTTTTTTTGAAAAATCAGTTATGAGTAATTATGAATTTAAACATAATGGGTTGAATTTAATCGTGAGTTCGGCGGTGAATGGGAAATTTATCATCTTAGAGGTAATGGGTGAGAATCCAACTGCCTACCAGTCCCACACCAATTGAGGATAGTATTATGGCAATTAATGGTCACTTAAGTGGTTGCCACAACTGGAATTAACACAGTAACATGGTATTATAAAATAGAATCTAAAACAAAACCACAAATTGCCGTAGAAAATCAGCAGATCTGACAGTATCTGTGGAGGGGAAACAGTTAACGTTTCAGGTCCATTTACCCTTCTTCAGAACTTGGGTGTGCAAGAGGGGTGCAGTGCGGTTCCTCCTTAAAAAGAAATCTGCCTGGTTTAGACACCCAACGTCGGGGAAGGCAGGGTATAAGGAGCTATCAGAACCATCCTTTGCCCTTGCAGCCTAACTCTTCCTACATCCTTTGACTCATCCCCGCCATCATTCACATGGGGCCTGGAATTGAATGACAATATTGAACCTCGGGTGGGTGTGGTATTCGAAACATCTTCTGCCACTCCATTGTCACTGCTGTTCAATAGAGTCATAGTCATCTGATGGCTAGCTCAGAGTCCTTGACCCAGGGAATAGTCCACAGCTGTCCACCTAAGTGCCTGCGTGGCACCTAATTGGTGGGCATCCCCTAAAGGTACCGCCACGTGATCCTTGCAGCAAAGCCCCTATCTCAACTATTAAATACCATCAACATTTCTAGCCTTTCATTAAACAATGTCTGAATTTGTTGAATATTAAATGACAAAGAGCTTGGTCTAACATGGAGCATCCAAAGTTAGTTAGAATTAAATCATTTAGGAGTTAAATCAGAAAAAAAAATTGTTACACAGAAGCTAATAGAATTCTGGAGATTTCTCTCCCCTAAAAAACAGGGTGCCAAGGCAGTGAAACTATCAGAGTTGAGATTAGTTCATTTTCGTTAAATCTTTGTCTTAAGTTATATGTAACAAAATCAGGTAAATAAATTTGAGGTGCAGATTACTCATGAATTATTGAATAATTCAAGGAATGGTAAGTCAGTCTTGAGGGTTTATTGTGTACAGTTCTGGTTGCGCCATTACAGGAAGGATGTGGAAGCATTGGAAAAGGTGCAGAGGAGATTTACCAGGATGTTGCTTGGTCTGGAGCGAAGGTCTTATGAGGAAAGGCTGAGGGACCTGGGTCTGTTCTCATTGGAGAGAAGAAGGCTAAGAGGAGATTTAATAGAGACATACAAAATGATCAGAGGATTAGATAGGGTGGACAGTGAGAGTCTTTTTCCTAGGATGATGACATCGGCTAGTACGAGGGGGCATAGATGCAAATTGAGTGGTGATAGATTTAAAACAGATGTCAGAGGCAGGTTCTTTACTCAGAGAGTGGTAAGGGCGTGGAATGCCCTGCCTGCCAATGTAGTTAACTCAGCCACATTAGGGGCATTTAAACAGTCCTTAGATAAGCATATGGATGATGATGGGATAGTGTAGGGGATGGGCTTAGATTAGTTCACAGGTTGGTGCAACATCAAGGGCCGAAGGGCCTGTTCTGCGCTGTATTGTTCTATGTTCTATGTTCTAAGTCTGAATGGCATACTCCTGTAACTGTGTTCCTCTAAGTCTGTACATTGGGTTTTTTTCTCTATATTGGTGAGGTGGTTAATTGGGACATTCACCCAAAGTTCTTACCGTGAAATTGTCATTTCAGGTTATTCTCCGGTAGCCCAGATTTTTGAGAGTTAAAAGCCAGCTTGCAGTTTTTGGGCTGGCTGCAAAATCCGGGCCTGTTTGCCACTGGGTTTGGCCATGCAATATTACCACAAATTGTAGCTCTGAATTGATCAAAAGGGTAGAAGCACAACAAAAGAGGGCAAAATTTAGTGGATTGACCACTTTTCAGAAGGAGCAAAGAAAGCAACTAAAGAAATCTGACCATGAACAGTGGAAGATTGACTCTCATTAGACTGAGATTAGTGTTGTAAAAAATAATCCTTTTTGCTGATTTTTGTTAAATTGTAGCTTCTGTCTCTATCCATTTATTGATTTTCTGTTTGATATTCGTTACTCAGATCATTTTAGTAGTGTGTCAATCTAGCGTGAGCTGGAACAAAACAAAGACGTTCAATTGAGTTACTTTTTTTTTACTTGTTTAAATTTGGCAACAATTATCATGGAATACAATTAATAAGTTCCAAAGTTCCTTGATCATGAAGATGTTCACACTTTCTGATTATTGTTAGTCGGTACACTTTGCACAGAAAAGATTTTTCACAATTATATCATGCCAAAAACACTGCAAATGTGTATTTTTGAAATAAACATAAAATTTAACTCAGTTGACAGGTGGATGATCAAGGGGGAGAGAAAAGAAAACAGCCTCTTTAACGTTGGAGATGTTCTCTGTCTTTATCCAGTGCAAACTTTTGTTATTTTGAATGCTAACCACCTTTGTTCCCTTAGCCTTTCATTATACTTTGAACATTTAGCTTCAGGACTGTTCAGAATGCATCTGTGCATTTCATATGTAGAAAATTAATATATGTCACTAACAATTGGGGAAAATCTATATTTAAATTATAGAGTTGTTAGCCTATGCCTGGCTTTTACTGAAGATCACTTCTAGTACATAACTAACTGTAAAGTTTTATAAATGATCTGGAATGTGTTGTCAGCAATATGTAGGAACATCCACATGCAACTAAAGCGTAATAAATGTCAGCATAAATTTTTATGAGTTTTAAAGCTTGTCTGAAATTCCTAATGAGCATTGTGCGTGGCCCATTATTTCAAATGAGAGAATAACTGTCAACTGAATGTTCGTGTAATGTCATAGGTTTCATTAAAAGATGGCTAGAGGCTGAGAGCTGGCTGACTGTAGTGTTAAAACACAGCTTGTTTTACTTATTTGGATCACACTTTGACAAACGACATCCACTTAACCAGCTTTTTCTATTACCTTATTCACCTACTTTAATGAATAATTTAACTTACATTACTTGTGGTCTCATTATCACCCTTGCTATTTCAGTGAGTGATGGTTATAGCATAGTAATTTCTTGCTACTATCAGCTGAAGAGCTCGAGTTCCAAGAATATTAATCAATGGTTTTGAGTTAGGCAACTGTACATCTATAAAAAATGAGAGATAGCCTGAAGCAATCTGACCTTTATTCTGGTCACAATTCTTTAACCTATTTTTTTTGCTAGATCAGAAACTTTTCTTGAAAGTTCCTTGCCCAATAGACAATTTTTATATATTACTCAAAATATTAAATGCAGATAAGATATTAAAATTAGACTGCACAAATAATCTCAATTTCACGCAGTGGAAATTTACAAAACAAAAAGCAAAATGCATGTTAGGAATTTTCTAGTCACGTTTAATCATTATAGTAATTAATTTCAAATGTTTGATGATGTTGGGAAATAAAACGAATGAAGATGCTGCCAAGCACAATGAAATTGACACAAGAATTCTATTGTGGGTCATAGGAGACCTTTAGAAACCACAATTAAATAGATAATTTTAGCTGTTTAGATCGTTGTTTTTGGGGATCGGGTGAAAAAGATGATGGTGGGCTAGGAGTGAATGCACATTCCATGGAAGTTACAACTGGAAGACAATCAAGGTTAGAATTTCAGGGCACGTTATCTCAGTTAAATTCAGAATGATTACTATTTCAGATATAAATATAAAGCTAAAGAACCGTATAAGAAAATTTTATGTTGAACCTATGCATTTGTTTTGCTTGGACCTTAATTTACATTAAACACCAGGCCAAATTCATTGCCAAGACTACTAGATCCTTAGAAAGGAGGCAGCACAGATTTGGCACAAAATTTCCAACCACGAACACCAATATTTAGCAACAAGGAGTTCTCATAGTGTGGCTATTTGCATTACAGCGGCAAAAATTAAAAAAAAATGTAGAAGAAAATAGAAGGAATTTTTGTTTGGAATTAAGTTTTGAATGCAATAATTGATACAGACTATTCCAACAACAAAGTATTTTGTTTATCCAGTGCCCTTGATGCAGCAAAACATTTCATCTGTTTCACAAAGGGGTAGTTGAAAGAAAATGCACATTTAGTCTAGGAAGGAGTGCTTACATGTGAGTGTCTCTTTGAATAGCTTTTTCAATTATTATTTCATTCTTGTGCAAATTGAGTCCAACACTACAACTGGAGTCAGTAAAAATCTGTCTTTCAAATCTTTTATTGAGTTATTTTCAAGCTGACAGAAGATTTCAAAAGAAACAATATAAAGAGAGTTAGATGTATAAAGAGTCAGAGAATACTGAAGTAAGTTGTGACGAGTCACTGAAACAAAGGATTGAAACTCAGCAGCATCAGCAAGTGGAAAGCACTGATCAGTTACTTTAGTGAATAAACTAACTGATCAGTACAAGGCTATTTTTGGTTTCTTTTCACATCTTTTCATTATTATTTAATTGAAATCCCTGACTTGAAGTTAAAAATTTGAACAGAAATAAAATCTTTTAAGAATCTTTATTACAATCATTCTTAATTTCCCAACAAAATGTGCCTGGTTTGAATTTATGTTTTTATCTTTAGGACACGGCAGCATTTATGTCCTATTGCTAATTGTTTGAGACAGTGAAACAAGTTGATATAACAGAACTTCTGGTTCAGGCATTTTCATCTTTGCTGTGTACAATTGAATGTTTGTCATCTTAGTTTGTCCTAAGGTGCGCAATGATATTTTTGAGTAAATATTGATGTTGAAGTATACTAAACAGAATTTAAACAAATATGAAGTTTTCGTGCGTTAAATTGTGACCTCAAAAAGAAACTAGAAACATTTTTTAATAGATTAATCATGCAAACTATTTTCTTTTATACACCTCAGTTTGGTTACTTCAATAACACACCTGACTCATGATTTATCCATTTTCAAACCCTCAAATGGCATCTTTCTATAAACAGACTCAGTTGTTCTCTTCAATGATATTGTTAGATTCCTTGACGCTTAATTTTATCGACAATCTTTCTAAACATCTCTTCAATACCATGGTTAATTGATCCATCTGTCTGGGTTTTTTTTATATTAACTACTAAAGCAATATATTAGTCACCAGTTTTATTAATTTTCAACCTATTTTAGGTTGAAAATTTGTCCAGCAAGTTTTATGGAGAATCTTCTGGCATCTGCATCATTTTTAAAGCTCAGCTGTGCACCAGATCAATCGCTGCCAGCCACAATCTCCATTCAAAGCACAAGTACTGGGAGTAAAATGAAAAAAAAAGAGACAAGCCTCTGAGTGCACATCGGTGGCACATGTGGCATTTCATTGGAAATACAAGCTCACATTCTTAATTGCATTGCTACTTTACATATCACTGCACTGATTGACCATTTTTGAAAATGCAGCTTCAAGAATTAAGCTATGCAGCCTACCTATTCCTAGTGCTGTGCCATTATTGAATCCTGTGTAAGATTACTCTTTCCCTAGTGCAATCTGTAAAATATCATCTTGTCATTGTTCTCCGCGGAAGCATCACAGGCTGGAATGCCTTCAAACAGCTTAAAATATTAATTATTTATTGAACGATAAGAATTGCTGAGAAAAGAAAACAAAAGTTTCATTTGATTCTGGGAATGGGCAGGGGCTACTTGCTCTTCAAGTAGCAATAGCTTTGCAGTTAATGAAAGATCACTTCATCCAATTCAGATCGATTGAAAGAGGCTGTCAATGAAATCTTGTCTGGTTTGTTGCACACAGACTGCAACATTCTATCATGGTGCAAATGATGTTCCTTATGCTCAAATGTCCTCAGCTTCCTCTCCTGAAATGAAGCCACTCTCTCAGCTCTGTAGCGACTACCACATCTTGTTTTCACCTGTTCCAGTTGTGCAGAGCACAGTGTAAAAGGATTATGCACTGTGGTCTATATGGACAATACTGCAAGCCCCCTGCATCTCCAAGGCTGAGCCAAGCATCTGAAGAAGAGCTGTATCGAATTTAAAACATTGATTCTCTCTCTGCAGATGTTGGTAGATCTGTTGAATTTTTCCAGCACTTCCTGCATTTACACCAAAGCCAATTTCTGGAAGTTAAATGACAGATTGATTATTGTAGTAGGAACCTTTAGAAAACATAACATTATAAAATACATTTGTGTTAAAATTGTAACTGCAGTTCAGAGAAAAAAAAGTTTGCTTAAATTGATTGCAAAGAATGGAGTGATGGCTCAGGACAGTCATGAAAATTCTTCTTCAAATGTTAACAAGAAGGATCAGACCATTGGTTCTTCTAAGTAGTTCATCTCAAAAAGAGAAGCATTTCTTTATGGTTTAAATCAAAGATGTAAATGAGTAACGATATTGAGAGACATATGAGCAAATAAGTCATTGATGCAGGCTGATGGTACCATTTGTTTTCCAGAGAAGTTAATGGAGGAAAAACATGTTTATTGGAGGCATACATGTAGGCAATAAATCTGACTCATTATATAGAGTTGAATAAAAGAGTGGCTTAGTAAATGGAGATAAAAGGTACTGCAGATGCTGGAGAATCCGAAATGGAGATGTTATAGTGGCAGTAGTAAAACAAATTACGATGGAAGAATTCATTTTATTTTGGGAAATGACCTAGTAGGATCAAGAATATTATTCTCAATAATGATGGTGGTGCTGGCTTCAAAAAAGCTAAAACGTTAGATAAAGAATATCCCGGATTATTTCCTGACTGCATTGTAGCTAAATCTCAGGCCCAAATAAGATGATGTAAAGTCAGGAACAGGAACAAATTATTCAGTCCATTGAGGATACTGAGGTCCTTTCGTACATCTGCCCTTTCCAAACGCTTAGCATTTAGGAAATGCATTGCATGTGTTTCTCCTTCTGAAGCAAGTAACCTCACACTTTTCCCATTATATTCCATCTGCCATCTATTATATTTTTACCTAGACGCTAAGCTTGTCCAAATTTTTCTGAAGCTGCTTTACATCTTCCTCTCAAAACATTCCCATTTATTTTACCATCTGCAAGTTTGGAAATATTACATTTGGTCCCCACCTCCAAATCATTGATATATTTTGTAAACAGCCAGGACCCAAGTATCAATCCCTGTGGAACTCTACTAGTCACAGCCTGCCAATGCAAGAATGTCCCATTTATTCCAAATCTGATTTCTGTCTGGTAGCCAATCATGACTTCATATCAGTACATTATATCCTATACCACGTGCTTTAATATTTCTCACCAGCCTCCTGTGTGGACCTTATCAAAAGCCTTCTGAAAATGTAAATACATTATGTCCATCAACACTCTTTTATCAAGTTTGTTAATAATATCTTCAAAAACTCCAATAATTTTGTCACACACTTTCCCATTGACAAAAACATTATGAAAATGTTCAGTTAGATCATTATCAACCAACTGTCAATTTATCCCATCATTTATAATAAATTTGAAAATTTCCCCTTTTCCTGATATAAGGCTAACAGTTCTTTAGATCAGAGATAAAAAGTACTGCAGATGCTGGAGAATCCGAGATAACAAGCATGGGGCTGAATGAACACAGCAGGTCATTCCTGCTCCTATGATGCTGCTTGACCTGCTGTGTTCATCCAGCCCCATGTTTGTTATCTCGGATTCTCCAGCATCTGCAGTACCTTTTATCTCTGCTAATGTGGTATACTGTATCCGCTGTTCCCGTTGTGACTAGTTCTTTAGATCCCTGTTTTCTCTGTTAGGTGTCATTTGCTGCATTCCATTCTGCAGGAATCATTCTAGAATCTATTTAATTTTGGAAGATAATCATCAATGTATCTATTATTTATAAAGACACCTCCTTAAACACTCTGGGATGAAGACCAAGAGGTCCTGGGGATTTATTAACTTTCACTCCCATTAATTTCTTCTGTACAATATTTGAATGCTCTTTTAGTGTTATGTTAATTTCCTCCAATTCCTCATTCTCCCTAGCCACTTGAATCTAGGAGGTATCTTAACTTCTCTATTTCTCCATTCCCCATTACAATTTCTCCTGGCTCTACTGTTAATGGACCCACACTTATTTTAGCAAAACGTTTCCTTTTCATTGTACCTATAAAAGCTTTTACAGTCTATTTTTATGTTTTATTTTGTTGTATTATTTAGAAATTCAGAATCAGAGACAACTTACAAAAATTTAACTAAAAAGGACAAAAGTAAATAGAATGAGACCTGCATGAGTAGCCAATACTTTTTGAAATAATTGCAAGATACAGATTTAAAATTAAAAGAGTTATGCAAAACAGTCTACTCAGAAATTGAATCAGAAACAAATGTGCTATTTTGTAAAATACTGAGTACAAATGAGGAAATGGAGACCAACTCAAATACCAGTCAAATAGGAATGGGCAGAAATCCAAAAGGTTGCTGCATTTAAGTTTTATAATTAAATATCATAAGTGGCTCACAAAATTCCCATAGCAGATCACTTAATTTTTTGTAAAACCCAGGCTAAAATATTTTTCAAGCTTTCAATTGGCCAGGATTACATAAAGATGTGGTCAAATTTTGTCAGACATGTCATAAATGTCAGGTAGAAGGAAAACTCCTATTAATTTTAAATTTGCACCTTTAATTTGGGCACCATGGTGACTGAGTGGTTAACACTGTTGCCTCACAGCGCCAGGAACCTGGGTTCAATTCCACCCTCGGGCGACTGTGTGTATGGAGTTTGCACATTCTCCCCGTATCTGTGTGGGTTTCCTCCGGGTGCTCCGGTTTCCTCCCACACAGTTCAAAGAAGTGCAGACTAGGTGGACTGGCCAAACTAAATTGCCCATAGTGTTCAGGGATATGTAGACTAGTTGGGTTATGTGGGATGGGTCTGGGTGGGATTCTCTTCGGAGGGTCGGTGTGGACTTGTTGGGCCAAAGGCCCTGTTTCCACTCTGTAGGAATTCGATGATGATAATGATGAATTCTGAAATGAACTGTTGATGAGTGATTTAGCAGGACTTTAATAGATTGTGTAGGTGTTCTTAATAGAGTGAGAAGTGAGAATCAATATCTTCTAACAATTGTGGATGTTTCTGAAAGAATTCCTGAACCATTGGCTTTAGAGAAAATATATTGCAAAAATTATAGTGGAAATATGTGTTCATTTTTTTACAAGACACGGATTACCCAAAGAAATACAGTCTGATCTGCGTTCAAATTCCACCTTTCAAATATTCAAAGAAAAAGTAACCAGTTAGGGATTAAAACAATTCACAGCTTTTTACCAAACATGAGGCTTATTGATAGAGTTAATGATAATTACCTTTTACCTAGGATAGTGGATTTCAAGACTAGGGGACACATTGTTAAGGTGAGAGGAGAGAGATTTTAAAAGCTCACGAGGGGCAAATTTTTACGCATGGGTGGTTTGCACGTAGAATGATCCTCCTGAGGAACCGTTCAATGTGGGTACAATCACAATGCTTAGGAGACATTTGGATAAGTACATGAATGGGAAAGAGTGGGAAGAATATGGAATCAGAAATTTAAAGTTCCAAACTTGACTGTCCAGCAATCAGATTGGAAAACATGTAGCTGTTTAAATAAACAGATAGTATAATGCTTTATCTTCCAGAAAACCATTGAAGTGCCATAAGAAGACTAGAATGGTTTTGGCTGTTCATGCTATTCACGTGGGAGGTCGAGTTAGCTCTAAATCAATATCCATACAGACTCACTCCAAAGAGATTAGCCCAAGTAAGAACAGAGATTTATTTCATGATGGAAAATGGGATTATTGAAACTAGTTGTATCACTTGAAATTTGCTTATTCTGCTGGTGCTGAAACTGAGATGGGTCACATAGATTCTGTATTAATTATCACAAAATCAATTAAAGTCACAGAAGCAGACATATATCCAATTCCAAAATTGGAATTTCTTCAAACTAATTGTCACAAGCATTCACTTGCTTAAAGGCTCTGACATAATGTTGATGGATACAGCCAAAGAAATAGCAGGTATTGTCACACCTGATAGACTTTATCAATGCAAAGTCATGTGACTTGGAGAGAAAATTGAACCAGCAATGTTCTAAAAATTGACCAGTAGTCATTGAAAGACCATGTCACTGTATTGTTTACATTGAGGATTTGATTGTTTTTAACCAAACCCGGGGAGAACATTTACACAATTGACTGAACTGCATCATTGACTTCAAAAAAGTCAATTAATTTATAAATCTGGCTGATTTGCCAAAGCAAAATTAACTTATTGGGCCATATTGTTGAACAATGCCTAATAGCACCTAGTGTGCATAGGACAACATATGAAATTTTAGTATGTTAGTAGGAGTGGATTTTATCATGTTTACAACTTCAACGCTGTTGTTATACCTGTAATGATTTTTTGAAAAAAGACTGAAAATTTAAATTGATGCAAGTGCCTTTAAAAATTGAAATCTGTGCAGACAAATGGAAAAGTTTTAGCCACACCAAATTATGCAAAACCTTTTAAACTTGCTGTTGATGCCAACAATATCAGTGTGAGACTTGTTTACTGCAAGATGATAAGATGGGAATCCAACAGTCTGTCAGTTATTTTACAAAGAAACTGACCCCGTATCAGTAAAAAATTTAATAGTTGAAAAAGTAACATTGAGCAATTGTTGGCTCTATATCATTTTAAGGTATACATCACTAACAATGTGGAAAAAGCTGTTAATTTAACAGAACACAATACTTTCATTTTCTTGGAAACAAAATTGGAACAAGAACCAGCAATTATTTTGGCAGAGATAAAAGGTACTGCAGATGCTGGAGAATCCGAGATAACAAGCATGGGGCGGGTTTAGGCCTGAAACGTCAAGTTTTCCTGCTCCTATGATGCTGCTTGACCTGCTGTGTTCATCCAGCCCCATGCTTGTTATCTATTATTTTGGCAGAGCTTCATTTTTCTTTCATATAATTTGAAAGTTGCTTATGTACCTTTAAAAGAAGATATTATAGTGGGCACTTTGATCAACAGCATCAATGAAGAGAATACAATAATGTGGTGGCCAGGGACTTATGTAAAATATGTTTGCTGAATAATTTGTTGTGTGCTTATTATCAGTATGTTACTGCAATTAATGTGACAGAGAAATAGCCTTAACATAATTATTGTTAGATAATGCAAATGCTTATTAAATATACATTTTCTTTATTGTTTTGGGAAGGTGTAATGTGAATTATCTATATCTCTACATTATTTATATTCAAGTTTTGATTCTGAACTAGTTACATGTAGAGATTGGTCTGTCGGTAAGGGCTTCAATGATAACTTGACAACTTGAGTTCATTGCTCATTTGTTATTGTGAATTTCTTCATAATTAGCAAGATTTTATGAACACAGAGTAAGCAATGAACTGCAGTAGGCTTCCAGTTAGAAGGATCTAGATGTTGTTTTGTCTTAGGGGAAACACACATAGTTTGGAAGGCCTTTTGGTTTCAGTTTGCAAATGTCCTGGTGAAAGTTAGTTGCTTAGAGCAGTTGCTCCTGAAGAAAGTTGATAGATTAGGGACTCCTCATGTATAAGTCACAAAAGGTAGCATACAAATTCAGCAGTTAATAGTAAAGGTAAATGGAATGTTGCCCTTCAAATTCAAGGGAATGGAGCACGTATATATTGAAGACTTGTACATATTATACGAAGACAATTTTGTACCACACCTGGAATGCTGCAAACACTTTTGCACCAAGAGAAGTTTCAGCATGTTGATCCCACATCTGGAGGGCTTATATTATGAGGGGAGGTTAAATAGGTCTATCCTAGACCTGTTGGAATTGAGAAGAATGACAAATGACCTTACTAAAACATACAAGGTTCTTAGGGGGCTTGTCAGTGTAGATTTCCCCTTGTGGGAATTGCTTGGACCAGGGGCACAATTTTAGAGTAAAATGTTGCCATGATTAGGAGGATTTTCTTCCCTCACAAAATAGTGAATTTGGGGAATTCTTTACCACAAAGGTCTGTAGAGGCAGGATTTTTAAGTATATTCAATGCTGCGAGAGACAGATTTTTAATCAATGAGACAATCAAGGATTACCAAGATAAGGCATGTGAGTGGAGTTGAGTGTAACTAAATCATCCATTATTTGATTGAATGGTGGAGGAGACTGAATGTGCTGAATTGCTTAATTCTGCCTCTATGTTTTATGGCCTTGTGTACGTTACCACAGTGCAAGGAGTTTAGCTTGAAAGTGCCATCCCAAAGCCACCAGTACATGTCATTTGCAAGTTTCATTAGTTTTGTCTCCTGGGAAATAGCTTTGCTTAGTCTATTTTATCTTTTATTTTGAATAATAAAGTTCAACGTTATTGTTAAAACCAAATATGTAGCATTATATGCTTATGTTTCATTGAAATTCCAGCTGGTTTAATTTAAAGTGAAAGATCTATCAAGGCAGATTTTATTCTGGGTTAGAGACAAAAAAGAAAAACTGCAGATGCTGGAATCCAAGGTAGACAAACAGGAGGCTGGAAGAACACAGCAGGCCAGGCAGCACCTCGAGGAAAGGTGCAGGCAATGTTTCGGGTATTATCCTTCTTCAGGATTTTATTCTGGGATCTGACTTGTCTAGTAATAGTATCAGCTGGGATCATGCAACACTTATAGTTCAAGGTGAGAGGAAATCAACCCGAAGCCCTTCCACAGCCAATGAAACCTTAGAATGTTTTGGTAAATTGTAAGCAATAGGTGAAATTTTTAAGGTCACTTATGATTATTTCTGCTTCACAGAGATAAGTATACTTAAGTTATAATGACAAGTGAACTGGTCAATACTGCTTGTAGCCAAGATTTTTAGCACACACATCTGGATATTGTAGACGTGTCATGTGCAGGCGACTATGTTTACAGAGGTTTTGAACCTGTACTCTCTAAGTGCCCGATTAATGCAATTTCCCCTTGAAAGGCCTCATATTACTCACAAGTATAGTTTGCATCCTAAGAAATAACTTTAACCATTCCATAACTGGTGGGACCCATCTTTTATTTACACTGCACATTTGTAATTTGGAGAAGATGGAAGCCACCGCAGGTCAAGCTCCGCAGAGTGAGTTGCAGGCTCAGCCTGGTAACCTAGGTGACTGCTGAAATATTTATGACCTTTTCTTCCTTGCACTCTCTCTCAGTCTCAGTTCTGAACTTCTACACATTATCATCCACCTCTTTTATTTAAGTCTTCATTTCCTAATATCACCCCACTGAGCTCCAAGCCTACATCTGAGTCATGGTAACCGGCGAGCAAACAGATTCCTGATTGATCTGTGTGCAGCTCCCTGACTGACCCAAAGGTAATCCCTGGACTAATTGCACTGGATCTACAAGACAGACTATAATGATACACACTTCCTGATCCTGACAACCACAAGCATCTGACTGACTGTGACCAATTCCCTGGACTGAGATTGGACACTTCTCTCGACTAACAATGGCTGAAACCCCAGACCAATGACAATTCCCCTTGACTCAATGGATAAGTATTCTCTTTAGACTTTGAGAAATAGCCATTTGGTTGAAGCACATTCAGTGTGTTTTTTTTTTGTGTGGACTGCTGGCAGGTGTGACATTGATGTGCTACAGTTCCATGCTTTCCAATAATATGCCCACCCTCTAGACTGATCTCTGCTGACAACCATGGCAAGCTTTGTGCCTGCTTTGTGTCTGACCTAAATGACAAGGCAAGACAGAAACATTATATGCCTGTATACTCTTAATGAGAACGCAAAGAGCAAAATAGCAAGTTAAGGCAGAGATCCGATGAGCATCAAACTAGGTGTGAAATGAGTGAATGTTGAGAAAACAAATGAAGAGCCTGAGATGCACCTCATCCCACTGCATGAGCTGGTGTCTGGCTTTGTGCGCAAAGTGGTCTGGCAGCAGCATTACAATGCAAGCTGTTGGAGCACTTCAAAGGACAGCATTTGAAATATGAAACTATTCTAAGTGGGTTTGAGGTGGGTCATGATGACAGGAGGAGGTGCTGTCCCTACAGTGTGCCACAAGATGTTAGGCACCATTGGCCAAAATGGAGGTCAAGAGGAGCAAGCAGTGAGCTGGAGCTGTTATTGACTTTCTCTTCACTGTATGGAAGAATTATAAGCTGCATATAAATAAAGTGAGAATAAGCAATAAGGAGATCTTAATGCATGAAAGTTGGCCTCTTCATGTCATTAATTAAATTCTTGTTTTACCACACAAAACTTGATGCAAAATTGGACTTTTTTTTCTTGACATTGAGAATCTCTTTTATCAATCTTACCACATTTTCCAAAAGATCCATCATTCTTCATTTCATTCATAGGCTGGGAGAATTCTGCCCATAATCCATATTCCATTCCTTGGTATCCCTTTGTATTGTCCTGTTTATCTTAGAAAACCTGTGCTGAAACAAAGCAGTTAGATTCCTTTCCCCTCACTCTCCAAGATATCCAACATTGTGGAACTGAAGTCACATGTAGGCCAGACTTAATAAGAAGAGCAGATTTCCTTTCCAGCAGAATAGCAGTTAATTAGTCTAATGTTAATAATAAACCAAAAAATTCAGGGTCATTATTGTTTTATTGGAGCCAATTTATTATTACCAGATATGTTTTACTTGAAATCTCAATTCTTAATTGGTCAGGGCAGAATTGACTTCATATTGCTGTGTTATTAGCCTGGGCCTTTGGAATGCTGGTGTTGTAACATAACTGCTACACCATCAAACCTACTACTTGACTGGACTTCATTTTCACTACAGAGGATTCAAGTGATGTCAGATTCACAACTGGCACTTCTTAAGATATTAATGGATATTTAAATTATCTCTGAGCGATATAGAATTACAAAATTAGTTTACTTTGGGCAGTGAGTTACAAAGCCTCTTGGTATCATTTATACAATATAAAACAATAACTGTCCTGGGCAATGTAGAAATTGAAAAAGAACACTGCCATAAATTCAATGCATATAGTATAAAATAGATAAATGATCATAACAGAAAGAATTAATGAAGAGTTATTTAAGGGAATGGAAGTGTCAACTAGATTAAAAGCCTCGGAAAATATTAAGAAAGAAGGTAAAAACAGTAGACATGAGGAATGATGACAGCAAAGAATGAAAATAGCTGAATATGGTCAACAGCACTCAATCTTCTGACCAAAAGAGCAAAAATGTTTTATTTAAGGTTATTTAATTGTATGTGCATAAAGAGAAGCACATCAGACATTGTATAATTCATGAAAGTTTGAGGTTCACCAGAGTTTCAAAAATGTGTGTTGGAACAATATTAAAAAGATTTCTTCATTTTGGAATAAATTATAGACACAACATGAATTTGACCTCCTTGCAAAAGGAACATAAGTGATGGTTCAGTGGTTGCATTAACAAGTGTAAAATTAATATGTTCTGTGCTATTTTTAGTGATTGGTTGTGACCAAGTCAAGTGCAAAAATTGCCTTCGTGTATAGTTGCAGAGATTGTGAAAGAAAGGAAAAATGTTGCATTGTTGATCAGTTGCATGGAAGCTATAAATGGTTGAAAGAGGGAGGTCTGCATCTAAAGGAATGCATGCCATTGAATATGATTAAATTGAGGGTTTCTAAACTAAATTTGAGCATGAGCAGCAAAATATTTAAAAGAGAATGGCCCACACAAGATATTTGTTTTCCAGGAAATGACATTTCAAGAAAAAGAAAAATAAATCCACAAATAGCTGGTTTATGGGAATAATGAAGATGTTGATCAAACAACAGCACCATTAAAACAGGCAGCTCTTTCTTCATAGATAACAAGCATGGGGCTGGATGAACACAGCAGGTCAAGCAGCATCGTAGGAGCAGGAAAACTTGACGTC